>CM045758.1:138716117-139316117 GCA_025200525.1 Camellia lanceoleosa | reverse complement strand
TAATCCAATCCCGAAAATGAAACTATAGTTGCTAACTTCACAAGACACTTGTTAGACAGTTTACAAAGCACCATGTTTTCTCGAAAGATTAATTCATCCAGGCAAGTTCCTGAACCGAGCTCACTGCCTTCTTCACTTAGGAGTGCCTTATTGCTCTTTAGTATCGAATCTGTTCCTTCCCTACCTCCCTTTGCTTGGCTATTCGTGTTTAGCACGCTCTTGTTTACCTTGCCCGAGCTTAATTGAAGCGATCTGTCTTTCCGTTTAAGATAGATTTTCCCACTGAATTAAAGTAATGAAATTCCTCGATTAAATAGCATTAGAAGCAGTTTCCCTCTTAACGAGGGATGGTTACACTGTCCTTCCCGACTCTTTGAGTCGATGACTAGCAACGAAACTGCTAACTTTGGACAGAATATGATTGCCGACTTTAGGTGTTGATACCGACTCTGTTGACTTCACTTTTGACAGCTTGTTCTCTTTTTAGAGTCACTCACACTCACAACTCTTATTGAACACTGCTAGCTATGAGGCGAGAGAGTGACTATGCCGAAAAGGTGGAGCAAGGGAGTACCTATGAACTAAGAATTGGTAACTAACCTCTTGACTAACGGCTTGCCTTTGTTAGAAGGAAAGAAAGCTTATCCGCGCAATCAACGTGTATCATTTACTTTGCTTTAATGAATGCTTAAATCCCTACTTCCACAATTTTAATGGGTGATTCTCCGTTCCTCATTAGAGTTCGGAAATAGCCTAGAATCCTTGCATTCATTATAATAAGTTGAGCTCTTCACAATGCTTAGTCTATGATTCAATTACAGTCCTGAACTCAATTATAAATCGTTCAGTCATTTACCTCAGACTAGTTGGTAGTTAGAAGTCCACTCAACTACCTTTGATAGAGCTTTCCTCACTCGTTACTCACTCCTCACATAAGGGGAACTCCTAACATTCTCTCTAAAACAAGAGGGAAAGTAAATTGTGACTAAGTCGAAGCTTCGATACCGTAGACTAACAATGTAACTTGAATGACTTTCGTTGCCTATTTTTCTTGTCAACTACAGACTTTCAATCTGTCTTAATGAATGCAGTGATACTCTTAGCGCGCAACGGCTTAACTTAAGTTAGCTAGCTTGGAAAGCGTAACCATGTGTTTTTTCTCTTTCTATTCACTCTATTATCAATCCTGAACCCACTTTATTGCATTGAATTGCTATTTGAAATCGATATTCTTTTGGTGTTTAGCTTAGTCAATGGTACTGTACCAACAAGATTGACTTCCTCCCTTTGTTCGTTAAGTTGGGATTCAATAATCACATAAATGAAGTGAAGTTGTGCTCTATACCTCTTTAACTTATTTTTTCAACCTTCACATGCCCTTGCCTGCTTTGATTCTTGTGCTTGCTTGTGCCCCCTTTTTTGGCACTTGCCAGGATCGTTATCTTACTAGTAGTAGTGCTATTTTCTATTGGAGCTTCCCCTATTCCTTTTACCGAGCATAATGATTCGAATCGGGCTGTGTTGTATAATTCTTTGCTGAAAGAGGTCTCCGCCAACCCAATGACTTTTCGATGTAATTGACAAGCATGGAATGGATTTTAATTCATCGCGACAGGAGTTCACCAAGTCTAAGAATGGGCCGGTCATCCAACGAAAATGGGGATGGTCACCCAACGAAGGCCCACTTTTACCTTAAAGATCAAGGTCTGTGAATGAAATGTCCTCTACTCGGTAGTAGTAGGAACAAGATGTAACTGATTCATCCGTGCCAACGAGAAGAGAAAGGGGGCTTCACTTGTTTCAATCCGCTAATCAAGAAAAGAGAAATGAATGGGTTTTCTCTTTAGATAACGAGGAAGCTCGTTCATGGCCTCTTTGGCAGTAACAAATCTGAATTCATAACCCACCAATCTATCTTTGGAAAAGAGTCGTCAGATCTTGCCCAAGCAAAGGAGCGATCGACACTCGCTCACAAGTTTTAAGCGCAAGGACAAGTTGATTCAGAAAGGGGAATAGGAGTCGCCCAGCCTGGTTCTTCTTTGTTTTCCTGAGCGATATGGTACAGCACGTAGGAAATAACAAGAAGAGAGAAGTAACGAGACGAGAGATCGTAGGAAATAATGAAGTACAAGCGTGAATTCTCTATCTATTACTTTCCTTAGCTGAGAGAGAGAGGGAGCGAACTATCGACATGCAAGCATACCGAGTATGTTTGAAAACCCTAACACAAGACAATTGAAGGGAGGACTTACGTGTTCTTGGGTGAGTGCGGATGTAATCTCGGTTAGTATACAAGATCATCAATGTGTACAGGAATAGGATGCGATTACGAAGCCCTTTTCTTAGTTACCTTTCGGAGTGCTTTTGTCTCTATTTTTGTAAAAAAGTAGTCCATAGCAACTAAGATAAAGGCATGGTTGCAAGAGAGAACAAATGCAAATGAATTCGATTCCATGGGTAGAGGGTGGTAAGAAGCAATAAAGCACAGTGCAACGAGATGAATTCCTTTTTTTGTTGAAGGAGGGACAACTGCCGCTAAAAAAAGGAATGGTGGTTGGGTCGAGGCTTCGTGTACATGGCGTACACCCGACTATTGTGCCGGTTCCGGTAATGGTCTAAATGCGCTAGGACCTGATATCTCGTGCCAACTGAAAGATGATCAACGATCTCTTAGGAAAATGAAAGATCAGTTTGATTTAAGGCTTCATTTCAGATACAGATTTATGAAGGAGAAAAGAAAGCGGTCGAAAGCAAACGAGGAAATGCTTTTTGAGTTCCTTCGATCTGGCACTTCTTTGAACTTATTGAAGCTTGAGAAAGAAGTCCTACTCTGCAACCCTGTGTTAAGCAAAGTGAGTTGACTTCATTATGTAGTTGACCGAAGGTCTATGCATAAGAGTGAATTGAGCCGAATGGCGTATCCCAAAAGACGAGCACGGGGGCTCACTCCCTCAATGAGTTTATCCTACTTCAAGCCATGTTGTTCAGTCACCTGGAACTAAACTCTTAGATTCAGCCGCCTTCATCCGTCGGTAATCCGCTCTCGTACGGACGTTGACATGCTTAGCGAAGGTCTCCATTTTTACAACAAAATTTAGATCAGGTTACATGAAAGGAAGAGGGAAACCCTATCTAGAAGTCGTTTTTGATGAGGAGAGGGAAAACCCCTCCCTAACGCTGTGCAAGATCAATAAATAAGAAGCTTCAGCTTAGGGCAACCAAACCATGCTCGATTCGCCCCAAATTCCAATTGTGCCTTCCATGGGAAAGGTGACCCGTATCTTCAGGTCGCTCCAGGCTCTACCGAAACCAAGCATACCTTGGGACACGCGCTACAAAAGGCTTAGGAAGTAGGCCTGTCTGATGAGCAAACTTCGTAAACTATCTAACTTTGAAGCTATTACACCTAAAAGGGTGAAACCACAGAAGCAGATAACCCTGACTTCAAGACACATGGTGAAGAGCACCA
Organism: Camellia lanceoleosa; assembly: GCA_025200525.1. NCBI lineage: Eukaryota > Viridiplantae > Streptophyta > Magnoliopsida > Ericales > Theaceae > Camellia > Camellia lanceoleosa. The sequence continues at coordinate 139,312,648 of CM045758.1, read as the reverse complement.
GTGAAGCCCACAAGAGGGAAGGAACCAAATATTGATTGATCTGCTGCCAGATCGGAGATATAAGGGAAGCACTGGTAACCAAACTCTTTCACGAAAGGGATTCCACCGCCGAGTCTGTGTCTGCTATGATAATAGTGGCTAATAGAACTGATGCGCCTCAGAAAGCAGCGTCCATCTTAATCAATGCTTGGGCATCCTATACATAACCACCGAATTGCATTCTCCGTACTGAGTTCTCTCAGGTTCCAACTCTTGTTTTTCTGTAATAATATAATATAAAAAGGTTCATGACCATCGATCAGTCGGAAGGTTAAGAGTGAGAGATATTATTTATGTTCAAAGTTAGGCACTTCCTTGTATCCCACTTGGCAGTACATAAGGGGAAAGACGAGAATAGACCTCAAGATCGGAACCAGCTGTTTTGGTTTTCATTCTTTGGCTATGGTTGCCTTGACCAGAGGGCGCCAAACTATTTAGAATGAGCTGTATCCAAAGGGCAATTCAAAGAATGCCTGCTCAGTTCATCGTCTGCGGGGGTAAACTGTACAAGAGAGGTCATCTCGGGATGCATAAACTGTGTGTTGATGCTGAAGAATCGAAGCGCCTGATGGAGACCATCCATGGAAGAGAGTGCGGAGCGCACATGAATGGGGTGATGCTAGCTCGGAAGATCCTTAGACAGGGTTATTACTAGTCCACCATGGAGGAGGATTGTATTGGCTTTGTTCGGCGATGTCACAAATGCCAGATCCATGCACACTGCATGAACATTCCACCGTCAAAGCTGTACAACATGACTTCGCCATGGCCGTTTTTAGTCTGGGGGATTGATGTGATCGGGGCTGTCACTCCGAAGGGGTCCAACGGGCATGTGTACATTCTGGTAGCGATAGACTACTTCACGAAGTGGGTCGAGGCCCAATGTTACGCGGTGTTGAAGACATCGCATGTCGCAAAGTTTATTAGGAATAACATCATCTGTCGCTACGGGGTTCCGAATGAGATCATTTCGGATAATGGCTCTCACTTCAAGAAGGAGGTGATTGATTTGTTGGAGAAGTACAACGTAGCTTTTCATAAGTCATCTACATATAGGCCGCAAACCAACGGAGCAGTTGAGGCCGCCAACAAAAACATCAAGCATATACTGCAGAATATGGTGGAAACCTACCGGGTTGGCCAGATAAGTTGCCATTTGCTTTGTGGAGCTACCGAACTTCAATTCAAACTTCTACTGGAGCGACTCCGTATTCCTTAGTCTATGGGATGGAGGCTATTCTGCCTATCGAAGTTGAGGTTCCGTCATTACGGGTACTGGCTAAGTGTTAGATAGCTGAGGCAGATTGGCAGCAGAGCAGGTTCGAAGAACTTATGTTGTTTGACGAGAGATGGCTGAAAGCACTGTATCATATTTAGGGTTATCAATGGACAATTTCCAGGGCTTTCAACAAGAAGGTTAAGTCTAAGAATTTGAAAGAAGGGGATCTTGTGCTCAAAGATAACCGAGCTCCCATCCACAACCCTAGGGGCAAGTTCAGACCTAATTGGACTGGCCCTTACATCATCAAGTCTATCTAGTTGGGTGGAGCTGTCATTTTGATGGACCTAGATGGCCTAGAGTTCTCCCAGCCGATCAACATGGACAAGTTGAAGAAATACTACCCCTGAGTGGCTCGCTAGGCCGAAAACCCGAAAGGGCGACCTAGGCAAAAGTTAGAGCATGAAAAATTTGAAATAATAAAAACTAAGCTCGTAAGGTTGAAAACCCAGAAAGGGCGGCCTTGGCAAAAGTTAGAGCGCAAAAGGAGAGTGTTAATACACGAGTGAACCTGAGCCGAACTACGTAAGGCTTGATTCTCATCTTTGGGATACGTAGGCAACTTCATTCTGAAGTCCAGCCACAAACACTTCCCCAATCAACTTTGTCCATGTGATCATGTTTGGTCATCTTCGTCTATTCTGCTTTCAAGAGCTCGGTTGTGATCTCCAGATGCAGTGCTATTCAGACTAGGGGCAATTTTCCAGTTGCTGGATCCGGGGTTGTACATCTCAGTGATAGATCTCGGGCGTGTCCAGTTGTGATCCATATCGAAAATGGTTTTAAAAAGTTTTAATAAAAGTTGATTTTACTCAAATTAATCTTTTTACAACTTAGACCATTTTTGGACCAAATGAAAAATTTTCAGTACCCACAACCTTCAATTACAGTGATTTCAATACAGAGTTCTCCTAGTCTTGAATACAAATTGAAGTTGCTTTTTATTACATTCATAAAAAAAAAACTTGAAAGTACTGATTAAAGTAAATAAATTCAGGCATAGTCAAGTCAAGTGTTCCTACACCCCCTCCCAGATCTGGTCGAAGCCTCTAATGCCAAAGTAGGACCAACCTGTGTCTCTTTATCAAGCCAAGCTATGCACTCATCAGAGAGGGTGCAACTGAAAGTGGGAGCGGGGGCCAGAAGCTCTCTCGTCCTCCATGCTGTGGTATGTCGAGCTAGCTGTGCGCCTCGGACTGGAAATCAGCAGGGTACTCTATCCCCTCCTCTGGACAAGTCTGATCATGTCTGAACTGGCACCTGAGTCGAAACGGGAAGTAAAGTACACAGTGTGTCAGCCCGATCAACTGAATCTCGGGCTGGCGAGTCACGTTGTAGCTCATCACCAATAGATTAAGCTAGGGGCAGCGCCAAGCAATGTTGAGACCAGTCAAACTGCACATCCATTCGTGCCACCATCCCTCGTCAGGGGCGTCGACTAGACATCGTCGGAAGAAATAGTCGCGAGCTGAATTTGCTGGGCATGAGTCCACAATCTTCAACTTATCCATCAACCATATATAGAGAGGGATGAAAAATGAGAGATTAAAGAATAGAGAGGTGTACATTAAGAGAAAAGTGAGAAAAGGCTTTTGAGAGAAAAATCAAGCCCGAGGGCCGAGTGATGTGAGAAATATATGTGAGATAGGGTGGGAAACATTACTTGCAGTAGTAGTGGACTCCTCGCAAGTCTAGTCGTCTCTCGGCGATGGAAAGCATCCAAACCCATCAATGTCTCAGCTAGTGTTATGGCGATACAGCTCGTGCCCTCTTTCAAGCCCTCGGCAACCTTAATCAAACGAGCACTAAACCCTCCAGAGCCTGGGGCAAGCAAGAAATGTGACAGCATGCACAAGCAAAGTGCATGTCACCGAAAATCCTACCAATGATAGTCGCCGCGGTCACTAGCATCAGAAAACCAACGAATCAAGCTCAGAATGTCCAGCACTCCGTCACAAATCAATGACTGAGCGTCATGCAAAGTAAGCCCGCACATCCATCCTACGGCTTGGATGTGGCCGAAGCGGAACTGGAGCACGATTTCTTCATTACACTCAGATTCCATCAAAACTTGGAAATCTTCGAAGGTGGGACATATCTCTTGTCCGCCAAAGCTAAAGACGTGTGTTACCAGATTCCAAAACCTTGCTGCGGCATGAAGGAACGAAAAACGCAGCGGGGTGCAACTCAACGTGAATAGTGCATTTATGCCGAAGCCCCAGAAATTTAACTTTTTCGAGCCATCCAAGGTAGCAATCCAATTTGTGAGATTTTGGACAAGAAATGCCTCCATTTTGGTGCAAAACTGAGTTAAAATGAGGGAACTATGAAGCTGGAACCTTTATGAAGGATCAGGCACTGTTTGGAGGACAAGTGTCAGAAAACTGGAGGTCCTCAGGCCAAGTGGTCGGCTGACCACTTTTTCTGGTCGGCCAGCCAGTTTAACTGGTCGACCAGCTACCTTTTTTGGTTTATAAACCAAAAAAATGGTCGGCAGGCTCCTATGGTGGTCGGCCATTGTAGACGTCCCCGAACACCCCGGGAGGGTGAACTCCCGTTCCGTTCGTATCGGGTTTACTACAGTTCGGACTCGATTTGTGTCGGTTCTAAATCTGAACCAAAGAGTCCAACTTTGGCAAATCGTTTTGAAGAAAAACAGATTTTGAAAAAGTAGTGCCAAACATGGACTGCTTTGCCAGATTACAGAGTCGCCACCTAAATATTTTTAAATGGGAAATTTAGGAAACCCTGACTCGGTGCCGAAGGCCACGTGTCCGTCATCACCAAAGTGTCTTGGCTCAGGAGCTTGGGTACGATTGGGGAAGGTCAGCTATGAGCACCCCCTTTCGCCTGGTCCGAAGACCGGCCTCTACTAACCGTGATATCCGTTTTTGAAAACATTACATGCTCTTATTCCAATTAGTAGCCTAGAATTACTATGTTATGCGCACAGCAAACAAGTATAGACTAGATCGCCTAATTTGGAAACAAACATTGCATATCCGTTCATTTTGAAAATGCTTTGGAATTTGCTACTCGCAAGTAGGCTAAAACACGGATTTCAATGAGTTTTCCCAACTCAAGCAATCCAACCTCCACCCACAGGCATTCAAACAGTTTATCTCATATAAGCACTTAGCCGCATGGTAAGCATACTGTTATGGCAACATTCACACGCATGTGGTATGCTAAAGCGTGAAATACTTACATCGTACTCCGTGCCAAAACAAGAAACTAGTTAGCAGACATGCATGTCCCTAGGTCATGTTAAGTGGCTAATGCAACACAGGCAAGGATGCAATTTAGAGTAGGCTCGGCTAACCCTAAAATGGCACGTGAAATGCAATCATTTGACGCACGTATTCAATTTGGAATTGAAAATACAATGCAGTTTGTATGATGTACCGAGCCCGATGCATGTCAACAAATGCATGGATGCACGCATGCGTAGCATAAGGTATGCTAAAATAAACGTGCCCTAATACTAACCATTAAAAGCAGGTAAGTAAAAGGGAGAAAGAAGTAGGGGTTGGAAGACATACACACACTCACCCACACTTATTACAATTATGCCCTCTCTCGGAGGGACCAAAAGAATAGTACAGTCCGAATAATAAATCGCTAAATTAATTATTACATGATTTCTAATCTAATCAAAATAAATGCAAAGAGAATATGGCCGCAGCCCCTGCCTCGGGATGCGCGAATGATGCATGCTCGATCCGTCCTGCCCGGAAAATCCACACCATAACACTGCTGCCTCTGTTTTCACTGTCCTGCCTCTCCAAAGACTGCCAAAGTCCTGGGACACGTTCCTTGCACATTGTAGAATACCATCGGCTAGAGGAAATGCCCACCGGCCATGAGGAATGTCCATCGGCTGCTGATGAAGCTATCGGCCATTCACAAATGGCCGGTCGGCACTGTATGTTGCCGGTCGGCAGAAACTTCTATGACAGTTTTAGCGGCAACAGCAGACGAGCGATTGCATGGCATGGAATTTCAAGCAAATGTGTGCATGAACACACTCCCTATCATGCAATGGACTCAAGGGAGCATGGCCCTCGACCCCCGGGCCATCAATTGTGCATTTCGATGCATGATGGCCTAAGAGGCCAAGTTTGCAATTCAATGTCAAATGAAATGCACACAAAGCATACAAGGGACCCAACCTCAATCATGGTTGATCAAGAGGCAGGGCAATGCACATGCAACCTAAGCATGCAAGTTAACATGAAAATATGCAATGCAACTACATGGCATACACAACGCTAACAACATAACATGCACAACGCATTGGAACATGGCATACACAATGCAACATGGACTTACACCAACACAAGTGGGCCTCTGCCACACTCACATAGGAGGCCATCGGATAAAAGTGAAGTGCCTCGAAATGCGTGCACACGGGCACGCAAACCGAGACAATGGCATACGGAATGCAATGATGCTAAAATGACATAAACAATACAATATGGGCTTACACTAATATGACAAAGCCTCAGCCACACTCACATAAGAGGCCGAGAGATGAAAAAAGAGATGCCTCGAAATGCGTGCTGCAGACACATAAACCGAACAATGGCATCATAATGAAATGGCATGGAAATATGATATGCAAACATGCAAATGAATTTCAGCACTGAAATGTGGGGCAAAACAGTCCCAAAACATGGCCAAAGTGTACCCGATGCATGGAATGATCCCGAAACATGAATTTTGGCACCCGAAATGGCCTATAGCTACACCAAACATGCATAATTGATACATGACATGAAAAGGAAGAAGCAAGGCAGCCCCATAAATCACAGTTTTACAGTACAAAACATGGGCAAACAGCAATCACAAATGGGGCTAACATGGCATACAAAAATGGCTCCACAAGGGAGGCTATGAAGCAAGTGGTATATGCAAAGCCCAAATCGAAAAACACCCTTCTACAACACTGAATAGGGACCAAAAATATGACTACTCACAGTAGATGACAGCCCCCAAATCAATATACGAACATGCCCGAAATGCCATGCAAGATTGAAGCCAACAAAGGCTATAATATGAGGTATACAAAACATGCATCAAACAGCAAAAGACCTTTAATGAGATATTCCAAGAAGGTCAAAATATGGCCATTTTAAGTTCTGATGATGGCCTAAAAACAGAAGGAAGACAGGCCAACAAAGCATGCAAAAATGGGGGCCAAAGAGGGGTATAATGGTAAGCACAACATGGAGGCCCCAAACAATGGTGGTCCCTTCTACAATTTTGTAGAGGGACTCAAAATAATCCTACTCACAGTTCATGAAACAGTCCAAAACAATTTACATATAGGCCAAACAAATCATGCAAATTTACGGTAAATAGGAGGGATTATGAAGTAAGTGCAAGATAGGGGTCCCAAAAAGGGTTGAGCCCTTCTTCAATGTTGAATAAGGGCTCAAAATGAGCCTACTTTCAGTTTACATTATGCTCAAAAACAGATCAAACATAGGCTAGAAATTGCATGCAAAAATGTGGCATATCAAGGAGTATTGAAGCAAGTGCACTATGGAGGGCTCAAACAGGGTTGAGCCCTTAAACAAACATGAAGAATGGCTCAAAATAGGGCCCATTTCAGTTAGGGTTGGAGCCCAAAACAGTAATAAAATGGGGTAGAAAAATGTGACAAGAATGTGCTACAAAAGAGGGAAAATGATCTCACCCTTGAAGACTACCCTTTTGGTTGCTTCTTGGCTTGAGTTGCAGCAACTTTGGCCTCTGAAAAACTGCTCCAAGCTGCTGTGATGGAGTAGTGGTGGTGGTGCTATGGATTGGTGAAGAAATGGCCAAGGATTTGAGAGGTTTAGAGTAGAGAGAGAGAGAAATCTAGAGTGAGAAGCTCCCAAAACTTTCTTTTTTTGTTCTCACCCTAAGCCATATGAGATATAAGGCCCTATATATGTCAAAATAAGAGCTTTTGGTCGAAATATCCCAATTGAAAATATCTGCCACAGTGTATTGATAAATATCTGTCAAAAATCTGAGTTCTGGACACTTTTGGCCGGCCGGCAATCTTTTGTGCCGGTCGGCTAAATAGAGTGCCGATGGGTGGCTAATGAGGTCACAAAGTGCCGGTGGAAGTCCTTATTGAAGCCCCGGAAGTTAGCTTTCCAATGGCGCAAACCTTGCATTAAAATTCCTTCTGTAGAAAAAGTTATGCCAGTTTCCGTAAAGCCACGCAGATTCGGTCCAACCGGACTTCAACCAACCATATCTCCTCCCCCCGGATTTGGACTTAGGAGATTCTTGAGTGAAAAATGAAGCCCCGGAAGTAAGGTTTCCAATGGTGGTGGCCCCATATTTTAATTCCTCTTGTACAAAGAGTTACGCCCATTTCGGGGAAGCCGCGCAGACTTTTCTCCTTCCCGGATTCATGTTGAACCACTCCCAAACTAGTTTTCTCCCATCTTCTCCTCTTTCCTTCAACTTCAAACCCCTAAGTAAGGTGTTTCGAAAGATTTTTCAAAGATTTCATCTCTCTTTCATTCATCTCCCCTTTGTCCTTGCTCGGTTTTGCAGCATAACATTTACCGAAATCTGCGTCGGAACATCGTGGGAATTTTATTTCAAAAATATTTTGAAAGAGAGGGTTTTAAGGTATAAAACCATCAAAAATAATTTTGGTCCACAATGGGGTATGAAGTTGAGATTTGCCTCTCTCTTTCTTAGAAAGCGAACACATGCCTTTGTACACCTTTCTTCAACAAGTAAACCATCAGTAGTGCCCAAGTCTTAAGGGCGGTCAAAAATGGGGTGTCTACAGTCGCCCCTCTTTGACAAAACTCGAAAGTCATAACAATGATGGGAGTGAATGTCAAAGCCCAGAGACGACCTATTTTTGACAAGGCCGAAGACTTGGACAGACAACAAAACATCGATAAGTAAATGGTTGTGCCCGCAGGCTGCCTACGTATCCCTTTGCAAGGAATCAAACCAGCGTAGTTTAGGGGCAGGATGCAAACGATATGCAGGAAGACTTTGATAATTGGACTTATACGCTACGCGAAGCCGGTTTTGAAAATCCAAGATTTATGCAAAAATACAGTGTGCACAAGACAATGTGATGCAGAGCGAATGCTCAAAATAATGCTAAGGAGATGCACAAAATAGTGCGAAGCAGGTTGGAATGCACAAGATAGTGCTAACAAGATGCACAAAACAGTGCAATGCAAGAGTGAATTCACAAAACAGTGCTATACAGGTGCACATGAGAGTGCGTTGTGGCATAGATGCACAAAACAGTACGATGCGCAAAATAGCGCGAATGAAATGTAATGCACTAACAAGTGCAGGTAAGATGCGCAAGAAAACGCGATGCAAGTTCAAAGCAAAAGATACAAGCATTTTCCTTTATGCAAGATGAGAGTATGTAATAAAATACACAGGATAGTGCGATGCGCAAGAAAGCATGAGTGCACAAGATAGTGCGATGCGCTAAACAACGCGAGTGCACAAGGTAGTGTGATAAAATGCATGTGCAATGCAAGTAAAATGCACAAAATAGTGCGATGCGCAAAATAGCGCGAACGAAACAATGTAATGCACAAAACAGTGCAATGCGCAAGAAAGTGCGAAAGTAAATTGCATAGAACTGTGCGATACGCTGAACAACGCGAGTGTAATGGAATGCACAAGATAGTGTGAGTGAGATATAGCATGCAAGTGCACAAGATAGTGCGATACGCAAGAAAGCGCGAGTGCACAAGACAGTGCGATGGAGGTGCGCAAGATAGCGCGAATGATGCGATGCACAAAATAGTGCGATTGAATGCGCAAGACGGTGCGATGCGCAAAATAGCGCGATTGAATGGATGCAAAATGCAAGTAAGGTGCACAAAATAGTGCGATGCGCAAAATAACGCGAATGATGAATTGCACAAAATAGTGCGATGCGCAAAATAGCACAAATGAGATGTAATGCAAAATGCAATGAGATGCACAAAATAGCGCGATGCGCAAAATAGCGCGAATGAAATGTAATGCACAAAATAGTGCGATTGAGGTGCGCAAAATAGCGCGATGCGTTAGACAACGCGAGTGCACAAGATAGTGCGATGGAGGTGCGCAAGATAGCGCGATGATGTGATGCACAAAACAATGCGATACGCTAAACAGCGCGAATGATGTGAAATGCACTAGACAGTGCGATACGCTAAACAGCGCGAGTGATTTGAAATACACAAGAGGTCGACACGCTAAACGGTATGAGTGATTTGAAATGCACTAAGCGGTCGCGATCACGCTAAGCAATGTAGTGATTTGAAATGCACTAGACAGTGCGATACGCTAAACAGTGCGAGTGATTTGAAATGCACTAGACAGTGCGATACGCTAAACAGCGCGAGTGAGGTACAACCACAAGATGCACATGACAGTGCAAGTGAGATACAAAGTGTAAGTGCACAAGATAGTGCAAGTGAGATAAAATGCACAAGAAAGTGTGATGAAATGCATCTTCTATGCAAGTATGGGGGCATTTTCCATACAATATTGAAAACAAGCATATTTTATGCATGAATCATAACGATGCGCGGCATACATGCAACAACAGTGTATATGAAAGTTCATATTCTATGCAATAGAGGAGCATCAAATGTGTACTCTGGTGTCTCTGATTTACCTCTCAGAGGGTTTTGCAACACACTCAGTTCGAAAAGGGTACACCCTGTTCATATCGGCAAGAGATAACATCTGCTGCTGCTTTAATTGCCGTTCTGACTTGAAGCAGGCTTACACTTGAGGTAGAGGCGCACTCATACTTCGGTAGCATTGACAAGGCCTGAAGAGGTACATCCGGAGTACAATCACGGAATTTGCTGAAGGCGAAACACACTCAGATGCTTCAATTTTCCCTCTTTTCTTTTGCTTGGCAGCCCGGAACCATTATAGCTTCAGATAGGTCCTGGTTCTACTGTTCTCACACGACCTGGGTTGAACCCTGCAGTTTTTGAAAGAACAAATTCCTTTTTGCACAATGTGGAGAATGGCACAGCACTCTGAGCACACAACAAATCATTTTTGAAATTGAGAAAATGAGTTCTCGACCGGATATTGAGCCTACAACTGAACACAGCAAAGACGACCCAACAACGGAAAATAAAGGTAAACAACCTAAACACATCTATTGACACTTGAAATGACTCAAAACAAGACTCGAGAAAAACAAAACACAACGAAAGACTCAAATGCGCACAGGGAGCCTGTTTCACCGGGTATTATTCCCACCCTTTCTTATTTGTGATTCTCATATCACTTGGCACTCAATCTCTAGTTTTCTGAAAAAGCCCTTTTCTCACTTTTTCTCTCAACGCACATCTCTCTATTCTTCAATCTCTCATTTTTTTATCCCTCCCCTGGGTGGTTGATGGGTAGACAAGAAGTTGCGGGCTTTTGCCCCTAGCATTCTGCTAGATTCTCTTTCTTCTGCTCACAACAGTGAACTTCCCCCACAGAGGGGTTATGCTACAACTGGGTGTGCAGCAAATCTGCAATTGACATCGGTTAATGATGCTCTGCTGGGGAGTTTGGACATGATCTGATCTATCCAGATGATGGAGTGGAATATCTTGATCCATTCCAGTTCGTGCTTCGCACTTGACTTGATACCTCGCTGCTTGGAGGATGTTAAGAGCTTTCAGCCCTTTTGTTGTTAACCTCAGTTGTGCCTTTTCCGGCGGGTAGAGTGCCCTTCTTGGCGAGCGTGTTGACAATGGGGAAAGACAGGAAGCCTGACTCAACTGTGCCCCTAGTTCATCATTTCGACCATTTTTTGTTTTGGTTTTCTACTAAAATAGTTTTGACCAATGTGAGAGTTAGATTAACACACTTGTTCGATTTTTGATTTGAAATCATGCAAGTCAGGCTATGAGCAATGAAAATTTTCCTTTTTTGGGTCCAAGAAAACGGTCCAGTTTTGGAAAAATTGAATAATTTTCTAGAGAAAATCAGTCAACCTCAGTAAAAATTCCCAAAAACTGTTTTTGCAAACGGTCACTGCTCAACGAGCACGGAACCTACTCTTGAGATGCACAACCTCAGATCCATAGCAATGGAAAATTGCCCCTTGTCTGAAGGACACTGCGTGGCAACGGAAAGTTGCCCCTTGTTTGAAATGACATTGCGGCGTTTTGAATGGCAACGAAAAGTTGCCCCTTGTTTGGATGATGCCGCAGCACATTGTAGTCAGTCCTCGGAGCGATGAACACAACGGACTCTCGGATCTGAAGACAAAGATGGCCAGAACCATCGCATGGACACAATCGAATTTGAATTGTTTTATGGCTGGACTTCATAATGAAGTTGCCTACGTATCCCAAATATGGGAATCAAGCCTTACGTAGTTCGGGGTTAAGGTACACTCGGGTATTTAACCTCTCATTTTTAGGCTCTAACTTTTGCCAAGGCGCCTATTGCAGGTTTTCGACCTTGCGAGCTTTGTTCTTTTCTTTTCATTTTCATTTTTTTTTCTTCTCTTTTCTTTTTTGCATTCTTTTCTTTTCTTCTTGTATTTTTCTTTTTTTTTCTTTTCTTCTTTTTTTTGTATTTTTCTCTTGCTCTAACTTTTGCCTGAGTCGCCCTTCTGGGTTTTCGGCTCAGCGAGCCTCTCAAAGGGTCAAAGTGTAACAAGTCCATGCCAAATGGTTGTAGAGTTTTGAAGCTTCTCTGTATCCAGGACAGTGGCTGTTGATTTGCAGAAAGATCCACCTTTGGCTCTTCGAGCACATCGGATATTTTTTTTTTTGCCCCTAGTTCGAGGGGTGCTTCTGATCTAGCTTTGCAAGCTTCTTTTGACAACATCTGATCCTCTTGATCTGACTTCGGTGCCTCTTGTTCGAGGGCTGCTTCAAATCTGGCCACACAGGCCTCACATCATGATTGTCCTTTGAACGTTCTGAATCCAAGTTCAAGGTTTGAAAGCAAAGGGGTCGAGTCTTGAGGCTGAGAGCGATCCTAAGCTACGTAATCTCAAGAACGATTCCACACATGTTTTCGCAAGACTGCGCAAAACATTTTTTGAAAGTCTTTAAGAAAGCGACAAATCGCTCGTGCTGAAGACAGTGTAGAACCAATCTGGATCAAAGCTAGGGTCCTTCTCAGTACTCACACTAACAAGCATGATTTCATTCATTAAGGGCTTAGCACGCCTCTCTTTCTCTCAATTGATCAAATTTTTGCAAATCCCAAGGAATTCCTTCCTCTTAGTTTTCACCACAGTGTTTGAAAAAGTTTTGAAAAACTTAAGCCAATGCAATCACTTCAAGGCACAGAAAAGACAGAGTTCTTAGTCAAATACTGCTATCTCATTTGGAATTTCTGGCACAACTGGCACACGGCAGAAGCAAACGCGAGAGCGTAAAAATCACTGTTGTTTCATTCAAGATATGTTGGCACAACTGGCTCCCTGGAAGAAACAGACTCAAAAGAAAGCAAAAAGACACACAAAATGAGATAGTGATGTCCGAGGTAACATTCTCGGAATCACCTGACTTCAACAAAACAGGACTGACTCGATACAACAAGACGGACCTGAAATAAAAAGACTGACTCAAAATAAGGAGACAGACTCAAAGCAACACAACAAAACTGACCCAATACCCAAGTCAGAAAGCAAAATTAACAGCATTTGTACATTGCTCAAAACAGTGCATGTGTAGACACCCCATTTTTGACCGCCCTCAAGACTTGGGCATTACTGATGGTTTGCTCGGTGTTGAGAGATGTGCAGGGCACAGGTTCAATTCCTTCGACAAGGAGAGAGGCAAACCCTTCAAAACACTTTGTCTAGGGGTTTGGAGTTGAAGAAAAGAGGAAAGGAGAGGAGAAAACTGGTTTGGGAGAAGTTCGGCATAGATCCGGGTAGAAGGGAATCGAGCAGCCCTCGCTAAATCGGGCTTATTCAATTCAATACTTGGAGTTAAGCTATGAGGCCACCATCATTGGAAAGAAGACTTCCGGGGCTTCACTTTGCACTCAAGAATCTCCTAGAGCCAAGTCCGGGTGGAGGAGATATGATTGGTTGAAGCTGGGCATCATCCCGGTTGGATCGAGTCTGCGCGACTTCACGGAAAAGGGCATAACTTTTTTCATAGAAGGAATTTTGATGCAAGGTTTGCGCCATTGGAAAGCTAACTTCCGGGGCTTCGATTTGCATACCCACCGGCCATGTTTTGACCAAGGAATTATCCATCGGCACTCTATTTAGCCGACCGGCAGAAAAGAGTGCCGACCGGCACTTTATTTTGGCCGATGATCAAACCTTCTGGCCGACCTGAACCCTTTGCACCCCCCAAGCTTGGTGCATGCCAGCTGTGCCAGCTGGGATGCACAGAACTCGACCCACGTGCATACATGTGCCCATTTTGCACCCTTTAACCACCTTTGGCCCTTATTTTGCACCCTTTGCTCATGGCTTCTTGAGGAAGCCTTGACCCCTTTGTCTTGGCTTCCTCAAGAAGCCTTACCAGCTGTCCAAGCTTCTCCAACAAGCCTTGCACCCTTTGACCCTTTGAAGCTTGCCTTAGAAGCTTGGTTCTTGGCCTATATAAGAGAGGCTTCCTCTCCTTTGTCTAGGGTTGGGAGTTTGGAACAAAAACCAGAGATATATAGATATATATCTGATATAGATAGAGACAACCCTCTATCTCTCTCTATATCTCACTCCTTTGCCTCCAAAAGTCCATTATTCTTGGCCATTCCTTCACCAACCCATAGCACAACACCACCACTTCCATTTCCAGCGACTTGGAGGTCATTTTCAGAGCTTAGGAGCACCAAAGCTTGGTCCAAGAGGTGCTGGTTCATTGGTCTACAAGGGTAAGTGTCTATTTCCCTCAAACTAGCATTTTCTTGCATCACCTCTTAGCCCTAGTTGCAAGCACTTTTGGGCTCCTACCCAAACTTCAAATAGTCTTATTTTGGGGTCCTCTTCATGTTTGATTGAGGACCCCTTGCTGTTTGGTGGCTGCATCTAGCACCTATCTCAATATCCTCTTGTATGCCATCCATTTTGCATGCTATTTTTGACTAATGTATAATCTGTTTCAGAGCATGATGTAAGCTAAGAATAGGCTTATTTTGAGCCCTTCTTCAACATTGTTGAAGGGCTCAACATTGTTTGCATACTCCATGTGCTACTTGCCTTGAAATCCATGTGATTTACCGTAATTTTGCATGCTTCGTTAGCCTATCTTGCTTCGGTTTTTGTGGCTGGTCATACACTGAAAATGTGTTTGCTTTGTCATGTATAAGGTCTGTCCTGGGTTGTTTGGGTCAATCTCGGCATGCTTTGTATAGCCCCTTTGCATTGTAGCTTGTACGCTTCAAGTAGGTGCATGTGTAGGATGCATTGCTTCCATGATTTTAAGGATTTGGAACTATCCAACATGTTATTTCAGACCTTAATCCATGCTCACATGTTTGTACTTGTCACCTATTTCATGCTTTGAAGGTGTGCCCTTTTATGCCTAGGGATAGGCCTTATGCATGCTTGTGTTTTGGAGCATTTTGGGGCTGTCATTAGGGGGGATTTGAGTGTATCTTTGCATGCTGAAAATCTGTTTTGGGTTGATTAAATTCATGCCATGAATGATCTTGTGAGTGGTGGTGGAGTACTCTCTTTGTGCCTTAGCTTTAGGCTCATTAACTTGCATGTTTGCATAGCACTTTGTGTATGGTTTTAGGCATGTTTGGCCGCTGATTTTGGCATGCTTGCAAGCTACCCATGTTAGTTTAAGTCCATCGTTGCATGTTTGTTGCATGCCATGCTTGTTAGTTTAGGTTGTGTGCCTAATACATGTTGCATGTTTGTATACTTGCCTCTATGCTCATGTTGCATACTTAGCTCACATGTTTAGATCGCATTTGGCATGCATACCTTGCCTCTTGAATCACCATGATAAAGGTTGGGCCTCTTGTTTGTTTGTGCGCATTTCATTCCATTGAAAGTTGCTAACTTGGCTTTCGGGCCATCGTGCATTGAAATGCGTGATGGATGGCCCGGGGGTCGAGGGCCATGCTCCCTTGAGTCCATTACATGATAGGGAGTATGTCCATGCATACATTTTGCTCAAAATTCCATACCATGCACTGCTGGTCTGTTTTTGCTGTCAAAACTGTCTCCTGCAGGGATTTAGTGCCGACCGGCACTCTTTAGTGCCGACCGGCAATATTTTTGTGCCGATAACTTCAGAAGCAGCCGATGGACACATACTATAGCCGGTGGACGTTTTCTCCAGCCGGTGATGTTCTGAGGTACTCGAGGATCATCCCGAGGACTTTGGCAATTTTCGAGTAAAACTGACAAAAGCAGAGGCGGTGGTGCGGTGTGGGCTTTCCGGGCAAGGCGGGCCCGAGCATGCATCATTCGCGCATCCCGAGGCGGGGGCCGTGGCCACCTTCCTTTTTGGCATTTATTTATTCAGTAATTAGAAATTCTGTAATAATTTATTTATTCATTATTCGGACTGTATATTCTTTTGGTCCCTCCGTGTGAGGGCATAATTGTAATAAGTGTGGGTGAGTGGGCATGTATGTCTTCCAACCTCCATTTCTTTCTTCCCTTTTATTTACACCTTATGATGGTAGATTAGGGCATATTTAAATTAGCATAACAGTATGAAAGCATGTTTGCATTCATTTGTTTACATGCATCGGGCTCGGCATATCATACAAACTGCATCGTACTTTCAATTCCAAATTGAATACGTGTTATTTGTAGCATTCCATATGCCATGTTTAGGATAGCCGAGCCTGCCTTAGATTACATCTTTGCATGTGTTGCATTAGACATTTCAGTATGCTTAGGTCCATGCATGGATTTCTAATAAGCTTCTGTTTTTGGCTTGGAGTACTAGGTGAGCTTTTATGCCTTAGCATATCGCATGTGTGTGAATGTTGCCATGATAGCATGCTTACCATGAGGCTAAATGCTTATGTGATATAACTGCATGAATGCCTGTGGATGGAGGTTAAATTACCTAAATTGGGACAACACATTAAAACTGTGAGTTTTAAAGCCCACTAGATAGCGGCAAAACCGTCTTTTCTAAAAGCCCGCTTGAGAGTGGCAAAACCTGCATTTTAGCCTACTTGTGAGTAGCAAATCATTTTTCAAAACAAACACGTAGTGTTTTGTTCCAACTTAGGTGATTTGGTCTATACTTGTTTGCTGTGCGCATAACGTAGTAATTCTAGGCTAATAACCGGAATAAGAACACATAAAGTTTTCAAAATCAGATATCACGGTTAGTAGAGGCCGGTCTTCGGACCGGGCGAAAGGGGGTGCTCATAGCTGACCTTCCCCGATCGTACCCAAGCTCCCGAGCCAAGACCACTTTGGTGATGATGGACACGTGGCCTTTTGGCACCGAGTCAGGGTTTCCTAAATTTCCCGTTTAAAAATATTTAGGTGGCGACTCAGACCGCAAAGCGATCCATGTTTGTACGCTTTTCAAAAAATCTTTTCTCAAACGATTTGCGGTTGGACTCTTTGGTTGATTTAGAACCGCGACAAACAAATCGAGTCCGAATCAGAGTGAAGCCCAGGCGCGTCTGACTACAAAGATGCCGCCCACCACATGGTGGTTCATCTCGATCATATCACATTATCCCCAAGTTCACCGATCCGGTCGATAGACTTTGCGAGTGCAGTGCGACGATAACTCCTTTATCAATCAGATCTTGTATTTCATGGCAAAGACGGTAACAACTATCAGTGACGTGGCCAACTTGTTGATGGAAGGCCCAATACTTGGCCGGATCATGGGAGGGGGGAAGTTTATTTGGCAATGGCCGTAGCTCTAGGGGTTTCAGGTGCCCCTTTTTTATTAGGACCCTTAAGGCCGCTGATAGAGACATGTACAGTGGTGCGAACACCCTCTGGCCTCGAGGTGGGTATTTTGAGGTTTGTGGCTTTTTGCTGGATGCACTAGCAAAGGGATTGACAGGTGCTGACTGGGTTTGCTGGTCTCTTTCGAGTACGGGGCTAGAGTTGAAAGGAACATTCCTGGTATAAAGGCCCTTCTCCCGGCTCGCCCCTTGATTCTAACTGCCCCTAATTTGAGTGGCAAAAGTGTCATCCACAATTTTTACAACAACTGCGAGGACTTGCTCTTCGTTCAGTCCCTCGGCTTTCAAAGCCTCAGCAGCCAACTGAAGATGTTCATGGGGACTAATGCTTGCCCCAGCCTTGTTCTTATCACTGGCCTCCACTTTGCTAAGAGATTGGCCTTCTCCCAATGCAGCCCACCCCAAGGTTAAGGAGCCTTTTGACATGAACTCCCTAGTATGTGATGCGGTTGATGACGGAGCCAAAACTCCAAAGGCCAGATCTGCCACAGTTCTCTGAAGATCTTCGATCATCCTCATCAGCTCAGAAGTAGTGGGTTCATGGGTTTGAGATGATTGGGGTTTAGATGCACCCATCATGCATAAGTCGATGCTTTTCGGGATAAACACCTTCGGTTTGGGCAAATGGGCTGGGGTGATATATATGCTGGGGTCGTAAGGGACGGCCAGTGTGTGGATTAGATTGAGATGTGGATGAGGTATTTGGTCATTGGGGTCTGAAGGTGGAGCTATCGTTTGGTTGTCAATGAGATTTTGGATCTCATGACGGCGAAATGTAGCAACTGCTGATGGTACATATAGTACTTGGAAGGGTTATGTCTGGCTGGGAATGGGTCAGGAAGAGGTTGAGGATCGAGGGGTTTGAGATGCCCTCTTTCTATCAAGACTTTTAGTGCGCTAGTCAAGCTCATATAGAGGGGGGTGAAAGTTCTGCCCTGAGCTCGGGCTGGGCCGACTGTTTGTAGGCTTGGTTTGGCAAAAGGGTCGGTTGTGGCAACTGTATTGATTTCGGTGGGTTTGGGAATAGCGTTACTACCAGCATTGGTATTCCCTGAAATCACCCTCCTTGTCGGTTCACTTGTTCTGGGAATAATCCCACTGTTGAACGCGTTCTCGACCTGAACCCCCAGTTCATGTAAACTTTTGAAAGTGAATAGCGGAGCGACTATCAACTTTTGCAACATATCATGCTCGAGGTTTCGCACCATCATCTGTACTTGATCCCTTTCCAAAGGGCGACGATCCGTCATCTGTGCTGCCTTTGCTCTCCACCTGGCAACAAATTCCACAAAAGGCTCTTTTGGGTTCTGGCGGGTTGCTTCAAGCTCTTGGATGGTCATTTCAACTTGGGTGTTGTACGAATACTGATCGACAAAGGCCTCTGCCAGTTCTTCCCAGTTTTGCTTCACTTTATCTTCCAACTTAGCGTACCAAGTGGTCGCTACACCGATGTGGTTCTTCCATCTGAGAGAGTTTCTGTGGCTTAGTCAGACCCATCGGCTTCAGGACATCCAAGAAAAGTCGGATATGTACCATTGGATCTCCAGACCCATCGAAACGGTCAATATATGGCATTTTGAATCTGTCTGGGAGCCGCATGGTAGACTCAGTGTGCCCATCCTCAATGTCGGGAATGGAGTTAAGGCCTTGTGCCTTTTTGAATTGCTTCTCAAGGCTCGCAATTTTTGCTGCAGTCGGATTGAACTCATCAACATGAAAGGGTTGAAACCTCTCAATAGGCTGCACCAGGGGCCTGACAACTCGAGCTTGAGCCAACCCTTCTTGGGGATTCGAACCCTGTAAGTCTTCAACTGGCGGAAGTGGATCAAAGTTCGGCTGGGGTCCCGAAGTTGGATGTGAGGCAGATGCCCCAGATGGGCGCTACGTTTCAATACCGATCTCAGCCTGCATGGCAGTTCCCTGATTTAACGCTGCTATCACGGCCACAAATTCTTCTGAACCCTGTGCCATCACGGGTTTGCTGATGATGTGACTGGTGACTGTCGGATCAGATGAACCGGTGAGCCATAACTGGCTTTTCTTTGCCTTGCCTCAGCGAAAGAACACTGGTTGCCCTTGAATTGAATTTCTTATTTAACAAAGTCTATCAGTACTAGTCCAATGTACCCGGCAGATACCGGAGCCTTCTGAAGCTATGATTCCAGGACTACCCCCCTAGCAAAAGAGAAAACAGACAGCATCTCAGCACAATTTCACTGGAACGGATACGAGCAAAGCTGAACAACTGTATTCTATTCGATCCTTTGTTCTCAAATCCACCCCAAATCTGAATCGATACGCAGATATAACGATTCTCAAAATATCTTGGTGCCCTTGAGCGGATACCCAGACTTGCAAACTGGTATATGCACTCCCTGTAGAGATACACTTTCAAAGCACATAGCAAGTAAAGAGAGCCAAAACACCCCTATGTTGAGGTAGGGTTTCCTTGTCCTATTTTGTCAGGAGCTAGGCTTTCACTACGCACGCAACGGTTTCAAACAACCTAATATCGGGTAAGCAACCTGTCCTAGTTTGGAATGGTCACTATGGATTCCAAATATGCACTAGGTCGAATGGTCAAAAAGGGTGCCCCGGTAAAACCGGGGTTTGTGTTCCCATACTGGCAGAGCCCGCAACCGGTCAGCCTTATGGTCATGCCTTGACAAGACAAGCCTCCAGCAAACCGCTCAGGAATAGCAGATGGCCAACACGGTGTCCTAGGCGCACCAATGCACATACAGTGCAAAGAAACACATAAGTGTAGTCAAAACAGGATATCACAAGTTCGAGTCAAGCTCTCTAAACTCCCCAGCAGAGTCGCCAGAAACTGTAGACGTCCCCGAACACCCCGAGAGGGTGAACTCCCATTCCGTTCATATCGGGTTTACTACAGTTCGGACTCGATTTGTGTCGGTTCTAAATCTGAACCAAAGAGTCCAACTCTGGCAAATCGTTTTGAAGAAAAACAGATTTTGAAAAAGTAGTGCCAAACATGGACTGCTTTACCAGATTACAGAGTCGCCACCTAAATATTTTAAAATGGGAAATTTAGGAAACCCTGACTCGGTGCCGAAGGCCACGTGTCCGTCAAAGTGTCTTGGCTCAGGAGCTTGGGTACGATTGGGGAAGGTCAGCTATGAGCACCCCCTTTCGCCCGGTCCGAAGACCGGCCTCTACTAACCGTGATATTCGTTTTTGAAAACATTACATGCTCTTATTCCAATTATTAGCCTAGAATTACTATGTTATGCGCACACTAACAAGTATAGACTAGATCGCCTAATTTGGAAACAAACATTGCATATCCGTTCGTTTTGAAAATGCTTTGGAATTTGCTACTCGCAAGTAGGCTAAAACATGGATTTCAATGAGTTTTTCCAACTCAAGCAATCCAACCTCCACCCACAGGCATTCAAACAGTTTATCTCATATAAGCACTTCGCCGCATGGTAAGCATACTGTTATGGCAACATTCACACGCATGTGGTATGCTAAAGCGTGAAATACTTACATCGTACTCCGTGCCAAAACAAGAAACTAGTTAGCAGACATGCATGTCCCTAGGTCATGTTAAGTGGCTAATGCAACACAGGCAAGGATGCAATTTAGAGTAGGCTCGGCTAACCCTAAAATGGCATGTGAAATGCAATCATTTGACGCACGTATTCAATTTGGAATTGAAAATACAATGCAGTTTGTATGATGTACCGAGCCCGATGCATGTCAACAAATGCATGGATGCACGCATGCGTAGCATAAGGTATGCTAAAATAAACGTGCCCTAATACTAACCATTAAAAGCAGGTAAGTAAAAGGGAGAAAGAAGTAGGGATTGGAAGACATACACACACTCACCCACACTTATTACAATTATGCCCTCTCTCGGAGGGACCAAAAGAATAATACAGTCCGAATAACAAATCGCTAAATTAATTATTACATGATTTCTAATCTAATCAAAATAAATGCAAAGAGAAGATGGCCGCAGCCCCCGCCTCGGAATGCGCAAATGATGCATGCTCGATCCGTCCTGCCCGGAAAATCCACACCATAACACTGCTGCCTCTGTTTTCACTGTCCTGCCTCTCCAAAGATTGCCAAAGTCCTGGGACACGTTCCTTGCACATTGTAGAATACCATCGGCTGGAGGAAATGCCCACCGGCCATGAGGAATGTCCATCGGCTGCTGATGAAGCTATCGGCCATTCACAAATGGCCGGTCGGCACTGTATGTTGCCGGTCGGCAGAAACTTCCTGCAGAAGATAGTTTTGACAGCAACAACGGACAGACAGTGCATGGCATGGAATTTCAAGCAAATGTGTGCATGAGCACACTCCCTATCATGCAATGGACTCAAGGGAGCATAGCCCTCGACCCCCGGGCCATCAATTGTGCATTTCGATGCATGATGGCCTAAGAGGCCAAGTTTGCAATTCAATGTCAAATGAAATGCACACAAAGCATACAAGGGACCCAACCTCAATCATGGTTGATCAAGAGGCAAGGCAATGCACAACAATGCACATGCAACCTAAGCATGCAAGCTAACATGCAAACATGCAATGCAACTACATGACATACACAACGCTAACAACATAACATGCACAACGCATTGGAACATGGCATACACAATGTAACATGGACTTACACCAACACAAGTGGGCCTCTGCCACACTCACATAGGAGGCCATCGAATAAAAGTGAAGTGCCTCGAAATGCGTGCACACGGGCACGCAAACCGAGGCAATGGCATACGGAATGCAATGATGCTAAAATGACATAAACAATACAATATGGGCTTACACTAACATGAGAGAGCCTCAGCCACACTCACATAAGAGGCCGAGAGATGAAAAAAGAGATGCCTCGAAATGCGTGCACACGGGCACGCAAACCGGGGCAATGGCATACGCAATGAAATGGCATGGAAATATGATATGCAAACATGCAAATGAATTTCAGCACTGAAATGTGGGGCAAAACAGTCCCAAAACATGGCCAAAGTGTACCCGATGCATGGAATGATCCCGAAACATGAATTTTGGCACCCGAAATGGCCTATAGCTACACCAAACATGCATAATTGATACATGACATGAAAAGGAAGAATCAAGGCAGCCCCATAACTCACATTTTTACAGTACAAAACATGGGCAAACAGCAATCACAAATGGGGCTAACATGGCATACAAAAATGGCTCCACAAGGGAGGCTATGAAGCAAGTGGTATATGAAAAGCCCAAATGGAAAAACACCCTTCTACAACACTGAAGAGGGACCAAAAATATGACTACTCACAGTAGATTACAGCCCCCAAATCAATATGCAAACTTGCCCGAAATGCCATGCAAGATTGAAGCCAACAAAGGCTATAATATGAGGTATACAAAACATGCATCAAACAGAAAAAGACATTTAATGAGATATTCCAAGAAGCTCAAAATATGGCCATTTTTAGTTCTGATGATGGCCTAAAAACAGAAGCAAGACAGGCCAACAAAGCATGCAAAAATGGGGGCCAAAGAGGGGTATAATGGTAAGCACAACATGGTGGCCCCCAACAGTGGTGGTCCCTTCTACAATATTGTAGAGGGACTCAAAATAATCCTACTCACAGTTCATGAAACACTCCAAAACAATTTACATATAGGACAAACAAATCATGCAAATTTACAGTAAATAGGAGGGATTATGAAGTAAGTGCAAGATAGGGGTTCCAAAAAGGGTTGAGCCCTTCTTCAATGTTGAAAAAGGGCTCAAAATTAGCCTACTTTCAGTTTAAATTATGCTCGAAAACAGATCACACATAGGCTAGAAATTGCATGCAAAAATGTGGCATATCAAGGAGTATTGAAGTAAGTGCACTATGGAGGGCTCAAACAGGGTTGAGCCCTTAAACAAACATGAAGAATGGCTCAAAATAGGGCCCCTTTCAGTTAGGGTCGGAGCACAAAACAGTAAGAAAATAGGGTATAAAAATGTGACAAGAATGTGCTACAAAAGAGGGAAAATGATCTCACCCTTGAAGACTACCCTTTTGGTTGCTTCTTGGCTTGAGTTGCAGCAACTTTGGCCTCTGAAAAACTGCTCCAAGCTGCTGTGATGGAGTAGTGGTGGTGGTGCTATGGATTGGTGAAGAAATGGCCAAGGATTTGAGAGGTTTAGGGTAGAGAGAGAGAGAAATCTAGAGTGAGAAGCTCCCAAAACTTTCTTTTTTTGTTCTCACCCTAAGCCATATGAGATATAAGGCCCTATATATGTCAAAATAAGAGATTTTGGTCAAAATATCCCAATTGAAAATATCTGCCACAGTGTATTGATAAATATCTGTCAAAAATCTGAGTTCTGGACACTTTTGGCCGACCGGCAATCTTTTGTGCCGGTCGGCTAAATAGAGTGCCAATGGGTGGCTAATGAGATCACAAAGTGCCAGTGGAAGTCCATATTGAAACCCCGGAAGTTAGCTTTCCAATGGCGCAAACCTTGCATTAAAATTCCTTCTGTAGAAAAAGTTATGCTAGTTTCCGTAAAACCGCGCAGATTCGATCCAACCGGACTTCAACCAACCATATCTCCTCCCCCCAGATTTGGACTTAGGAGATTCTTGAGTGAAAAATGAAGCCCCGGAAGTAAGGTTTCCAATGGTGGTGGCCCCATATTTTAATTCCTCTTGTACAAAGAGTTACGCCCGTTTCGGGGAAGCCGCGCAAACTTTTCTCCTTCCCGGATTCATGCCGAACCACTCCCAAACTAGTTTTCTCCCCTCTTCTCCTCTTCTCTTCATCTTCAAACCCCTAAGTAAGGTGTTTTGAAAGATTTTTCAAAGATTTCATCTCTCTTTCATTCATCTCCCCTTTGTCCTTGCTCGGTTTACCGAAAAGCGCAACATTTACCGAAATGCGAGCGTTGGAACATCGTGGGAATTTTATTTCAAAAATATTTTGAAAGAGAGGGTCTTAAGGTATAAAAACCATCAAAATTAATTTTGGTCCACAATGGGGTATGAAGTTGAGATTTGCCTCTCTCTTTGCCGAAGAAACTGAACCTGTACACTGCACACCTTACTCCAACAAGTAAACCATCAGTAGTGCCCAAGTCTTAAGAGCGGTCAAAAATGGAGTGTCTACAGCCAAGAGTAAAAATACGGTATGCAGCTTTTTCTTATCTCCAGAAGACAATCCCTAGCCCTCTTGTGTGCTGGAACTGCTCCAGATCTGAGTTTACCTCTGTTTCGGATGTGTTCCATCACCTTGATTGTCCAAAATGCATTTGCTTATCGAGTTGTTAAGTTTTTTCTTATCGAGCCGTTGCTCTTTGATTATCGAGTTGTTGCTCGTTGCTTATCGAGCTGTAAACTTGCTAAGGTTTTGTCATTTCTTAGTATGTTAAGTTGTTTAGTTTGTTGCGTTGGTTCACTACCTGACTTGGTAATACACGGTATTCAATTTCCATTCAATCTCATTTTTTGTACAAAATGGTGCGATGCGATGCTAAGAATGTAAAATACAACACTTTTTGAACAAAAAGTTGTTTCATTCCATCGTAGCTTCTTTTTACAACATTTTACAACAGGGTACAAGTTTTGAAAAAAATAAAAATTGCCTAAGTTGTACAATGTGCTACAACTACACGTAAAAAGAAAAATAAAGTAGGAACATCTGCATCAGTGCTATCAAGCTCAAGACCGAGAGGCCCTCTTCACCCTCTTCGGCTGAGCAGCCTCTACACCACCACCGCCAGCACCCCTATCTGAATTGGAGTCACCGTCCTCGGAATCCTCCTCGGCACCACCTCCGTGCTCAGAACCGGAACCGGAGTCATCATCCCTGCCGGCAGATGTCTCTGACTGTGGATGGGCCGACTCCTCCTCCTCACTAGACTCCTCGTCATATCTGACAGGTGCTCTACGTCTACCTCGGCTGCGAGTCGAGTCCCCTCTCCTAGCTGCTCGAGAAGGCCTGGATGGCCCGGGCTGTGACAGTGAAACCTAAAAAGAGCAGTTTGAATACATCATCCAAAGTATGTATATCAGATACCATGTGCAAGTATGATGCATGGAGTGTGTGCATGCAGATATAGTATGTGGATGTGATGTGTCAGATGTGCTCTACACATGCAGTGAATCAATATGGTGAAATGTTCAGTTTCAGTATGTCATCAGAAGTATGATAAATACAAGGAAATTGAAAGGTACCGGAATGCTAGCGGCGTACAGCATCGTCTCCCTTCGCAAGACCATGCTCTCGAGTAAGGCTACCACCCCGAGCAATCCATCAGTATACTCTCTGGAAGGCTATAGGTGCAAATTCAAGTCATCAGTGAATGAATGAATGACTAAATATCTGAGTGATAAATGAAAACTGTAGGGCATACCGGTGGTGAGACAGGATCACTAACGTATCGATGATCTGGCAATGGAGGCTCCAGTGGAATCGAGTAAGATGTCCCATACTGCCAGCCCATCAGCTCGATCAGAAAATCTGGCCACGCCGTATACTGGCAAGTCGAGGGCATCCCTTTGACCCCACCCCTCGATGTACCGGCCCTGCTAGTCGAAGGGATGTTTGTAGCTCGAGTGCGACTCAATGATGGCATATCAGCAGCCCTCCTCGTAGGAGTACGGATGTTTGTCAGTGGAGGCATCAAGTATGTATGGCGGTATGTTGCGTACTCCCCCTCCTCCAGGAACAAGACTGGAGTTACCCCGACGCTTCTAGCCACGGTCTGGTGCCTGTACACCTACATATATATATATATATATTTATGAGCAGTGAGCTAAAGCCCAGTGAATAACATTATGCGCAAAGAGGTTTAGAATGAATGTCCTTACAGTAATGAAAACAGTTCATTGATTCAGTATATCAGTCATTTAGTCATTCAGTCATATGTGGTACATCCATTAGCATAGCAGTATAGTAAATAGTACGTCTTGAAAGACCGAACAGTCAATGATGACCATCAATCAGTAAACAGTAGTGGTTCCAACAAGGGAACCGACATAGATCTCTGTAATAGTAACGATGGCTTGATAGTTGCTAAGGATGCCTGTCTGATTCGAATACAGGACATACATTCGTTCAATTAGCAGTATCAATTCAGAAAACAGTTCAGTTAAACAGTCAGAAATATTCACAGTTGAACATATCTTTACACAATCGTTACTCACAGAGTTCTGGGCTATAGTAAAGCTAGAGCGCGTCTCCCGTTGTCAACCCTACACAGTTTGCAAAATGAACACACACTAAGCTACACAGTTGGGAAGGATAATAACTTAAACCCTAAT
Organism: Camellia lanceoleosa; assembly: GCA_025200525.1. NCBI lineage: Eukaryota > Viridiplantae > Streptophyta > Magnoliopsida > Ericales > Theaceae > Camellia > Camellia lanceoleosa. Next base: position 139,286,158 of record CM045758.1, on the reverse strand, counting down.
TAACTCGGTGCGTTCTACATCTATATCCTCATTAAGATGCCTTAAACTAGGCCTAAGAATGCCTAGGATGGAATGAGGATGCAAAGATGCACTTAAAAACATTTTTCAAAATTTTCAGAAAACAGGGGTCTCGCTCGAGCGTGGCTTTCTACGCTCGAGCGAACATGCAGACAAAGCAGCTCTGCTTGAGCTTGACTTCCGTCACTCGAGCAGACTGTAAGCTACAGTGAAAATACTGGATGCTCAAAATCCATGCTCAACGGACGCTCGACCCTCACTCGAGCGTGAGACACAAGTCCTCGCTCGAGCGTGAATCCTCTCGCTCGAGCGGACTGTAAGCCCATGCAAAGTACTGGATGCTTGCATTTCACGCTCGAGCGTCACTATACTCGCTCGAGCGGAAGGCATGATCGCAGAGTGTACGCTCGAGCGTGGAGTTCCTCGCTCGAGCATGGTCCAAAATCTGGAAATTCCATATTTGAACCTCAAGCTCAAAACCAAGTTTAAATGTACTAAATTCAATCCTCTTGGGCCAATTTTCTGAAAAACACTTCAAAACTCATAATATTATATGTTTCAAAGATCAATTTGATAAATCAAAGCCCAAGGGTGTTTCAATTAAATCCAATTTCAAACCAAATTTTCATGAATATGATCTCAATGAACATGCATGAACTTTACACAACTTCCAAGCTTCAAAACATGCTCTCATGAGCCAATTCTTTTCAAAATTAGATGAAATCATGGACTATCACACTATTATGAACATGCATGCACCAATTGCCATGAAATCAACATCAAAATGCAAGGATAAACACAAACATGCATGATACAAGCTTTAATCCAACACTACAAGACCAATTCTTGACTTAGCTCATTAAAATATCATGGTCCATGCTAGATAGAGCTTAAACATACAATTTAGAGGATGAAATTCATACCTAGGTTCCTCAATGACGAGTCTATAGGTTCAATTTGCCAATTTACACTTCGATTCTTGAAGTTCTCTAGTCAAACTCTCAAGAACAACTCAACTCTCTCTCTCTCTCACCCTCTTTCTTGGTCGGTTGTAGGCAACAAAATGGTTGATGGGAGTGTTTTGATCAAGTGTACAAAGGCTCTAATATAATTAGCCTACATGGCCCACTAACAATGGCATTTAAGTAAATAAGTCTAACTCTTTAATTTGGCTTTAATCTAATTTGATCATAACAAAATAGTTTTTCGATAAATATACCATAAAATTACATTAAATCTAACGATCATAAAACATCAGTCAATTTCGGATTCGGTCGCCGATAAGGCCTTCAATTTAGCATTTTAAACACAAAGACATAAACAGATAATTTAACAATCGAACAGATAGAATGCAATTCAAACAGATATCCTCAATCAATCAGTTTCAGATTTCAGTCAGTCAGTTCAATTACTTATCATAATCAGTCTCAGTTTAGTAGTAATCAGTAGTTTATCAGTGATCAGTGACGAGGGGTGTTACAATCTCCCCTCCTTCTAAAGAGTTTAGTCCTCTAAACTCGAGTTACCTTCATTTTGGAAGAAAACAGGATTCAACGGAAACAGTTGAGGATATCTTTTAGCCATGCCATCTTCCCTTTCCCAAGTGGCATACACGCCACCATGGGTTTGCCGGTCAACTTTTACTAACAGGATTTCTTTGTTTCTCAACTTCTTGATCCGTCTTTTCACAATCTGGATAGGCCGTTCTTCATAAGTGTAGTCATCACTAAACACTACACGGGTCGGCTCAATCACATGAAAAGGATCCCGGAGGTAATCCCTCAACATAGAAATATGGAACACATTATGCATATGCTTCATTTTAGAAGGAAGCGTAACTTGATACGCCACCGGATTGATTTTCTCAATAATCTCGTGCGGTTCGACATATCTTGGCGCTAACTTGCCTTTGACTCTAAAACGAGTCTGGCCTTTCATCGGTGTCGCTTTCACAAAAACGTGGTCACTCCCTTCATATTCTCTGTCTCGCCTTCTGACATCTGCATAACTTTTCTGTCGGCTCTATGCAGTTTTCAGTCTCTGTTGTATCAGTTTTACTTTCTCAATCATTTTATATACAATCTCGGGCCCAAGCAAAGGCCCATCTCCAACTTTTGCCCAGCAAATCGGAGATCTACATTTTCTGCCGTACAATGCCTCGAAAGGCGCCATACCAATACTTAAAAGATAGCTGTTGTTGTAGGCGAATTTAGCTAAGGGCAAATGGCTTTCCCAGTTTCCCTGAAAGTCAAGGACACACATTCTCAATAAATCCTCCAGAGTCTGGATGGTCCTTTCTGACTGACCATCTGTTTGAGGATGATAGGCACTACTCAGTCTCAGTTCAGTACCCAATGCAGTCTGTAAGCTTTGACAAAATCTCGATGTAAACTTCGAATCTCTGTCAGAAACAATAGACACAGGCACTCCATGTAGTCTAACAATTTCATCAATATAGAGTATAGCCAATTTGTCCGCATTATAAATTGTCTTAACAGGTAAGAAGTGAGTAGATTTAGTCAGTCTATCAACAATAACCCAAAATGAGTCCATACCTTTACTGGAGCGAGGCAATCCCACAATAAAATCCATAGTAATATGTTCCCATTTCCACTCCGGTATCGGTAAGGGCTGCAATAAGCCTGTGGGCCGTTGATGTTCAGCTTTAACTTGTTGGCAATGAAGACATTTTGATACAAAATCGGCAATTTCTTTCTTCATTTCCGGCCACCAGAAATTCAGTTTCAGGTCTTGGTACATTTTCGTATTCCTCGGATAAATAGAAAATTTTAAGTTGTGGCCCTCTTGCAGGACTCTTCTTTTCAATTCAGTATCATTCGATACACATAGTCTTTCTTGAAACTTCAGTACATTATTTTCAAATTTGAAACCCAGTCTTGGTTTAGATTCCCTTTCTTCGATGATCTTCTTCAAGAAGTCATCCAATTGCTATTTCTCTTTAATTTCTTCAATCAGTGCCAGTTGAGCAGAAATAGCAGCTATTGTTCCACCTTGTTCTAGCAAAACAACTTTAATTTTAGATTTTTCAAGGTCACAAAGCAACTCTTTCTGTCCGGTGAGTAAACAGGCTAAATTGCCATTCGATTTCTGGCTCAGTGCATCGGCAACAATGTTGGCTTTTCCCGGATGGTACAAGATCTGTAGATCATAATCTTTAATCAGTTCAAGCCATCTTCGCTGTCTCATGTTCAGTTCTTTCTGTGTGAAGAAATATTTCAAACTCTTGTGGTCGGTATATACTTCACATGTCGCCCCATAAAGGTAGTGATGCCAGATTTTCAATGCAAATACCACTGCGGCAAGTTCCAAGTCATGGGTCGGGTAGTTCTTTTCGTGCGGTCTCAGTTGTTGGGAAGCATAGGGAATTACTCTCCCATTCTGCATTAAAACACACCCCAAACCCTTATGAGAAGCGTCACTAAATACAGTATAACCATCCATACCTGAAGGTAAGGTAAGAACTGGTGCAGTCACGAGTCGAGTTTTCAACTCTTGGAATGCTGATTCCCTTTGGTCAGTCCAGTCAAATGATATCCCCTCTGAGTTAATTGAGTCAACAGTAAGGCAATTTTGGAAAATCTTTGACAAATCTTCTGTAATATCTAACCAAACCCAAAAAGCTTCGGACTTCTGTCACATTTGTTGGTCTAGGCCAGTTTACTACCGCTTCGATTTTCTGCGGATCAACTGAAATTCCATCCTTGCTAACAACATGCCCCAAAAACATAACATGATCAAGCCAAACTTCACTTTTAGGCAGTTTAGCATAGAGTTTCTGTTCTCTTAAGGTCTGTAGGGCAAGTCTCAAATGACATTCGTGTTCTTCTCTAGTCTTAGAATAAATCAGGATGTCATTAATGAATACAACAATAAAGTCATCAAGGAATGGTTTAAAGATTCTGTTCATGAGGTCCATAAATGTAGCAGGTGCATTGGTTACTCCGAAAGGCATAACTAAAAATTCGTAATGTCCATACCTCGTTTGAAAAGCAGTTTTATCAATGTCTTCCGGTTTAACTTTCAACTGATGATATCCGGATCTGAGATCAATCTTAGAGAACACTTGAGCACCCTGTAGCTGATCAAATAAGTCATCAATACGAGGCAATGGGTATTTGTTTTTCACAGTTACCTTGTTCAGTTCACGGTAGTCAATACACAGTCTCAGTGAGCTGTCTTTCTTTTTCACAAACAAGACAGGTGCGCCCCATGGTGAAGTACTAGGCCTGATGAACTTCTTATCTAACAGTTCCTGCAATTGCGCTTTCAATTCTTTCAATTTAGTCAGGGCCATTCAGTAAGGAACTTTAGATACTGGCTGGGTACCCGAAATCATATCAACGGTGAATTCAATCTCCCTATCAATCAAATCCCCTAGCAGATTATCTGGAAAAACATCTGGGAATTCTCTGACTATGGGAATACTGTTCACATTAGCATTATCATCAGTAGATACAGTCAATACAGAACACAGATACCCTTTACATCCCTTTCTAATCAATTTAACAGCTTTCACAGATGAAATCAAATACGGAGGAGCTACTACTCCAACCCCATTAAACACAAATTCAGGTAAACTCGATGGACGAAAAACTACTTGTTTTGTTACACAGTCTATGGTGGCATGATACTTCGTTAACCAGTCCATCCCCAATATTACATCAAAATGGTCAATGTTCAGTGGCAGTAAGTCAATAAACAAATGTGCATCCCAACAATAATTTCGCAAGCAGGGTACATGTATGCACAAGTCATGGATCCCCCAACGGGTGATGATACAGCTAACAAATAATTCATGGGTTCTAAGGGTCTATTCAATTTTCGCGAAAAAGCATGCGATACATAAGAATGTGTAGACCCCGAATCAATCAATACATATGCATTTTGAGTACAAATAGAGAGAATACCTGACACTACGGTCTCAGTATTTTGGACGTCTCCCGATACTGGGACGAACACTCGGCCCTGCCTCATAGGTTCTTTCCCGGTAGCTTTAGGGTTCGGTTTTGGTGCGACATTTGATGCTGTTGCGCTTGGTGCAGCTTTACTATGCCCCTGAGGAGTGGAAGGGCAATCTTTGACCATGTGGCCCACCTTGCCACACCTGTAACAAGCACCAGAGATTTTATAACAAACTCCCTTATGATTCTTACCACATTCGGAACAGGGCAGTATAGACCGGTTCGCTTGACTAGAAGTAGTCGTTGACCCTGTATTTTGCTTTTTGTTTAACGGGTTGTTTTTGCCTGTCTTGAACTTAAAACCCTGCCTCTTTCCACGCCATTCAAACGCTGGTGTTTCAGTTTTTAGTGCCTCGATGTTCGATTCAACCATCAAAGCTCAGTTAAAAACATTCACATAATTCGGTAGCTTCAAAACATTAATTCTATCCAGTATTGCAACATTCAAGCCGCCTACAAACTTTCTGGCCTTCTTGTAATCAGTGTCCACCATGTGTGATGCATATCTAGCAAGCTTGGTGAACTTTGTTTCATATTCGGCAATGGACATTGTGCCATGTCTCAGTTGTTCAAATTTAGTTACTTTTCTGTCCCTGACACACTGAGGGAAGTAGTTTTCAAAGAAGGCTCCTTTGAATTGAGCCCAAGTCATTACAGTGTTGTCATCACGGATAAGCATCCACCACCTTCTAGCCTCTTCTTGCAAGGTGAAGGTGGCCAACAGTACTTTATATGCTTCAGAGCACGAAAAAACCTCAAACAATTTCTCTGTCTCAAGAACCCAAGCTTCAACCTTTAACGGCTCAAGGCCTCCCTGAAAGGATGGCGGTTTCATCTTGCTGAACTTATGGACGAGAGCAATTATGTCCCCATCATTAACATTGATATTGATTCATCTGGGAGGAGGAGGTGAAATTTGTTGGTTACTGTTGCTCTAGTCTTTCAGTCATTAATTCCATCATTCTTTCCAGTCTTGCCATTCTTGCCTCAAAGGATGAGGATGAGGATTCATTTGCAATTCTTGCATTATCCATTTCACTATAGACAGTTATAACAGTTATCAACATAAGCAGTTGCATACTTAAACAGTTTATCACATTAACATATATTCAGTCATGTCATAGCCACACACACTTATCGTGCTCATGTAATGCCCTAATCACTTTTCTAGGACATCCTATAGCTCATTTGGACGTGTGTGTGCAGTATAACTCGTGGTAAGTATCGCTCCGATACCACTTTGTCACAACCCAAACCCGCCCCTATGGGTTTAGCATCAGAATCGCCGATGTCGAGATTAGAAGGCACAGTTATGATAAAACGATAATATAGAGTACAGAAGCATGGCGGAAGCCAATACAGTAAATAAACAATGTCCAATGAGCTGTGACAGTCTGTATGCAAAAAGACTTTTCATGCATATATGTATATACACAGTACAGAACAGTATGCACAATATTTACGATCATTCAGAACAGGGACCAAATCCCTATTAAATAGTACAGTACAGTGCTATCAATCTATACAGTTATACAAAACAGACAGAGAGACAGACACGGGGAAATAAAAACACCCCTAAGCCATAGCTTGACAGGCTCGGAACCTCGTAGTGAAGCACAGTGGTTGGCTTGACAAAACTGGAGTTACCCCGACGCTTCTAGCCACGGTCTGGTGCCTGTACACCTATATATATATATATATGAGCAGAGAGCTAAAGCCCAGTGAATAACATAATACGTAAAGAGGTTTAGAATGAATGTCCTTACAGTAATGAAAACAGTTCATTGATTCAGTATATCAGTCATTCAGTCATATGTGGTACATCCATTAACATAGCAGTACAGTAAATAGTACGTCTTGAAAGACCGAACAATCAATAATGGCCATCAATCAGTAAACAATAGTGGTTCCAAGAAGGGAACCGACAGAGATCTCTATAACAGTAACAGTAAACAATAGTTGCTAAGGATGCCACAATACAGTTCAGAATATAGGACATACATTCGTTCAATTAGCAGTATCAATTCAGAAAATAGTTCAGTTAAACAGTCAGAAATATTCACAGTTGAACATATCTTTACACAATCGTTACTCACAGAGTTCTGGGCTATAGTAAAGCTAGAGCGTGTCTCCCGTTGTCAACCCTACACAGTTTACAGAATGAACACACACTAAGCTACACAGCTGGGAAGGATAATAACTTAATCCCTAATTGCCTCGGTGCGTTCTACATCTATATCCTCATTAAGATGCCTTAAACTAGGCCTAAGAATACCTAGGATGGAATGAGGGCAAAGATGCACTTAAAAGCATTTTTCAAAATTTTCAAAAAACAGGGGTCTCGCTCGAGCGTGGCTTTCTACGCTCGAGCGAACATGCAGACAAAGGAGCTCCGCTCGAGCGTGACTTCTGTTACTTGAGTAGACTGTAAGCTATAGTGAAAATACTGGATGCTCAAAATCCACACTCAACGGACGCTCAACCCTCGCTCGAGCGTGAGAGACAAGTCCTCCCTCGAGCGTGAATCCTCTCGCTCGAGTGGACTGTAAGCCCATGCAAAGTACTGGATGCTCGCATTTCACACTCGAGCGTCACTATACTCGCTCGAGCGGAAGGCACGATCGTAGAGTGTACGCTCGAGCGTGGAGTTCCTCGCTCGAGCATGGGTCCAAAATCTGGAAATTCCAAATTTAAACCTCAAGCTCAAAACCAAGTTTAAATGTACTAAATTCGATCCTCTTGGGCCAATTTTCTGGAAAACACTTCAAAACTCATAATATTATATGTTTCAAAGATCAATTTGATAAATCAAAGCCCAAGGGTGTTTCAATTAAATCCAATTTCAAACCAAATTTTCGTGAATATGATCTCAATGAACATGCATGAACTTTACACAACTTCCAAGCTTCAAAACATGTTCTCATGAGCCAATTCTTTTCAAAATAAGATGAAATCATGGACTATCACACTATTATGAACATGCATGCATGCATGCACCAAAATGCAAGGATAAACACATGCATGCATGATACAAGCTTTAATCCAACACTACAAGACGAATTCTTGACTTAGCTCATTAAACTATCATGGTCCATGCTAGATAGAGCTTAAACATACAATTTAGAGGATGAGATTCGTACCTAGGTTCCTCAACGATGAGTCTAGAGGTTCAATTTGCCAATTTACACTTCAATTCTTCAAGTTCTCTAGTCAAACTCTCAAGAACAACTCAACTCTCTCTCTCTCACCCTCTTTCTTGGTCGGTTGTAGGCAACAAAATGGCTGATGGGAGTGTTTTGATCAAGTGTACAAAGGCTCTAATATAATTAGCCTACATGGCCCACTAACAATGGCATTTAAGTAAATAAGCCTAACTCTTTAATTTGGCTTTAATTTGATTTGATCATAACGAAACAGTTTTTCGATAAATATACCATAAAATTACATTAAATCTAACGATCATAAAACATCAGTCAATTTCGGATTCGGCCACTGATAAGGCCTTCAATTTAGGAGTTTAAACACAACGACATGAGCAGATAATTTAACAATCGAACAGATAGAATGCAATTCAAACAGATATCCTAAATCAATCAGTTTCAGATTTCAGTCAGTCAGTTCAATTACTTATCATAATCAGTTTAGCAGTAATCAATAGTTTATCAGTGATCAGTGACGAGGGGTGTTACATGAACGAAATGGATATGAACAATGAAATGAGATATAAAACTTGGCCTACTATGATCTTGTAAACTATGAATGATTTTATCGTAGGCACTGTATATGAACATTATACTTATATCTTTGTTAAGATTCATATATTGTGTTAGATTATTTCTACTGGGTTTTGGCTCATCCTATTTGGGAAAAACTATTTTCAGGTGTTGGTGATATGTCTCTGCCAAGGACTTAGCTTGGAAGGATTGTGGAGCTGAGGGCTCAATAGTGTTTATTTTGTAATTAACTTTTCATACAAGCCTAGGGCTTTTTGTGTATTGAGCTTATGACTCATTTTTGTTGTAACCAAATAGTGACTTAGAAAGATGTAAGCCAGTGAGACATGTGATTAACGGTGTAGCTTTCACTCCTCTTTGTAATTGTTATCTTTTGTATATTATCTCTGATTAATGAAAGCTTTTTATTGTATCGATATCACTTTGTATTGGTGTTTGGAGTTGGATTCTTGTAATTATTTTGGAGGCGTTACAATCAAGTCAAAAATTATAGAAAAATTCATATATAGAAACTTGAACAACAATCACAAAACACAAAAAGATATAAAAAAAATTTTATAGAAATTAAGATCAGAAATTTCATATATAAAACTCTGATACAGAGTTTGAAGTAGTACAGAGTTTAGAAATCAGAGTTTACTTGGTCCCTATATATTTAGAAATCAGAGTTCCAAAATTTTAAACTTCATATATATCAATAATTTTAACAGTTTAGAGAGTACTGACCTAGGGTTTTCGATACCAGCTAAGAGAGAACTCGGAAGAGAAGTGAATCGACAACCGAGATTCTTCTTTAATGAATCAATGATGAAATCTTCCATTGATTGAAGATTGTGATGTAGAAAATGAAGAAAAGAAAGACAAAGGGATGATTAGATCAATATTGTAAATCATATATATATGTATAAGCAGAGAGAGAGAGGGAGAGAGAGAGAGAGAGAGAAAGAGAGCGAGAGAGAGAAACGCATCAAAATTTGAAGAAGATTGAGCAAATTTGCCATTGATGCTTCCAATCTGCCTTGGAGCCCTAGAGAGAGAGCAAATCCATTGAAGAGAGAATGAGAGTTGCAACTTTTTGATTACTAGCAAACCCGTTAGGACTGAAGTGAGGTCCCAACTTTTTAATTGTTAAAATGATAAAAATATTTGGTCTCAAAATGTATTTAATTCATAATGACAAAAATATTTGGTCTCTAAAAATGTTAATGATTAATTAGCAACCAAATTTATTGGTCACAAAAAGTTATGTAAATATTAAGTGAGAATATTAATAGTCATTTTTACAATCTTATAAATAAATTATCATATGTTTAAACTTATCCCAAAAAGATTATTTTTAGAGACCAAATTCAATTAGTCCTTCAATATTAGTTTCTAAAAGACTAATTTCTTGTAGTGATTACAAGTAGGTTTGTTCTTAATGCATAAAATTTAGTCTCGAATTAAAAAAATTGCTAACCCTTAAAGATGCTATTAAGGAAGATAAAATCACACAGATCTTATTCAATAGGAGGCCAATTTTATTTTATTTTTTTTATTTTTTTTTAAGTATGACTTAAATGTAGCTAGGGTTGTCAATATCATATCTTCACCTATACATGCGAAGAAGCTTCATCAGAATGTTTAAGAACTTTGGTGGATCTCAAATGTAGTAGAGTAGAAGAAGAGATGAGTTATCACTCAGTATTGCCTGTTCCCAACCCGAATGATATAGTGTTTACTTATGCCATGGCACTTATAACAACGCCTAATTCCTTTTTCTGATTTTCTTTTTCTTTTTAAATTTTTGTGAGACTGTCTCAAATTTTAACTAAACAATGAATCTATGGATCAATCATACAAATGAGATGTAGATTCAACAAAAAAGAACTATCAACAAAGACAAATCTTAATGTATGAAGTGTCATCATCCAATACATTTCAAAATACAATATTTAACTCCTACAATATTTAAGCAGAAGATTTCTTCAAAATTAAGACCCCATTAACATGTATGAACTAAATGGATGGAAGAAAAACACAACTCTCTAATAGTGAACATAAAAGTTTTTTTTTTTTTTTTTTTCAACACTGTATTAGTAGACAAAAAGAAAAGGGCAAAAGGATAACTAAGGAACTACCTTTTTTACTATATGTTTCATATCAAGTGAAACATTCAATATAAATTATAGTAATGAATAACCAAATTGCCTAGATTGTTTAGACAATTGGAAAAAGAGGAAATATTATTTTCTAAATATTGATAAAACCCTAAAGTTAATCCTTTATTAGAATGAAGCATAGTGCATGGATCTCACTCTCAGTTTAGGACATGCTTAAAATTAAATAACATAGACTCTAGATTAATTACTTGGTTAGTCATCGATGATAGGGTTTTGAAGAAAAGATCAAGTTTTGACTTTATGAAATGGAATACAACCATTAATCTCCATTCAAGACTATGAAATTCTAGGCCATTACTATTTAAATTGGCTCTTTCAAAACCTTAATTTATCAATAAATTTGAAATATCAACCAGTTTTAGGGTAAATTCATTTCAAAAGCATGGACAATTATAGGACCTATAACTCTTACAATTGGAACTATATACTGTATAATTGCAGTACTATGTTTATCCAGTTTTGTTTTGTCATTTAAAGGACAAGCTAATGGTGTTACCCTCACCTATTACACTGAATAAATCATATATATATAAAAAAAAAAAAAAAAAGGGGGGGGGGGGAGGGGGAATGTTTCAAACCACTAAAATGAAACCCATTTAAGACATCAAACCCATAAAACTCTAGAAATCAAACCAATTAAATCAAACCCATTTAATAAATCAACACGAAATTAAACTGAATAAATCATTTCAAACCCTAGAGCAAGAGTGAGAAATGGAAAAATAGAGGAAGAATATCAAACCCTAGAGCAAGAGTGAAAAATGGGAAAATAGAGAGAGAAAGAGAGAGAGAGAGAGAGAGAGAGAGAGAGAAAGAGAGAACCTGGTATTGTGGCGGTGGCAGTGGTGATTTGTGGTTGTAGCTGTGGCAATGTGCAACTCAAGTATGCTTCATGGTGGTGAACGATTGCGATGAGGAGGTGATGTGAGGTGAGGTGAGGTAGTGCTTGAGATTCTCTGTGAGTGAGAGAGAGAGAGGGAGATAGAGAGATTTGAAACTGTTTGTATTCTTGTTTTGCTTCAGACTTGGGCGCCAATCTATATCACTAAAATTTTACACCTTGGTGACTAAATTCACTTTTTGTCGGAAAATCTTAATTTATAACGACTAAACTATTTGGTAGCAAAATCTTAAGTAATGGCGACTAAAATGTTAGACTTCAAAAGTACCAATTTGGCAACTAATTTTATTTTATTTTTATTTTTATTTTTTTTTTGGGGGGAGGGGGGGGGGGGAATAAGTATATGACGACTAAATGTTTTTTAGTCATCAAAAATTCATATTTGCCTACCAATTTTTTGGTTGCCAAAGAGTAACAATAAAATTATGACTGTCATTTGGCGACTAAATTTCTTTTTAGTCAACAAAAATTAGTATACCACGGCTAAAACAAACTTTAGTAGCCTAAAAACTAGACCAACACCAACCAATTTGTTTTTAGTTACCTATTATGGTATATTAACTGACTAAACTTTTTTTTAGTCACAAATAAATAATATAACCCAACTAAAAATTTAGTAGCTAAGCTCTAAACCAACGCCGACTAATACAATTTTTAATTGCCAAACATTGCACTTTTGGCAACTAAATTCTATTTAGCCGCCAAATTTAATCACAAAAAGTGTAAATTATTGTAGTGTGAGAATCATCGTCGAAACACAATTTTCTCTGGTTTGGTCAAAACACAAAAAATAAAAATTGTGAGCAAACCAAAGAAAATTTGTCAAAATATAGAGAAAATTGTAAGCAAATCAGAGAAATTTGTGAGTAAACTCGAGAAATTTTAAAATATAGAGAAAATTTAAAACATAGAAAAAAATCAGAGAAATTGAGCAAATTAGAAAATTTTCAAACTAGGGAAATTTTAAAACACAGATAAATTTCTCTATATTTTGAAATTGCTCTTAATCAAAATTTCTCTAGATCGAAATTTCTCTAGAAAAATACTGAGGAACCCCAACCACTATGAAAATGTTGCATGTCATTTATTCTATAAAATCTTAATATCAGGGACCTTAAAAAAAATTCGTAAAGTAATTACTATGTTTTACTAAGTTATATATATATTCATATTTATACAATTGAAAATACGAATTAAAAACAAAACTCAAAAATGAGATTACACTTGACATTTAAATAGTCATAAATTGAAAATAGTCAAATTTTATATACAAAAGATAATGTTAACATTTGCCCTATGCATCCTATCTAATTTTATTGAATTTTATTATGGAAATTAAAATACAAAAAAATTTGCAAAACAATGGAATGTTTTTCAAAATTTCTAAATAGATTAAATGCCTAAAATTGATTCCAAAAATATATCATGAGTTTTTTTTTTTTTTTTGCCAAAAAAAAAAAAGATGCTCCGTGGAGGTATCATAGCATCCGTAGGCTCTGGTCCCAAGATAATCAGTTGTCGACCAGATTTAACTCAATCTATAGTAAGGGACCCACTACTGAGGCATCGAATGGATCTCAACACGCATCATAGAAGAGGCAGAATTTAGATTAGAGTATCCACAGAGAGAGTATACCCTTCAGGATTCGAACTTGACTCACCCTTGTGTAAACGTAATGCATTGTCCACGAGGCTACCATCCCTAGTGGTAAAATATATCATGAGTTTAGAAAACAAAAATACCCTTCTCCCTCACTTTGTCTTTCCCTCCCGTAGTAATTCTGGCGACCATTGTTGTCGTCAGCCAACCCTCCCACTCCCTGCCATCGCAACCCCTTCCCTATTGTTACCATCACAGCCCCTCCCCGTTACCCCTAACTCATTCCCTAGGTATAGACCCTCTCTCCACCCATTGCTCATCTTTCCACTTCTTTTCCATGCCGACACCCTTTCTCTACCTTACTCAACCACTAATGACCTCTCTGCTACCCTCTCTCCTCCAACCTTGTCCTTTACTCTCTGTTGTCCTACCCCAAAATCAAAATCCTAAAAGAGACAAATATAGGGTCACGATCTGGTCACCGAGGTGCAATCTCATCACGATGGTTAAGTAGGAGTTATTAAAGGTGTAGGGTGTACAAAGGAAGGTGGGAGAGGGAGGGTAATAAAATTTGGTGTGTTTGATAAATAAAAAATTGACACTTATCAGGTTACATAATTATAAATCACATTCTAAAAACTTTTTTTTTTATTAATTTTCAAACATTTTTCATTTTCTTTCTATCTTTATCTATAGTGCCAGTACCAAGAAATTTTTTTAAGCTGAAGCTAGCCTCCCACCTTCGTACTATTTTTTTATTTTCACCATTGTACCAATCATTCCTTACAATAAGTCAACTTTCATAATTGGACCCAAGCCGAATTAGATTCATGTGGACTAGGCAAGCTCTATATAATATTTTTTCTAATTATTTGGGCCCAATATAATTATATCTATATATCAGCCTATTTGCACTCTCATTCATTATAGTTGTATACTATTTTTAATTCAGGTAAATACCACTAACATCTCTAATGGTGCAACGCGAAATATCTCTAATGGTTGGATGGGTAAATAATTTGATATTATTATAATTTGGTAATGAATAGAGTTGAAATATTTTATTTTAACAATATTGTTTCGATGATGGCATGAAAAATTTCTTCAATTTTTTTACAAAATTATTAAATAAAAATGCTATATGCCAGTTTTTTTTGTTTTAAATATATATATATATATATAGACAAAAATATTACTTACATGTAAACTTTATGTTATACTTGAGACATGGTCACAAATAGCAAGTCCTTCACCTAACAAAGTGGAAATTTTGGAGTTTCAAGGAAAATATAGCAATAGCAAATCATATAGCTCATCATTGCAGAAATTTTAATTTTCAAAACCTTAATATTTTAATTCACATAATACCTTCTTTCTTTTTTTTCTTTTTTTTTTTTTGGTATGTATATTTTACTCAAATGGTCCTTAAAAATGAACAATTTGTATTATAGAAATCAGTCTTAAAATGGATTCACCAAATCCAAACACTCTCTTAAGTTAAGATGACAACTTGAAAGAAATCAAACCATTTTTTTATTAGTAATTCGTTTGTGGTATAGATAAAATATTAATATTGTAATCTATTTTACACTAAATCTTACAACCAAAATAATCCATATAATTATATCAAACTTGAATGATCCTTTCTAAACAATACTAAATGACAATATTTAAAATGAAATTACAAACAAAAAGGTGTGTGAATAATACTTAGGAAAAGTTAGAACCTAATCAGACTGGAGAAGTGATGTTCGTCCTATTGAGTTCATTTTTTAGTTTCTTTTTAATGATTCAATACTCGACAAGGTCTAACCAAAAAGGGATAGCTTTTGCAGTCTAATCAGGTCCATCGGCCGCAAAATATCTAAAAATAGCCTCAAATGGACCATGGGATTGCCCGAGCCGTCGAAGCAGTCTATGTGAGGCATTTTAAATCTATCTGGCTATGTCACCGCCGAATCTGTGTAGCCATCCTCTATATCTAGGATCGAGTTGACTCTCTGACCGCGTTTGAACAGCTTCTCAAGCTTGCTTACTTTCAAAGCAGTAAGATCGACCTCAAACTCGAACGGTGTATCCGTTGGGTAGACTGCTGTTTTGGAAGTCTGAGGTGGGACTGGCCCTGCTGGAATGTCCGTATTCTCCTGGACATTAGTTGTATCCCCGGGTATTGGAACCCTGGGTGGGGGTGGGTGCGAAGCAGACGCTGCTGCTTGTTGTTGTTGCTATTGTTGTTGAAGCCTAGCAATTACTTTAACCTTCTGGGCTACAACCTCTGTTTGGCGAGCGATAACTTTCACTTGGCAAGCAACATCCCGCTACATGGCCTCGATAGTCTGTTGAAGTTGACGCATCATATCCTCCATACTAACTGAGGGGTGCTGATCTATCAAAATCGGTGTACACTCTCTCTCTCTGAGGTGGAAGTAGAAAACTGAGCCCAACTGCGCACAGGTGACGTAGATAATGATCGCTGAATTGGCGATTGTTAAACCGGTGATCTATGCTTGACTGTCCTCTATCTCGTAACTGGAGGTAGTGATGCAAACACTGGTTGTCCTCCAATAAGATCCTCAGATCAGTAAATCCTCCTGACTCTGGTCCAGAGTGCTTGGGGGGTATCTGCCTCGTCGGAAGCAATGGTGAAATACTACCTTGCAAAAAGAAAAATAAAGCAAAAAGGAAACAACAATCAGCAAGCGCACAGCACCTCAGCTTAGATAGAGACAACACACAGTTGAAATCATAAGCTAGACAATCTGTACTCAAATACTGATTTCTGCCCCCAAATTTTCTGCCTCAAAATTGATATTCTCAAACTGATACCCAAATTTGCAACTGATACATACATTCCTGTAGAGACACACCCTAACAACACATATTAAGCAAGAAAGAGCCAAAACACCCCTATGGTGGGGTAGGGTTTTCCTGTCCTAGTTTCGTCAGGAACTAGGGGTTCACTACGTACGCATGCGGTTTCACACAATCCTGCATTCGAGTGAGCAACTTGTCCTAGTTTAGAACAGTCTCTATGGTTTCCGATATACAACTAGGTCAATTGGTCAAAAAGGACGCCTCAGCAAGACCACTTAATATACCTCTCGCTCCTAACACCGATAAGTGAAAGGAGGATCAAATGGTACAGCGGTAGTCCAGATCTAAAGTTTGTGTTCCTATCATGGCAGCGCCCGTAACTGGTCAGCCTTATGGCATGCTTTTCCAAGCAAGCCTCTGGCAAACCGTTCAGGAATAGTAGATGGCAAACACTGTGACTTAGGTACACCAATGCAAATGCAATGCAAAGAAACACATAAATGTAGATAGAACAACATATCATGAGTTCAAGTCAAGTTCTCTAAATCCCTAGTGGAGTCGCCAGAAACTATGGACTCGACTTTCTTCGCGCACCCCCTTTCGGAGAGGTGCGAATTAGTCTCCTATAGTTCGGACTCCTGTCACGGTTCTAAATCTAATCTCACAAAGTGCAATGTGAGACTGATAAATACCAAAGAGTCTAATCCAGCAAATCATTTTGGAAAATCATATTTTGAATCAAATAATGCCAAAACTAGACTGCTTTGCTAGATTATATAGTCACCATCTAAATATTTATTTTTGGGACATTTAAGAAACCCTGACTCGTGCTAAAGGCTACGTGTCCGTCATCACCAAAGTTGCCTCAGCTCAAGAACTTGGGTACGAGAGGGAAAGGTCCTAAAATGAGCACCCATGCTCGTCTGATCAAAGGATTGGCTTCTACTAAGCATGATATGTTGTTTTATAAACACGTGTATTCTTATTCCGGTTATTAGCTAACTTTACTATGTGACGCACACACACAAGTATAGACTAAGTCGCAAGACTTGGAACAAATCGACTCATGTTTGTTCTCGAAAATGGTTTGAAAGTGCCACTCGCAAGTGGGCTTAAAACATGATTTGCCACTTCGCGAAGTGGGCTTAAAACTCACAATGATCGAATTGTCCTAATTCAAGCAACAAAGCCTTCACCCACAGGCATTCATGCAACTTAGTACTTAAGCGGATAGCCTCATGGCAAGCATGCTATCATGGCAACACTCACACTCATGCAAGTATGCAAATGCGTAACACTTACAGTGTACTCCAAGCCAAAATAAAAAGCTAGTTAGAAATATGTATGATCCTAACTATACAAGATGCCTAATACAACACATGCAATAATGCAACTAAACAGGCTCAGCTATCTAAGATGGCATATGAATGTAACAATTTGATACACGTATTCAAGTAAGTATTGAAATACAATACAGTTTGAATGATGCGCCAAGCCCAGTGCATCCAAAACAAATGAATGATGCAAAAGTGCAACGCATAAGGTATGCTAATCTAAATGTGCCCTAAACTAACCGTTGAAAGCGGTTAAGTAAAAGGGAGAAAAAGTTGGGTTGGAAGACATGCACACACGCACGCACGTTTATTACAACAATGCGCCCTCGCGAAGGAGGGTCCGAATAAATAAGCTAGGCTACACTAAGCTAAGCTAATTATTACAAACCAACCAATTAACTATTCTAGCTAATTAATTATTACAAACCAATTTGAATCTAATTAACTAACTTATTCTAAGCTAATTAATTACAACAAATGAAATTGAATAACTAGTTACACAAACTAATTATGATATTACAAAACAAATTAAATAACTAGTTACGCTAAGTTATTTAAAATAGTTTAAATAAAGCGAGTAAATGGCCCCGTAGGCGAGGGAGACATGCATGCTCGGTTGTGTCCTCCTGAAAATCCATCGCCATAATCTCTGTTGCCTCTGTTTGCACTCGCTTTGATCTCTGAACACTGTACCAGCTTCTAGACTGCCTCTCCTCCAAAATAGGAACACTTCTGCACAAGAATGGACTGGTGGCCGGTCGGCAACTTCAGGTGGCCAGTCGGCCATTGCTTTTTCAGACTTCTGTTTTTGTTGCAACAGAGAACAACAGAGGCATGGCAATGTATTTTTCAAGGAATGTGTGTACAGCCACTCTCCTTATCATGTCTCAAGCTCAAAAGAGTATGGCACTTGGCTCTCAAGCCACCAATCAAGCATTTTCATGCATGATGGCCAAAGAACCAAGCTTGTACAAGCTTAATGAATGCACAAATAAGACTCTAAGTACCACTACCCTATCATGCGTGATCAAGGGTGATGGTGACCAAGAAACGTAACATGTTTCATCACTTTGAGTATGAAACGTCCCACACTTCTTGTGTTTGGATTAACGTCCGATCCAAACACATGTAATGCAAGACAAATGCTTATCTTAGTCATGTTTTACTTGTCCAATTCTTGTTTACACATTTTAGCATTACCAAGCCACTCTTTAATCGGTTAAGTCCAAAATGAGTGTCCTCCAATGAGAGAGGGGTCAACCAAAAGATGGTTTAAGACATGAGAGAGATCATGCCTTTGGCTAGGAGGAACCCTCAAAAGAGGGTTAAAGCCATTGAGCACAAGCTCTATCTCAAGCTTAAACACAATCATAAGGTTAACCAACCCTCAAAACAAATGAAAAAAAAAATGAAGAAATGAGGGAGTTTGCAGACTTTTCAATGCTAAAATGGCATGAAAAATAACGCTAAAACATGCAAACAATACATACACAACATGTTAAAAGCCAAAAGCATTAAAGCTAGTGAAGACCACTACACTAGAGGCATGCAATATCAAGCTCAATTGACCAAACCAGCTCAAAACAGAGCTAAAACATACCAAAACAGTGGCTAAAACATGCTGAGATTGAAGCATAGAAGGCAAGAAAAACATGCTCGTTTGTTAGCTCGCAAGCGAGGCTCAAAGCACAACTCTAAAAAGCAATGAAAGAGTGAGATAAGTGAAAGTGTGACAGAGTTATATGCACTGAAATTACATGTTAAATGATGTTATAACATGCAAGCAACACATGCACAACATGTTAGAGGCCTTAAATCACTAAGCTAGTGAAGGCATTTGCACTACAACCATGCATAATAAGTCTCATATGACCAAGAAGGCTCAAAACAAAGCTAAAGCATGCTAAATCAATAGCAAAAACATATAGAGATCAGGTCACAAATAAGTAGAAAAACATGCTCGCATGCTAGGCCATCTACACTTGCAAACAAGACACAAGGAGGAGAGGTCACCCCCTCCTATTTTAGACCTCAAAATCAAGTTTTTACCATTGAAATTCCCCTAGAATTCAATGGTTAAAAGGCCAAAAAAAGTTGTTTCAAAAGGCTTAAAAAAAAAGCACAACACTTAGCAAACAAGCTACAAAAGAGGGTGGACCACCCCTAACTCCAAAAATGCCTTAAACCAACATTTTTAAGCCTTAAAAACAGAGGTTTTTGTAGTTGAGAACTAGGTCAAAAACAGCATGCAAAGGTGGCCAAACAAGGTACTAAAACAAAGCTTAAAATGGGTGAGCCTTATACCTTTGAAGCATAGCCACAAACAATAACAATTCTGAGCTAAAACCAGCTTTGAGAGCTCAAACAAGACCTCCAAGAACCTCAACTCAAGGTGAAGGTGTTTGGCAAAGGGTCCTAGAACAAATGTGTAGAGAATTCCCACTTTCAAGCACAAAATAAGGAGAGAGAGAATTTTAGAGAGAGAGGAAGGAAAATTTTGCTCACAAAATTGTGTAACCCCTCAAAAGGGGGCGAGACCTCCCTTTTTTATAGAAATGCAAGCCAAAAGCTTGCTTTCATCCCTCTATACACGTGTATGGAGATGACAGGAGTAAATGTCAAAGCCTAGAGATGACCCATTTTTGACAAGGTCGAAGACTTAGACAAACAAGCAATCAAAACAAAGAGCGGTTGAGCCCGCAGGCTGCCTATGTATCCCTTTGCAAGGAATCAAACTAGCATAGTTTTGGGGCAAGATGCAAATGCTATGCACGATGCAAAACATAACTTATGATCATGCAATGAGGGCTATAATGAAACATCTAGATGCAAATGTTATGCAAGGAAATGCTACAGCAAACTCGTACATAAGCAAGTTAACACAAACCAAACCACATTTCATGCAAAAAGAATGTAAGAAAATTATGCAATCTTAACTGCGCCTCACACAGGAAAGGTAAAGAACAACAACTAGCATCGGGTGCACCCGAGGCGGCAAACAAGATTCCAACGCATGGCACACGCGAGGAAAGAAATGGTGTGAACCCAGGGACACACCCCAAGATTCCGAACTAAAGAGAGCACATAACAAGTGAAACACATTCAAACATTATGCAACCAAAACAAAGAGTGATATAGGCATCGAAATCCGTCCAGATGCATTTAACCAAAGCATCCTAACACGCCGCGGGCGAGAGGAAAAAGAAAGCGGTGAAAACACTGGAGGGTGGTATAAACATCGAAACACGTTCCAATGTTTCTAACCAAAAAGGTGGCACAAGCATCGAAACACGTTCCAAACGCTTCTAACCGGAAGGGTGGTATAAACATCGGGTACACAACCCAATGCTTCTAACCAACGGCGTGGTATAAGTGTCGGACACACATCCCAAACGCTTCTAACTGGGGAAACATGTCGGTGTAAACACCGGGCGTACCCGAATGTTTCTAACCAATGAGGGTGTCAGTGTAAACACCGGGCGTACTTGAATGTTTCTAACCAATGAGGTCTCGGTGTAAACACCGAGCGTACCCAAATGTTTCTAACCAACAAAGGTGTTCATGTAAACACCGGGCGTACCCGAGTGTCTCTAACCAATGAGGTGTCAGTGTAAACACTGGGCGTACCCGAATATTTCTAACCAACGAGGTGTCGGTGTAAACACCGAGTGTACCTGAGTGTTTCTAACCAACGAAGGTGTCGGTGTAAACACTGGGTATACTCGAGTGTTTCTAACCAACGAGGTGTCGGTGTAAACACTGGGCGTACCCGAGTGTTTCTAACCAAAACAAGGAGTGGACCGAGCGTACCCGAGTGTTTCTAACCAAAGAGGGAGTTCAAAGGACAGGAATGATCTTACCCAGAATTCCTTTGAATGAACTGTACATACAATATCATCTGGTTGCACCAGCTTTGAATGAACCGTACATACAATATCGTGCCTGCATAAGAAAGAAACTTAACAGATACAACAAGATAGGAATGCATGTTCTATATAAGATTAATAGCATCTCCTATGCTTAATACCAAATGCATGTTCAATGCCATAGACACGGACATTTTCTATACGAATGTAGGGGCATACCCAATACAATACAACGTGACATGCATATTTTATGCAAACATGAGAGCATGTTCAATACAATGCAATGCAGCATACGCATCCTATGCACAATGACAACAATACATTATTCAATGCAACATTAATAACATGTTCAATGCAAAACACCGACTAAAGAAATGTGTGTCTTAACAAGACCGATTTAGTTGTAACCTCCGATTTACCTCTCGAAAGAGTTACAATGTATTTCAAAAAGGATACACCTCGTTCATGCCGGCTAACGATGAGACACGCATTGAAGGCATGAGTTGAAACTTCCGCAGAAATACTTTGAGTTGAAAAGTGAACTTTTCTTGCACTTGCTCAAGAGCCAAGGACACAAAACAGCTTGAAAACATACAGGGAGAACACTGGACAACTGCCGGCCACCCTGAAGTCATGTCGGCTAGTTGTGGCAGTTTCGGGCTAGTTCGGTGTTTTTGCACAGAGAAATTTAAAAACACATTCTGTAGACGTCCCCCGAACGCCCCGGGAGGATGACTCCTGTTCTGTTCGTTTTGCGGGTCTACTACAGTTCGGACTCGATTTGTCACGGTTCTTAATCTGAACCAAAGAGTCCAACTCTGGCAAATCGTTTTGAGAAAAATAGATTTTGAAAAGAAGTGCCAAACATGGACTGCTTTGCCAGATTACAGAGTCGCCACTTAAATATTTTAAAATGGGAAATTTAGGAAACCCTGACTCGGTCTTTGAAGGCCACATGTAAAATCATCACCAAAGTGGTCTTGGTTCGGGAGCTTGGGTACGATCGGGAAGGTCACTATAAGCACCCTTTACTTGCGGTCCAAGACCGGCCTCTACTAACCGTGATATCCGATTTTGAAAACATTACATGCTCTTATACTGGTTATTAGCCTAGATTTACTACGTTATGCGCACAGTAAACAAGTATTTACCAAATCGCCTAAGTTGGAACAAAACCCTACATGTTTGTTTTGAAAACGGTATGCTACTCGCAAGTAGGCTAAAATACAGGTTTTGCCACCCTTAAGTGGGCTTTAGAAAAGATGATTTTGCCACTAACTAGTGGGCTTAAAACTCACAGTTTTTAATGCATTGTCCCAATTTAGGTAATTCAACCTCCATCCACAGGCATTCAAGCAGTTATATCACATAAGCAGCTAGCCTCATGGTAATCATGCCATTATGTTAACATCCACACGCATGCGATATACTAAAGCATAAATACTTACATCGTACTCCGTGCCAAAACAAGAAACCAGTTAGCAAACATGCATGACCTAGTTCATGTTAAATGGCTAATGCGACACAGGCGAAGATGCAATCTAGATAGGCCCGGCTATCCTAAACATGGCATATGGAATGCTACAAATAACACGTATTCAATTTGGAGTTGAAAGTACGATGCAGTTTGTATGATGTACCGAGCCCGATGCATGTAAACAAATGCATGAATGCACGCATGCATAGCATAAGGTATGCTAAAATAAACGTGCCCTAATCTACCATCATAAGCAGGTAAATAAAAGGGAAGAAAGAAGTGGGGGTTGAAAGACATGCACACACCCACACACACTTATTACAAATACGCCCTCACACGGAGGGACCGAAAGAATATACAGTCCGAATAACAAATCGCTAAATTAATTATTACATAATTTCTAATCTAATCAAAATAAATGCAAAGAGAAGATGGCCGTAGCCTCCGCCTCGGGATGCGCGAATGATGTATGCTTCAGTCCGACTTGCCTAGAAATCCGCACCATGCCACTATTGCCTCTGTTTCACTGTCCTACTTCTCTGGAAAATTGAAAAAGTCCTGGAACAGGCTCCCTGAATCCTAAGGATCATCACCGGCTGGATAGAATGTCCACCGGCCGTGTATAAAGTCCACTGGCTGGAAATGAAGCTATCGGCAATAAATACATTGCCGGTCGGCACTCTATACTGCCGGTCGGCACAAAATTCCTGCAGAAGACAGTTTTGACAAAGAATGAAGGCAAAGCAAGGCATAGAATTTCTAGGCAAATGTATGCATGGACACACTCCTATCATGTAATGGACTCAAGGAGCCTGGCCCTCGACTCCCGGGCCATCAATCACGCATTTCGATGCATGATGGCCAAAGAGGCCAAGTTAGCAACTTTGATATCAAATGGAATGCAAGCACAAAACAAATCAAAGGGCCCCAACCCCTATCATGATTGGTCAAGAGGCAAGGGATGCATGCTCAATGAAATGCAACCTAGGCATGGCGGCTAAGTATGGAACATGAACATGCAAATGAGCAATGTATGCTAGGCTCATAACCTAAACATGTAAACAAACATGGCATGCAACAACATGCAATGGTGGACTTAAACTAACATGGATAACTTCAAGCATGCCAAAATCGTGACCATGAGATGAAAATGAGATGCCTCAAAATGCGTGCACACGGGCACGCAAACCGAGAAAATGGCATATGCAATGCGATATGGACTTACGCTAACATGAGAGAGCCTCAGCCACACCCACATAAGAGGCCGTTAGATGAAAATGAGATGCCTCGAAATCGTGCTGCACGCATAACCGAGGGAGCGCCTCTGACGCGAAATGGCACTCTAATGAGACATGGCATAACATGAAATATCGCATACAAAACATGCAAATTTCAGCAGCAAAATGAGGGGCAAAACAGCCCCGAAACATGGCGAAATGGGACCAAATGCATGGAATCGCTCCCGAAATGCAAAACTAGGTACATGAAATGGCTTATGGCTATATCAAATATGCAAGATATGAACATGAAGTATGAAGACAGCAGCTAGACAGCCCCAAAATAAGCATGTTCACAGTACAAAGCATGGCAAGACAGTAAGCACAAGTGGGACTAACATGGCATGCAAAAATGGCTCCTCAAGGGAGGCAATGAGGCAAGTGATATATGCAATGCTCAAAACGAAAAATGTCCTTCTACAACACTGAAGAGGGACCAAAAATATGAACATTTACAGTAGATGACAAATCCCAAAACAGTATACACACATGCTCAAAATGCAATGCAAGATTAAGGCCCACAAATGGGTATAACATGAAGTACCAAAATGATGCACCAAACAGACAAATACCCTTCATGAGACATGTAGAGGGGGTCAAACTAAGACCCTTTTCAGGCCTGTCGAAGACCCAAAAACAGAAGCATGGTAGGCTAAAAAGACATGCAAAAAAGGGACCAAAGAGGGGTAATGAAGCAAGTCATACATGGGGGTCCCAAACAAGGTTGATCCCTTCTTCAATGTTGAAGAAGGGCTCAAAACAAGCCTCTTTACAGTTTACATCGAAGCTCAAAAATACATGCAACTATGGCTTAGATATGAACCAAGAAAGTGCTAGTTTTGGGGAAAAGTGTGCTTACCCTTGTAGACCAACAAACCAGCACCTCTTGGACCAAGTTTTGGTGCTCCTAAGCTCTACAAATGACCTCCCAAATTCTGGAAATGGAAGTGGTGGTGTTGTGCTATGGGTTGGTGAAGGAATGGCCCAAGAACAAGGGTGTTTGGAGGTTGAATGAGAGAGATGTAGTGAGAGATGGAGGGATATATGTATCTATATCAGATATGTATCTATATCTCTAGTTTTTTGCTTAAGAATCTCTAACCCTAAACAATGGAGGAGGGGGGTTGCTTATATAGGCCAAGACCAAGTCTAAGACTTAGTGGCTAAGCAAAGGAAAAGGGTCAAAGGGGTGCAAAGAGTTTGTGGCTTCTAGAGGAAGCTAATACAGCTGGCCAAGCTTCTCCAAGAAGCTTGGCCAAGGGTTCAACCTCTTAGAGGGAAAAAAAAAAAAAAGGGGTCCAAAGGGTGGAATGGTTGCAAAATAGCAATATATATGCACGTGGAGCTGGTTTTGTGCATCCCAGCTGGCACAGATGGCATGCACCAGGCTTGGGAGGGTCAAAGGGGTCAGGTCGGCCAGAAAATTTGATCATCGGCCAAAATAAAGTGCCGGTCGGCACTATTTTCTGCCGATCGGCTAAATATAGTGCCGATAGGTGATTCCTAGGTCAAAAAAAGTCCGGTGGGTATGAAAATTGAAGCCCCGGAAGTTATCTTTCCAATGGCGCAAACCTTGCATCAAAATTCCTCCTATGCAGAAAGTTATGCCCTTTTTGGTGAAGCCGCGCAGACTCGATCCAAACGGGATGATACCCAGCTTCAACCAATCATATCTCCTCCACCCGGACTTGGCTTTGGGAGATTCTTGAGTGAAAAATGAAGCCCCGGAAGTCTTCTTTCCAATGGTTATGGCCTCATAGCTTAACTCCAAGTATGCAATTGAATAAGCCTGATTTAGCGATGACTGCTCGTTTTTCTCCCACCCGGATTCATCCTGAATTTCTTCTCCAACTTGTTTTCTTCCCTCTTCTCCTCTCTTCAACTTCAAACCCCTAAATAAGGTGTTTTGAAAGATTTTTCAAATATTTCATCTCTCTTTCATTCATTTCCACTTTGTCCTTGCTCGGTTTACCGAAAAGCGCATCATTTACCGAAATGCGAGCGTCGGAACATCGTGGGAATTTTACTTCAAAAATGTTTTGAAAGAGAGGGTTTTAAGGTCTAAAAACCATCCAAAATAGCTTTGATTCAAAATGGGGTGTGAAGTTGAGATTCACCTCTCTCCTTGCCAAAGAAACTGAACCTGTGCCCTGCACACCTTTCTCCAACAAGTAAACCATCAGTAGTGCCCAAGTCTTGAGGGCAGTCAAAAATGGGGTGTCTACAGTTGCCCCTCTTTGACAGAACTCGAAAGTCATAACAATGACGGGAGTGAATGTCAAAACCCAGAGACGACCCATTTTTGACGAGGCCGAAGACTTGGACAAACAAAAATACAAATGAATAAGTGGTTGTGCCCGCAAGCTGCCTACGTATCCCTTTGCAAGGAATCAAACCAGCGTAGTTCAGGGGCAGGATGCAAAGTGATGCACAATGCAAGTGCATAACTTATGATTATGCAAAGAGAGCTGTGATGAAGCAATTATAAATGCAACATTTTAAGCGAATGCTATGCAAGCAAGTAAACGTGAACCAACCTACATCTCATGCAGAAAGGATGTAAGAGAATTATGCAATTCTCATGAACATGTGCGTTAGATACACAAAAGTGAACGAAGTGTGATGGATACACTAAGTGAACAAACATGTGTGGCGGATACACCAAAGTGAAGAGAGTGTGATGGATACACTATATGAATAAAGTGTGATTGATACACTAAGTGAAGCAAAGTGTGATGGATACACAAGATAAGCATAGTGTGATAGATGCATAAAGAGAAAGTGTGTGATTGATACACAAAGCGAGCGCGTGATTGATACACAAAGCGAAAGTGTGTGATTGATACACAAAGCGAGCGTTGGATTGATACAGAAAGTAAAAGTGCGTGATGGATACACTGTATGAAGCAAAGTGTGATGGATACACAAGACAAATGAAGTGAGCAAGGCGTGATGGATACACAAAAGGCAAACACAAAGTGTGATAGATGCACTTAGTGAACAAAGTATGATGGATATACTAAATGTGAACACGAAGTGTGATAGATGCACTTAGTGAACAAGTATGATGGATATACTAAAGGTGAACACGAAGTGTGATAGATGCACTTAGTGAACAAGTATGATGGATATACTAAAGGTGAACACGAAGTGTGATAGATGCACTTAGTGAACAAGTATGATTGATATACTAAAAGTGAACACAAAGTGTGATAGATGCACTTAGTGAACAGGAGTATGATTGATATACTAAAAGTGAACACGAAGTGTGATAGATGCACTTAGTGAACAGGAGTATGATTGATATACTAAAGGTGAACACAAAGTGTGATAGATGCACTCAGTGAACAAGTATGATTGATATACTAAAAGTGAACACAAAGTGTGATAGATGCACTTAGTGAACAGGAGTATGATTGATATACTAAAGGTGAACACAAAGTGTGATAGATGCACTTAGTGAACAGGAGTATGATTGATATACTAAAAGTGAACACAAAGTGTGATAGATGCACTTAGTGAACAGGAGTATGATTGATATACTAAAGGTGAACACAAAGTGTGATAGATGCACTTAGTGAACAAGTATGATTGATATACTAAGCGAATGAAGTGAATATGTGCGTGATAGATACACAAAAGGTAATGAAGTGTGATGGATACACTAACGTAATTGAAGTGAATATGTGTGTGATAGATACACAAAAGGTAATGAAGTGTGATGGATACAGAAAATGAGAATGTGTGTGGTAGATACACAAAATGAGAATGTGTGTGTTAGATACACAAAATGAGAATGTGTGTGTTAGATACACAAAATGAGAATGTGTGTGTTAGATACACAAATTGGGAATGTATGCGATAGATACACAAAATGAGAATGTGTGTGGTAGATACACGAAATGAGAATGTGTGTGATAGATACACAAAATGAGAATGAAGTGTGATTGATACACAAAATGAGAATGAAGTGTGATTGATACACTATTCTGACTTGGTGCAGACTTGATCTTGAGCTTGAGGTAGAGGCACACTCATACTTCGGAGCATTGGCAAGGCCTGAAGAGGTACACACGGGATGTAGTCTCGGAACTTACTGAAATCGAAACAAACTCAGATACCCGACGTTTTCCTCTTTTGCTTTTACTTTGCAGTCCGGAACCACATAGCTTCAAATAGGTCCTGGTTTTACTGTTCACACTTATCGGGGGTGGGCCTTGTAGTTTTATGAAAGAACGAATCTGTTTTGCACAAATGTGGAGAATGGCACGGCATTCTGAGCACAAGATGATTTGATTTCTTTTTTTGAAATTAAGAAATGAGTTCTTAATCGGGTATTGAGCCTACGACTGAACACAGCGAAAAAGACTCAACAAACAAAAACAAAGGTAAACAACCTAAACACATCTATTGACACTCGAAACGACTCAACACAAGAATCGAAACAGACAAAACAAAACACAAGACTCAAATGTGCACAGGGAGCCTGTTTCACTGGGTATTATTTCCCACCCTTTCTCATTTGTGATTCTCACATCACTCGGCCCTCAAGCTCTGTTTTTCTGAAAAAGCCTTTTTCTCACTTTTTCTCTCAACGCACATCTCTCTATTCTTCAATCTCTCAATTTTTTATCCCTTCCCAGAGTGGTTGGTAGATAGACAAGAAGTTGCAGGCTCTTGCCCCTAGCATTCTGCTAGATTCTTTTTCTTCTGCACACAGCAGTGAACTTTCCCACAGAGAGGTTGTGCCACAACTGGGTGTGTAGCAAATCTGCAGCTAATATCGGTTGATGATGCCTTTGAAGCGGTTTGGACGTGGTTAGATCTGTCCAGATGAGGAAGTGGAACATCTCGCCCCATTCCAATTTATGCTTCGCGCATGGCTTGATACCTCGCTGCTTGGAGGACGAGAGAGCTTTCAGCCCTTTTTGCTAACTTCAGTTGTGCCCTCTTCTGGCAGGTAGAGTGCCTTTCTTGGCAAGTATGTTGAAAATGGGGGAAAGACAGGAAGCCTGACTCAACTGCGCCCCTAGTTCATCGTTTCGACCATTTTTTTTGTTTTAAAACAATTTTGACCAACATGAAAGTTAGATTAACATGCTTATTCGATTTTTAATTTGAAATCATGCAAGTCGGGTTGTAAGCACTGAAAATTTTCCTTATTTTGGTCCAAGAAAATGGTCCAGTTTTGGAAAAATGGAATGATTTTTGAGAGAATAGTTAACCTCAGTAAAAATTCTCAAAAACTGTTTTTGCAAACGGCCACCGCTCAACAAGCAGGGAACCAACTCTTTGAGATGCACAACCTTGGACCCATAGCAATGGAAAATTGCCCCTTGTCTGAAGGACACTGCATGGCAACGAAAAGTTGCCCCTTGTTTGAATGGCACCACAGTGCATTGAATGGCAATGGAAAGTTGCCCCTTGTCTAAATGGCACCGCAGCGTATTGAAATCAATCCTTCAGAGCGACGATCACAACCGAACTCTCGGATACAGAGAAGGCAAAGATGATCAAAACCATTTCATGGACACAATTGAATTTGAAGTGTTTTAGGGCTGGACTTCAGAGTGAAGTTGCCTACGTATCCCAAACATGGGAATCAAGCCTTACGTAGTTCGGGGTTAAGGTACACTCGGGTATTTAACCTCTCCTTTTTAGGCTCTAACTTTTGCCAAGGCGCCTATTGCAGGTTTTCGACCTTGCGTGCTTTGTTCTTCTTTCTTTTCTTTTTTTCATTCTTTTCTTTCCTTTTTCTTCTTCTTCTTTGTTCTTCTTTTTTTTCTGTATATTTTTTTCTTTCCTTTTGTATGTATTTTTTGCTTGCTCTAACTTTTGCTCGGTCGCCTTAGGTTTTCGCCCAATGAGCCTTTCAAAGGGTAAAAGTGTAGCAAGTCCATGCCAAATGGTTTTAGGGTTTTGATGCCATCCGTATCCAGGAGAGTGGCTGTTGATTCGCAAGAGAACTCATCTTCGGCTCTTCGGGCACATCTGACATCTTTGCCCCTAGTTTGAGGGGGGGCTTCTGATCTAGCTTCCCAAGCCTGTCTTGACGATATCTGATCTTCTTGATTTGACTTTCTTGCCTCTTGTTCGAGGGCTGCTTTGAATCTGGTCTCACAGGCCTCACGTTGTAGTTAACCGTTAAACATTCTGAGTTTGAGTCCAAGGTTCGAAAATGAGGGGTCGAGTCTCGAGGCTTAGAGCGATCCTAGGCTGCACAATCTCAAGAGCGATTCCACACATGTCTTCGCAGGACCGCACAAAACATTTTTTGAAAGTTTATAGTAGATGACAAGTCCCAAAACAGTATACACACATGCTCAAAATGCAGTGCAAGATTAAGGCCCACAAAGGGGTATAACATGAAGTACCAAAATGATGCACCAAACAGCCAAATATCCTTCATGAGACATGTAGAGGGGGTCAAACTAAGACCCTTTTCAGGCCTGTCAAAGACCCAAAAACAGAAGCATGGTAGGCTAAAAAGACATGCAAAAAAGGGGACCAAAGAGGGGTAATGAAGTAAGTCATACATGGGGGTCCCAAACAAGGTTGAGCCCTTCTTCAATGTTGAAGAAGGGCTCAAAACAAGCCTCTTTATAGTTTACATCAAAGCTCAAAAATACATGCAACTATGGCTTAGATATGAACCAAGAAAGTGCTAGTTTTGGGGAAAAGTGTGCTTACCCTTGTAGACCAACAAACCAGCACCTCTTGGACCAAGTTTTAGTGCTCCTAAGCTCTGCAAATGACCTCCCAAATTCTGGAAATGGAAGTGGTGGTGTTGTGCTATGGGTTGGTGAAGGAATGGCCCAAGAACAAGGGTGTTTGGAGGTTGAATGAGAGAGATGTAGTGAGAGATGGAGGGATATATGTATCTATATCAGATATGTATCTATATCTCTGGTTTTTTGCTTAAGAATCTCTAACCCTAAACAATGGAGGAGGGGGGTTGCTTATATAGGCCAAGACCAAGTCTAAGACTTAGTGGCTAAGCAAAGGAAAAGGGTCAAAGGGGTGCAAAGAGTTTGTGGCTTCTAGAGGAAGCTAATACAGCTGGCCAAGCTTCTCCAAGAAGCTTGGCCAAGGGTTCAACCTCTTAGAGGGAAAAAAAAAAGCGGTCCAAAGGGTGGAATGGTTGCAAAATAGCAATATATATGCACGTGGAGCTGGTTCTGTGCATCCCAGCTGGCACAGCTGGCATGCACCAGGCTTGGGAGGGTCAAAGGGGTCAGGTCGGCCAGAAAATTTGATCATCGGCCAAAATAAAGTGCCGGTCGGCACTATTTTCTGCCGGTCGGTTAAATATAGTACCGATAGGTGATTCCTAGGTCAAAAAAAGTCCGGTGGGTATAAAAATTGAAGCCCCGGAAGTTAGCTTTCCAATGGCGCAAACCTTGCATCAAAATTCCTCCTCTGCAGAAAGTTATGCCCTTTTTGGTGAAGCCGCGCAGACTCGATCCAAACGGGATGATGCCCAACTTCAACCAATCATATCTCCTCCACCCGGACTTGGCTTTGGGAGATTCTTGAGTGCAAAATGAAGCCCCGGAAGTCTTCTTTCCAATGGTTATGGCCTCATAGCTTAACTCCAAGTATGCAATTCAATAAGCCTGATTTAGCGATGACTGCTCGTCTTTCTCCCACCCGGATTCATCCTGAATTTCTTCTCCAACTTGTTTTCTTCCCTCTTATCCTCTTCTCTTCAACTTCAAACCCCTAAATAAGGTGTTTTGAAAGATTTTTCAAATATTTCATCTCTCTTTCATTCATTTCCACTTTGTCCTTGCTCGGTTTACCAAAAAGCGCATCATTTACCGAAATGCGAGCGTCGGAACATCGTGGGAATTTTACTTCAAAAATGTTTTGAAAGAGAGGGTTTTAAGGTCTAAAAACCATCCAAAATAGCTTTGATTCAAAATGGGGTGTGAAGTTGAGATTCACCTCTCTCCTTGCCGAAGAAATTGAACCTGTGCCCTGCACACCTTTCTCCAACAAGTAAACTATCAGTAGTGCCCAAGTCTTGGGGGCAGTCAAAAATGGGGTGTCTACACATTCCCATAGCACATTTCCTCACACCCACAGTGCCGAAATCACTTGCTCTTCCTTCCTATACACTTTTTCCTCTTAGATTCGTGCTTTACACGTGTTTTCTAACGCCCCTCGCGAAGTTGATTTGCTAAAACCTTTCGGTTTCCTTCATTTTCAACAGATCAAAATTTGCTTTCAGAATTTTCTCCTCCATTTTCACCACTTGAGGTTTGTTTCCCCCAAGTTTGTCTTGAGTTTGACACCCTTTCCCAGGCCTTGACTTTTTTTCCCATTTTCTCTCTCCGTGAGTTGACTTTTGTTGACTTTTGGCACTTTTCGCCCATTTTGCTCATTTTTACCTACTTTCTCGCCTTATTTCCAAATAGCAGATAATGCTCCACATGACGGGGGCTGTCCGGGAATGGAGGGGGCACCCGAGTACATTCCGTTGCCGCCTAGAGTCTAACCTTTCAACCTAGAGAGGTACCATCATAAGGCACACGCACTACCACCTAGCATAGTCCGCCACTTTAGTGGATTTGCACGACGCGCACCAGCAGATCTGCTACTACGGGAGCCAGAGTCTCATCTGTCCCATGATGCCTCCGAGGTATATTCTGCATTCTTACATTTCCTGCGATGTACTTTATATTTCTTGCATAGCTCGCACTTTTGCACTGTATTTCATCTGCTCATTCTGAACACATGTACACATTATATTTCTGCTCATTCTAAACACATTCACACACTGTATCTCTTCTCATCCACACAGGTTGACTCCCGTTTCACCCGCGGATATGGGTCCACCATGACGAGGGAGTGGTATATGGACCTCCCTGATAGCGTCCGACAGATCATTGATGTTACGGGGTTTGGTTTATTTTGCATGGGCTATCGCAGCTCATGGCGAGTAGGGACCTCCTAGGCGCATTGGTAGAGAGATGGTGGGACACCACCAACTCTTTCCATTTCTCTACCACCGGGGATATGACCATGACCCCGTATGACTTCGCCATGCTGACAGGCCTTGAGATGGGAGGTCGGCCGATCCCATACGACTCCGACATGGGTGAGTGGAAGGCCGCTTAGATCTATCTACTGGGTGCACACCCGCCTACCTTCCGATTGGGTCTGGTCCGATATACCTAGTTTGCTGACCACTTTAAAGGGACAAACCCAGTGACCGTAGAGGGGACTGAGCAGTACGTCCGAGGTTTTCTGATGTTCCTTTTCGGCACTACCTTGTTCGTCGACAGGGCGAACATAGTCGGGCTGTATCTGCTGAGCGCCTTAATGGACTTATCCCAGGTTCGTTATTATGATTGGGGCGGCGCTGGCCTCACTACCCTCTACTGCTACATGAGTTCGACCTCCCGCAGGAGCGGGAACAGAGTAGGTGGCTATTGGAGAGCCTGTGAGGTATGCTTTACTGTTCAGCTTTACATTTTTTGCCATGCTTTCTACTTTGCACTCTCTGTATACCCAATCTGTTTTCTGCTTAACGTACTCTGCACATTACACACACTGTACACCATACACACTTTGCTTTCTGTATTCTGTACTTTCTATATTCTGTATTTTCTGGACATTGCACACATACTCTGCTTTTTGCATTATCTATGTTTATCTGTATTCTCACTATCGCCCTCTTAATTTTCACAACTATGGGTATACACCTATGTCCTAGCACTTGCTCCTGAGCCAAAGGTCGAGACGCTTTTTGAGGTGCCCTACTCACATCGATATGATGGTCAGTGCCAGCCGAGGACCCGGGAGACCCTCTTGTACCTTCGCTAGTATTTTGACACCGTGAGGACGGTATAGGTAATTCAAAACTCACAATTCTTCCTATTTTCAGCTTTAATTCTTTTTGCATATCTAATGGCAACTTATCAATCTATGCGCTTGCTATCTGCAGATCACATAGCAACCCTGGGCGACGATGCCAAAGGGTGCCCGATTTTATTTTGTCGGGGCTTGGGGCGCCTCCTGATATCGGCTCCTGCTCAAGGGGCCAGTAGAACGAGCCTGGTTTCTTGGAGAGCGCTTCATGTGCCAGACTCTAGGCCTGCTCTTACAGTCAGTTCCATTACTACCTCCCCCTTCTATGTAAGCCACAGAGAGTCTCTCCCCTCAGGAGATCACTGACTTCATGCGGGGCGTAAATGCAGACCTGTTCATCAGGAAGGGGGACTATACGACTTATCTCCAGACATACCTTATGCCCCCGTTGACAAGTGTTCGTGTTCACATGGGGAGGGCAGCTAATATTCCTTTGTCGAGCAGGGCCTGAGCAGCAGATGCCCATTCGACAAGCAGGGCCCAGACAGTAGATGCCCCTTCGACAAGTAGGGCCCGGGCACCGAGGGGCGAGGCTAGAGGGATACCTCCTACCAGGCAGAGTTTTGAATGGCCCGATCTTCCGACCAAGCTGACAGGTTGGCGGTACTCCGGAGTGCCTTATCAGATTTCGCTTGAGCCCTCGTTGCCTAGTCACAAATATGTCAAGACACCTGACTCACCACCGATATGCATTATAGCTTTCAGTTGTCACTCAGATACTCAGTCATTCATTCATTCATTAATCATTTCAACTTGTCTTTGCAGCCCTCCACCAGATACGTCGAGGGGTTACTCGAGGTGTTGGCCTCCTTTGAGGGCATGATCTTGAGGAGAGAGATGATGCTTAGCGCCCACGACATTCAGGTAATTTTCATTTTTTTTGCATTTCAGTTACCATATTTCTACTGATATACTGAAACTGACATCTCAACTGAACATTTTCCCACACTGCACTGAATTGATATACTGCATGTATAGATCACATCTGACACATTACATTCATATACTGTATGTGACTTCTGCATGTACTCGCTATGTATGCTATACTTGCATCTGATACTCATGCTATGGCTGATATATTCAAACTCCTTTTCAGGTTACACCTTTACAGACAGGACCCTCAGAGCCTTCTCTAGTAGTAGGAAGAGAGATTTCGGCACGCAATCGAGGGAGACGTCGGGAGCCTGTCATGCATGATGACGATGATGAGTCCAATGAGGACAGGGAGCCAGCGAGTCCGCAATCAGAGTCATCTGAGGGTAGAGGCGACGGCACCGACTCAAGTTGAGGGTGGTGACGATGCTGAGGAAGGCTCCGAGGATGAGAGTAGAGGCAGCTCTGGTTCAGGCTCCGGCTCAGATTCGGACAACGGTGCCGATAGTGACAGCTCTGAGTCTGCTCAACCGAGGAAGAGGACGAAGAGAGCCTCTCGATCCTGAGATGGGTGGCACCGATTTAGACGCTTTTACTTTGTTTATCTTTTTGCTAGTAGTGTTAGCACACTGTACAGCCTTAGGTAGTTTTATTTTCTTTAAAACTTATACTCTTTGTAAAAAGAAACCATGATTGGAATGAAAATAGCTTTTTGATTAAAAAAGTGTTGCATTTTGTATTCTGAGCATCGTGTTACACCATTTTACACAAAAACGGGATTAATGAAAATTGAACATTTGTACATTGTCTTGACAATTGCTTAGTCAGGTAGTGAACCAGCCAAAACAAAACAAACAAAATAAGACAACTTAAAGAACACCTAATGTAACAACTCGATAAACAAAACAAATACAACTCGATAAGCAACTTGAAACAAACTCAATAAAAAAAATTGCGACAACTCGATAAATAAATTGAAACAAACTTGAGAACGACTCAACAAAACCACTAAAATAAAACAGCAGGACGTATCCAGAGTAGAACAGAACACAGGTTTTCAACATCCTCAACACACATGAAGGCCAAAGACATTCTGTTGCAGGCTAACAGTGACTGTCAGCCACTTAAGGTGATTGTCGGCCACTAAAGTGGCCGGTCGGCCAGAAAAGGTGGCCGATCAGCTACCCTAACTGGCTGATCGGCCAGTAATGCAAGGAATCTTCAGATTGTTGCCACCTGTCTTCCACTCAGTGCCTTATCTTCTACAAAAGTTAAGACTTCATGGTTTCTTCATTCCAGCTTTGTTTTTGCTTCAAATGGAGCCCTTCTGCACCGAAAAACTCTCCGACTGGATTACGAACTTAGATGGCTCAGAAAGCTTAATTTCTGGGGTTTCGGGATAAATGCACTATTCCCGCTAAGTCGTACTCCACTGTGTTTTCCATTCCTTCATGCCGCAGCTAGATGTTGGAACCCGGTTACACAAGTTTTTAGCTTTGGGGGACAAGAGATATGCCCCACAATTGAAGAATTCCAAGCTTTGATGGAATCTCGGCGCGACGAGGAAATCTTGCCCCAGTCTCGTTTTGGTCACATCCAAGCTTTAGGACGGATGTGTGGGCCCACTTTACATGATGCTCGATTTTTAGTTCACAACGGAGAACTTGACATTCCCAGCTTGATTCATCAATTTTCTAACACCAGCAATCACGGCAACCGTCTTTGGCAAAGTTTTCAGCAGCATGCCCTTTGCTTGTGCATGTTGGCCCATTTTCTGCTTGCCCCTGGCTTTGGAGGGTCTAGCATTCGCTCGATCGAAGTTGCCCAAGGCTTAAAGGAGGGCAAGAGCTGCATTGGCTTGACACTAGCCGAGACTATGATGGGCTTGGATGCTTTCCATCGCCGAGAGACGACTAGGTTCGCAGGAAGTTCACTACTCTTGTAGGTAATGTTTCCCACCCTTCTCACATGTGTTTCTCACATCACTCAGACCTCAGGCTCTATTTTTCTCTCAAAATCTTTTTCTCACTTTTCTCTCCACGTACACCTCTTTATTCTTTAATCTCTCTTATTTTTCATCCCTCCCCAGGTTTGTCTCATGGACAGGTTGAAAGTAGTGGACTCTTATCGTGCATATTCAGCGCGCGACTATTTCTTGCGCCCACGGCTAGTTGATTTTTTGAACGAGGGATGGTGGTGCCAATGGATGTGCAACAAGTCTGCTATTGACATTGCTTGGCGTTGCCCCTGGTTTGATCTTCCTGAGATGAGCTATAGCATGTCTCACTAACCTGGTATTCTGTTGATTGGTTTAACGCACTGTGTCTTCTACTTTCCATTTCGGTTCTGGCGTCAGTTTGGACAAGACCAAACTTGCCCAGAAGAGGGGATAGAGTACCCGGCCTCATTTTCGATCCGAGGCTCACAACTGGCTCGGTATTTCACTGCATGGAGAACAAGAGAAACTCTGACTCCCGCTCCCACTTTCAGTTACGCCCTTTCTGGCGAATGCATAGCTTGGCTTGAAGATGAGGCACAAACCAGGGCTACCTTGGCATCTGAAGCTTCCACAAGCTCTGTGAGGGGGCGCAGGAACACCTGACTCAACTATGCCCCAAGTTTATTGCTTTCATCTGTACTTTCAAGTTTTCTTTTTGAATGTAATAAAAAGCAACTTCTATTTTTATCAAGAGTCGGAGAACTCTGTATTGAAATCAATGAAATTGAAGGTTGTGGGTACTAAAAATTTTCCTTTTGGTCCAAAAATGGTCTAAGTTGTAAAAAGATTAATTTGAACAAAATCAGCTTTTATTAAAACTTTTCAAAACCATTTTCAATAAGGATCACAATTGGACACACCTGGAATCTATCACTGAGATGTACAACCCCAAATCCGATAACTAGAAAGTTGCCCCTTGTCTGAATAACACTGCACTGTAGCTCACAACCGAACTCTTGGATGCAAAAAAGACAAAGATGACCACAATAATCACATGGACACAGTTGATTTGGAAGTGTTTGTGGCTAGACTTCAAAATGAAGTTGCCTACGTATCCCAAAGATGGGAATCATGCCTGACGTAGTTCGGTGAGGGTTCACTCAGGTTTTAACACTCTCCTTTTGCACTCTAACTTTTGCCAAAGCCGCCCTTTCTGGGTTTTCAGCCTTGCGAGCTCAGTTTTTCTTTTTTCAAATTTTTTGTGCTCTAACTTTTGCCTAGGTCGCCTTTTCGATTTTTCGGCCTAGCGAGCCTCTTAAGGGTAGCATTTCTTCAACTTTTCCATATTGATCGGTTGGGAGAATTCGAGGCCATCTAGGTCTATAAGAACGACAACTCCACCCGACCAAATAGATTTGATGATATAAGGATCAGTCCAATTGGGTCTGAACTTGCCCCTAGGGTCATGGATGGGAGCTCGATTGTCTTTGAGCACCAAATCCCCTTCTTTTAGATTCCTGGACTTAACTTTCTTATTGAAAGCCCTGGTAATCCTTCGTTGATAACCTTGGATGTGGTACAGTGCTTTCAGCCTCCTCTCGTCAAACAGCATAAGTTCCTCGAACCTGCTTTGCTGCCAATTTGCTTCCGCTATCTGGCACTCATCCATAACTCACAGCGATGGAACCTCAACTTCGATCGGCAGAATAGCCTCCATCCCATAAACCAGAGAATACAAAGTTACCCTAGTAGATGTTCAGATTAATGTCCTGCAGCCCCAAAGAGCAAATGGCAGCTTATCTGGTCAGTCCATGTAGGTTTCCACCATCTTCTGTAGAATATGCGTGATGTTCTTGTTGGCGGCCTCAATAGTTCCATTGGTTTGCAGCCGATATGTGGATGACTTATGAAAAGTCACGTTGTATTTCTCTAACAAGTCGATCACTTCCTTCTTGAAGTGGGAACCATTGTCCGAAATGATCTCATTTGGGACCCCATAGTGACAAATGATGTTATTCCTGATGAACTTGGCTACGTGTGACACTTTCAACACTGCGTAGGATTGGGCCTCGACCCACTTTGTAAAGTAGTCCATTACCACCAGGATGTACTCATGCATATTTGACCCTTTCGGAGTAACAGCCCCATGTAGACACCCCATTTTTGGCTGTCCTCAAGACTTGGTTGTGCTTGTAGGTACACCCAGCAACTGGCTCGATTGCTCGCCCAGCATTCGACTGTCACGGCGGAACGGCACCGGTTCGAGTTTCCCGGACCTTGTATCCTTTCTACCTCATTTTTGGACCCTGACTAGGTCATATTAGAGTGGCCCTCATAGTGCACGGCCGGCCATGGCTTTTCCTCTACCGGCCACAGATGAAGCCCTGTCGGCCATCAGTGTGCCACTGATGGCCGGTACCCCCCTTATCTCAACTGATTTCCAGGCAGATCTTTTGAGCCAGCTGGATTTTCATTTGCTCCCCTCCATACACGTGTATAGAGGGATGGAAGCCTTGAAAAGCTTGTTCAAGAAGTTTTGGCTTTGCATTGTTCTATATAAGGAAGAGTCTTCTTCCTTAGTAAGAGGTTCTGAGTTTTGAAGAAGAAAAACTCTCTTCCTCTCTATATTGTGTGTGTTTTAGGCTTTAGAGTTGGATTTCTTTGCACTTTTGCACTACAACACCTAGATATACACCTCCATCCTCCATTCCAGCACTTTGGAAGCCATTTGAGAAGGTTGGAAGCTCAGAATTTTGGACCAAAACCTACTGGAAAGCTGCTCTTCTAGGGTAAGTGCCTATTTCCCTCAAACTTGCACTTTCTTGCTTCATCTATAAGCCTTACTTGAAAGCATTTTTTGACTTTGTCATGAACTGAAAAAGATCATATTTTGAGTTCCTCTACATGTTTGATCAAGGACTCTTTGCTGTTTGAGGCCTCCTCCTATCACTTGTCTCTTTATCCCTCTTTTAGGCTTTTTTCTTGTATGATAGTTTGGCCTTATTTGTGATTATTTTTGTGGCTTGATGTAAACTGTAAAGTACCTTGTTTTAAGCCCCTCTTCAACTTTGTTGAAGTGCTCTTCTCTTTTTGGGGCCATCTATTATCCCTTGTGCTTTATCTCTCCTTTTAGGGCCATTTTTGTATCATATCTTAGTCCTACTTGTGAGCATCTTCGAGATTGGTCATAAACTAGAAAAAGTTTCATTTTGAGCTTATAAACATTTTTTTTTAAGATACTTTTTCTGTTTGGGGTCATCTTCTCCTTTTCATGCTTTAATTCATCATGTTTTGAGCTATGCATTAAAGTATTTGCATTGGCCTTGTTTTGGCCTATTAGCCACTGAAATCCAGTGGATTTTCAGTGGCCTTGTTGTGTTCTTAAAGGCCAAAATTAGAGGGGGGTAACCCCCTCTCTCCTTGTCTTGTTTGATGGCCTCTTTTGGCCTTCCAAAGAGACCACATTTTGCATGCTTCTAGGCCTTGTTCCAGGCCCTTTTCAGTGGGTTTTGGGACCCTCTTGAGCCATTCCCAGAGTTGGTTTGGCCTTGTTGAATGTCCATCTTACATGTGCCTAATAATCCCTTGTGTGGCCCTCCAAAGAAGACCCTCATTTTGGCATGCATTGGTCACATTTCAATGATTATTTGGGCATATTTTGGCTTATTTAGTTCACTGATTTTTGCTGGTTTGATGAGTTCTTACCTGCTTCATACACTTGCCATGTAAACCATGTTTGCTGGCCAATCTTGCATGCTATGTTAGTCCATCATGCTAGCATCTTTTGGCCATGCTTTGAACTAGAAATGTTCATGTGTTGGGGCTGGCTTGCCTCTGTATTTATGCTTCCTAGTCAAATAATGCATGCTTTGTATAGCTGTAGTGTAATTGACCTTGCAAGCTTTGCATTTCAGTGATGCATGCATGCTATCTTTGAGATATTTAGATGATTTGGCATCATTTAATGCTTCATTTCAGAGCATGTACCATTGTCACATTCTCACTTCATTCATGCTTCAAGTGCCTTTGGATGTCGTGCATTATTGCCTAGTTTAAGGCTTAGCTTGTATGCTTGCATGTCTAGGTGTTCGAGCCTTCATTCCAGCATGTTTAAGTCCTTGTTTAGGCTTAATTAAGATCTGTCCATGCTTAGTTCATGTGTTCATGCCATGTATTGCATGCCTCCTTTGTATTGCTCTTTGCTAGCTTTCATGACTTAGGACCTTCGCATGCTTTGCTTGTGCTATTTGAATGATTTGGCATCATTTATCATCTCATTTCAGTGCATATAGTGTTGTTACACTTGCACATTTGTCACTTCTTAGGCACTTTTGAGAGTTGCTCTTTTAGGCCCCTTTGTTGAACCTTTTGCATTTTGCATGCTTGAGTGTTTTTTGTGTGGCTTAATTCATCGCTATTTGCTACTAATTTGGACCTAGTTGAGAGTTGTCCATCTTTGGTGTAAGCCCATTTTGCCATGTTGTCGCATGCTTGTTACATGTAGTATGTTGTTGCATACTTGCTTAGCTTTACATGCCTTGCATGTTCATATGCTCATATTGCATTTTGTCCAAGGTTGTTGCCTCACATTATGTTCATATGCTTGTCGCATGTTTGGTTTGATTGCATGTTTGCATACTTAGGTCATGTTTGACGAAGGGATCAGGTGAGAGGGGGTGCTCATAGCTGACCTTCCCCAATCGTACCCAAATTCCCGAGCCGAGGCAACTTTGGTGATGACGGACACGTGGCCTTTGGCACCGAGTCAAGGTTTCCTAAATTTCCCCATTATAAAATATTTAGGTGGCGACTCTGTATCTGACAAAGCAGTCTATGTTTGGCACTTCTTTTCTAAAAATCTGTTTTTCTCAAAACGATTTGCCGGATTTGGACTCTTTGGTTCAGATTTAGAACCGTGACAAATTGAGTCCGAACTGTAGTAAACCTAAAAGAACAAAACGGGATTCATCCTCCTGGGGCATTCGAGGACATCTACACCCCAATAACATCAATTTCCCAAACTAAAAATGGCTATGGTGAAGTCATGTTGTACAGCTTCAACGGCGGGATGTTCATGCGATTTGTGTGGATCTGGCATTTGTGGTATCGCCGAACAAAACCAATACAATCTTCCTCCATGGTTGACCAGTAGTAACCCTGTCTGAGAATCTTCCGAGCTAGCATCACTCCGCTCATGTGCAATCCGCACTCTCCTCCGTGGATGGCCTCCATCAGGCGCTCCGATTCTTCTGCATCGACACACAGTTTATGCATTCCCAGATGGCCTCATTTGTACAATTTACCCCCGCAGATTATAAATTGAGCAGCCATTCGTTGTATTGCCCTCTTATCTTTGGCATTTGCCCCTAGTGGATAAGCCTCCTTTTCTAAGAAGTTCCAGACATCAAAGTACCAGGGGTTCTGATCTTGTACTTCATCTATTGCGGCGATCAGCTCATAGGCCGGCACATACCTCTGTTCAATAATGATTGGATGCATCCGAACTCCCAGAGGGATGTCTATCATGGAAGATAGAGTTGATAAGGCATCAGCGAACCTGTTGCTCTCTCTTAACAGATGGGTGAAGGTTAGCTTCTCAAACCTGGGAATCAGAACGTCCAGGGTTTGGTGATAGATTTTCATCCTTTCTTCTTTAACCTTCCAGTCTCCTTTCGCTTGAGACACAACCAGGTTCGAGTCCCCAATGACGTTCAACCATTTTGCCCCTAGTTCCAAGGCGGCTTCCAAGCCAGCGATACATGTCTCGTATTCTGCTTCATTATTTGACACCTTGAACCGGAGTTTGAAGGCTAAAGGTATGTGGGAATTGTCGGGTGCTATGAGCAACTCCCCTATCCCATACCCGTACTGATTAGACGCTCCGTCAAAGTACATAGTCCAAATCTCTTCTTCAACCCACAGAATAGCCTCATCTGGGAACAGATACTCTACTGCTTCATCTCCCTCCACTAGGTGATCGGCTAGGAACTCCGCTACTGTTCTTCTTTTCACAAACTTGCAAGTTATGTACTTCAAATCAAATTCGGAGAGAAAAAGTAACCAATGGGCTAGCCTACCCATAAGTGCTGGTTTCTCGAAGAGATATTTGATGGGATCCAATCTCAAAACCAGTATTACAGAGTGAGCTAACAGGTAGTGCCTCAACTTCCTGGTAGCCCATACCAAGGCCAAACAAGCCTTCTCCAGTGGAGTGTAACAAGTCTCATATTCCAGCATCTTCTTGCTCAGGTAATAGATGGCCTTCTCTACCCTATCCTCAGATTCCTGCGCAAGCATGCAGCCCATTGTTGTATCGGTTACTGACAGATACAAAATCAATGGCTTCCTTGGCTCTGGTGGTGACAACACAGGTAGGTTCTGTAGATACTGCTTGATCTGCTCGAAAGCAACTTGCCATCGATTATCCCATTGGAATTTCTTTCTTTTCTTCAGGAGACCAAATAGTGGTTCACAAGTCAAGGTTAATTTTTCAATAAACCATCTTATGAATTGCACTTTACCCAGAAAGCCTCGCACCTCATTTTCAGTCCTTGGTGGTGGCATTTCTAAGATGGCCTTAATCTTGGAAGGATCGACCTCAATGCCCCTTTGTGTAATCAAGAACCCCAGCATTTTCCCTGCTGTGACACCAAAAGTGCATTTCTGAGGATTCAGTCGCAACTGATATTCCCTGATCCGTTGGAAAAAAAATTTCAAGGCAGTGTAGTGGCCCTCTCTTTCCTTGGACTTGGCAATCATGTCGTCCACGTACATCTCAACCTCTTTGTGGATCATATTGTGCAAGATAGTGGTTGCAGCCCATTGATAAGTAGCCCCAGCATTCTTCAAACCGAATGGCATCACCCTGTAACAGTAGGTTCCCCACGATGTAGTGAAGGCAGTCTTCTACCTATCCTCAGGGGCCATCAAGATCTGGTTGTACCCAAAAAACCCATCCATAAAGGAGAGCAGCGTGTGCCCTACGGTGAAGTCCATCAATTCGTCAATGTGCAGTAGAGGAAAGTCGTCCTTCGAAGTAGCTTTGTTCAAATCTTTGAAATCCACACACACCCGAATTATGCCATCTTTCTTCGGCATTGGAACAATGTTGGCTAACCAAGTAAGATACTTAGATACTAACAAGAACCCTACATCTATCTGCTTGGTGAGCTCTTCCTTGATTTTCAGAGCCCAATCCAGGTGTATTCTCTGAAACTTCTACTTGACGGGTCGGGCCTCAGGTCAAGAGGGACCCGGTGCTGTACAATCTCAGGATCGATTCCAGGCATGTCTTCGTAGGACCACGCGAAAACATCTTTGAAATCTTTTGATAAAGCGACTAAGCGCTCGCGTTCCTCCGAAGACAACGTAGACCCGATTTGGACCAGACGCAGATCCTTCTTAGTACAAACATTAATTGAAGTGATTTCATCAACCAAAGGTTTTACAAACCTCTCTTCCTCTCGTTCAATCAAATATTTCAAAATCGGAGGAATTTCTTCCACGTCATTTTTATCAAAGTTTTGAAAGTCCTAATTAATGCAATAAACGAGTGGCACAGAAAAGTACTCAGAAACAGCAGTGGTACCATTCTTATTCACAACTTCTAGATCGTCCAATTCCTCGGTTACAACCGACTCAAAAGAAAAGGAAAAAGACGACCTAGACAAAACAACG
The DNA here is from genome assembly GCA_025200525.1 of Camellia lanceoleosa. NCBI lineage: Eukaryota > Viridiplantae > Streptophyta > Magnoliopsida > Ericales > Theaceae > Camellia > Camellia lanceoleosa. The sequence continues at coordinate 139,241,628 of CM045758.1, read as the reverse complement.
GCATCTGGGTTGTCAACCCCAAGAATACCAGACTCTGACTTAGAAGAACTGGAATCTGATTCTGACTCCACAAACTCTGTGGAATCATATTCCGGTTCACTACCTGACTCAGAACTACTGGACAAAAAGCCTTCCTCGTACTGCCAGATAAGGAAGGGTGCAATAGATGCATCCAGAATGCTGGAATAAGGACCCATAGCCATTTGATCTCCAATCATGGAAACAGAGAAGTCATCCCCCGAGCTCTCTGGTGTGATCTGAGGATCTGAGAGGAGACAAGCAAGCGCTACTCCCATCTTAAGTTCTGTGCCATCGGACTCATCGTCTTTGCACTATTTAGCCTCAGCTGGTAGGTCAGTCTGCTCTTCTGTAACTTTATCCCCTTGCAACTGTAGGTCGAAAAAGATCTCAAAGCCAGGCAAATGCAGCTTCTCAGAATTCAGCCATGGCTCAGGAAAGCCACAAAATGGGAAATCCTCCCTCTCCCGGACAAAGCGGTCATTCAAGGTTCCTTGAATAGGTCTATGCACCAACTCATAGTACTTTCCAGCTTGTTTAGCCTTGGCTCTTCCTGCCATCTCCTTTCCCTTTCTTACCCAATCATCTTTGGTAAGCGCGTAACCTAGACCAAAGGTATGACGGTTGTGTCGCACTTCGGCCAATTCAGCAACGCCCTTCCGGCCGCTACTTCCCAATCCCATTCTGGGTATATGTTGAAGCTTGTTTATGAGGTAGACGAATTGCGCACTGACATACAATCCCTCATCAACAGCTATAATATCTTGCACTACCCGGGCCTCGGCCAAGGTGAACCCAGAAAAAAGACATCCTCCTCGCCGTGTACAATTTCCAAGATTGGTGTAGTAACCTCTAGCAATGGATGTATGGAAGAGTTCCCAAAAACAATAGCTATCCCCTTTCCATGGGGGTACTTCAGCATCTAATGTAAAGTGGAAGAGATAGCTCTTACTTGGTGCAACCACGGCCATCCAAGGAGTAGATTAAAGGTGGCTGGAACATCTAGAACATGAAACTCGATGTCCTGTTATACCAGGCCAACCTGAATTCTGATCCTCACTGTCCCTATCACTTCCCGACTGGTATTGTCATAAGCCCGAATCACCTAGGCTATTGGTATGAAGTCTGCGGGTTTCAAACCGATAGCATAGGCCGTGCATGAGGGACACACATTAATTGCAGACACGATATCAACCAAGATAACTGGTATCCATTTCTTTTTACATTCCACAGAGATGTACAGTGGCTTGTTGTGCTCAAAGCCCTCAGGCGATAATTCTTTATCAGTGAAGGTCAAAGTCGGTGAAGCACCACCTGGGAACACCAGTCCTACTAACTGCTCGGGGGTTGTGTCAATAAAGAGCTCAGCCTTATCCATTGCTGATAGGACAGCTTGTCTGTGCACCCATGAGGCCATGAGTAATCCCCAAATGGAGATATCTGCTTGAATCTTTTTCAGCTGCTTCAATACAGCTTTCTCCTCTATTAGTTTCTCTTTCTGTTTCTCTACTTCCTTGTCTTTCCTTAATGCCTCTGGATGGTCCAAATGTGGGGGCTTAAAGTACCACCCACTCCGAGTCATGTGATCGACTTCTTCGGTATACCACGTATCATCCAGCAGATTTTGTCCCCAGTCCTCATCAGTATGGGCAAGATGCAAATCATCGTCTTTCCACCACATTCCCTCGACAACCGACAAACAACTGTCTGGTTCCGCTATAATTGTTCCCGTGTTCACAATAGATTTTGTCCCCGTAGGGGCTTTGGCTTTTCTAGCCCTCTGATCAGTCTTAATTCTTTCCTGCTCGAACTGCTTCAGCGCGGCCTCCTGTTCTGTATCAGATGTACACAAGTTACCCAATTCTTGAGCAAAATTCTTTGTACCGGTGCTCTCCGACAACTTCCCTTTGTTGTTGACTGTTCCAGCCGTTGCAGACGTTCCCACTTCCAGCTTTTCCTACTTTGGTTAAGACCTCTCATCAACATCTGGCCCATCACTAAGCCACCCTGCATTATCCCTTAATCCATTCACATCAAACCAGTTGATGCGTACATCCTTCGGATCCTGCTCGTCAAAAAATTATAGATTAGCGATATCCTCCACAAGCTCAGCTAAATCATCTAACCCCTGGCTTGGCCCGTCCTCCCAAACTACATTAACCTCCAGTCCCTTCGGCAATTCCACCCTCGATCTGGCTTGACCAGCTGCCGCAATAAAGCGGCAAGGGTTGTACTCTTCCTCGATTAAGCTCGCAGAGCCCTCAGGCATGCCTTCTTCTATCACAGCCACCACCACGGGTTCGGGTTGGGATATTGACGTGCTCATCATGCACAAGTATATGCTTTCTGGAATGAACAAGGCCGGCTTAGGCAGATGGGAGGGAGTGATGTATATGCTGGGGCCGTACGGGACGACCATTGTTTGGATAAGGTTTACTTGCCTGGGTGGAGGAGGGGGTTGGTTATGTGGTAAAAAGGGATTTGTAATGACGTTTGGCTTCTCAGGAGGCACTATCACTTTGTTGTCAATGAGATCCTGAATCTCATGATGGAGTCTAAAACATAGGTCAGTATCATGCCCATGCTGCTGATGGAAGGCACAATACTTGGTCGGGTTGTGTGTAGGAGGGAGGGGATTTGGCAATGGGCGCAGTTCTAGGGGCTTCAAATGCCCTTTTCTAATCAGGACCCTCAAGGCCGTAGACAGAGACATGTAGAGCGGGGTGAAAACCCTCTGGCCTCGGTGTGGGTACTTTGCAGGTTGTGCGGTGGCTCTAGATGTGCCGGTAAAGGGTGTGGCTGTTTTGGTGTGGTGGTGACCATACCAACATCAGAGGTCCTCGCAGCTGCGTTGCTACTCATAGCCGCATTTGAACTGCATGTAAAGGCCCTCTTGGGCTGCTCCTTTTCATGGTCAATTAGACCCTATTTCATCACATCCTCTATTTGTACCCCTATCTCATGAAGATCAGCAAAGGCAGGTAAGGGTAAGACAATCATCTTCTGCTGTAGCTTCGGTTGTAGATTACGAACGACCATCCTTATCTGGTCTTTCCCAGCTGGCCTGGTTGTCATTATGGAGGCCTTGGCCCTCCACCGAGTGACGAAGTCAGAGAAGCCCTCATTCGGCTCTTGTCGGGTTGCCTCGAGATCACGAGTTGTGAGCTCGATTTAAGTGTTATAAGAATATTGGGCAATGAAGGCCTCGGCCATCTCTTCCCAACTCCTCTTCACCGAATCCTCTAGTTTAGCATACCAGATGGCCGCAATACCTAATAGGGTCCAACCAAAGAGGGATAGCTTTTGCAGTCCAGTTAGGCCCATCGGCCGCAGAATATTTGAAAATAGCCTCAAATGGACCATGGGATTGCCCAAGTCGTCAAAGCAGTCTATGTGAGACATTTTAAATCTATCTGGCAATGTCACCAACGAATCTGTGTAGCCATTCTCTATATCTGGGATCGAGTTGACTCCCTGAGTGCGTTTGAACAGCTTCTCAAGCTTGCTTACTTTCAAAGCAGTAGGATCGACCTCAAACTCGAACGGTGTGTCCGTTGGGTAGGCCGGTGCTTTGGAAGTCTGAGGTGGAACTGGCCCTACTAGAATGTCTGTATTCTCTTGGACATTAGTTGTATCCCCGGGTATTGGAACCCTAGGTGGGGGTGGGTGCGAAGCAGACGCCGCTGCATGTTGTGGTTGTTGTTGCTGTTGCTGTTAAAGCCTAGCAATTACTTCAGCCTACTGGGCTATAACCTTTGTTTGGCAAGCGGTAACTTCCGCTTGGCGAGCAACGTCCCGCTGCATGGCCTCGATAGTCTGTTGAAGTTGACGCATCATATCCTCCATACTGACTGAGAGGTGCTGATCTATTAGAATCAGTGTACACTCTCTCTTTGAGATCAAAGCAGAAAATTGAGCCCAACTGCGCACAAGTGACATAGATAACGATCACTGAATTGGCGAATGTTGAACCGATGATCTATGCCTGACTGTCCTCCATCTCGTAACCGGGGGTAGTGAAGCAAACATTGGTTGTCTTCCAATAAGATCCTCAAATCGGTAAATCCTCTTGACTCTAGTCCAGAGTGCTCGGGGGGTATCTGCCTCGTCGGAAGCAATGATGAAATACTACCTTGCAAAAAGAAAAATAAAGCAAAAAGGAAACAATAATCAGCAAACGCACAGCACCTCGGCTTAGATAGAGACAACATACAGTTGAAATCATAAGCTGGAGAATCTGTACTCAAATACTGATTTCTGCCCCCAAATTTTCTGCCTCAAAATTGATATTCTCAAACTGATACCCAAACTTGCAACTGATACATACATTCATGTAGAGACACACCCTAACAGCACATATCAAGCAAGTGAGAGCCAAAACACCCTTATGGTGGGGTAGGGTTTTCCTATCCTAGTTTCGTCAAGAACTAGGGGTTCACTACGCACGCATGGGGTTTCACACAATCCTACATTCGAGTGAGCAACATGTCCTAGTTTGGAACAGTCTCTATGGTTTCTGATATACAACTAGGTCAATTGGTCAAAAAGGATGCCTCAGCAAGACCACCTAATATACCTCTCGCTCCTAACACTGAGAAGTGAAAGAAGGATCAAACGGTACAGTGGTAGTCCAGATCCAAGGTTTGTGTTCCCATCGTGGCAGGGCCTGTAACCGGTTAGCCTTATGGCACGCTTTTCCAAGCAAGCCTCCGGCAAACCGTTCAAGAATAGCAAATGGAAAACACTATGACTTAGGCACACCAATGCAAATACAATGCAAAGAAACACATAAATGTAAATAGAACAACATATCATGAGTTCAAGTCAAGTTCACTAAATCCCCAGTGGAGTCGCCAGAAACTATGGAATCGACTTTCTTCGCGCGCCCCCTTTCGAAGAGGCACAAATTGGTCTCCTACAGTTTGGACTCCTGTCACGGTTCTGAATCTAATCTCACAAAGTGCAATGTGAGATTGATAAACACCAAAGAGTCCAATCCGGCAAATCATTTTGGAAAATCAGATTTTGAATCAAATAATGCCAAAACTGAACTGCTTTGCCAGATTACAGAGTTGCCACCTAAATATTTATTTTTGGGAAATTTAGGAAACCCTGACTCGTGCCAAAGGCCATTTGTCCGTCATCACCAAAGTTGCCTCAGTTAGGGAACTTGAGTATGAGAGGGGAAGGTCCTGAAATGAGCACCCCCGCTCGCCCGATCAAAGGATCGGCCTCTACTAAGCATGATATGTTGTTTTATAAACACGTGTGTTCTTATTCAAGTTATTAGCTAACTTTACTATGTAACGTACACACACAAGTATAGACTAAGTTGCAAGACTTGGAACAAATCAACTCATGTTTGTTCTCGAAAATGGTTTGAAAGTGCCACTCGCAAGTGGGCTAAAGCGCGGATTTGCCATCCTCAAGTGGGCTTAAAACATGATTTGCCACTTCGCGAAGTGGGCTTAAAACTCACAATCATCGAATTGTCCCAATTCAAGCAACAAAGCCTTCACCCACAGGCATTCATGCAGTTTAGCACTTAAGCGGATAGCCTCATGGCAAGCATGCTATCATGGCAACACTCACACTCATGCAAGTATGCTAAAGCGTAACACTTACAGTGTACTCCAAGCCAAAACAAAAGGCTAGTTAGAAATATGCATGATCCTAACTATACAAGATGCTTAATGCAACACATACAATAATGCAACTAAAGAGGCTCGGATATCTAAGATAGCACATGAATGCAACAATTTGATATACGTATTCAAGTAAGTATTGAAATACAATGCAGTTTAAATGATGCGCCGAGCCCGGTGCATGCAAAACAAATGAATGATGCAAACATGCAAAGCATAAGGTATGCTAATCTAAACGTGCCCTAAACTAACCATTGAAAGCGGTTAAGTAAAAGGGAGAAAGAAGTGGGGTTGGAAGATATGCACACACACACACACACACACGCTTATTACAATAATGCGCCCTCGCGAAGGAGGGTCCGAATAAATAAGCTAAGCTACACTAAGCAAAGCTAATTATTACAACCCAACCAATTAACTATTCTAGCTAATTAATTATTACAAACCAATTTGAATCTAATTAACTAACTTATTCTAAGCTAATTAATTATAACAAATGAAATTGAATAACTAGTTACACAAACTAACTATGATATTACAAAACGAATTAAATAACTAGTTACGCTAAGCTATTTAAATAGTTTAAATAAAGCAAGTAAATGGCCCCGTAGGCGAGGGAAACATGCATGCTCGGTTACGTCCTCCCGAAAATCTATCGCCATAATCTCTGTTGCCTTTGTTTGCACTCGCTTTGATCTTTGAACACTGTACCAGCTTCCAGATTGCCTCTGCTCCAAAACAGGAACACTTCTACACAAGAATGGACTAGTGGCCGGTCGGCTAGTCTAAGTGGCCAGTCGGCTACTTCAGGTGGCCGGTTGTCCACTATTTTTCCAGACTTCTGTTTTTGCTGCAATAGAGAACAACAGAGGCACGGCAATATATTTTTCAAGGAATGTATGTACTGCCACCCTCATTATCATGTCTCAAGCTCAAAGGAGTATGGCACTTGGCTCTCAAGCCACCAATCAAGCATTTTCATGCATGATGGCCAAAGAACCAAGCTTGTACAAGCTTAATGAATGCACAAATAAGACTAAGTACCACCACCCTATCATGCGTGATCAAGGGTGATGGCGACCAAGAAACATGACACTGTAGACACCCCATTTTTGACCGACCTTAAAACTCAGACATCATCGTTTGTGCGCGGGATGATTGTGCATGTTTGCGCTCAATTCGAGTATCCAAAGTTCTCGGCTGAGTGCCTTGTCTTTGAGCCTCTTAACACTCTGTGTTTTGACCTTGTTTTTGGCCAAACCTTGATGTCTCTTTCCTGGAGGGAAGATGGGCCTTGCCGGCCACTTTTAGCTATTACCGGCCACTTGAAGTGGTCAGTCGGCTAGGGGAGGTGGCCGGCCGACCACCTGAAGTGATCGACGGCCAATTTTCTCCTTTTTCAGATATTTTTAGATCTTTTGAGCCAGCTGCTAAGCACTGAGGCTCATCTCCATACACATGTATGGAGGGATTGAAGCCAAGCTTTTGGCTTGACCCTCTATATAAGGGGAGGTCCCTCCCCCTTTTTGAGGGTTCTGAAATTTTGGAAGCAAAATTTTGCTCTCTCTCTCTCTCTCTATATATATACTATGCTTGAAAGTGAGCTTTCTTTGCATTTTTACACACAACCTCTTAGCCAAACACCACCACCTTAGAGCTGAGGTGCTTGAAGGTCTTGTTTGGGCTCTAAAAGTTGGTTTTAGCTCAGAGTTGTAGTTGTTTAGCTACTGTGCTTCAAGGGTAAGGCCTTACCCCTTTTAAAGCTTTGTTTCATTTACTAGTTTGGCCACCTTTGCATGTTGTTTTGGCCTAGTTGTCAACTACAAAAACCTCTATTTTTAAGTATTAAAAATGGTAGTTTGAGGCCCTTTTGGGGTTAGGGGTGGTCCACCCTCTTTTGTAGTTTATTTGCTAAGCTTTGTGCCATCTTTTAAAGCCTTTGAAACAATTCTTTTTTGGCCTTTTAACCACTGAATTCCAGGGGAATTTTGGTTGTAGAAAGTTGATTTTGAAGTCCCAAATAGGGGGGGTGGCCTCCATTCCTTGTGTTTTGTTTGCATGTGTTGATGGCCTAATAAGTGAGCTTCTATTTCTACCTTTTTGAAGCTTAGTTCAAGCATGTTTTGTGACTTTTTTGACCTGCTTGAGCTCTGTTTTTGGTTGATTAAGTCACTTGTTGCTTGCTTCTTACACTTGTAGTGTAATCATGCTTACTAGCTTAACATGCTTAATGAGTTAGCCTATTATTTTAGTTTGTTTTAGCTCCATCTCAGCATGCTTTTACTCATGTTTTGCCATGCTCTAACTCTGTTTTGAGTGGTCTTGGTCCTTCGAAGCTTGCCTTGCATAGCTATAGTATAAATGGCTTTACTAGCTTTGTGTTTTAGGCCCTCTAGCATGCCTTATTTGTGATGTTTGCATGATATGTCATCATTTAGCATGTGATTTCAGAGCATATACCACTGTCACACTATCACATATATCGCTCATTGATTGCTTTTGAGAGCTGTGCCCTATTCCTTGCTTGCAAGCCAACATGTGCACATGATTTTCTACTCTTTTGTGCCTTAATTTCAACATATTTAGGCCACTGATTTGGCATGTTTTAGGTCTGTCCATAACTGGTTTGGCCATTTGAGCTTTGTATTGCATGCCTCTAGTGTTGTGTCCTTTACTAGTTTCAATGCTTTTGGCCTTTAACATGTTGTGCATGTGTTGTTTACATGTTGTTGCATTGTTTTTCATGCCACTTTAGCACTGAATATCTGCCATCTCCCACATTTCTTCACTTCTGATTGGTTTTAAGGGATGCTTTACCTTGTGCTTATGTTTAAGCTTGATAGAGTTTGTGCTCAAATTGGCTTTAACCCTCTTATGAGGATTCCTCCTAGCCAAAGGCATGATCTCTCTTATGCCTTAAACCATTCTTTTGATTAACCTCTCTCCCATTAGAGGACTTTCACATTGGACAAATCAAGTAAAGAATGGTTTGGTAATGTAAAATGAGTAAACAAGAAAGTGGACAAGTAAAACATGAATAAGATAAGCATTTGTGTTGCATTGCATGTGTTCGGATCGGACGTTAATCCAAACACAAGAAATGTGGGACATTTCATACTCATAGTGATGAAACGCATTGCATTTCTTGGTTGCTATCACCCTTGATCATGCATGATAGGGTGGAAGCACTTTGAGTCTTATGTGCGCATTCACTAAGCTTGTACAAGCTTGGTCCTTTGGCCATCATGCATTGAGATGCTTGATTGGTGGCTTGAGAACCAAGGGTCACACTCCTTTGAGCTTGAGACATGATGATGAGAGTGGCAGTGCATACATTTTCTTGCAAATACATTGCTGTGCCTCTGTTGTTCTCTATTGCAGCAAAACCAGAAGCCTGGAAAAGCAGGTAGCCGACCGGCCACCAGTCCATTTTTGTGCAAAAATGATCCTGTTTTGGAGCAGAAACAATGTAAAGGTTGGTTCAATGTTCAAAAACCAAGGTGAGTGCAAACAGAGGCAATTAACGGAAAAGCAATGAATTTCCGAGTGGACGCAAACCGAGCATGCATGTCTCTCTCGCCCGTGAGGCCACTTTATCGCTTTAATTAGTTAGTATAGCTAATTATTTGAGTGTTGTAATATTTTAATTAGTTTATGTAATTAGTTATTTTATTTCAATTACGTTGTAATAATTAATTAGCTACGTTAGTTAATTAGTTGTTTTGTAATAGTTAGCTTAGCTTAGCGCAGCTAGTTAACTTATTCATTCGGACCCTCCTTCGCGAGGGCGTATTGTTGTAATAAGGATGCGTGTGTGTGTGCATGTCTTCCAACCCCACGTATTTCTCCCTTTTATTTAACCACTTACGATGGTTAGTTTTAGGACACATTTTGATTAGCATACCTTATGCTTTGCATGTTTGCATCATTCATTTTGTCTTGCATGCACCGGGCTCGGCACATCATTCAAATTGCATCGTATTTCAATACTTATTTGAATACGTGTTTCGAAGCATGTTATCAAGTTGCAGTCATATGCCATCTTAGATAGCCGAGCCTATTTAGTTGCATATTGCATGTGTTGCATTAGGCATCTTGTATAGTTAGGATCATGCATATTTCTTACTAGCTTTTGTTTTGGCTCGGAGTACACTGTAAGTGTTACACTTTAGCATACTTGCATGAGTGTGAGTGTTGCCATGATAGCATGCTTGCCATGAGGCTATTTGCTTAAGTGCTTAATTGCTTGAATGCCTATAGGTGAAGGCTTGATTGCCTGAATTGGGACAATTCATCAAATGCAAGTTTTAAGCCCACTTGGCGAAGTGGCAAAATCATGTTTTAAGCCCACTTGAGGGTGGCAAATCCGCGCTTCAGCCTACTTCCGAGTAGCACTTTCAAACCATTTTCAAAAACAAACATGAATTGTTTTGTTCAAATTCTCGTGATTTAGTCTATACTTGTATGATGTGTGCATCACATAGTAAAGTTAGCTAATAATCAAAAAAAGAACACATGAGGTTTATAAAACAACATATCATGCTTAGTAGAGGTCGATCCTTTAATTGGGCGAGCAGGGGTGCTCATTTCAGGACCTTTCCCTCTCGTACCCAAGTTCCCGAGCCGAGGCAACTTTGGTGATGACGGACACGTGGCCTTTAGCACGAGTCAGGGTTTCTTAAATTTTTCAAAAATAAAATATTTAGGTGGCGACTCTGTAATCTGGCAAAGCAGTCCATGTTTGGCGCTTTTTATTCAAAATCAATTTTCTAAAACGATTTGCCGGATTTGGACTCTTTGGTGTTTATCAGTCTCACATTGCACTTTATGAGATTAGATTCAGAACCATGACAGGAGTCCGAACTGTACTAAGACCAATTCGCGCCTCTCCAAAAGGGGGGCGCGCGAAGAAAGTCGAGTCTACAAACACATTTCATCACTTTGAGTATGAAACGTCCCACACTTCTTGTGTTTGGATTAACATCCAATCCAAACACATGCAATGCAAGACAAATGCTTATCTTAGTCATGTTTTACTTGTCCAATTCTTGTTTACACATTTTAGCATTACCAAGCCATTCTTTAATTGGTTAAGTCCAAAATGAGTGTCCTCTAATTAGAGAGGGGTCAACCAAAAGATGGTTTAAGACATGAGAGAAATCATGCCTTTGGCTAGGAGGAACCCTCAAAAGAGGGTTAAAGCCATTGAGCACAAGCTCTATCTCAAGCTTAAACACAATCATAAGGTTAACCAACTCTCAAAACAAATGGAAAAAATGAAGAAATGAGGGAGGTTGCAGACTTTTCAATGCTAAAATGGCATGAAAAATAATGCTAAAACATACAAACAATACATGCACAACATGTTAAGAGCCAAAAGCATTAAAGCTAGTGAAGAGCACTACACTAGAGGCATGCAATATCAAGCTCAATTGACCAAACCAGCTCAAAACAGAGCTAAAACATACCAAAATAGTGGCTAAAATATGCTGAGATTGAAGCATAAAAGGCAAGAAAAACATGCTCATTTGTTAGCTCGCAAGCAAGGCTCAAAGCACAACTCTAAAAAACAATGAAAGAGTAAGATAAGTGAGAGTGTGACAAAGTTATATGCACTGAAATCACATTTTAAATGATGCTATAAAATGCAAGCAACACATGCACAACATGTTAGAGGCCTTAAATCACTAAGCTAGTGAAGGCATTTGCACTACAACCATGCATAATAAGTCTCATATGACCAAGAAGGCTAAAAAAAGAGCTAAAGCATGCTAAATCAGTAGCAAAAACATGTTGAGATCAAGTCACAAATAGGTAGAAAAACATTCTCGCATGCTAGGCCATCTACACTTGCAAACATGACACAAGGATGGGAGGCCACCCCCTCCTATTTTGGACCTCAAAACCAAGTTTTTACCACTGAAATTCCCCTGGAATTTAGTGGTTAAAAGGCCAAAAAAAAGTTGTTTCAAAAGGCTTTAAAAAAAAAAGCACAACACTTAGCGAACAAGCTACAAAAGAGGATGGACCACCCCTAACTCCAAAAAGGCCTTAAACCAACATTTTTAAACCTTAAAAATATAGGCTTTTGTAGTTGATAACTAGGCCAAAAACAGCATGCAAAGGTGGCCAAACAAGGTACTAAAACAAAGCTTAAAAGGGGTGAGCCTTATACCTTTGAAGCACAGCCACAAACAGTAACAATTCTGAGCTAAAACCAGCTTTGAGAGCTCAAACAAGACCTCCAAGAACCTCAGCTCCAAGGTGAAGGTGTTTGGCTAAGGGTCCTAGAACAAATGTGTAGAGAATTCCCACTTTCAAGCACAAAATAAGGAGAGAGAGAGAGAGAGAGAGAGAGAGAGAGAATTCTAGAGAGTGAGAGGAAAATTTTTCTCACAAAATTGTGTAACCCCTCAAAAGGAAGAGAGACCTCCCCTTATATAGAAATGCAAGCCAAAAGCTTTTTTTCATCCCTCCATACACGTGTATGGAAATGGTATTTAGTGATCAACAGCTGGTACAATTGGCACATAAAATATCTGAAAAAGGAGAAAAATTGTCGTCGGCCACTTTAGGTGGCCGGCTGGCCACCTCCCCTAGCCGACCAACCACTTCAAGTGGCCGACAAGGAGGAAAAGTGGCCGACAAGTGCCAAAAGTGGCCGACAAGGCCTTTCCCCCCCTTCAGGCAAGAGGCACCAAGGTTTGGTCCAAAAACAAGCACAAAACAAAGAGGGTTTAGAGGCCCAAAGACAAGGCGTCTCGCTGAGAACTTCAGGCACTCAAAATGAGCACAAACATGCATAATCATCGCGCGCACAAACGATGACGTCTGAGTCTTAAGGTCGGTCAAAAATGGGGTGTCTACAATGTGGCACTCCCCTACTCATTTGGAGGTTACGATAAAAATATTAAACACATGTAGAAAGATGATGAAGGATAAAGTGGAAAACATGAAGCATGAATTGGAGGTTAAACGAAGTTATGGAGACATGGAGATGAAGTGGAAGATCATGAAGTGTGAAGAGATGGAAGAATATGGTAGTTATTAAGTAGTTTTTTCTTACAAATGTTTGTCTATAAATAGTCATTCATGGCTACATTGTAAAAGATCCAAAACTCAAATTAAAGATAATTGATTTCTATTTTTCTTATCATTTATATTCCCTGCACTTTATTTTCTACACTTTATTTTATGCACTTCCTTTTCGAAGCATAGGACTAGAGGTAAATTAATGGTTAGTTTTATTGTTCATGCAATCACCCTGATTGTTCACTCAATCATCTTTCTCCGTCTCTCTCCTTCTTTTAATTTTCTTTTATCTACACTTGGCAATTTTAAAGTCCACTTCATTGAGGCAAAAGAATTGTCAACACAATCACTTGAATTTAATCTGTAAGGATTTTTCAATCTTTGCTAGCACACTCGTATTTATGGTATTTTCCTTCGTAGGAAAAATAAACCACAATTTTTGGCACGCCCAATAGGACGTCAAGTATAAGAAATGAAAATGAATTGGATTCATCCATTCCAAATAGCCTAGATGAAATCTTTTGGCGTAAACAAAAAATTTTGGATCTTCAAAAAGAGATCTATTTTCTTGATAAAACAAACTTTCATCCATTAAAATATTATTTGGTGGAAGAAAAAAGACACTATTTACTTGGGAAAATTCATGAACTTGATATGAAAGTTTGCCGATGGAATAATGAGTTGTCAACTCTCACTACCAAGTCTTTAACCGAGGCTTTAATGGCCGGAATTAGTGAATTGTTTCAAAATTCTTTCAGTGTTGAAAATGGCAAAAGAAAATAATTGATTTCATCAATGGCTCGGGGATTAAAAAACTCATTTTTAAATATCCAATTTATGAAAATAACATGGCTGAAAACTACGTTGTTGAACCAAACATGGTTAAAAATGATGAAACTCATATGGAGGATTTTCATAAGCCATTAATGGTTAAAATGAAACTACCCATTAGACCGCAAGATGGTAAAACTTACATGGAGGATTTTCATAATCCATTAATAGATAAAATAGAAAAACAACCCCATTTGTCAATGAATGATGAAAGTTATTTGGGCGAAGAATACGTTCTCAAGCTAGACATGGCTAAGAATGATGAATAATTTAATGTTCATGAATCTGAATTTTTGGAAAATATTCAAAATGCCAAGTTGTTTGAATTTTTAAGGCCATCTTGTACTATGGTTCTTAGTGTTCAAAATCCTTTTTGGATTTGTGGTTCATATCAAAATTTAATTTTGATGAAATGACTAATAAAACAATCATCTTTAACCATTGTTTTGATGAGTTTGATGCACTAAAGAACAACTTAGCCGTTTGAAATTTTGAACTTGGCTAAGAATGGCCAATTTATTCAAAGTAATGGCAATTTAACTTTATTTTATTTTAATTTCTAAAATTTTCAAGCTTTATGGACAACCTCATACACCATAATTAACTTTGTGGAGTGGATTAATTTCGGATTTCATCTATGAATCCATTCTTAACTTTGTTTTGACTTTGGGAGACATTGGTTAATTTCTTTTAAGGTAAGACCAAAGTTTGGTCTTTGCATGTATTGAAGATGGCTCCAAGATGTCTTCAAAGTAGTTCTATCAATTATTATTATTATTATTATTATTATTATTATTATTATTATTATTATTTGATATGAATCAAAACATGTGCTTCGAAAGTCCTTTTTGTTGAGACTTCGAAAGCTTCAAAGGACTATCTGTTACATCAACAGTTTTAGGTTTCAAACAATCGATGGTTGGATGTGATTGTACGCCTTCGAAGCTTAGGGAAATGTTTTGAAAGTTAGCTACTTGCATTCGAAGCTTCGAGAATTGTTTCAAATGTTGGTTACTCACTTTCGAAGCTTTAGGAATTGTTTTGAAAGTTGGCTACTCCTTTTTGAAGCTTCAAGAATTGTCTCGAAGGTTAGTTACTCGCCTTTGAAGCTTTCAGGAATTATTTTGAAGGTTAGCTACTCGCCTTTAAAACTTTGATAATTGTCTTGAAGGTTGGTTACTCGCCTTTGAAGCCTCGAGAAGTATTTCAAGGGTTGGTTATTTACCGATTTTAAAGTATACCACGAAGCAAGAGAAGTTTCAGGTATGCTATAATCTTGAAGTCGAACATAATATTTGAACTATGTCAAAACATTTTGAAGGTCCACAGATTTGGTTCGAAGCTGGGTTGATGCTCCTTCAAAAGCACTTTGAAGGTAATTCAAAACTCAAAAACACTTCAAAGTTCTATATATTTAGTTTGAAGGTTGCTCAAAATTCCCTCAAAAGCATGTCGAAGGTCCATATATTTGATTAGAAAGTAATGCAAAACTCTATAAAACACTTTAAAGTAGTGTAATTTGAAGAGTGTGTATGTTCTTTGTCACTTCGAAACAATTTGAAGTAGTGCAATCAAAAGTGAAAATATATGTTAAGGTCTGAAGAATCATGCTTCAAAGGTCTTGAAATTTCCATAGTCTCATGATGCATCGAAAGTCTCGAAGTAAAGCACAGAAAGGCCAACTGTTGCTAATGGCTCAAAGAATAAATAACATTGGCATGCATTGTGACTAAATCAAATTGGTAATATTTTGCTAAGAATTCACCATTTCAAACACATGCAAAGTAATTCAATTTCGAAACACATATTAAAATTCAAAGCATGTGAAATTATTTTAATTCTGTTTGAAGCTTTATAAACTCTCCAAGCAGGTAGCTATTATGCATTCGAAGCTTTTAAAGCTTCTAAGATATGCTATGAGCTCCTTCGAAGTAAGGTTTTGGTTTTTTTTAATAAAATTGAATCATGTTGTATGACAAAAGAACCTTCAAACGTGTGTCTCCCTTTGAATACATTAATTAATTTCTAAATGTGGTCTAAATTGATGTACAACTCTTTATGAATTCAAGGTTCCTCATTTTGAAAGAGTTGCAAGGGGTAATGTTGGCACCATAAATAAATAATTTTTATTAGTTATTATTTATATAATTATAGGACATGTGGCACTCTCCTACTCATTTGGAAGTTATTAGAAGTTATAAAGTATTAAACACTTATAGAAAGATGATGAATGACAAAGTGGAGAACATGGATCATGAAATGGAGGTTAAAAGAAATTATGGAGACATGGAGATGAAGTGGAAGATCATGAAGTGTGAAGTGTGGGAGATAGAAGAATATGGTAGTTATTAGGTAGTTTTTTCCTACAAATGTTTGTATATAAATAGTCATTCATGGCTACATTGTAAAATATCCAAAACTCAAATCAAATATAATTGATTTCTATTTTTTTTGTTATTTATATTCTCTGCACTTAATTTTTTGCACTTTATTATATGCACTTCATTTTCAAAGCATAAGAGTAGAGGTAAATTTTCTACACTTTATTTTATGCACTTCTTTTTGAAGCATATGAATAGAGGTAAATTAATGGTTAGTTTGATTGTTCACTCAATCACTCCAATTGTTCGCTCAATCATCTTTCTCTGTCTCCCTCCTCATTCTTTTAATTTTTCTTTTCTCTACACTTGGCAATTTTGAAGTCTTCTTCATTGAGGCAAAAGAACCATCAACACAATCGTTTGATAATTGGCTTGAATTTAATCTGTAAGGATTTTTCAATTCTTGCTAGCACGGTCGCATTTATAATATTTTTCTTTGTAGGAAAAATAAGCCAACAGAAATCTATAGTTTGGTTGAAATTTTGGAGGTGGGATTAAGAGTACCACTAGACTATGAATCTCATATATGTTAGATTATTGTATTCTAGGGGAATGTGAATTAAGTTGTAAAATGACACATTTTCCTTTCAAGTATTTAATTTCATTATATATTGTATTTTAATTAATTTATTTAATTTTTATTGATGTTTATTTATTTAATTTTTAAATAAATTTTTATAGATGTTTTATTTAATTTTTATTGGTTTTTATTTAATTTCGTCATTTAACATTTATTATTTTTTAAAATAAATTTATTTAATATTTTATTTTAAAAATAACACAAATTTTTATTGATGTTTTATTTATTTAATTTAAAAAATATATTTATTTAATTTTAAAGATAAAATAAAATTTTATTTAATCTAGTAAAAAAATTAAAATATTAAAGACAGATTTAGTATTTCCATTAGTTAGTAAACAGTTGAAAATGGTAAAATAGTCTATTGAGCATTTATCCTTCTTCATAATATTCTAATCAAACATTGGATTCAATAGGATAGTCCTTTCTAAACATCTAATCTCATGAGAAAATAAACACGGGATACACATTATTTCCAACCAAATAGTTCATGGACTTTGGCCTCGTTTAGAAAAATGTTGTTTTAGTAGCTTTTTTATTTTTTGGCTAAAATATGAGATAAAAAAAAAATTAGTATTTTTGGAATGACTTTTTTATTTTTTACGAAAAGATGTGCAAAAGGTAGAGAGAAAAAGAAATCTTTGATTTTTTAGTATAAATTATTGGTTTTTTGATTTTTTTTTAGTAACTTTTTAGTTCTTAGGCTAAAAGTATTGCATGCCAAATGAGGCCTAGATATCTCATAATTAATAGTCTGATAGATTATAATCCTTAATTATTTACTCCATCCAAACAAATATGAGGTGGACATAAGTAGGCCGAATGTCGGGTAAGTTCACCGTAATAATTATATGTGTCATTTTAAATCAAGTTGACCTAACTTGACATCAAGCTTAAGTAACCATTTCAATTTCGGTTAGGACTCGCTCTGCCTTTTTCGGAGCTCAAAGCAAACTTTTAATGACTATGTTTGGGAAGTGGTTTTTGGGGTTTTTTTTGGTTAAAATAGTCACAAAAAAATAAAATAGACTTTTTAGCCTAATAAGACAAAACATCACATCTAATCCATAATCATTACATTCTTTCTCTCACAAAAAAGCCAAAAGTTCTTTCCAAATCAGGTTTTTTAGCCCCAAGCTAAAATAGTCAAAAAAGTCAAAAAGCCAACCCACTTTCCAAACGAAGCCAATATGAGATTTCATATATATATATACGTCCTAAAGTATAATTATAATATGAACCAATTTTTTAATAGAATTGAACTAGTTGATTCAAATGTTATTTAAATTTTTTGAACTTTCGCACTTATAACTGTAAAATTACTAATAAAGTTTGTTTTGACTAACTTATTAACCAAACTCATTCAATCTTTCTTGTAACATATTTCACTAAGGTGGTGTTTGTTTCAAAGGATTGGGACATGGGATTGGACTGTTAGTCCGAATGAACTAATAATTCGTTGTTTGGTAGCCAATTTTTGCTCTGGACTATTAGTCCCATATTTGTTGGATTGTTGTATCCCATGGGGGGGTGGAATAGAATTCATGAGATAACTCATCCCTTAAGATTAGCTTATGAAATTACATTTTTGACCCTCTTGTATTTAATATCTTTTTTTAGTGTTGTTAATTTAAAATTCTATATTAAATAAAAAAATATAAATTACAAATTTAGTTTAATTAAAAATAACAAATTATAAATTATGGCCTTATAAATTAAATTTTTTTAATGTTGTTAATTTAAAATTATATATTAAATAAAAAAATATAAATTATAAATTTAATTTAATTAAAAATAATAAATTATAAATTATGGCCTTATAAATTAAAATTTTTTAGTGTTGTTAAATTATAAATTATAAATTACAAGGTAAAATAATCTTTTGAACATTTATCCTTATCCAATACGTCCAATCAAACATTGAATTCACTAAAAAGTTCAATCCAGACATCTAATCCCATGACTAAACAAACATAGGATACAAATCCAGTCCAACCAAATAGTCCGAGACAATGTATCCCAAGATTAACAGTCCAATGGATTACAATCCCCCTTATCCAGTCTATTCAAACAAGCATGCCCTAAATGTATTATTTAATCAATTCCAACTTTAAAATGTTTCTTTCTTCCATAAACAATTATAAGTAATAACTATAATCAATTACAAGCAACTTCGAATGTATTTTTGCATTTTGCTTCGGGGGCGCTGCCCCTCAACCCCGACTTGGCCCTGCTCTGGACCAGCCAAGGGGTGCTGCCCCCTGGACCCCCGCGAGCTGACCGGGCAGCTCAATGTCCATCATAGTCAGCGAAGTGGCAAACATGAAAAAATTATCTTTTGAAACTTCACTGCAATGCACAATTCAAGTTGGATTCGTGTCTAAGTACTCATAACCTCACCAAAATAAAAGAGCAAAAAAAAGTACAACTGAAAGAAGTTTTGTCAAACGAGATTGCCAAGAATAAAAACCTAACAATCTTCCCATTTGGCAAAGCCGTGACAAAACACACCGAACAAATAAAATCCTAATCACTCCAACCCATTACAGCAAACAAAAGCAAACTTCTTTGTCAAGGTCATGATCTGTAAAACAACTATTGGTGCCACAATCTCCAAAACAACTATTAGTGCCACAAGAGTATATGAAAAACAAACATACGACAAGATTATCTTGAAGCATAAGATGGAAATATGAATAAATGTAAATTGGAGATTTTAAGAACATGTAGCATGATAACATGAAGACTAAGACACATACACCCGACAACTTTTCTTCCATTTTTTGTCACAAATTGACAAAGGAAGCTTTATCAATGAAAGTAAAAGCATAAATCACACAAGCAAGGATGTGATGATGTAATTAGCAGTAGCATGCAAGAAGAAAACAATAAAGAAGCAGTGCATAGCAACATGCAAAACAACTAAAGCCAAACTGCTTTACGAAACAAATCAAAGTGACCATGCTAACAAACTCTTGCAATGATAAACCAAACTCTCCCTCACTAAAAGCAACCACAAATACGATACTGAAAACAATGAACAAGAAAAAAAATATATATATATATATATATATGGTGAAGCAAGTAAGGAATTTCAGATTTGTACCTTAAAACACACAAGATTATCCAAGAAGTACAATTACTTGAAAACACAATGTGCACTGCCTCTAGAAGATTCCTCATAAAAGAAAGTGATGCAACATGTGAAAAGCATAGATCCCATGATAAACGCGTATGTGTGTGACTGTTGAAGTTTGACAAACATTAGATTCAAATCCTAGTAGTGATATGAAAGCTGGACCTCCGACAAGAGAATCTAAGAACACTTAAGGAAAGTCAAACCACTAGGAATTAAGGGGTATTTGATGAGTAAAAACATAGGCTCCCTCTCAATCAATAAATCTTTTTTTTTTCTTTTCTTTTTTTCTTTTTTTTGTATACATTTTTTTTTCTTTTCTTTCTTTTGCACATTTTTTTTCTTTCTTTTGCGCACTCATTGGCGGCTAACACACACAAGAGTATGAAAACCGAACCAGAGAAGCATAGAAAAATTAAGGATAGCCTGGTTGGTGACTTTGAGGTAGCCTTTTCCTCATGGCTGGACTACAAAGAACAGAGGGGAAAGTCGTGGAGATGCAAAAAAGATAGAAGGTGGTTAAGAGACTCAACATCACCCATGATGTGCTAGTATAGGTCAATTCCTCTAGAAAAGCAAAAGATATAATGCCAAAAGTCCATAGAGAAAAATGATCACTAAAGCGGAAGACTCCAAAATTTGCTAATCCAAGAGTGTGTACAGAATGAGACATACTAATCAAAGAACACACTCTCCGAAATGAGTAATGACCACAGAAAGTACACACATATTAACATGTAATGGATATTCTTATCAATTCCAATATGTACCAAGGACTTCTCAAAAATTTCAAGCTTGCAAAACCATACTAAAAAAATCTTTTTGGATTTTTTTTTTTCTCTAAAATAAAGCAAGACATAAAATGAACAAGGACACATTAAATGATACCACACATTAAATGACCAAAAAAAAAAAAACACACACACAGAAAACCCAAAAACTAAAACGAATAAACAAATTAACACAAGTCAAGTTTTCTCCCCCAAACCGCTTTAGCATGAACAAAGTTGTAAGAATTACGATTCTTGGGTGGTGTCTTGACGTTATGGTTCCATTCCCCTTCAATGGGAACCCGTCTCGACTTGATTTCTAACTTCCTATACCTAGGTCGAGGCAAATGTAAACTCGTTCCATGTTCGGTCTCAAGCACATCAAAATAGCAAGGTCTATTATGACCCTTAACCTCATTAGGACCAATGAAGTGTCTTTTATCCCACGAGATGTTGGAATTTCTTCTATCTCTATGAGACACTCTCCCATGCAGCTCATAACAATAAGGGCAAATATGACCATACATACCACAATGATGCCAAATAAAAATAGGGTGTACCTTCTTTTCTTTGACCTTACCAACTCTAGGAAGTTTGAGAAGTCCATCCTCATGTTGAATTTTTTGGTCTCCCTTTCCTTGAGTTCTTGTATCATGAAATGTGGATGCACTCTATTTTTGCTCTTTCTTACCACCAAAGCCAAAGCCAATACCACTCTTGTCAAAATAGATTTGTTGAGACCCAATGATATTGTCTATAGTCTTTGATCCTTTGTTCCAAAGACCAATGGTTTCCATAGCACACTTGAGCCCTTCCGCTTTCTTGATGATTAGCTCTTCTAAGGCATCTTGAGACATCTCAAGAGTTTCAATCTTTTCTTCATATGTTGTATAGATTTGCTATAGCTCATTCCTCTCTGTCTTACAAGTCAAGAGTTTTGCATAAAGAGCTTGTTGGTCATTAGATATCCTAATGGCATCATTCCTAGCCTCAGAAATCTCCTTTTTTAGTTTGACATTCTTATTTTCACATGTTTTAAGTTTCTTTGTGAGTTTGTCATTCAACTTTGATAAGTTAAGAGACTCTTTATACAACTTTTCATAAGCTTGCTCAAGCTCTTCATCATCACTCCCCGAGGATTCATCATCAGTGGCATTTTCAACCGGCCTCTTCAGATACTCTGTTCGTTCTTCAGTTTTGGAAGCCACCATGAAGGCAATGAATTGTTTATGTCCCTCTTCGCCTTGACCTTCATTGTCACTTTCGTCTTTATCAGATTCTGATTCATCATCCCAAATGATAGCGAGGGGTTTTTTCTTCCTCAAATAAGTAGGGCATTTTTTACCAAAGTGACCAAATCTTTGGCATTCATAGCATTGGACTCTTTCAGAGTTCCCTTGTATCTTTCCTTTCTCCTTCTTGGTTATAGAATTAATTTTGAGTTTATCTTTACTTTTGGATTTATGAGTATGAGTAGATTTCAAAATATTAGGATTCTTTTTTAGAAAAGATTTTTTAAATTGTTTTACAAAAGCATCCGTAATCTTTAAATCTTTCTCAAAATCCTCATCAGAATCCTCTCCAACTCTATGAGCACTACTAAAAGCAATAGCAACTTTTTGTTTCTTTTTTAAATTCCTATGTGCCTCATAAGTTTGGAGATTTCCAACCAAATGATCCAGCTTAAGGTTGTCAACATCTTGAGCCTCCTCAATAACCGTAACTTTTGGTTGGAACTAATCGGGCAAGGACCTCAAAATTTTTCCTACAATCTTAGATTCTGGTATTTTTTCACCTAAATTGAAACTGAAATTTACCATGTCACTCAACTTCGTATAAAATTCATCAAAGGTCTCATTATCTTTCATTGAAAGGTTTTCGAAACTAGACGTGAGCCTTTAAAGTTTTGAGCGTCTAACAGAATGAGTGCTCTCATGAATAATTTGTAAGATATCCCAAGCCTCTTTTGCGACTTCACAATTGCAAATACGACTAAACTCTTCAAGTGTGACAGCGCAAAAGAGAGAATTGATAGCTTTACTATTCTAGCTACTATTTTAGTAATCAATTGTGTCTCACATATCAATTGGTTTGGGAAAAGTTACTCCATCAACGGTAATCGTCGATTCGGTCCACCCATACATGACAGATTGCCAAACTTTTTCATCAATAGATTTTAAAAACGATCTCATCCGAGCTTTCCAAAAAGAATAATTGAATCCGTCAAGTAGAGGTGGTAGAAACATAGAATTTCCCTCACGAATTGAATCCATTATCACAAATCAAACAAGATCTCGCTCTAAAAGATTTTTTTTTAAAAATAAAGCTACCTGCTCTGATACCAATTGAAAAATCTAAAAATGCCCTAGATATTGATTTGTGATTATGTATCAATTTTAAGCAGTAAATATCAATCCCAATCAAACAATCAAGACAAATCGATATAACAATTTTAACGTGGAAAAACCACAATTGGAGTGCCTCCAATAGTGATAAAAAAACCACAGGCAAAAGTCATAAAATAATCCACTAAAAAGGCATAAAGGAATTACGCAGGTAAACTCTCAATTACCTAGCAAATCCACGCCCGAATTGAACCAGCCCCTATGTGTCTTTTCCAGCCCCATCTTCACCTCAAAATTGTCTTGCCCAACGTTGAATCCATAACGCCAATATCGAATCACGACGATGAGCCACTCTAGAATCCACTAAAACTTCAAGCTCGAATTCCCTAGAATCCATTGAAGAACAACTCTATCTTTTGTATAGAATAAACAAACAATCCTTTGATGTATACTTCTCAAACCATGAGTTGAATACTCAATCAAATATCAAAGAAAAATAGCAAACCAGCCCCAGATATAAACCCTAATATCCAAGAAGAAGATCTGAAAAACGTAATCCTAGTTTGGACTAAAACAAGTACTTATAGAAAACAGAGACTGCGAAGCTCGCTTGAGCGAGGAAACAAAAATGCGTGTTTTCCTCAAGAGGCGTCGCTCGAGCCAAGCTTCCTTTGCTCGAGCGTACAATCTTCCTTCTCAGGTTTTTGGTAGACAGACGTAGCTTCTGAAAGTAGGACTCCTTCGCTCGAGCCAAGACTCCTTCGCTCGAGCGAGCAAGGGCAGACAAGCAACTTCAAATGCATTTTTGCATTTGACTTCGGGGGCGTTGCCCCTCAACCCCACCGTAGCGTTGCCCCCTGGACCCTCGCGAGCTGACCAAGTTGCTCAATCCCCGTCATAGTCAGCAAAGTGACAAACATGAAAAAATTATCTTCTGAAACTTCTCTGCAAGGCACAATTCGAATTGGATTTGCGTCTAAGTACTCATAACCTTACTGAAATAAAAGAGCGAAAAAAAGTACAATTGAAAAGAGTTTTGTCAAACGAGATTGCCAAAAATAAAAACCTAACAATAGAATTAGGAAACAATCATTAATTAGTTTTAAAAAATTCACCATATTAATAAGTTTTTTTGTTTTTGTTTTTTTAGAAACCCTTTTGAGCAAGTATAATAACAATATATATTTGATATTTTTCCAGTCTTTTTTTTTTTTTTTTTTTTTGGTTTTTTTTTCCTTAAGTGTTTGGTTGGTTGGGGTTGGGGGTTTCAACCAATTCCTCGCCCAAAGTGGCCGCTTGTGTGGCTTGTGCCCAAAGCTAGAACTGAGTTCGGTCTAAATATTTTTATTTAATTTTTTTTAAATTCTAGACTTGTCTACTTAATTCAAATGCATCTGAGCTTCTTCTTTCCTTTTTTTCATGAAAAGTTATTGAATTAATCTCACGCTTTTAATAGTTATTTGGTTTAGTTGATTAAAAAGATATAATAATAAAAATATATTTGAACCTTTTAATAAATATTTTGAGTTTAAATCATACAAAGTAAGCGTGTATATACGGCTTTAGTTGGTAGCTCGAAAATTAGTAGCCCTAATGGTCCTAATTTCTATATAAAGTTAAAAAAAAAAAAAAAACAAGGTAAAAAAAAAAAAAAAAAAAACAGACTTACCCAAAAAGAAAATTAGGGCCATTAGAGCTACTATTTTTAGGGCCACAAAATATTTTTCCGTGTATATATAGTATTTTTCAAGTT
The DNA here is from genome assembly GCA_025200525.1 of Camellia lanceoleosa. Taxonomy (NCBI): domain Eukaryota; kingdom Viridiplantae; phylum Streptophyta; class Magnoliopsida; order Ericales; family Theaceae; genus Camellia; species Camellia lanceoleosa. The sequence continues at coordinate 139,217,137 of CM045758.1, read as the reverse complement.
TATTGTGCATAAAAGTAACATGAAAATAAAAATTAATACTTTATAAAATGAGTGGTTCATGTTGGCGAGATAGAAATCCTCATCCCAAACCCAATTAATAAATGGGCTTAAAATCTCAATACAATATTACCATGTAGAAGCGACTGGTGATGTAGTTAGGAAAAATAATAATATTTTAAATAGTTTAATAAAAAATAATTTGATCCGTACACTATATCAAGTTGAAAAATAATTTTCATAAAGGGATTTGAATTGCCTTCAATCTAAACAAGTCGATTCCACCATGGGCCTTATTTCGATAATTTATGAAAAATCTAGAAACCTCCTAGATGTTGATTTGTGATTATGTATCAATTTTAAGCAAAATATAACAATCCCAATCAAACAATCAAGAGAAAGAGACACAAAGATTTAACGTGGAAAAACCATAATTGGACACCTTCCAATTGTGATCAAAAAACCACGGGCAACAGCCACAAGAACAATCCACTAAGAAGATATAAAGGAATTACACAGGTATCACTCTCAATTATCTAGCGAATTCACAACGCCTAATTGAACCAACCTCTATGTGCCTCTTCCAACCCCATCTTCAGCACGGAATTGTCTTTTCTGATGAGCCACTCCGGATTCCCTCCAAAGCTTCAGGCTCGAATTCTTCAGAATTCACAACTGAAGAACAACTCTCTCTTTTGTATGTAACAAACAAACCTTTGATGTACTCTCTTTAAACTATGAGTTGAATACTCAATAAAACATCAAAGAAAAAATAACAAAATATCCCCAGATATAAACCTTTAAGAACCAAAAAGAAGATCTGGAGGACTTCAATCAAGATACTTAGTTTTGGGAGAAAACCAAGTATTTATAGAGAACCAAAAGTAATCCAAGATTGGGAAGAAATCAAACTCCTTGAGAAATCCGGATTCTGAGGCTCGCTCGAGCGAAGCTGTCTTGGCTCGAGCGAGGAGAGTAATTTCCATGATTTCTACTAGTGCCTTGGCTCGAGCGAGGAATACACTTCTTCAGGTTTTTGTATGGACGCAATCCGTGGCTCGAGCGAGCATTCCTTGGCTCGAGCGAGAAAGTCTTAGCTCGAGCGAGCACTCCTTGGCTCGAGCGAGCAACGGTTGACATGCAATTTTGAATGCAAATTTGAATTTTGCTTCGGCCGCAAGCTGACCGGGCAGCTCGACCCCCGTAATAATCAGCGAAGTGGCAATCTTGAAAGCATTAACATCACAAACGTCTCTGCATGGCTCGATTCGGATTTGGATTTGCATCTAATAAACTCATAGCCTCACTGAAATAAAAACGCGAAAAAAATTACACCTCAAAGGAGTTTTGTCAAACGGGGTTGCCAACAATAAAAACCTAACAATTTATATTATTCATTTTGTATAATCCTTCATGTATATCATTTATGAAAAAATTTGCTCGATTCGATAATTATAATCTATTCAATTTATCGTATTTGTTACCGAAAAATGAATGATCTATTTTTAAAAATATATTTGCTAATTTTTTTGGAGACAAATAAAATAAATTGAATAGGTTTCAATTATCAAATCGAGATAATTTTGTGTAGATTATATACATAAAAATATACGATTTAGATTATTGAAAGAAAAACCCTAATGATTTCCAAGTGTTTGGACAACACTCTCCAATTCAAATCTTGACTAGAGGGAAGCCTAACTCTTCATAAAGTTATTTTCACTTTCCCTACTAGAATTACTTGAAGAATTACTAGTGGTAATTAGGGTTGTGTGAAATATCGTTCAATCCACTAAGATCATCCAATCTGCATTGATCTGCATACTAACTACTTTGTTGATTTGATCTGTAATTGTAAATTTATAATCTGTCTTTAAAATTGTTTCATCTCGTCATATTAATACATGTATATTTTTTCTTTAATCTTAATAAAATATCAAATGAGTGTAAAAAAGATATAACATGTGAAATTTATTTCAAATTAATGTTATATTTATGTAAAATATTATAAAAAAAAATATTTAGTGTTTTATATATATATATATAAGATATTATACAAATTAATATGATACATTATATAAATATTTTATAATTATTTATGATTTGATTACTGGTAATAAATTCATCATCTATTAGTCATAATTTTATTATCACATTACACCCCCACCACCCCCCACCCCCCCTCGCTCATATCAGAGACATAAGCCCTTGGATTAGTTAATTTGGGATTTATTTGTCAACTATACATTTTAGTTAAAAAGTCATTGTAAGTTGTCACATTACTTTCTCTACTTTTTTATACATCTTTTCATAAAAAGTCAAAAAATTACTAAAATAGCTTGTTTTCAAACGAGGCCTTAGTTTGATTTTTTTATTTTTTTTATTTTTTGACTTTAAATTGATTAAAAAAAATTATATTTCAAATAAATTTTGACTATTTTTAGTTAATTTAATAATTATAAGAAAAAAATAAAATAATTTTAATTTAAATATAATATTTTATTTTATTAACTAAATTAATGTACTTTGTCATCAGGCCTAGTTTGGGAAGACTAAATAAGTGAACTTTTTGACTTTTTATGAAATATAGGTTGGGGTTGGGTTGAGTTTGAAGTGATGTGTTAGAGAGGTGATGTGATTTAAATAAGATGATGTGACTTAAATAAGATAGTGACTTGTTGACCTTTTTGTCTTTTTTTAATCTTTTCAAACTAGGCCTAATATAACCAAAGTAAGTAATGCCAAATGAAACCAGAGGCGCATACGTAACGCGCAGAAAAAGAGAGTAGGGATAGGAAGCAAATTCACCTTATCTGGGGTCTAATTGCAATATTTTAGACGAAGACAGAGAAACAAATACATGAATGTTGACGCCTAGAGAGCGTCACCATGTCGGAGATTGAGTTCCTCTTTACGCAAGCCAGCTTTAAAGGGAAAAGTTAAGAATTATGAAAAAAATTTTAAGAAAGTGATGATGAAAAATTTATGATTTTTAGATTACCTTGATTAGTGTGTAGTGCTTTATTCTAAGTGTAATCCAAGGGTCACAAAACTTTCATGATTATTTTCATGAAAGATTTTTCATGATACCTAACATTGCTGAGCTTTAAATGCCGACAATCCTACTATCCCTATGTAATTCCTCCTCATCCCCTCCCCCTCTCTCGCTCTCTCTCTCTCTCTATCTATCCGTGTATCACTTCATTTGGCATGTGTAGTTGAGTTAAAATAATTATAAAAAAATAAAATATGTTAAAAAATTAATAAAATAAAATATTATATCTAAATTATAATTAATTTTTTATAAAAATTAAAAAAAATTATTTCAAACAAGATTTTTTAATTCAAATTAAAATAGTTAAAAAATCAAAAAATTAATTCACTTTCCAAACGAAATAAGTGTGTGCCATTATTTTCAACGCGCCGCTGCATGAGGGAGGACGCCACGAGATGTGAGTTCAGAAAACAGTGGATACGGAACAGAAAATGAAAGATGAAAACGAAAGAGAGTGGGGGTTGGGATTGCACCCAGTTTTCAGTGGTGTGATTGGAGGGTGAGGGAAGCGTGTGGCTGTACCCCTCTGTTGAGGAGTTATTGATTCAAAAATGTTTGAGAATTTTAAATTAAGAGTTTTAAATGAGTTTTAATGAGTGGAGCTCGTTATTAATGTAATGTTTAAATTTTTTTTTTTTTTTTTATTATCACATAAGTAGAACTTAATTTAGAATTTTACTGTTATCACATAAGTATCATCACGTGATATCTCATATATGTTAATAAAAGAATAAAACATATGATTTTATATTAAATAATTAAAATTATAAAATGATATAAAAATTTATAATTGATCAGGAATATAATCACGTATAACTTTAGCCAATCAATAATTTTTTCTTCTATCTGCAACATAAGTATATCAGTTGTGTTTGATTTGTATTTTGAAATAAATTTAAAAAATTAGAGAAAAAGTTTAAAAAATTTTTTAATTTATTTGATTGTATATTTTGAAGACAGTTTTAGAGTTTGGAAATTTTAAATAATTTGATATTTTATTTTAATTAAATAGATGTGTAAAAGAGAAAAAAAATTTGATTAATATGTAAAAAAAAAAGAAGTAATTTTAATTTTTTTTTTTTAATTTAAACCAAATAAAATTTTTTAAAAATTATCTTACGATACAAATCAAACGAGCCCATCATTTTCCCCTCACACAGACGCAGACACAGACACAGACACTCACACGCACACGTCACTCCCTCACCCTCCGGACGAATCTGACCTCATCAATCTCTCTCTCTCTCTCTCTCTCTCTCTCTCTGTTCGTTGCACTTTTACACCTGTATTTACCGCGTAGTAAAATACAAACAGCACAAATGTTGGAACTTTAAATCTGTATAGTACTAGTGTACTTTACCGGGTGTAGCCGGTCAGTTACCTAATCAATCCCTTTGAACAATTAACTTCTTATTATTTTTGGACATCTAGTTAAGTTAAATTTGACATAACTTAAATAATATAAAAAGTTAAAAAGTTATTATCATATTTAAGTTATAGGATTTTTCTTAGGTGTGCAATTGCACACCATATGCCACTTACATAAAAAGTGTAAGTGTAAGGTGTAAGTATAAGTATAAGGTGTAAGTGGGTTACATATGGTGTGCAACCTCAAAAAAGGTGTAAGTGTAAGGTTTAATTTTTCACAAAAGGTGTAAGTGTAAGGTATAAGGTATAAGGTGTAAGTTGCACACCATAACCAAACCCTAAGTTATATTATCTTATTTAAATCACATCACATCTCTAATACATCACATCAAACTCAACTCAAACCCAACTCATATAAATCAATAAGTCAAAAAGTACACTTTTTTAGAACATCACAAACCAATCCTTATAAATCTTTTTTTTTATATATATATTTCATTTAGTTTAAATTATTTTTTTATATTTTAATAAATCTTATACATTATATAATTATCAAAATATTCTTAATAATAATAGAACAAAATAAACAAATTAATATTTTTTCACATTGATATTGTAAATGTTTAGTGATGTAAATATTCATACTATCAAATTTATTTAATGTCAGTGTTCACATAACCAAGTTGGTAACGGTTAAAAAAATAAAAAAAAAAATTAATGAAATATCTCTCTTCAACTTTGGAGGCAATTATAATCTCTGCAGAGAGTTTGCCCTGTACTCCGCTCGATACCTGTCCTTAGCTGTGGCGTATAGTTGAGTTCCATGGGTACCTTGGTGGTGGGTCCTTTCCTATGTGTTATGTTAAATCTAGTTGCCAACTGGCTACCCCGGGACCAAGGCCCGCAGAAGCTATGATGACACCACAGAGCTTCCTTTTTATGGGTAAAAAAAAAAAAAAAATTGTATAGTAGAGCTCCAAGATTTTTTATTAGCTAAGGTCTCTTAACATTTTGAGCTTAATTTAGAGGTCCAAGATTTTTTATCTCAAAATACAACATAACATTTCTTGGTGCTCTAAATTAAGCTCTAAATTTGTATAGTAGCTCCTTCTTTTTTTATTAGCTAAGGTCTCTTAACATTTTCATAACAAAAATTCGACTCAAAAAATTTTTGCCTGACTCAAAGAAATTTCAATTTTCAAGAAAAAGAGAAATTTCAAACTTTCTTTATAAAAATTTCTCTGAGTCAAATTTTTTTTGCAAAAATGTTAAGAGATTTTAACTACTATAAAAAATATTGTATATCATTTATCTTGTAAAATCTTAATATCAGGGATCTTAAAAAAATTTCCCAAAAAATTGTTTATAAAAGTAGAATTATTCATAAAATATTTAAAATATAAAAAATTAAGATTTGATAGATTAAATATCCAAAATAATAGAACCTATTGGAATGCAAAAATATTTTATATACTAATTTGAATACAAGTATTTGAAAGAGAATTTTCTAATAAATTCTTATTGTTTTCTGCTAAAATCAACTATACATCTGTGAGATAAAAAAAAAATATATGAAAAAATGTGAAAAAAATTTAATACAACCATGATACCACGTGATCATGTATATGTAATATCACTAATTAATAAAATCTTATCATTTTCATTAAAAAAAATTTAAATAAAGGATAAATTACACTTTATTTCCTTCAATTATTGTCCCATATCACTTTGTCCCCCTCAACTAAAAATTTAAACAACTAACCTTCCTTATCTTTTTTTTTTTTTCTTTTTTTTTTTTTTTTTTTTCAATTTTGACTTTTATGACTAAAATACCCTTTCATAAATTGGATAAATTACACTTTACCCCTTGAAGTATCACCTCATATCACTTTATGTCATGACCCGAACCCGCCCCCAAGGGTTAAGGGTATAGCTGGCCAGTAATCATGAGATTACCTACGGCATCAAACCAAACCAAATGTATTTTAACAGAGTTAATGGGGGCCAAACGGAAGCAATTTAAAACTTTGTCCATAGAGCTGTGCTTACATGACACATCATAACAAACCATACATATGCACATTAATAACTCACATCAAAATATGTACTACACAAAGCTCTGTACATATAAGATCATATAGGTCTAAGTCAGCCGAACAAAACTATATACAACACATTCAAGGACTTCGCCCATATGACAAAATAAAACAGAATGACAAAAAGGCGAAGACGAGTCTCATGCGTGAGACGCAAGGGCTGACTCTTCAAAACCTTTGTTGTATCTCACAGACTTCACTGGGGCTGGGTTTGGACTTCTCTTGACTCACCTACAAACACATAAATGAGCGTAAGCGATAGCGATAGCCCAGTGAATAATATCAAATAAAGAAGTTATACAAACGATATGTAGAACAACATGCTTCAAACGGCCTTTGGCCCAATTCATATTTCTATTTAACATATATATACGCAATTTAAGTCAAGTGACTGTGGTTCTGAACATACTGGCCTTTGGCCCATTTATCTTTCATTCGTCAAAATGGCCTTTGGCCCATTCAAACTATCATGTCAAACTGGCATTTGGCACTACAACAAAAATAGTCTTTAGCCACAAAAACTAATGACGAAATTTTTTTTTGTCACGAAATACTTATCTTTTAATGACGAAAATCATATTTCGTCTCCAAATGTATCATTTTTGGAGACAAAAAAAAAATTTCGTCACCAATCTAAATCATAATAAAAAAAAATAGGTGACGAAATTATATTTCGTCATTATTTATATTTTTTTTGTCACTAAATATTTTCCCGCTAATTTTTTCGGAGGGCGCCAAAATTAATAGACTTTTGGTGACGAAAAAATTGGTCACCAATTATAAAATTATTAATGACGAATATATTTTTGTCACCAATAATTTTTAATATTTTAATATTATTTAATGACAAAATTATTTTTGTAGCCAATATTATTATCTTTAGTGAAGAAATAATTTTGACACTAAAAAATAATTTAGTTACTAAATATTTTAGGGGGAAAATAATTTAGTCCACTGATGAGGGCGACGAAGAAAAGGAGAAAAGAAGAGACACTGTGATGAATCCTCCATCTCCATCACCATACCTGACCTTTCTTCCTTCACTCCCTCTTTCACCACCACCACCAACTAATCACTTCACCTCCGCCGCAGCCTCCCGATCTCCCAACCGCTTTCTCAACACTCAAACACCTCATCCACCTCTCAAAACCATCCACCACTCCACCTCCACTCTCCTCCCACCACCGCCACCACCACCACCGCCTCTGCGTTTCAATTTCCTCCACCGCCTTCCATCTAATCCTCTTCGCCACTCCTCCAATGCCCTTCTTCCTTCCCCTTCTCAATCTCGACCCCTCCTACTCCAATCACTACGCTACACCAACACTCTCAAACCCTCCCAACAACTCTTTAATCGAACCGCGTCCTTCAAACCCTACGATCCCAACTCCGACTCTGCTTCTCCTCGACGCGATTCTGCGACTTTGGTCCCAATTTCTTCTACCCTAATGGTGTGAAACTTCAAGTTGTAGCCCCTAATCTTCCAAGTAATCTGTTTTTATTTTATTTTATTTTATTTTTCCTAGTGTTTGAACTTGATTTTTGATTTCTCTATTTTACAGCCAAATCAACGAAGAACAACTCAAACCTCTCTTCGATTACCACCGTGCTCAACCCTTCGATGTTATGCGCCTCAACGGTCTATCCTCTTTCTCTCTCTCTCTCTCTCTCTCTATATATATATATATATATATAGATGTGTGTGTACATCTTAAACATTTTAATTTTTGGAATTTGCAGATGATTGTTGATTCATCCCCACTTTCTCTCCCAAACGAAGGAAGCATTCGTATATTGTAAAGATCTCTACTTTTTGTAGATTTTATTGAATTTGAATGATTTAGCAACCTAGAATGTGAGTCTTTGTTTGAAATTGATTTGAATGTTGGTATTAATTTGAATTTAGGTTAGAAGGTAGATAAGAATGAGGAATTGATAGAGGTTGTCGCTTGTGAAGATAAGGAAGATGAAGAGAGGCTATCTCCACCTCCTAAAGTTTCAGGTTGATACACTGAAACTCGGTGAGGATTCAACTATAAAGGAGTTGAGGTATATTCATTTTTTGGTTTGACTTAATGGGTTAGCTCAGAATTCATTTTATGTTTTGTGGCTCCTTTATCTCTATCTTTTAGTTCATATAGTTTAAAAGACTATGAATTTTATTACTTGTGTGTGCATTTGTTTCAAGCTATTTTTGTTGTGTTAGTGCTTTAATTGGTGAGACCATTCACTACTAATAATTAAATCATAAATATGATAGAATGAATGACTTATTTTCATTTTGCAGTCTTGGAGTTTCCTATTTAAATATCCTTTTATATTGAGATTCATTAGTGGATCTACCCGTTGTAGGATTTTACTCAGTTGCATACATTTATGGGTCATGAGCATAAAATTACGGCTATAGTTTTCACAGATGAAGAACAACCATTGTGCATAAGTGGTGATGAAGAACAACCATTGTCTCTTGCTACTTATGGGGATGCTCTTGTTGTGGCTCATGAGAATGGGTGTATGAAGGTTATGTATTTTTTAAACCCTACTTAACTTGGTTATATTTGGTCATATTTCTATAGGCACTAGTTGGAAGTTGGAACTGCTAATAATTTTGTTCAGCTTTCTGTTCATGTTTTTATCTTAATAAAGTTTCCTGTCTGAAAATAATCAATGAATTGAGTTTTGCTTACCTGCCTGTGAATTTCATTTCCTTAAGTACATCTGGTCTCAGGATGCACAGAATAGAGTTACAGCATTTGCTCTCCATCGCCTGTTGTAGACACCTCATTTTTGACCGACCTTAAGACTCAGACGTCACCGACTGAGCGCTCGGTGATGTTGCATACTGTGCTCGTTCAGAAGTCTCAGAGTCGCGGCCGTGCGCCCTACCTCCGGACTCCCGAACCCTCTTCTGTGCCTTGTCTCGGTTTGCGAACCAGGCTCGGTTTTCTCTGTTTTCTTTCCTGAGGGGAGGGAGTGGTCCCGTAGACTATCTCTCAGTGGCCGTGGGCTACTTTTCGTGGCCGTAGGCCATTTTTCCCATTTCGGAGCCCGGTTCCCGGTTTTCGGAGCCGTTAGGCCGTGTGCCTCGGTTCGGGACCGCCCAACCATCTCCGATTTCTCCGGTTTTTGGCATGCATCTCATTTACTCCCATTTAAGGGACACTGGGCTCGAAACCCACTTTGGCGAACACCACTTAGGTGCGGCCCATTTCGGGATCCCAACCGTGCGGTTTTGGCCCGAGCATTCATTTTCAATCGATGTCTGCTCATTTTGGCGACACCTCTGCTTGGTCCTTCCGAGGGACATGGGGTCTTGAGACCCACTTGACCGAACACCACTTAGGTGCGGCGGCCATTTCGGATCCGAACCACGCGGTTTTGGCCCCGAGCATTCATTTTGCATCGATGTCTGTTCATTTTTGGCAGACACCTCTGTTTGGTCCTTCCGAGGGACACTGGGGTCTCTGAGACCCACTTCGCAGCCGAACACCACTTCCGGTGCCCGGCAGCCCATTTTCGGGATCCCGAACCGCGCGGTTTTGGCCCCGAGCATTCATTTTGCATCGATGTCTGTTCATTTTTGGCAGACCCCTCTGTTTGGTCCTTCCGAGGGACACTGGGGTCTCCGAGACCCACTTGACGAACACCACTTAGGTGCGGCGGCCCATTTTCAGATCCCGAACCACGCGGTTTGGCCCGAGCATTCATTTTGCATCGATGTCTGCTCATTTTTGGCAGACACCTGCTTTTGTCCTTCCGAAGGACACTGGGTCTCTGAGACCCACTTCGTAGCGAACACCACTTAGGTGCGCGGCCCATTTTCGGACCCCAATCGGCGGTTTTGGTCCCGAGCATTCATTTCAGATCCGTTTTCTCCGGTTTTGGCGAGACCTCTATTTCATCATTCCGAGGAACACGGGGTCTCGAAACCCACTTCGCAGCGAACACCACTTAGGTGCGGCGACCCATTTCGGGACCCAGCGGTTTTGGTTCCCCGAGCTGCGTTTTGCATTCGTTTTTGTTCAATTTTGGCAGGTACCTCTGTTTCATCATTCCGAGGAACACTGCGGTCTCAGATGCCCACTTCGCGGCCGAACAAAATCTTTTGTTTTTGCCCTCAAAATATCTAGATATTTTGCCCTCAAAATATCTAGATATTTGAGGAAAGATATTTTCCATCTTTTTGGCTATAAAACTAGCAACTTCCAGCTGGGGGAAAGGTTAGAGAGAAATCTTTTGGGAGCTCCATACACACGGCTCATCTCTCTCTCCATTTCCAAGCTTCAAACATCCAAGGTTCTAGGCCATTTCTTCATCATCTTCAAGCACAACCACCACCAATCCATTTCCAGCAGCTAAGGGAGCTTTCTAGCAGCTAGGAGGCACCACTTCTCAAGCAAAGAAGCAGCCAAGACTTGTCTACAAGGGTGAGTGGTCATTTCCCTCTTTTCTAACTCATTCTTGCACCAATTTCTTAGCCCACTTGCTCACTGTTTTGAGCTCCGGCCCTAACTGAAAGGGGCCTTATTTTGAGCTATTCTACATGTTTGATTAAGGGCTCAACCCCATTTGAGAGCCCCATTTGGTACTTGTTTCAATATCATCTTATATGTCAATATTTTGCATTGAATATTTGGCCTATGTGTGATCTGTTTTCGAGCCTGCAATAAACTGATTTTGGGCCTATTTTGAGCCCCTCTTCAACATTGAAGAAGGGCTCAACCATGTTTGGTGACTCTATCATGCATCTCCTTTGTAAATCCTCCAAATTACCGTAAACTTGCATGCCTTTTTTAGCTTATGTGAATTTATTTTTGGAGCATGCTATAAACTGATTTTGAGCCTATTTTGTGTCCCTCTACAACATTGTAGAAGGGACCAATCTTGTTTGGTGTCTCCATGAATGGCCTCTCTTTGTATCTCTCTTGGGTCATGTTTTGCATGCTTTGTTAGACTTATTTGGCTCCGGATTTCAGCCTTCATCAGGCTTAGAAAGAGCCTTATTTTTGTCTTCTTGTCTTTCTTTGTTAAGGGCCTTAAGCCATTTGGTGTTTGGTTTTGGTACTTCATGTTGTATCCATCAAATTTTCCGTAAATTTGCATGTTTGTTTAGGCCATTCTAGCTTCTGTTTCTGGCCTTCATCAGGCTTAGGAAGTGTCTTGTTTTGGCCTATTCTTAAAGTTTTATTAAGGGTCTAAAGTGGTTTGGTGCATCCATTTGGTACCTCTCTTTATAACCCTCTTTTGGCCCTTATTTTGCATGCTATGTTTAGCATATATACATACTGATTTAGAGGTTGTCATCTCTTGTATTTGTGCATATTTTTGTTCCATCTTCAATGTTGTAGAACTGATTTTTTGGGTTTGAGCATTGTACATATCACTTGCTTTGTAATTCCCCTCTTTTACCGTATTTTTGCAAGCTTTTGTTTCCATACTTGTGAGCATTATTTGGCCTTGATTTGTGCTGATAAAATGCTAGTTTAGGGGCTGCCTTGCCACTGTTTTGCATTCCATGTCCATATTTTGCATGTTTAGCATAGCCGTAGGCCATTTCGGGCACTTAGAATTGCATTTCGGGATGATTTCATGCATTGATTGTCATTTCGTATCATTTCGGGGCTGTTTTCCCCTTTATTTAGTGGCTGAAATTTGGTTTGCATGCTTGCATATCATTTCCCATGTCATTTTATGCCTTAATGCATTGCCTCGGGCACGCACTTCGAGGCACTCCGTTTTCATTCATCGGCATCCCATGTGAGTGCGGCTGAGGCCCTCTCATGTTGGTATAAGCCCAATTTGCATTTCGCATGTCATTCCGCATCGCCTCGGTTTGCGTGCCCGTGTGCGCGCATTTCGAGGCACTTCATTTTTATCCGACGGCAGCCCATGTGAGTGTGGTTGAGGCCCTCTCATGTTGGCGTAAGCCCAATTTGCATTTTCATGCTTGTATGTCATTGCCTCGGTTTGCGTGCCCGTGTGCACGCATTTCGAGGCACTTCATTTTTATCCGACGGCAGCCTATGTGAGTGTGGTTGAGGCCCTCTCATGTTGGCGTAAGCCCAATTTGCATTTTCATGCTTGTATGCCATTGCCTCGGTTTGCGTGCCCGTGTGCACGCATTTCGAGGCACTTCATTTTTATCCGACAGCAGCCTATGTGAGTATGGTTGAGGCCCTCTCATGTTGGTGTAAGCCCAATTTGCATTTTCATGCTTGTATGCCATTGCCTCGGTTTGCGTGCCCGTGTGCACGCATTTCGAGGCACTTCATTTTTATCTGACGGCAGCCTATGTGAGTGTGGTTGAGGCCCTCTCATGTTGGCGTAAGCCCAATTTGCATTTTCATGCTTGTATGCCATTGCCTCGGTTTGCGTGCCCGTGTGCACGCATTTCGAGGCACTTCATTTTTATCCGACAGCAGCTTATGTGAGTGCGGCTGAGGTCCTCTCATGTTGGCGTAAGCCCAATTTGCATTCCGTATGCCATTTCATTCCATTTCATCATTGTCTCGGTTTGCGTGCCCGTGTGCACGCATTTTGAGGCACTTCGGTTTTATCCGATTTTGCATTGCACATCATCGCCTCGGTTTGCGTGCCCGTGTGCACGCATTTCGAGGCACTTCGATTTTATCTGATTTTGCATTGCACATCATCGCCTCGGTTTACGTGTCCGTGTGCACGCATTTCGAGGCACTTCGGTTTTATTCGATTTGCATTTCTCATCATCGCCTCGGTTTGCGTGCCCGTGTGCACGCGTTTCGAGGCACTTCGGTTTTATCCGACTTGCATTTCACATCATCGCCTCGGTTTGCGTGCCCGTGTGCACGCGTTTCGAGGCACTCTGTTTTATCCGCTTTGCATTTCATGCCATCGCCTCGGTTTGCGTGCTCGCGCGCACGCTTTTCGAGGCGTTTCATTTTCATCTCATTTTCACAGCATAGTGCATACTAGGTTGTATCTTAGATTGCATTCATACATTTTCTCGATTTGCGTGCCCGTGTGCACGCATTTCGAGGTTACTCATTTTCATGGCATTGTGCATGCTATATCACATGTTTGCTGCATTTCATGCATATCATGCATATTGCATCGTGTTCGGGATAGGTGTTAGCCCGGGCACGGGAAACGAGGCACGTTTCGTACTCCGAGTGACGGAACGGGTCTCAATTCCCAAGTTACCGACACTCCGGATTACCCATGATGGAGTTAGGTTTTTGTTGTAGCATTCATCTGGCATTCATCCCTATATTGAGTTGTGCAATCCGATTCCTCGGCCATCATGCATTGATATGCGTGATTGGTGGCACGAGGATCGAGGCATGCATATATTTGTGAAAATACATTGCTATGCCCTTTTCCTGCTCTCTGTTGCAGCAAAATTAAGGATCAACAACTTTCCGGAGTTCGGCGCGCATTTCGAGAAATACTGCAAACAGAGGCTAATCAGGGCATCCCAGTGGATTTCCGCCCGAAGCAGCCCAGCATACATCATCTATCAGAAGCGAGGCAGTCCCTGGCTTGCATGCCAGTTTTACTTCTTTTGTAATTTAATTTGTTAATTAATTAGAAATTTATATATTTATTTCGGACTGTGTTATTCTTTCATTTTCGGACTGTATTATTTATTCGGACCCTCTGCGCGAGGGCAAAATTGTAATAAGGGTGTGTGAGTGCGATGTATGTCTTCCAACCCCCATTTCTTTCTCCCTTTTATTTACCCGCTTTGGATGGTTAGATATAGAGCATATTTCAATTAGCATACAGTATGACAGCATGTTTGCATCATTCATCTGTTTTGCACGCATCGGGCTCGGCACATCATACAAACTGCATCTGTATTTCAATTCCAAATTGAATACGTGATAGTTGTAGCATTTCATATGCCATCTTTAGAATAGCCGAGCCTGCTATCTTAGTTGCATTTTGCATGTGTTGCATTAGGCATCTTGTATGCTTAGGTCCATGCATGGATTTCTAATCAGTTTTCTGTTTTGGCTTGGAGTACTCGGTAAGTTTTATGCTTTAGCATCCTTACATGCGTGTGAGTGTTGCCATGAATAGCATGCTTACCATGAGGCTATGTGCTTATGTGATATAACTGCCTTGAATGCCTGTGGGTGGAGGTTGCGTTATTTGAATTGGGACAATGCATTGACTGTTTGTTTTAAGCCCACTAGATAGTGGCAACATCTCTGTTTTCTAAGCCCACCCGAGGGTGGCAAATCCGCATTTTAGCCTACCTGCGGGTAGCACCATCACACCATTTTCAAACAAACAAACATAAAATGTTTTGTTCCAATTCAGACGGCCCAGTCTATACTTGTTTGCTGCGAGCATCACATAGTAACCTAGGCTAATAATCTAATAAGGACTCACAATATTTTCAAAAGCAGATATCATGGTTAGTAGAGGCGGTCTTTGGCCGGCGAGAGGGTGCTCACGATGTGACCTTCCCTAATCGTACCCAAGTTCCCGAGCCAACTTTGGTGATAGCGGACACGCGTGGCCTTCGGCCGAGTCGGGGTTTCCTAAATTTCCCATTTTAAAATATTTAGGTGGCGACTCTGTTATCTGGCAAAGCAGTCCATGTTTGGCACTTCTTTTCAAAAAATCTGTTTTCCTTCAAAACGATTTGCCGGATTTGGACTCTTTGGTTCAAGATTTAGAACCGCGACAAAATCGAGTCCGAATCAGAAGCGAGGCCCCATGGCGTTATTCTGATTCTGGCGACTCATTGAGGATTTAGAGAACTTGACTCGAACTCATGATATCTGCTTTTGACTACATTTGTGTGTTTCTTTGCATTGCATTTGCATTGGTGCCTAGGACACCGTGTTTGCCATCTGCTATTCTGGCGGTTTCTTGGGAGGCTTGTCTTGTCAAGGCATGTCCGTAAAATTTGATCGATTCTGAGCTCTGCCAAGATATAGAACACAAACCCCGGTTTTATCGGGGCACCCTTTTCGACCATTCGACCTAGTGCATATTCGGATCCATAGTGACCAACCCAAACTAGGACAGGTTGCTTACCCGTTTATAGGTTGTTTGAAGCCGCTGCGTGCGTAGTGAAACCCTAGTTCCTGACAAAATAGGACAGGGAAAACCCTACCCCAACACAGGGGTGTTTTGGCTCTCACTTATCTGTTATGTGCTTGTTAGAGTGTGCCTCTACAGGGAATGCATGTATCAGTTTATGAGTTTGAGCATCAGGCCCGCGGGCACCAATTCAGTATTTTGGGCATCAGGCCTACGGGCACCGGTTCAGTATTTCGGGATTCAGTTTACCCGAGGGTATCAGATTTGAGGCCGAATTTTGGGGGCAGAATGCAGTAGAGGGCACACTCATTCAACTATGCTCGTATCTGTTCAGATGAAATCAGGCTGAGATGCTGTCGGTTTTCTCTTTTGCTAGGTAGTCTCGGAACTATAGCTTCAGAAGGCTTCGATATTCCCCGGGTACATTGGACTTGTGTTGATAGACTTTGTCGGGTCAGAGATTCAGTTCAAGGGCAATCAGTGTTACTTTATCAGAGGCAGGGTGAAAAGGACCAGTCGGGCACAGATCACCGTTCGGCGATTATCGAATCGATGGCTCTTATCCACTCCACCGTGAACAACGGTCGAGGTCTCGTTCCCTACTGAGGATAGATACGGTCGGTTAGATGGATCAGCAGAACACATCAGGGATAGAAGCAATGATGCGTCAGATGCAAGAAAGTATGAAACTCATGCGGAAGATCTTTGTCATGTCGGAATTCATAAACATTTGGGATCATGGCCCAATAGGCAGAGCTAATAACCAAGCTACAGCAGCAAGCCGGGGCATCTGCTTCGCATCAGGCTCCTCCCCCACCAAGGGTTCCGATACTCGAGGAGACGCCAAATGTCCAAAATGCCCAAGAGGATACAGGCCTTCCAACGGGGCCAGCTCCGCCCCCGATTCTACCACAACTATCCAAGGCACCCACGCCTATCAATGTCCCGGACTCTCCCTTTGAGTTCGAAGCGGACCCCACAGCGCTGAAGCTGAGTAAGTTGGAAAAAATGTTTAAGAAATCCCAAGGAGTCAAGTCCATCCCGGACATTGAGGACGGGTACACCAACGCAGCTGTGACATCACGGACAGTTCAAGATGCCTCACATCGACCGTTTCGATGGGTCAGGAGATCCTATGGTCCACCTGAGTTTGTTTTCGGATGTTCTGCGCCCGATGGGCTTGACAAAGGCTGAAGCTCTCCTTTTTGGTAGGACCTGTCGGTATCGCGATCGGTGCACGCCAAATTGGAGGATTCAGTGAAACAAAGCTGGGAGGAGATGGCCGAGGCCTTCGTTGCGCAATACTCCTACAATACCCAGATCGAGATCACAACCCGTGATCTTGAGGCGACAAGCGAGGAGCTTAAAGAGCTTCTCCGAATTCGTGGTCCGGTGAAGGGCCAAGGCCTCAATGATGACCATTAGACCAACAGATAAGGATCAAATACGGATGGTTGTGCGCAACCTCCAGCCCAAACTAATGCAGAAAATGATCGTGGTCCCCTTCCCTACCTTTTCAGATTTGCATGAGATGGGAGTACAGATCGAAGATGCCATGAAGCAGGGCCTTATTGACCAAGAGAAAGAGCAGCCTAGGCGGGCGTTTTCCGCAGTCGAATCGACCACCGGTGATGCAACTGCGATATCTTCTGAAGTGGGCAGGGTCGCCACTACCACATCAAAAAAGGCTACTCCATTCACCGGTGCGTCGGGAAGTAGCTCACAGACGGCCAAATATCCACCCCGAGTCAAGAGGGTTTTCTCCACTTCATATGCCTCATCAAAGGCTCTAGAGGTCTTACTCCGGGAAGGACATTTGAAACCGTTGGAACAACGGCCCCTACCCGATCCTATCCCTGCAAAGCATGACCAGACTAAATACTGTGCCTACCATCAACAAACCGGTCATGACACCGACAGTTGCTTTCGTCTGCGCCATGATATACAAGATCTGTTTGACAAAGGGGTCATTGCTGCACCAGGTCCTGCAAAGTCTATCGGTACTTGATCAGTGAACTTGTGGGGGATAATGTGACTATGTGATCGGGGGATGAATCACCTGCGGGCAGCACTCAGTTTACTCCAGACGTGGGAATGGCACGCACTGTTTTGAGCGGTATGCAAATACCAGTTTTGTGCTTTCTGACTTGGGTATTGGGTCAGTTTTTGTTACTTTGTTTTGAGTCTGTCTTTTTGTTTTGAGTCAGTCTCTTTTGTCTTGGGTCTGTCTTGTTGTATCGAGTCAGTCCTGTTGTATAGAAGTCAGGTGATTCCGGGGGTGTTACCTCGGGCGTCACCATTTTGTTTCGTGTTTGTCTTTTTGCTTTGTTTTGAGTCTGTTTCTGCCAGGGAGCCAGTTATGCCAACAGATTTTGAATGAAACAGCAGTGATTTCCACGCTCTCGTATTTGCTTCTGCCGTGTGCTAGTTGTGCCGGGATCTGAATGAAATGGCAGTGCATTCCACCTGCTCTCTTGTGCCTTGAAGTCATTATATTGACCTAAGTTTTTCAAAACCTTTTTGAACGCTGCGGTGAAAACAAAGAGGGAGGAATCCCTCGGGATTTACAAAACTTTGATCAAATTGAGAGAAAAAGAGGCATACTAAGCCCTTAATGAATGAAATCATGCTTGTTAGCGTGAGTACTGAGAAGGACCCTGGCTTTGATCCAGATTGATCCTACACTGTCTTCAGCGCGAGCGATTTGTCGCTTTCTTAAAAACTTTCAAAAAATGTTTTGCGCGGTCCTGCGAAGACATGTGTGGAATCGCTCTTGAGATTGTGCAGCTTAGGATCACTCTCAGCCTCGAGACTCAACCCCTTTGCTTCCGAACCTTGAGCTTGAATTCAGAAGGTTCAACGGTTGACCACAATGTAAGACCTGTGTGGCCAGATTTGAAGCAGCCCTCGAACAAGAGGCACCAAAGTCAGATCAAGAAGGTTAGACCTCATCAGAAGAAGCTTGCAAGGCTAGAGCAGAAGCACCCCTCGAACTAGGGGCAAAAAATATCCGATGTGCTCGAAGAGCCAAAGGTGGATCTTTCTGCAAGTCAATACAACAGCCACTCTCCTGGATATAGAGGGCTTCAATCTCAGAACCATTTGGCATGGACTGGTTACATTTTTACCCTTTGAGAGGCTCGCTGGGCCGAAAACCCGAAAGGGCGACCCAGGCAAAAGTTAGAGCGAGACAAGAAAAATATATATACAAAAATGCAAAAAGAAAAAATGCAAAGATACAAAAAAAAGAAAAGAAAAGAAAATGCAAAAAAAGAAGAAGAAAAAGGAATGAAAAGAATAGAAAAAAAGAAAAAGAAAGAAGAACGAAGCTCGCAAGGTCGAAAACACCTGCAACAGCGCCTTGGCAAAAGTTAGAGCATAAAAGGAAAGGTTAAATACCCGAGTGTACCTTAACCCCGAACTACGTAAGGCTTGATTCCCATGTTTGGGATACGTAGGCAACTTCATCCTGAAGTCCAGCCGTAAAACGATTCAAATTCGATTGTGTCCATGTAATGGTTTTGATCATCTTTGCTTTCTCTGTATCTGAGAGTTCGGTTGTCATCATCACTCTGAGGACTGATTATAGTGTGCTGCGACGCCATCCAAACAAGGGGCAACTTTCCGTTGCCATTCAACGCGCCGCGGTGCCGTTCAAACAAGGGGCAACTTTCCGTTGCCATGCAACCCTCCTCAAGCAAGGGGCAGTTTTCCTCCAGATTCGAGGTTGTGCATCTCAAGAGTAGGTTCCGCGCTTGTTGAGCATTGGCCGTTTGCAAAAATAGTTTTTGAGAATTTTTACTGAGGCTGACTAATTCTCTAAAAAATTATCCTGTTTTTCCAAAACTGGACCTTTTCCCTGGACTCAAAAAAGGAAAATTTTCAGTGCTCATAGCCTGAACTGCATGATTTCAAATCAAAAATCGAACAAACATGTTAATCTAACTCTCATTTTGGTCAAAATTTTTTAGGGGAAAGCTCAAAAATAAAAAATGGTCAAAATGATGAACTAGGGGCACAGTTGAGTCAGGTGTTCTGTCTTTTCCCCGTTATCAATGCATTTGCCAAGAAGGGCACTCTGCATGCCAAGAAAAGGGCACAATTGAAGCTAACAACAAAGTGCTGAAAGCTCTCTCACCCTCCAAGCAGCGAGGTATCAAGCCAAGTGCGAAGCACGAACGGGAATGGATCAAGATATTCCACTCCCTCATCTGGACAGATCTGATCACGTCCAAACTCCCCAGCAGGGCATCATCAACCGATGTCAGCTGCAGATTTGCTACACATTCTGTTGTAGCACAACCCCTCTGTGGGAGAAACTCACTGTTGTGAGCGGAAGAAAGAGAATCTAGCAGAATGCTAGAGGCACGAGCCCACAACTTGCTGTTTATCCATCAACCACCCAGGGGAAGGATTGAAAAATGAGAGATTGAAGAATAGAGAGATGTGCGATGAGAGAAAAAGTGAGAAAAGGGCTTTTTCAGAAAAACAGAGCTTGAGGGCCGAGTGATGTGAGAATCACAAATAAGAAAGGATGGGAAACATACCCGGTGAAACAGGCTCCCTGTGCACGTCTGAGTGTCGTGTCCTTTTGTTTTATCTCGATCCTTGTTTTGAGTCATCTCGTGTGTTACTTCATGTGTCTAGGTTATGTGCTTTTTGTTTTCTTTTTGAGTCGTAGCGTCTTTGTATTCATCGTAGGCTCAATACCCGATTGAGAACTTATGCTCACTCTCAATTTCAAAAATCGTTTTGTGCTCGAAAGTCGTGCCGTTCTCCACATTTGTGCAAAAGCAGAACTTGTTCTTTCATAAAACCGCAGGTTCAACCCAGTCATATGAGAACAAAGGAAACCGGGACCTATCTGAAGCTATGAGTTTGGCCGCAGCAAAAGCAAAAGAGGAAAATGTCGAGCATCCGAGTTTGTTCCAACTTCAGAAGTTCGAGACTACACTCAGGTGTACCTCTTGAGTCTTGCCAATGTTCAAGTATGAGTGTGCCTCTACCTCAAGCTCAAAATCAAGTCTACTTCAAGCGAATGGCGATCGAAGTGCTCTCCTCGAGTACCATTCCTGCAGAGGCATCTTGGGCGTGTTTGCGATGAGTTCCTAGGAGACCAAGCTGCGACGGTGGAAACTAGAGTTCGAATGGCCATGGCCTAGAAACGTAAAGGTTCGATTTCGAGACTAGAGTCCGGTTTAAATACCCAGGCATGTCCTCGGCTTGAAATCAGTGGCGGCCCATAGATTGAGATAGCATGTGTATGCGCCTCGATTGGATCTTGAACCAACCTAGTCTGTCACCCGTTGGAGAATAGGGAAAGTTGTGAATATGATCAGAAAACAAGCGGTAGTAGCTCTTACATGCAGATGTTGTTACTTGTCAGTATTCCAAAGCCTTTATACTGTGAGTTCAAGGTAAAGTGTTCGAACAGCATGAGGGGAGATCCCCGTTGGAGAAGAGCGGTTCACCGCCACTCACCTCATGAGGTACTTTTTAAAAGCGCCGCTTTGTCCATTTATTGCTTTCCGTAAGCATCATGCATTGTATTGCATTGTACCTATCAAGTTTCTTTCTCATTTCACTTAGTGTATCGATCACACTTCTCTCATTTTAGTGTATCAATCACACTTCATTCATTTTTGTGTATCTATCACACACATTCTCATTTTCTATATCACATTTTGTGTATCCATCACGCACCTTTAGTATATCCATCATACTCGTTCACTTAGTGCATCTATCACATTTTGTGTTCACCTTTAGTATATCTATCATACTCTGCTCACTTTGTGTATCAATCACACCATGCTCATTACTCGCATTGTCATGCACACTTCACCTACACTTGTTAGTGCATTACAAATCAATCGCGCTGTTTAGCGTATCGCACTGTTTTGTGCAGTTTATCAATCGCGCTATTTTGCGCACCTCAATCGCACTGTCTTGTGCATTTCAAATCATTCGCGCTATTTTGCGCATCGCACTGTTTTGTGCAGTTAATCAATCGCGCTATTTTGCGCACCTCAATCGCACTGTCTTGTGCATTTCAAATCATTCGCGCTATTTTGCGCATCGCACTGTTTTGTGCAGTTAATCAATCGCGCTATTTTGCGCACCTCAATCGCACTGTCTTGTGCATTTCAAATCATTCGCGCTATTTTGCGCATCGCACTGTTTTGTGCAGTTTATCAATCGCGCTGTTTTGCGCATCGCACTGTCTTGTGCATTTCAAATCGATCGCGCTGTTTTGCGTATCGCACTGTCTTGTGCATTTCAAATCAATCGCGCTATTTTGCGCACCTCAATCGCACTGTCTTGTGCATTTCAAATCATTCGCGCTATTTTGCGCATCGCCTTTATTTTGTGCGGTTTATCAATCATATTTGTTTTCGCGCATCGCCTTTATCTTGTGCATTTCAAATCGATCGCGCTGTTTTGCGTATCGCACTGTCTTGTGCATTTCAAATCGATCACGCTGTTTTGCGCATCGCACTGTTTTGTGCAGATAATCAATCGCGCTGTTTTGCGTATCGCACTGTCTTGTGCATTTCAAATCAATCGCGCTGTTTAGCGTATCGCACTATTTTTTGCACTGTATCATTCGACCGGACGAATCGCGCAGGTATCGTATCTTCTCCGTGTGAGACGCGACGAGAATTGAATAATTCTCCGCATTCCTAACTACATGAAATGTAGTTGTTTGCTTTGCATTCTTGCTTAAAACTGTTGCATCTATTTGTCAATACTTGCTTCATTCTGACTTCTTTGCACTTGCATGATCACTGGCTCAGTGCATATCTTTTGCATTTGCCCTATTTTGCGGGCACACATTCTTTGCTTATCTTGTATGTTTGTCTAAGTCTTCGGCCTTGTCAAAAATGGGTCGTCTCTAGGCTTTGACATTCACTCCCGTCATTGTTGTGACTTCCGAAGTTACACAAAGAGGGGCAAATCAGAGACACCCCATTTTTGACCGACCTTAAGACTTCGAGACGTCACCGTGGCGCTTCGGTGATGTTGCATCTTGTACTCGTTCGAAGTCTCGAGTCGCGTGCGCCCTACCTCGGACTCGAACCCTCTTCGTGCCTTGTCTCGGTTTGCGAACCGGGCTCGATTTTCTCTTTTCTTTCGAGGGAGGAGTGGTCCCGTAGACTATCTCTCAGTGGCCGTGGGCTACTTTTCGTGGCCATAGGCCATTTTTCCCATTTCGGAGCCCGGTTCCCGGTTTTCGGAGCCGTTAGGCCGTGTGCCTCGGTTCGGGACCGCCCAACCATCTCCGATTTCTCCGGTTTTTGGCATGCATCTCATTTACTCCCATTTAAGGGACACTGGGGGCTCAGAAACCCACTTCGTAGCCGAACACCACTTTCGGTGCCCGGCAGCCCATTTTCGGGATCCCGAACCGCACGGTTTTGGCCCCGAGCATTCATTTTGCATCGATGTCTGTTCATTTTTGGCAGACACCTCTGTTTGGTCCTTCCGAGGGACACTGGGGTCTCCGAGACCCACTTCGCAGCCGAACACCACTTCCGGTGCCCGGCAGCCCATTTTCGGGATCCCAAACCACGCGGTTTTGGCCCCGAGCATTCATTTTGCATCGATGTTTGTTCATTTTTGGCAGACACCTCTGTTTGGTCCTTCCGAAGGACACTGGGGTCTCTGAGACCCACTTCGCAGCCGAACACCACTTAGGTGCGTGACCCATTTTCGGGATCCCGAACCGCGCGGTTTTGGCCCCGAGCATTCATTTTGCATCGATGTCTGTTCATTTTTGGCAGACCCCTCTGTTTGGTCCTTCCGAGGGACACTGGGGTCTCCGAGACCCACTTCGCAGCCGAACACCACTTCCGGTGCCCGGCAGCCCATTTTCAAGATCCCGAACCACGCGGTTTTGGCCCCGAGCATTCATTTTGCATCGATGTCTGTTCATTTTTGGCAGACACCTCTGTTTGGTCCTTCCGAAGGACACTGGGGTCTCTGAGACCCACTTCGCAGCCGAACACCACCATTGCGCGGTTTTGGTCCCGAGCATTCATTTCGCATCCGTTTTCTCCGGTTTTTGGCAGAGACCTCTATTTCATCATTCCGAGGAACACTGGGGTCTCAAAAACCCACTTCGCAGCCGAACACCACTTAGGTGCCGTGACCCATTTTCGACCCGTAGCGGTTTTGGTCCCCGAGCTTTCGTTTTGCATTCGTTTTTGTTCAATTTTGGCAGGTACCTCTGTTTCATCATTCCTAGGAACACTGCGGTCTCAGATGCCCACTTCGCGGCCGAACAAAATCTTTTGTTTTTGCCCTCAAAATATCTAGATATTTTGCCCTCAAAATATCTAGATATTTGAGGAAAGATATTTTCCATCTTTTTGGCTATAAAACCAGCAACTTCCAGCTGGGGGAAAGGTTAGAG
Organism: Camellia lanceoleosa; assembly: GCA_025200525.1. Taxonomy (NCBI): domain Eukaryota; kingdom Viridiplantae; phylum Streptophyta; class Magnoliopsida; order Ericales; family Theaceae; genus Camellia; species Camellia lanceoleosa. Next base: position 139,193,172 of record CM045758.1, on the reverse strand, counting down.
AGAAATCTTTTGGGAGCTCCATACACACGGCTCATCTCTCTCTCCATTTCCAAGCTTCAAACATCCAAGGTTCTAGGCCATTTCTTCATCATCTTCAAGCACAACCACCACCAATCCATTTCCAGCAGCTAAGGGAGCTTTCTAGCAGCTAGGAGGCACCACTTCTCAAGCAAAGAAGCAGCCAAGACTTGTCTACAAGGGTGAGTGGTCATTTACCTCTTTTCTAGCTCATTCTTGCACCAATTTCTTAGCCCACTTGCTCACTGTTTTGAGCTCCGGCCCTAACTGAAAGGGGCCTTATTTTGAGCTATTCTACATGTTTGATTAAGGGCTCAACCCCATTTGAGAGCCCCATTTGGTACTTGTTTCAATATCATCTTATATGTCAATATTTTGCATTGAATATTTGGCCTATGTGTGATCTGTGTTCGAGCCTGCAATAAACTGATTTTGGGCCTATTTTGAGCCCCTCTTCAACATTGAAGAAGGGCTCAACCATGTTTGGTGACTCTATCATGCATCTCCTTTGTAAATCCTCCAAATTACCGTAAACTTGCATGCCTTTTTTAGCTTATGTGCATTTATTTTTGGAGCATGCTATAAACTGATTTTGAGCCTATTTTGTGTCCCTCTACAACATTGTAGAAGGTACCAATCTTGTTTGGTGTCTCCATGAATGGCCTCTCTTTGTATCTCTCTTGGGTCATGTTTTGCATGCTTTGTTAGACTTATTTGGCTCCGGATTTCAGCCTTCATCAGGCTTAGAAATAGCCTTATTTTTGTCTCCTTGTCTTGCTTTGTTAAGGGCCTTAAGCCATTTGGTGTTTGGTTTTGGTACTTCATGTTGTATCCATCAAATTTTCCGTAAATTTGCATGTTTGTTTAGGCCATTCTAGCTTCTGTTTCTGGCCTTCATCAGGCTTAGGAAGTGTCTTGTTTTGGCCTATTCTTAAAGTTTTATTAAGGGTCTAAAGTGGTTTGGTGCATCCATTTGGTACCTCTCTTTATAACCCTCTTTTGGCCCTTATTTTGCATGCTATGTTTAGCATATATACATACTGATTTAGAGGTTGTCATCTCTTGTATTTGTGCATATTTTTGTTCCATATTCAATGTTGTAGAACTGATTTTTTGGGTTTGAGTATTGTACATATCACTTGCTTTGTAATTCCCCTCTTTTACCGTATTTTTGCAAGCTTTTGTTTCCATACTTGTGAGCATTATTTGGCCTTGCTTTGTGCTGATAAAATGCTAGTTTAGGGGCTGCCTTGCCACTGTTTTGCATTCCATGTCCATATTTTGCATGTTTAGCATAGCCGTAGGCCATTTCGGGCACTTAGAATTGCATTTCGGGATGATTTCATGCATTGATTGTCATTTCGTATCATTTCGGGGCTGTTTTCCCCTTTATTTAGTGGCTGAAATTTGGTTTGCATGCTTGCATATCATTTCCCATGTCATTTTATGCCTTAATGCATTGCCTCGGTTTGGCACGCACTTCGAGGCACTCCGTTTTCATTCATCGGCATCCCATGTGAGTGCGGCTGAGGCCCTCTCATGTTGGTATAAGCCCAATTTGCATTTCGCATGTCATTCCGCATCGCCTCGGTTTGCGTGCCCGTGTGCGCGCATTTCGAGGCACTTCATTTTTATCCGACGGCAGCCTATGTGAGTGTGGTTGAGGCCCTCTCATGTTGGCGTAAGCCCAATTTGCATTTTCATGCTTGTATGCCATTGCCTCGGTTTGCGTGCCCGTGTGCACGCATTTCGAGGCAGCCTATGTGAGTGTGGTTGAGGCCCTCTCATGTTGGCGTAAGCCCAATTTGCATTTTCATGCTTGTATGCCATTGCCTCGGTTTGCGTGCCCGTGTGCACGTATTTCGAGGCACTTCATTTTTATCCGATGGCAGCCTATGTGAGTATGGTTGAGGCCCTCTCATGTTGGCGTAAGCCCAATTTGCATTTTCATACTTGTATGCCATTGCCTCGGTTTGCGTGCCCGTGTGCACGCATTTCGAGGCACTTCATTTTTATCTGACGGCAGCCTATGTGAGTGTGGTTGAGGCCCTCTCATGTTGGCGTAAGCCCAATTTGCATTTTCATGCTTGTATGCCATTGCCTCGGTTTGCGTGCCCGTGTGCACGCATTTCGAGGCACTTCATTTTTATCCGACAGCAGCTTATGTGAGTGCGGCTGAGGTCCTCTCATGTTGGCGTAAGCCCAATTTGCATTCCGTATGCCATTTCATTCCATTTCATCATTGTCTCGGTTTGCGTGCCCGTGTGCACGCATTTTGAGGCACTTCGGTTTTATCCGATTTTGCATTGCACATCATCGCCTCGGTTTGCGTGCCCGTGTGCACGCATTTCGAGGTACTTCGGTTTTATCCGATTTTGCATTGCACATCATCGCCTCAGTTTACGTGTCCGTGTGCACGCATTTCGAGGCACTTCGGTTTTATCCGATTTGCATTTCTCATCATCGCCTCGGTTTGCGTGCCCGTGTGCACGCGTTTCGAGGCACTTCGGTTTTATCCGACTTGCATTTCACATCATCGCCTCGGTTTGCGTGCCCGTGTGCACGCGTTTCGAGGCACTCTGTTTTATCCGCTTTGCATTTCATGCCATCGCCTCGGTTTGCGTGCTCGCGCGCACGCTTTTCGAGGCGTTTCATTTTCATCTCATTTTCACAGCATAGTGCATACTAGGTTGTATCTTAGATTGCATTCATACATTTCCTCGATTTGCGTGCCCGTGTGCACGCATTTCGAGGTTACTCATTTTCATGGCATTGTGCATGCTATATCACATGTTTGCTGCATTTCATGCATATCATGCATATTGCATCGTGTTCGGGATAGGTGTTAGCCCGGGCACGGGAAACGAGGCACGTTTCGTACTCCGAGTGACGGAACGGGTCTCAATTCCCAAGTTACCGACACTCCGGATTACCCATGATGGAGTTAGGTTTTTGTTGTAGCATTCATCTGGCATTCATCCCTATATTGAGTTGTGCAATCCGATTCCTCGGCCATCATGCATTGATATGCGTGATTGGTGGCACGAGGATCGAGGCATGCATATATTTGTGAAAATACATTGCTATGCCCTTTTCCTGCTCTCTGTTGCAGCAAAATTAAGGATCAACAACTTTCCGGAGTTCGGCGCGCATTTCGAGAAATCTCATAAGCGAGAGGCTAATCGGGGCATCGGTGGATTTCCGCGGCGACCAGATACATCATCTATCAGAAGCGAGGCAGTCCCTGGCTTGCATGCCAGTTTTACTTCTTTTGTAATTTAATTTGTTAATTAATTAGAAATTTATATATTTATTTCGGACTGTGTTATTCTTTCATTTTCGGACTGTATTATTTATTCGGACCCTCTGCGCGAGGGCAAAATTGTAATAAGGGTGTGTGAGTGCGATGTATGTCTTCCAACCCCCATTTCTTTCTCCCTTTTATTTACCCGCTTTGGATGGTTAGATATAGAGCATATTTCAATTAGCATACTGATGTAATGACATGTTTGCATCATTCATCTGTTTTGCACGCATCGGGCTCGGCACATCATACAAACTGCATCTGTATTTCAATTCCAAATTGAATACGTGATAGTTGTAGCATTTCATATGCCATCTTTAGAATAGCCGAGCCTGCTATCTTAGTTGCATTTTGCATGTGTTGCATTAGGCATCTTGTATGCTTAGGTCCATGCATGGATTTCTAATCAGTTTTCTGTTTTGGCTTGGAGTACTCGGTAAGTTTTATGCTTTAGCATCCTTACATGCGTGTGAGTGTTGCCATGAATAGCATGCTTACCATGAGGCTATGTGCTTATGTGATATAACTGCCTTGAATGCCTGTGGGTGGAGGTTGCGTTATTTGAATTGGGACAATGCATTGACTGTTTGTTTTAAGCCCACTAGATAGTGGCAACATCTCTGTTTTCTAAGCCCACCCGAGGGTGGCAAATCCGCATTTTAGCCTACCTGCGGGTAGCACCATCACACCATTTTCAAACAAACAAACATAAAATGTTTTGTTCCAATTCAGACGGCCCAGTCTATACTTGTTTGCTGCGAGCATCACATAGTAACCTAGGCTAATAATCGGAATAAGGACTCACAATATTTTCAAAAACAGATATCATGGTTAGTAGAGGCCGGTTTTTGACCGGGCGAGAGGGGGTGCTCACGATGTGACCTTCCCTAATCGTACCCAAGTTCCCGAGCCAACTTTGGTGATGACGGACACGTGGCCTTTCGGCACCGAGTCAGGGTTTCCTAAATTTCCCATTTTAAAATATTTAGGTGGCCACTCTGTTATCTGGCAAAGCAGTCCATGTTTGGCACTTCTTTCAAAAAAAATCTGTTTTCCTTCAAAACGATTTGCCGGATTTGGACTCTTTGGTTCAAGATTTAGAACCGCGACAAAATCGAGTCCGAACTGTAGCGAGGCCCCCCGCGGGCGTTGTTACACCTGTTTCCAGATCTCCCTGTCCACCTGCCTATTATAGAGCCTTATGCTTCACTTGTTCTGCACTGGGTGGAAGGTGACTTTTCTTACATTCTATGACGTCAGATTGGCAGAACTATCTTTTCTAAGGCTTTGACTTCATTGTGTACTGTAGACTTGAAATTCCTTTGATATGTAAATAAATCTCAGGTTTAATTTCCATTCATATTGGAAGTATGATATGAAGTTTTTGGACCTGTAGACAATTTCTCTATTGCTTGAAATTTTCTGAGGAATTATCAACCAAGATAGGAGGCGTGAGGAAGATCAAATGGTGATTCATTTTTTAATATCTGGTCTCAACTATAAAAAAGCGGTCTTGTGAAGAGTCAAAATGAATTGAAAATCTAAAAGCGAAAGAGTTTTAGAATTTGAAAAGCTGAAACATTGGGTTGTGTAGAACGTGTGGTTAATGCAAAATTTTATTTTCCATATTTGTTCCCAAAGTCTCAAACCGAATCTGTTATTTCGAGGGCAAAATTGGTAGCAAAAATAGCGTGGCGGAGTTCAAACCAACTTGTGTGCCCATGTCATATAATAGAATTGATAGATGTTGACACATTAATGTATAAAAAGCATCATACGTGGTGTAAGGGTTCTCATTTTACACTTTTAACTATCATGCGAGCACTTAAGGCTCTCATTTTGGAAAGGATGGGTAAATCGGCGAAGCCTCTGCTTGCTTAAATGCCAAAGATCTATTTGCTACATTGTCGTCTCATTTCTTTAAATTTGCTAGCATTCCATAGAGTGATTGGATAAGATGGATCCAACAAAGTGGACTGAAGTAATTTGGAATAAGGCTTGTTGAGTTGGGTTGATATTAATATTAAATGTGCATTTGGTTCAAGCATATGCATTTTCCCATATGTGAGAAACATGGGCTCTTTTAGCTAAAATATGAGAAAATTCAAATACTTGGAGCATCTTCATACCATTTCCCTTTGTTGATATCTTTGCTTGATTGTCCTTTGTTCAATTTTCAGATCTCTCATCCTTTTTTGTGATTATTGTATTTTTACGGTAAGATGTTGATTCTCTTAAGTTGTTTGCTTTCCTTATATACTCGTACTTTAACTTCAAGTTGACAGGGAAGTCTTCTTGCTCGGTCATGTGATTATCATTTGGCTGATATATTTGAGGAAGTCCTAGAATTATGGTATACTTGTGGAGACATTATTTGCTTTTCTTGATGATTTTCTTTTTATTTATTTTTTAACTAGATCTTCCTTTGTACTTCTTTGGATTTGAACATCTCAAGTGTCTGAAGGGCATGCTTTAACTTGTTAAGAACATCTTGCATTAGGTGAAGATAAGTGATAGATTGAAGTTGTTATTCATAAGAAAGTTCAATTTTGATTGTGTTATTTATTTATTTATTTGGTATGTGGTAGCGGTGGTTACGTTTGTAATAGTTTTGTCTTCATACTAATGTTGCTGGGATCTTGTGGGTTGTCATAGCCTCGGAATTTAACTTGGCTAGTTGGGCTGCTTGCTTGCTTATTTCGTGGACTAAATATTTTTTCTATAAACTTATCAGGATCAGGCTGAGCTTAATACAAGCCTATGACTTGACTTGATGTAGTATTCATTAGTAATGTGGCTCAGCAGCACACAGATAAGATGTGATGATGGCTGCTGATCAGCCAGTGGAATGTGCTAGGTCATGTGTAATTCTTGATTGAATGGATCAATCACTTTATGCAGTCCCAAAAATTTGGTCCTTCATGGTGTAATCAGCTGAGTTTTTCGTTTATCTTTTCCTTTGGGGCATATGGTTAGATGAGATCTCCTTGGTTTCCTTGTTCTCATTCTTACATCCCATGTCAACATTCTTCTACAGTTTTTCTGGGTTCTCTCTGGGATCCTTACTTGGATGCTACAGTGGGTTGAGATCCCTGCAACATCTGTCCACATTTGTTTACTAAAGAATTTGGGTTGCTTGGATTGTATTTATCCTGACTCTGGATCAGAGTTTTAACTATCGGTATGACGTATAGCATCACCGATATGTAACAGATTTTGAACTTCGATAGTTTTATTCACGTATATCGGCCGATTACATGCGCTATTGTGCGATATAAGATCCCATCTCCGATATCGATACCAATACCAATTTTGATATCATTGCTTAAAATCATGCTTTTGATCGTATATTTACATGCTCTTTACGATAGGCGACACTATTGATGGTACTGAACTGCGCATGCATTCTCACCATTTTTGTTTCTTTCATCTGCGCACGATGATTGCGAGTGTTCTGCACTACCTAGGCATTTCTTTGGAGGATGAAAGTAGGTGCAATGGTGCTAATGGTGATTCAATTCATTCATCCAAATCGTGGATTGCAAGATTTTTCAATTGAGATGAAGTGGTGCACATTTTAACTATTGCATTATGTCTATTATAGTTTGATACAATTTTTCCTTTGCATTTGATTTTTGTGACTTGGATGTGCGGTTTGATTCTCGATATCAAATCGTCGACTTTTGTTCAAAAGTTAATGGCTTCTGCTACTAATGAATCTGTAAGATGTCCATACTTGGCGAATCTTGAAATTGAGAGGAGGAAGCTCTTGTTCGGAAAGGGAGACGAAAACAAATTAATGGAGGCTCTGATGCAGTATTTTTTGAGGTATATCACAACCTTATTTCTAATTTTTCTAATAAACTTTTAGAAAAAGTTAACTTTGCTCTACTCCTGTTAAGTCATTATTATTGTTGTTGTTGTTGTTGTTGTTGTTATAGGCAAAAAAGGTATCAAGTAGTCAAAAAACACCATAAGAGGGTGAACCTAAATGTTTTTACTTGGTTTAGGGTGTAGTACTGTAACAAAAGTTTGTAACTGTACCATTACATGGAATTTATAACATATGGTTAAGTGACATCAAGAAATTTAATATTTAATTCTCAAATCCCTTCTTCTTCTTTTTTTTGGATAAATTAAGCCGATGGAGATGAAGAATACTTGTAGTCTTGGCACTATTTCTCTTCTTTCCAAATTACTTAAATTCATGACAAAAATACATGGAGTACTTCAATAATGGCCTTATCACCCATTACAATCACCTTATGAAAAAGGGGTCAACCATCAATTAAGAAGCATGTACATTCTAAGGTGTCTGAGGTGTCATGTATTGTCGGACACCATGTTAGACACCATGTCGGACATGGACATCTTTGCGATACTCATCGGACACTTTTCAATACCTATTCTGGTGGTTGGAGATTTTTCATGTTTTTGTAGAAGTTTTCAATATATGTTGGTAAGTTGAGCGGCAGCAAAATTTATTGCATAAAAGAAGATGATGCAGGACAGTTAAACTTGGAGTAAATCCGCTTACAAGGCATTTGCTTGATTGTCATAATTTATTATCTTTTTGGCGTGCTCCTCTTAGTCTTAACTCTAGCTATCACCATTTTATTGTTATCCATTTTAAAATGTTTGAATTGACCTAATGCGTTGTTATTTGTCGGTTTTGTAGGTTATTGATAAAGTTCAAGAGGAGACAAAGAGCCGTGTAGGTATGTACTGCACTTATCTTTTATTCAGCATGTCCTCTCTCTTAGCTTATGAAACATATGTTTTTCTTGTAAACTCTGCTTAGCTTTATTTGTGAGTTCAATTAGTGATGTGAGTATCAATTTAAATGCTTGAAAGAGATCAATTGGTAGCACGTGACTTCCGGTTTGAAAACTAAGTCGAAAAAGGCACTCTTTTCACACTTAAGCTTGAAAATAGGCTATGGGGGGCTAAAATAGTGTAATAGTCATTAGGAGGACTGAGGAACACCTCAAACACCTCGGGAGAGACGAATGTAAGTTGCGAAGACTTACAGAACTAGCACGGGACTCTCGGTTTGAAAACTAACTAAAAAAATGCACTTTTTTACACTTAAGATTAAAAATAGGCCATCGGGGGCCAAAATCGTATAACAGTCACGAGAAGGCGTGGGGAACACTTCCAATACCTCGGGAGGGACCAATGTAATTTGTGAAAACTTACGGAAGTAGCATGAGACTCCCATTTTGAAAACTAAGTTAAAAAATGCACTTTTCTAACACTTAAGCTTGAAAATAGGCCTTCAGGGGCCAACATCGTGCAACAGCCACGAGACGGCCCGGGAAACACCTCAAACACCTCGGGAGGAACCAATGTGAGTTGTGAAAACTTACGGAACTAGTACGGGACTCCCGGTTTGAAAACTAAGTCCAAAAATACACTTTTCCACACTTAAGCTTGAAAATAGGCCTTTGGGAGCCAAAATCGTGCAACAACTACGAGACGGCTCGGGAAACACCTCAAACACCTCGGGACGGACCAATGTGAGTTGTAGAAACTTACGAAACTAGTACGAGACTCCCGGTTTGAAAATTAAGTCCAAAAATACACTTTTCCACACTTAAGCTTGAAAATAGGCCTTTGGGAGCCAAAATCGTGCAACAGCTACGAGACGGCCCGGGAAACACCTCAAACACCTTGGGACAGACCAATGTGAGTTGTGGAAACTTACGGAACTAGCATAGGACTCCCTGTTTGAAAACTAAGTCAAAAAATGTACTTTTCCACACTTAAGCTTGAAAATAGGCCTTCGGGTGCCAAAATCGTGTAACAGCCACGAGACGGCCCGGGAAACACCTCAAACATCTTGGGAGGGACTAATGTGAGTTGTGGAAATTAACGGAACTAGCACGGGACTCCCAGTTTGAAAACTAAGTCCAAAAATGTACTTTTTTACACTTAAGCTTGAAAATAGGCGTTCGACGGCCCAAATCGTGCAACAGCCACGAGACGGCCCGGGAAACACCTTAAACACCTCGGGATGGACCAATGTGAGTTGTGGAAACTTATGGAACTAGCACGGGACTCCCGGTTTGAAAACTAAGTCCAAAAATGCACTTTTCCGCACTTAAGCTTGAAAATAGGCCTTCGGGAGTCAAAATCGTGCAACAACCACGAGACGGCCCGGGAAACACCTCAAACACCTTAGGACGGACCAATGTGAGTTGTGGAAACTTACGGAACTAGTACGGGACTCCCGGTTTGAAAACTCAAAAAATACACTTTTCCACACTTAAGCTTGAAAATAGGCCTTTGGGAGCCAAAATCGTGCAACAACTACGAGACGGCCCGGGAAACACCTCAAACACCTTGGGACAGACCAATGTGAGTTGTGGAAACTTACGGAACTGGCACGGGACTTCCTGTTTGAAAACTAAGTCAAAAATGCATTTTTCCACACTTAAGCTTGAAAATAGGCCTTCGGGTGCCAAAATCGTGCAATAGCCATGAGACAGCCCAGGGAACTCCTCAAACACCTCGGGAGGGACTAATGTGAGTTGTGGAAATTAACGGAACTAGCACGGGATTCCCGGTTTGAAAACTAAGTCCAACAATGTACTTTTTTACACTTAAGCTTGGAAATAGGCGTTCGACGGCCCAAATCGCAAATGACCACGAGACGGCCCGGGAAACACCACAAACACCTCGGGATGGACCAATGTGAGTTGTGGAAACTTACGGAACTAGTACGGGACTCCCGGTTTGAAAACTAAGTCCAAAAATGTACTTTTTTACACTTAAGCTTGAAAATAGGCGTTCGAGGGCCAAAATCGTGCAATGTACCACGTGGACGCCGAGAAACACCTCAAACACCTCGGGATGGACCAATGTGAGTTGTGGAAACTTACGGAACTAGCACGGGACTCCCAATTTGAAAATTAAGTCGAAAAATGTATTTTTTTACACTTAAGCTTGAAAATAGGCCTTCAAGGGCCAAAATCGTGCAACAGCCACGAGATGGCCCGGAAAACACTTCAAACACTTCGGGATGGACCAATGTGAATTGTGGAAACTTACGGAACTAGCACGGGACTCCCGATTTGAAAACTAAGTCCAAAAATGCACCTTTTCACACTTAAGCTTGAAAATAGGCCTTCGGGGGTCAAAATCGTGCAACAGCCACGAGACGGCCCGGGAAACACCTCAAACACCTCGGGATAGACCAATGTGAGTTGTGGAAACTTACGGAACTAGCACGGGACTCCCAGTTTGAAAACTAAGTCAAAAAATGCATGTTAAATTGTATATGTTATGGATAAGATAATAATTGTCTAACTGACATTTTTTTTTTTTTTGTGTTTCATTTTTTTGCAGATTCGAGATTTGATATGGACGTGTTTGGTAATTTGGTGGGCCGATGGTAGAATATGGACGTGTTTAATCCGCCTTTGATATTTTATTTTTGTTAATATTAGTAGACATGTTTTTTGTTGGATATTAGGAGATGTATTTGGTAATCTGCATACGGTTGATATTATATTTTTGTGGATATTAGTAGACGTTTTTTGTGGATATTAGGAGACATGTTTATAATCCGCATGCAGTTCATATTATATTTTTGTGGATAGTGCTAAAATTCGATTGTGATGTTTATGAAAATGAACAGATTTTTGTATTGATTTGTAATAGATATTTTATTGAACAGGTTATTGAAATGCGCAGGGAATTGTTACTGAAAAGAAAAAATTTCGGAAGAAAATAATACCCTTATTTTCAAAATTTTTAATTTTTATTAGTGACGAAATAAAAAATGTCGCTATTAGTTTTCAAAAAACATGGCGAATAATTTTGTCACATTTGTTGAATATTTCGTCGCTAAATTGAAATATTTGGTGACGAAATGTTTTTTGTCATTGAAAAATTTTCTTTTTTGCTCATTTTAGTGACAAATTTTTTTGTCACCTTAATCCATATCATTGGTGAGGAAAACTTTCGTCACTAAAATATATTTGGTGACGAAATATTTCGTCACAAAAAACAATTAAAATGAAATATTATTTAGTTTTGGTGACGAAATTGGTATTTTAGAGGATGAAAAATTCAACATTTGGAGACGAAACATTTCGTCGTCAAAAATGAATAATAGGTGACGAAACTGTTTTTCGTCACCAGGTACTTTCTGTGACGACCTATAGGCCACGAATGTGGTGACAAATTTTTTTCGTCACAGATCACTTTAGTGATGAAATTTTGATGTTTGGAGACAAAATCAGTTTGTCACCAAAGGCCTTTTTTGTTGTAGGCCCATGCAGACTTTCATGTCAAACTGGCCTTTGGCCCATTCAAACTTTCATTCATGTCAAACTGGCCTCTGGCTCATTCATTCGTTTATGTCAGACTGGCCTTCGGCCCATTCAGCTATTCATATCAAACATTTGTCCATAATTCAAACTAGCAAACTTATAAGGCTTATAAGGAAATAAGCAGTTGGACAAATGACAAGCTTCAAAATGTCGATATTACTCACAGTGATCGGTTGGTTGGTTTGCCCTGGAGCTCGACCCTACACATTCCATGAACACAAAAGGGACAAACAATTCGATCCGTTCTAAAGTCACATTTTTCTCTTTAGGCTTCATTCTTATCTCTTTAACTCAATTACAATGCTCAATGCATGCCTAAAAGTACTTGGGAGTGAAAGAGAACAAAAAATGAAATACAGAATGTCTTTTCAAAATTTCAGAAAACAGGATCCCCGCTCGAGTGTGGACTTCCTCGCCAAGCGGACCCTTGAAGCCTGCAAAAGCACTAGATATGTCAAATTTACGCTCGATCGCAAACTCTGGCGCCCGAGCGGAAGGCCTTAATACATAGCTCCCCGCTCGAACGGACACCATGTCTGCAAAAAGTGCTAGATGCATCAAAATTACACTCGAGCGTGAAGTCTGGCGCTCGAGCTGAAGGTCTGTCTACTTAGCTTCTCGCTCGAGCGTGAACTTCCTCGCTCGAGCGGACATCCAAGTCTGCAAAAAAATACTAGGAGCACGAAATCCACGCTTGAGCACCGGTTTCCCCACTCGAGTGGACATCAAATTTTTTGGGTTTTCCAAAACATGTTATTGAGCTTCAATTTGATGTTCAAACGTTCCAAATGCATGATTTTGGCTTAAACTTCACATATACATATTCTAACATGGTATAAACACCAAACTACAACACAATGAAGCTCAATTTCACAATTTAATCACATGCATGACTCAAGTTAACTCAAACTCATCACCAACTCACTAGATTCAAACATGCAAGACTCAAACTCCCATGATTTGCACTTGCATGTAAAATATACACAATATCCTCAACTTAATTGGTGAAGAGATGATCAAATACATGGTCATTAATCAAAACTCAACATGGATCATACACATTGCGCTCAAATATGAAAATTTATGACAAATTCTTACATGCATGTGTTCTAAGACTTCAATTTCAACAAAACCAACTCATTTTCATCATAATCAATCTAACCCATGTTCTTGACCATTAATCAAACTTGAATTCATAAATTACAACATTAAACTCATGAATTCCTTTACCTAGGAGCTCAATCTTCCAAACTATAGCAATTTCTTGAGTTTAATCTTTAAATTTCCCAAACCTTGAGCCAAGATTACACAATTATCTCCCTCTCTCCCTCTATAGCCGGCCCTCTCTCTTCTTGGAGTTCAAATCAGCCAAATGAAGCTATAAAGAGAGAATTGAGGGTGTAGTACCTTAATACAACAAACCCCACTAATTCTAATATAATAATAAAAAAGTAATAGGGTACTAATTTATCAATTTAATCTGATCCGAATCAATTTCCAATTAAATTTCATTGTAGATTCTAAAAATTACGCTAATCACAAAGGTGCAATCAATTTCGGGTTCTGTGGCCGATAAAGTCCTCAATTTAATTTCCAAAGCAGACAATCAAATAGATATTCCTACGGTGAACAGATAGAAATTTATAACCACATATTTTCACATAATAGCTCATAAAATCATATTAAACACATAATCATGCTCATATTAAGGACCAATTAACATATTACGGAACTGAGATATCACACTTTATCTCCTTGAACTATCATCTAATATCACATTCAATTTGGACTTTCTTATTTTTTCGTTTAATCACTAAATTAATTTTTAATTTGTTAGAGAAAAAATTGAAAACAAAACAACAAAAATATTCATGGAAACATCAAATGTTCACTAAAGATAATAAATTTAATGGGCAAATTACACTAACACCACCTGAGGTTTGTGTTTATTGACATATTTGCCCTTTAGCCTTTCTACATATAAAATAATAAAATAATACTGATATTTTGTTTATGTCATTTCAAAAGAAATAACAATCATTTTCTTTAGTTTAATTTACACAAAAAATTAAATTTCTTTTTTTTATATTTTTTATTTTACTGAAATATTTTTAATATTTTAAGCCTTTTTTTTATTTTTTTGATACACATAATTTAGATATACTTAATAAGTATAATATTTTGTGATTTTTTTTTTATATTCACCAAGTACAAAAATATAAAAATTTAGTAATATTGTAATAAATGTGAATGATGGTGTTTGGTATACTATAATAAATGTGGGTGAATAAACGAGAAAGAAAAATGATGGTGGAATAAATATGAAAAATTCTATTCATATATAAAATTTTGTATAAAAAATATGATAAAAATATTATGATAGTGATGTTGTTGTAAATATAAATTATGTTTATGAGTGTTTTGTTTTAAAGTGAAAGGTCACCATTAAACTATATCATTGTGTTTAAAAATTTTATATAAAATTTATGTTTGTATTTCATCACTTAATAAGAATATGTTTAGTTAGAATTTAATGATGGAAAGTTATAGAATGTAGTCGTGATGATAGAGAGAAGAAATTGTAGGAAAAATGACAAAAATGTCATTTAAAAAATTTTAGAGCATGACATCAGCTATCCGTGGGACATTTTGTAATGAGATTATAAACCTTAGGAAGGGAAATGTAATTTTTCAAACGTAAGGGTGGAATCTATATTAAACTGAAATCTCAGGGGGTGTTAGTGTAATATACCCAAATTGATTTTTTTTTTTTAAATTCTTCACAAATATTTAAATTTTAGGTACATCTAAAAATTTAAATTTTTTAGCTAATATAAAAAAAATTACTAAAATTAAAAAATATGAAAACTTATTTTAAAAAAACTTAAAAATTGTATTTTAAATTAAAAATCAAACATTTTTTTTAGTTGAATGGTAAAGTGATATTGAGTGATAGTTCAAAAAGGTAAATTGTAATTTACTCTTATAGATAAACGGGTATTTCTGTCACCAAGGCATGAATTGAAAATAATTAATAGGTAAAGGGAGTAAAGTGTTACAATTTTTAGTTCAGCAGGGGTAAAGTGATATAAGACAATAGTTTAAGTAGATAAAATATAATTTGTATATAACTAAGGGCAAATTACATTTTTAAGTGTATGAACAACTAATATTTTCGTTATTTATTTGGGAGGGAAAATGCAATTTAACTTTTTATATTTCATTTCATGTGTGATTTACTTTATTGTATTTTTAAAATAAGCACATAACTTCCTTATGTTTGAGACATTTCACACTTTTTTTTTTTTTTTTGATCGGCAAAAAAAATCTTTATTGATGAAACATCAAAATGATAAGATACATCAATAAAGAGGAGCTCAGAGCTAAGACAAGCTCGAAGCTCCGGTTGGTGAGAGACCAACAAGAAGAAAGAAACAAACAAAAAGCCGAACAACACTGTGATAACAGCATTGTGCAGAACAACACTATGCAGATCACCCACTAGGATAACAGCAGCTCCCACACCATGCCTAGCTCCAAAACAGAACACCCTGAAATGAGGCCATTGTTTCAACTTCTGAGGTTAAGTTAATGCCTTCTATGTGACTTCCCTCTGTGTGACTCCCATCGTCTTGGGGCATATTCCATAATTGAAGCAAAACACCCAGACCAAACCACACAGCAACGCAAAGCAAACCAAAGGGAACAACAGTGAAGACACAGCAGTGGAGACATCCAAATTCAGTCCAGCTGAACATAGCACAAACAGAACAACTGGTGCCACAATCTACCCATGCATTTCACACTTTGCCGTTAAGTTGGACGAAATATTTAATGATATACTTTAATTCACAAATCACAATAGGATTATGTGGTTATTTTCAAATAAGAGAGGGGTAATCTGCATATGAGACAAATCATAAGGGGTAAAGTGAAATTTTTTACAAAAAAGAAAAGGGAAAGAAAATTATATATAAGCCAACTTTCAAGACCCAAGTGAGGTGATTGGTTGATAATTAAAGAATATAGAAGAGAGAAAGAGAGTTGCCTTAGATATTATAATTGGTTAGCCAATTATTGGATTTGAAAAGTGAATATAATTTTTAAGATAGAACAGCAATGCCAAAAAAAAAAAAAAAAAAAACACCATTTGCTTTAGTTTTAAAATTATCATTTGAGCATGGAGTTGAGAGTTGAGAATTGAGAGTTGAGAGTTGGGTTTTAAAAAAAAAGAAAATTTGTTTGTTAAGAGTTTTGAAAAACTTTTTGAATTTTGAATTTTGAAAAGAGTTTTGACTTGTAATTTGAGTTTAAAATTTTTGAATTTTGAGTTGTATTTTGAAAATTTTTGGATTTATTTTTTTAAATATTTAAAAATGTTTAATAAAATTTTATTATTTTTATTTTAAATATATAATATTTATTTATATATTTTAAAATTTACATTTTATTTTGTATACATTTTAATTTTTTAATATTTTAAACTCAAAATATAACTCCACACTCAAATTGTAACCAAACACATATTTCAAAATTTCACACTCAAATAGTAACCAAACATATAACAAAATATTTAAAATAAAAAAATAAAAATTTTAAAATACAGCACACAAATGAATGAAATACAGTGCACATTAAAATACATATTTAAAATATAAAATATTTACCCTAAAAAAATAAAATTAAGAAAATTTTTGAATATTTAAAAAAAAATCCAAAATATTTTAAAATATAACTCAAAACTTCAAAACTCATAACCAAACAAATTTTCTCTTTTTAAAACTCAACTCAAAATATGATTCTAAACTCAAATCATGATTCTAAAAATAATTTTAGAAAATAAAATAAAAATATTTTTTTGAATTTTTTAAAATAAGTTTTGAAAAGAGTTTGGTTTTGAGTTTTGAATTGTTTGTTTGGTTATGAGTTTTGAAAATAATTTTTGAATTGAGTTTGATATGTTTTTGAATTGTATATTTAGTTATGAGTTTTGAAATTTTTTGATTAGAATCACAATTCCAAAACAAAACTAAATGTGGCCAAAATAAATATATATATATATTTTTGATTTTTTTTAAAATAGAGTTTTTAAAAGAGTTTGGTTATGAGTTTTGACTTGTGTGTCTGATTATAAATTATGAAAATAATTTTTAAATTAAGTTTTGAATTGTATGTCTGATTATAAATTTTAAAAAATAAAATAAAATTATTTTATTAGAATTACAATTTGAAAAGAGAACCAAACGGGTGCTTTACGAAATTACAAGATATTCCATTAAGGGTTGTTTTGAAAAGTGCAAAGCTTTCATAAAAAATTTCGTTTACAAAGAACTTTTGATTTTTTTAAAATTTTGTTGGAGAAAAAATAAAATAATTATAATTTAAATGTAATATTTTATTTTATTAACTTTTTAATTTATTTTGTCTTTTAATAGATTAAATTATCCTAACATATTTTCCAAACGATGCTTAAATAAGTTAATTGTTTTACTTATTAAAAGGGTAATATGATCTAAATAAGTCAAATAAATTAACTTAAGTTATGTATGGCATGTGAGATTTTGGTTATTTTAACTACAAAATAAATTAAAAAATCAATAAAATAAAATATTACATTCAAATAATAATTATTTTATTTTATTTTTATAAAATTAAAAAAAATTAAAAAAATTCATTCCAAACAAGACATTTTAACTTAAATTAAAAATAATGAAAAAGTTAAAAAAACAAAAAAAGTCAAATCATTTCTCAAGGCTTATAACTAATTTCCCAAAAAGCCCAAAAACAAGTTTAAATAAACAAAAAAAATTATCAATTATTGTGAATTTAAAATGTTTTTTAATTATATATTTATTTTAAAACTGTCGCTAAAAAACAGCATTATTCGTAAACGGGAAAGTATTTGAAGACCTTTTGAGGAAGACGGCCCTTTTTTGCAGGGAGAGAGAGAGAGAGAGAGGGGGGAGATTGATGATGGCCGCACTCTCTCACTACTCTTTATCTTCTCTTCTTTTGAACTTGTATTATTCTTAAAAAACCTCCAAACAATAATTAGAAAGAAAACAAAATTATCGGCAAAGCCCTCTCATCTCCGGTGACCTTTCTCTGTTAGCCTTTAGTTTTTTTTATAATATATTATTTAGGGAGAGAGAGAGAGAGATCGATTTATAGAGAATTAGTGTTGGCGTATTATTAGGCAAAGAAGAATTAATGGAGTTTGAAGATCAAGAAGAGCACGAGGAAGAGATTGGGCTTCCACCAAGCTATTATGACTCACTCGGCAACTCTTCTTCACGCCCCAAAATGTCGACCTCAGTTTCAACTGGGGTCGACCCGCCGCCCAGGAAGCCCAGGTACAGAGAGTGCCTCAAGAACCACGCCGTCGGACTCGGCGGCCACGCCGTCGACGGCTGCGGAGAGTTTCTCCCCGCCGGAGCTGACGGCTCCCTCGATGCTCTCAAGTGCGCCGCCTGCAACTGCCACCGCAACTTCCACCGCAAGGAGTCCGATTCCACCACCGTAGGCGGCGGCGGAGAGGTCCTCAACTTCCCTCACCACCACCACCCCCCACCACCCCACTTCCTTGCTCCTCCGCATCAGCAGTTCTCTCCCTACTACAGAACCCCATCCGGGTACCTCCACGTGGCGCCCCACCAGAGGCCTCTGGCTCTGCCGTCGACCTCAGGCGGGGGAGGCGGAGGAGGAGGCGGTGGTTCGCAAAGCCGTGAGGACGAAGAGGATATGTCGAACCCGAGCAACATGAGCATGGGAGGGAGTTCGAAGAAAAGGTTTAGAACAAAGTTCACGGGGGAGCAGAAGGACAAGATGTTGGATTTGGCGGAGAAGTTGGGGTGGAGGATCCAGAAGCAAGATGAGGGGGTGGTTCAGCAGTTCTGTGAGGAAACTGGCGTGAAGCGACATGTGCTCAAGGTCTGGATGCATAACAACAAGCACACTCTCGGTAAGAAACCCTAGAAGAAGAAAAGCAACCCCAACCCAACCCAACCCACCAACAACAAAGGTAGTAGTAGTAGTAGTAGAAGAAGAAGAAGACATTTATATGTGTTTTATCTCTTAAATATCTTAATATATATATATTGTACTATTTATAGACCGCGAGAGAAACATATGAAGATGGCAAGAGTGTAGTTGATGCGTTGTTGTTGGTATGAAAATTGTGAGAGTGAGAGTGAGACTACTACTTTTGCTTTCTCCAATTTCTAGTAGTGTTAGTGTTAGGCTTTTCTTTCTTTCATTTTCTGGTTTTTTTTTTTTTTTTTTTATCCTTTGGTTTCCATTTCTGACCAGCTTTGTGACCGGTGTTGGGACGATGTGTCTATATATATATATATATTTGTGAAGTTTTAGTTTCATCGCAAGTGGTAAGCGTGCAATTGGGAGATTTAGCTTATGAATATTGGGTTTAATTAAAGTTGGGTGTTGTTGAATGTGTGTAGTTCGGTGAAGCTTATGGATTGCAGACATGGTTGAATTGAAGCTCAAGAAATAGTGATATGCTTATCTTGAGAGTTTGACCTTTAAACTGTGTTTTTGTGTCGTCATCTAAAATAATCCACCGAGTGTTTGCCCCAAATGACCGACTTATAGACTTTCGGTGAACTGCATTTGCCCTTTTTTTGTATGCTCATCTCTCTCTCTCTCTCTCTCTCTCTCCCCATATGTGCGTCATCATTATTTACTTTTCCGACCTATTTACAGTTTTGAGTCCTTGAATGAAGCTTGGACAAATGTGCTTGCACGAGTTTGAGAGAGAGAGAGAGAGAGATCAGTTGTATCAATGTTGCTGTGTTATTCGCGTGTGTGGGGTTGGGTTCTCAGTTTCATTCATTTATGTGTGTTCACATCCGTTGTATGCTTGCAGTTATTTCCTATTTTTCTTCTACATCACTTTCTTAGCCCTGCACTATTCACAGAAATAGAGTGTCTCTAATAAATCTTCATATCTATCTCTTTAAAAAGTTTCTTCCCTCTTCAAATGCTGTAAACCAAGGTTTTGATCATGGGCATTTCATTTCTGCTTAACATCTGCTCCACTATTTTAAATAGCTATACAATCAAATATATACATGTCGAAATGTATCAGCCAATATTTAAGACCGATCTGTTTCTGTTGCAACTCTCGGTTCTCTTTCCTGGGTTGCAATTGCTTTTGCTTTTCAGTCATGAAATGAGTTGAAAGATTGATATTTGAACATTTATTTTTTTATTATGTCCATGATATATTGATTGATATTCATTTAAATAACTATAGATTAGTATATGATTTTTTTTTTTTTTTGATCAGCAGTATATATTTGATCTATATATGTATTTTTTTATGTGGTATGATTGAACTCTAGGGAAGAAGTCCAAGCCCAGATGTTTGATCATTGGTGGCTGTATCTTGGGAATGATAGAACTGAATTAAAATGTTAATTTCTATATCAATTTTTATTTTTTATTTTTTGGTCACCAAGTATAACACTTTATCAATAGATGTTGATATATGTAATTACTGGTATATCAGTATATCTATCAATTAGACCCAACGATTAAGTATTATGAGTGTGTTGAGAACTTGAGAATCGAATAACAAAATTACCTAATAATGGAGTTCTTATGTCATTGGGCAACCCATGCAGGTTCAATACAATTTTGTTCTTAACTATATATAGGTATATATGTCTGTGTTTTGTTTGTTTGTTTTTATAATTTTCTTGGGAAAGAGAATAATGTGCCTGCAACAGTGGTATATGTTGCTCTCATGGAAACTCAAATCCAAACATGGATAAGTGTCCATGTTCGAGAAAGTCGATAGATCCAAAGCTTGGTCTCTCGAATTAAATGTCTCTTCCCTTTCCCCTTTTCGATTTTAATATTCCTAAGGGAAACATGTGGGCACTCCACCAACAAGCAAAATTTATTATATGTGCATACATATATACACATCTTTACATAGAATTATGGGCACCTTGGAAGGAGACAGCTTTTCTTTGCAACAACATTTCTTAGTCTTCAACTACTACTCTCACTTTCTCAGCTATGCATTATATCAACAAAAAAAAAACCCTCTTATCTTGTTAGGAATTGATACATTTAATCTATATTGGTGAGACACGTAATACAAATAAAAATAAAAACAAAAAACAAAACAATCACACGTACAAAGCACGAAGATTTACATAGTTCACTTCAAAATTAAGGTTAGGTTTACGGCTATCAAAATTAAGCTTATGTTTACGGCTATTGTGATTTCCGTGATGATATAATTACATTCCCCTCAACTATAAATAACATAAATGAGGGCAATTTGACGAAGTGTGAAAATACTAAAGTATCCTCACTTCAAAATTTGCAATCGAGTAGTAAGTGATCAGTATTTATCGATATTTATATTATCCAACAAATCTGTCTGTCTCTTATTTATCAGCAATGCTAGTTATGTATTTGAAAAAAAATTACTTAGCAAATACGTACTTAAAAAAATTATCCTAAATTTAAAATGAGTAGATTAAATTCTGATTTAAATCTACATCCAATATTTAAATTCTGATTATTTCTCTTGGTAGGTAGCATTTTTGCTTATTTATTTTTGTTGTGTAGTAATGCTTAGATTTAGACAAGTTGAAAATGCTTTTATGCATTATAATTCAATTTTAAATATGTAACTCATGCAATAATGATGAAGGCATGCAACAAATAAGGGATAATTAGTGTTGCTCTTACTGAATCATGGTTTACCTTTATGTTGCTGTGGATCTGATTTATTGTTTTCAGGTTACGAATCATGATTTGGTATGTGTTTACTTTGTTCTTTTTAGTTCTTCTCATCAGAGAGAGAGAGAGAGAGAGAGAGAGAGAGAGAGAGAAATTTAGACTATGTTAGGCATTTTACCTAATTTCACTACAGAATAGTCTCCAACAGGATAGATGACTCGCAAGTATTTTGTCTCATTCTCTCTTAGTTAGCTACGAGAACTTGAGTGGTTCGACAAATCAATTTTAAGAGTACAGCAAAGTGATTAGATAAAATGCAAAATGTAAAGTTTTTAGACAAAATATCTATTGGGGTTGGAATTGCTGTTACTAGTTGTGTGGTTTGAATGATTCTCAAGTTTACTTGCAATGTTATGATACTGCTATTGATACTTTGCTTGTTTTGGGGTCCAAGAGCTTGCCTGCAAGATATACCCTTGAAGATATAATTAACTTGTCCTGGGGAGATTTTCAGTATCAGTTAAAGCTGCATACTGGAATTGTGGTCCACATATGGCTATCTATATGTACATATATTTTTGTTGGTTACAGGAAAAAAATAGATGGGCAGATTTAATAATGGCATTCATCAGTCTTACCAAATTTATGGCTTGCTTACCTATTCATTCAAAAAATTTGGGTGAATGAATCTTCAGTTTAAATGTAAACCCAAAAATGGCAATGACAACACTAAGCCTAGCAACACATGAATCAGTCACATATACAGCTACAAAATGAGCCAAATTAGTTGAGTTTGAGTGTGTTTTACTCCTCAAAAATATGTTTGAAGTCAACTCATTATCATGATTTTTAAAAAAATGTATTAGATATTGATATTAGACAGTATTAGGAGATATATCAATAAATAACTGTATAGAATTTTAAAATCTCATTACGTAACAGTTGATATAATGCGGAACAAATTATATTTAAAACATGCTCATCATATAAACAAACTATGGTTTAAAATCGCGATATTGATATAAATGTTGATATCAATTGTTGTGTAATGGTATTGGGAATTTTGGCCAATATGTATCAGAATGATCAAGGGTTAGGTGTTACCGTAATGAATTTTTAAAAGGGTTTGGCTTCTCTCCAATCCCAAATCAGACTAGTGTAGTATTATTAGGCCCATTGGGTTCTCTTTTGGATCATGTTTTGATAATTTAAACCATTTACATTTTAAAGTTCGTCGAGTACATCATTCTTGTAAAAAATCAAGTTAATCGAATAATGAAAATCACGTGTTCTGATTAGTTTTATATGAAAAAAATGATCGATGAGAAAATAAAAGGTTCATACAAAATTGCTCTAAACACATTGTTTTTGTTATCCGATCAACTTGTTTTTTTGTAGAATTGATTAACTCGACGAACCTTAAAATATAAACGGTTCAGATTATCGAAACGGGACCCAAAACTAAACCCAATGAACCGGACTAAACGATATAATTAGTGAAGACAGTCTAGTCTTTTCTAAAAATCATTAATAGCACTCTAAAGCTCAATTTTTAAATTACAATTGTGTTAAAAATCATTAATAGCACTCTAAGGCTCAATTTTTAAATCACAATTGTGAAATAGACCGATACGATAAAAAATTGACAGTGATTGACTCAGAAAATTACCTAATAGGTATTGGCCAGTTCCGCGATGTCTAATCAGTTTGTAATGGAATTGGTCGGTCGAAAAATTGTTACATACGTGCCAAAATATTAAGGGTGTGTTTGGTAACGTTTGCGTTTTCAATTTATATTTACAAAAATTTTATAAATTGATTTTTGTTTATTTTTTGTTTATTTTTATAAAAACATAAACTACAAACGCGTTTGGTAATTGATAAAATATTTTAAAAAATTTAAAAATATAAAAAAGAGTAAGAAATGACAAGTGGTGGCAAGTGACGGCGGAAGACGGTGGTGGAAAGTGGTGACGGTGGGTGGGTAGGTGGCGAGTGGCGGTGGCGGTGGCGCGGTGGCGGTGGCGCGGCGGTGGCGGTGGTGGTGGTGGTGGTGGTGGTGGGTGGGTGAAGGTGGCCGGAGGTAGGTGGTAGCGAGTGGGTGGCAGAGAGTGGGTAGCAGGTGCCTAGTGGTGAATGAGTTGGTGACGGTAACGGGTGATAGGTGGTGGTGGCAGGTAGATGGCGGATGGCGGGTGGTAGTGGGTAGTGGCGGGTAGCTGGGTGACGGTGGCGGTGGCAGGTGGTCGGTGGTAGCGAGTGGGTGATGGTGGTGGTGGTAGTGGTGGGTGGCGGTAGCAGGTGGGTGCCGGATGGCGGGTGGTGGCGAGTGGGTGGTGATGGCGGGTAGGTGGCGGATGGTGGTAGTGGGTGGGTGGGTGACGGTGGTAGGTGGTGGGTGGTAGCGAGTAGGTAATGGTGGTGGTGGTGGTGGTGGCGGTGGGTGGCAGTGGGTGGAGGTGGTGGGTGGTAGCAAGTTGGTGGTGTTGGTGGTGGTGGTGGCGGGTGGTGGGTGGTGGTGGTGGCAGGTGGGTGGCGGGTGTGTGGTGATGGTAGGTGGGTGGGTGACAGTGGTAGGTGGTAGCGAGTGGGTGGTGTTGGTGGTGGTGGTGGCGGGTGGTAGGTGATGGTGGCAGGTGGGTGGCGGATGGCTGGTGGTAGTGGCGCGTAGGTGGCGGGTGGTGGTGGCGGTAAGTGGGTGGGTGACGGTGGCGGATGGTAGGTGATAGCGAGTGGGTGGTGGGTGGTGGTGGCAGGTGGGTGGCGGGTGGGTGATGGGTGATGGTGGTGGTGGTAGTGGTAAGTGATGGATGGTGATGGCGGGTAGATGGCAGGTGGCTGGTGGTGGATAGTGGTGGCAGGTGGGTGGTGAGTGGTGGTGGCAAGTAAGTGGCGGGTGGTGGGTCGTGGTGGTGGTGGTGGTGGTGATGGCGAGGGGTGGGTGGTGGTGGCAAGTGGGTGGTGAGTGGTGGTGGCAAGTGGTGGTGGGGGGTGGGTAGTGGTGGCGGAAGACAGTGGTGGAAAATGGTGGTAGGTGGTGGCTAGTGTGGGGTGATTAAAAAAAAAAACTAAAAACTCAAAATGGAAACACATTTTTTGTGTTTTCATTTTTTGGCCAAATTTATAAATTGAGATCACTGATTTATAAATCAAAAATTTTACCAAACAAGTTTTTATTTGAGTTTTTTAAATTTTTGTAAATATAAACAGAAAACTGAAAACGTAAGTGTTACCAAACGGCACCTAAGTATTAGCCCTTTTTTTTTTTTTTTGAAAGAAATTAAACTTGAATATATTGTAACGCTAATTAATTATTTTGAACCCAACTTAATAAATTAATATTATACACCAAAAACAATCAAGTTACTATATAAGATCGACTCAATTGAAGTTTGTTAAAATTGATTTGAAAGATAAACAAATCAAGCTCATGTTTAGAGTTGATTGTTTCCAAGGTTCATGTCATTTGCAATTTTGAAATTGCAATGAGTGAAAAATTTATATCTACATTTACTTCATACTTCTTGGCTAGTTAAATGTGGCATAAGTAATAGAATAATACTATATATATCAATTAATATACACACTAGTGCACTAACAGACGACATGTCATTATTTGTATGATTTTAAATATTTGTAACTTGTATAATAAATGTAATTAATAATAGTATCATAATACTAGTTAGTACACTAGTGTGTACACTAATTAGTGTATGTAACACCATTGTAAGTAAAAACTAAGTTGGGTTTTCTCTTACATCACATTGATTAATGTGTCTCGCACATATCGTTGAGTATTTTAATTTTGGCTTATGTTTGGGAGGTTGGATTTGAGAATTTTTTTGGTTAAAATAATCACAAAAAATAAAATAAGTTTTTTAGTATAATAAAACAAAACATCACATTCAACTGATAATCATTACATTTTTTCTTTCACAAAAAAGTCAAAAAAAGCCAAAAATTCTTTTCAAATTAAACTTTTTAGGCCCAAACTAAAATAATTAAAAAAACTAAAATGCTAACTCACTGCCCAAAAGAAGCCTTAATCTGGGTTGGAAGTGGGTGGCCTCACCAGTCTCGTCGTGATCTTCCAGTTTTAGCTAAAAAACGGATGGCTAATTAATTAAGAGACTTTCACTGGCAATTGAAGCGACCCTGGGGTGGTGTGTGGTGGTGTGATTGAGAGTAAAAAAAAAAAAAAAAAAAAAAAAAATGGATCATGCCACCTCAGCCGGGAGTCGAGGGTGTGGGTGTATGTATCACTGTTGATTAATTAATGCTTGAATTCAGTTACAAATACCTACAATACAACATGGGCTTGCCTTTTACTTTGTCGGTAGCTTATCACAACATGGGTTGTTATGAAAATTTAGGATTGTTTTGGAAATTAAATTTTTTAGTAATTTTTTGATCTTTAGAAGTAATTTTTTGATCTTTAGAAAAATATATATATATAAAAATAAAGAAAAAAATTACTTTTTAAAATATTTTTTTGACTTTTTAATTAAAATTTTCCAAAATAGGATTTGTGTTGCATTTCAAGCAAAAACTGATGAGACATAAAAGCTTAATTGACCAAAACCCTTTGCTCACTTGGCTAGTACATTTTGGCATCTACCTACTTATTTTATGGAATGGTACAATTGCTTTCCCATTCACTTTTTCATTTGGATAAATTATATTGAATTTTTTCTTTTTAGATTTAAAAAATATATAAGAAATTTAATATAATTATACTGATTTTCTTTTTGATATGATTAAAGTAATTAAAATTAATATAAATAATTCAAAAATTTAAAGATAAATAAAATAAAGTATATTTTTAATGTAAAAGATGAGACAATATTATTTTTTTATGACTAATGAATTACTGATAAAAATATAATTAAGCGTTATATGAATTAAAATTTTATATGAGTTTAATATAATTATATCAAATTTGTAAATTTTATTATATATTTTTTTTTGGAATTTTTTTTTTTGAGGTCCCTCGTATTAAGATTTTATAGTATAAAGGACATCTAATATTTCATAATGTCTAAAGTCCCTCAACTTGATCCAGAGAAAATTGATCCAGAAAAATTTTGTCCAGAGAAATTCTAGACTTCCAAAGAATTTCTCTGGGTTCAACCTAAAGAAAATTTCTCTAGGTTCAGTTTGACCAATTTTCACACCAGAGAAAATTGATAAATTCTGGACTTCCCAAACCCAGAGAAAATTGACTTCACCAATTTTACTCTGTTAAAGGCAGAGCAAATGAAACAAATTTCTCTGAGTTTGTTTTATTGAAATTTCACTAAGTTGTCTCAGTAAATTTCTTTAAGTGTACCAAACAAACAAACGGTATCAATACATACATATGACTTCATCAATTTTACTCACTTAAAGGCAAAGAAAATTATACAAATTTCTCTGAATTTTTTTTATTGAAATTTCACTAAGTTGTCTCAATAAATTTCACTGAGTGTACCAAAACAAACAAATAGTATCAATACATACATATATATATATACATATGACTTCACCAATTTTACTTAGTTAAAGGCAGAGAAAATTAAACAAATTTCTCTAAGTTTGTTTTTTTGAATTTCACTAAGTTGTCTTGGTAAATTTCACTGAGTGTATCAAACAAACAAAAACACAAACAAACAGTATAATATATATACATACATATATGACTTCACCAATTTTACTCAGTTAAACTTCACTGAGTTTTAAATCAGTGGAGAGAGAGAGAGAGAAAGAGATAAATTCCACAATGTTTTCTTCTTGCATTTCTAGGAACTCCAACTTCCTCCTCCTTTCCGAAACAGAATCTTCAGATGGCAAAGCAGTCACCCCCACAGTGTCCACTACCTCATCTGGCAGTGAGGACAACGTAGCTTGAACAGCTTCTTCTGGTTTCACTTTACCTGAAACAGTGAAGGCTCTGCAGAGAAAATCACATCGCAAAATAATAACAATAATTTAGATGCCATTCAAAATCTCCACAGATATATATAATCAAGTCAATTAACAAGTTACCTAGAAAGAATCAACAGAGAAGATGGCACCGAATAGTTGAGAGACAAGTCAAGCCAATCACGTAGCTGCAAGAACAGAAGACCAGATAGTTTGAACTTTTGTTCTTCCATTGTTGCTGAAGCAATGGATTCAACAATCGGTTCATCAGAGAAGCTTCGGTCCGAACTAAGGTTTTAGATGCCATTTTTGGGTAAGAATGAGAGGGGTTTTTGGTGTGCGAAGAGAGATGAGAGAGTTGGATCTTGGAGTATCTGGTTTCGATCGACTTTGCCCATCTCTTCTCTCTAGGGTTTCGGAGAGAAAGAGAGAGAGAGAGAGAGGAAGTGCTGCTCTGCAGTAGAGGAAGAGAGACAAAGAATCAAATTTCTCTGATATATATTTAGAGACCTTAGACATCAAAAAATAATTTTGTGAATCTCTTTCATTACAAAAAGTGAGAGAGGAACCCTAAACTAATTTTCCTTATTTTTTTTAAACTTACCATTTTTTATTTTGATTTGATACTAGAATGTTTTCAGTTGTGGACCATACAGTCCAGCCCACTGGACTTATTGTGGGCCCTATTTCAATGTTTCAATTTATTCATGTTTTGGGCTCCTATATCTAGATATCCATAAACAAAATTGGAACAATGACTTATTTACTCATAAGCGTTGTGTAATTTTTTTTATTTTTATTTTTTATGTGTTTGACCCTTGTTATGATTAATAAGAAAATTTTAAAACTTTTTAGATGTTATGCATTTGTTGAATGATAAATTTATCAAAGTGATAATTGACCGAGACATTTTGATTTTTGTTTGTGAGTTTTGATTTATTTTTAGTTTATTTGTGTTTGTTTTTATTGAAATATGATGTAAGAATTATAAGTAGTTGAATTTTATTTTTAGAAAAAAACATATATATTTACATTGATAAATTTATCACTGAAAGTTGAATATAATTTTTTGATAAATAAGTTTGGTCCACATCAAAATCGGCTCATAAATGCCCCAAAAAAATGACACTAATGCAATAATTAGAGTAGCACAATTTCATCATATGAATTTTTGAAAAAAAATAGATGAATATTATCAAAATTATAATTTTTATATATTTTTAAAAAAGTATAAATATGATAAAATCATATAACTATGTTTATCGAATGATTCAAATCAACATATAATGGCAATTCCAAAATTACTATTCATTTTTCATTAACTAAAATACAAAAATTAATTACTCTATTTTGCATAACTAATTTTTATTTTTATTTTTATATAATCCAACACTACTCTTTATTTTAATTATTCATCAACTTAAATGGTTTAAAGAGCCTTTCCAAGGCCTTCAAAAAAGCAGCTAGTCTAAAAGTGTAATGTTAAAATAGTTATTATATTGTAGCATGTTGAAATTAGGAGTGAGCAGCGGATATACCGATCCGTCAAAACCGACCGAACCGAACCGAACCGAACCGATCCGCCGCATTTTGGACGGATGCGTGATGACGAGCGGACCATTGCGAACTGATTTTCTCCAATCCGCCAATTTAGAGGACGGATGGCGGATTTGAGATTTCTTTGGCCGCAACCGAACCGCCAAACCGCCAAATCGCGAGCACCCTAGTAATTTATAAGATTTTGTATTTTCAATTTGTTTAAATATTATGTTTGTGTTTTCAATTGAAAAAAAGTTCAAATATTCTGTTGAAAAAAAGTTTTCAACTTGAATATATTTTTTGAATTGAAAAAAATAAACATATTATTTATCTATATTTTTTAGTTTTTAAATCTAGCTCTAAAAATAATAAATAGAAAATATGATATATGTTGATTGGTTTTTGTTTTCAAGAACATATGTAGATGTAACAATATAGAGACATACAATCTTTACTACTGCTCTGTTCATGGTTTTGGTAGTTTGAATTATTATTATATTTTAAGAATCACAGATTGTAATATTTTTATGTGGATGAATCATGCTGTGATTGTAATATGTAGATGAAGCATGCAGTGATCGTGATATTCTAAAGTTTCAAACTTTCTTTCTTTAGATAAGGCATACAGTGATTGTAATACTTTTTTAAATCATTGACTGTAATACTTTCTTTTTCTTTTTTTTCTTTTTTTTTATTTTTTTTTTTATAGGAAGTGCACAAGTTGAATTATGTTGAAAATTTATAAAATTTTAAACCGCCAAACCGATTCGCATCCATCCACCAAACCACCAATCCGCTCAGTCCACATCCGCCGGATTAGTGGACGGATGCGGATTGATTTTCTTCAAACCGCCAATCTGGCGGACGGATGGCGGATTGGAAGTTTCGTGGCCGCAACCGACCTGCGCCCACCCCTAGTTGAAATGAGTAAAATAGAGTAAGAATAACTAATAGCTTCTTTTAACGAGTCATTATAAACTAGTCAAAATTGGCATGGAACAAAAAAGTAACTTTATGGCTAAAAGTTAAAAAAAAAAATCTATTGTCATTGGTCAAAAATGCCAAAAAGTAACTCAACTTTTTTTAAAAAATAACTTTTTTATAACTTCCTGAATAGATAAACTTTTTGGCTTCTAAAACAATTAGAAAGTCTTAAAAAAAAAAAAAAAAAAAAAAAAAAACTAAGAAGCCAATGTCAAACTCACCCAAAACGAAACTAAACTATCCAGTTAACTTTGCAATGGAGAGACATTATTGTCCCCTTTTGTTGTGTTTTGGAAATGAAAAAACAATTTAAACTACAAGTAGTGTTCAGTTCTACCTTTAGGAGAAAAAAATAAAATTAAAATGAAACAAATTAAAATATGTTTGGTACATATATTTTATAAATATTTAAAGATAAAAACAAAGAAAACATATTCATCAAGTTGTTGTAAGGGGAAGGCGAGGGTTGGTAGGAGGGGTGGCAAGAATGTGGATGGTGATCGGAGTGAGATAGGGAGGAGAGAATAAAATTTTATTTTGAAAACACACCATTTTATACTCAAAACATGAAATTATAGAAATTATTCACTGTGTTTTATTTTAATTTTTTGAATTTAATTTTTTAAAAATTAATTTTTTATTTTTTGAATATTTTTAAAATTTTAAACAATTTTTTTTTACTTTTTTAAATGTACCTTACTTAAATGTATCTAACAAGTAAAATATTTGTAAAAAATTAATAAATACACAAGAATACGAAAAATGTATTTCTTATTTTTTTTATTATATTTTTAGTATTTAGTAAATTTTTTAAAGATTTTTTTTTCACAAATATTATACTTTTTATGTGTATTTATATTAAGTGTATCTAAAAATTAAAAAAATTGATTAAAATATTAAAAAAAATTAGTAAAAACGGAAAAACACGAAAAATAAAAGAACTTTAATCTTTTAAAAAGTGAGTCATGAGTGAGTTATGAAACCAAACAAGTTTGTTGTCATTTTTTTTTCAAAAAAAAAATGGAATAGTTCCCAACTAGGTTTGTACAGTTTTTGTAATATGAAATCAAATGTACCATTCATAATGAGGGAATAAACTAATATTTACTCACAGTTGAGGATATTTTAGTGTAATTTATCCAAATTTCTATTTAGTATCTCCATCTTTCATGATACTCTTTAAATAATCTTCTGTGTAAAAAATAAAAACTGAAACAAAGTAAATAAATTACTTACAGGAAGTTTTTGTACCGGAAAGTTAGAACAGCAAAATCACCGGGAAGTTAGAACAGCAAAATCATGATCAAGTCAAGTATGTGACATTGTCCTTAAGACAGATTCGTCACCGTACAAGTGCTCACGAATTATCGACGTCTATCTCCCAAGATACAATAATCACTTACACAAATTGTAATAGCACTACAAACAATCTATTTTGATGAACTAGAACCTAAGTTCTGAAACTCTCTTAAAACTATAAGAACTAGTATGAAGAGTAAATGCATCATAGAAGGAAAATAGGAAAGGAAAAATGGAATGAATTGAATTTGCTGAAAAATCCTGTATTTAGAGGCCAAGAGATGTATGTTTGGAAGGGCCGAAAACCCTTCGAACATGTGTGAAATCTGGAACCACCGAAAAATGAAAAGAGGCGACTGGAGAGGCACTATTCTGAGAAGCAAAAATTCAAATCGAATTTGGTGCAAAAGTTTAAATTAATTTGTTAGGATTTCAAATTTTCCTGTAAGAATTTGAAAAAATTCAGATGGATTTTGTTGAAAAAATTAAAGCTAGGACCCAACCCGACCCACAACCCATACCACGTACCCCCACCCGCCCCAATCGGACAGACAGCGGCAACAGCTCGCATGTGTGGTGGATTTGGGTCAAACCCACTTTGTCCATAACTCTCATCCTTACAAAACTTGGGATGCCCCTTGGAACCCATCCCAAGTATGTCAACCTAAAGCTTATATACTCATATAAGCTCTCTTATTATTTCTATGTGGGACACCCAAAATAAGGTAACCCACATTTGACTTCTCAACTTCTCATTTTACGAAATTGAAAACGATGTTAATTTCTCATTCACTCATAAACAGTTTTGACGATCCGTATTCACCATGTGACTTTCTATGCGACAAGGAACATGTCACCACTTGGATCACCTCAAAAGATGTATGGGTCCCACTTAAATTTGGGCTAAAAAATGACCCAAAATAAGCCTATAAAACCAAAATTTACAACAATCCCCCATATGAATGGAATTGACAGAGAGAAAATGCAACAACATGATGTTTCTAAAGAGAGTACAGAAATCGAAGATATTCTGTGAAGGATAAGTAGCTTTTGGCTTTGAACCATCCCTTATGAGACACTATCAGATTTACTAACTAATCAGTTAACATAATGTCGTAAACTGTTCAGCTATTTGTGTAAACTAAGACAATAGAACTCACACAACATATTTCTAGACATAGTTTGGTTCTCACGATTGTGTTCATTTTGGCCCTGAACAACCTGGTACTTTATGAGTGCTCTAGAGAATTGTAGTCCCTTACAAAACTCATAGAACCGGCCAAATTCATATGCATATAGATGATTCTTATGAAAAATATCATGCCATACTCCACTAGGTATTCCTAGATATAAAAATCATTAAAAGCATTTCTTATCCTAACACGCTGTAGATATCAATATTTCATCATAGAAATGGGTAGGAGTTCGATTCTCTAGTGATTCTTATGAGTTATACACAACTTGGTTGTCCCTTTGAACCTAGATTTTGGGATCTCTAGTCAACTAGATTAAGTTTTCATTGTGGTAACTCTTATTAAATAAGCTTAAGTCCCATTCCCCTCGATGAATTCTCAACTAACTCTCTTGCGTTTGGTTAGTAGATTCGTTATGTTGTCTTTAGACTTCATATATTCAATGGAAATAATTTTATTAAAGAGTAATTGTCTCACGGTGTTATGTCAACGATGAATGTATCGTAACTTATCATTATACATATGACTCTATGCTCTACCTATTGCCAATTGACTATCACAATGTATGCATATAGCAAGCATAGGTTTTGGCCACATTGGAATATCTTCAAGGAAGTGACGAAACCATTCTGCTTCTTTCCCAACTTCATCTAGCGCTATAAACTCTGATTCTATAGTAGACCTAGCAAAGTAAGTCTGTTTGGAAGATTTTCAAGATACAGCCGCACCACCAAGAGTAAAGATATATCCACTAGTGGATTCTAAGTCTCTAGTATCCGATATCTAATTTGTATCATAGTATCCTTTAAGTATTGCTGGATATCTAGTATAGTTTAGCCCAATGTTACGAGTAAATTTAAGATATCTTAGAACCCTCATAATAACTTTCTAGTGCTCTACTCCTGGATTACTCGTATATCTACTTAATTTACTTACTGCATAAGCTATATCTACGCGAGTACAGTTTATCAAGTACATTAAACTTCCAATAATTTGGGCATACTCTAACTAATAAATACCTTCATGTACATTTTTAGAAAGAAACAAATTAACATCCACATATGTTCTAACAAGATGGTTATCAGCTTTACTAAATTTGTCAAGTATTTTCTCAATGTAATATGACTATGACAAAGCATATCCTTATGATATTTTGGTAATTTTCATACCAAGAATTACATCAGCAATCACCATGTCCTTCATGTCAAAATGTTCATTCAACAATTTCTTGGTAATTTTAATCATGTCGTTATTACTACCTATGATGAGTATATCATCAACATAAAGACATACTATAACATAACTTTTGTTTGTGTGTTTAACATAAACACATTTGTCGCATTCATTAATTTTAAATCAATTTGACATCATTGCATTGTCAAATTTCTCATGCTATTATTTTGGCACTTGTTTTAAACCATATACCATAAAGGAGCATCAGAATTGGACATAGCTTCTTTAAAAGTTAAAGGCTCATTTTTCAGCAAAAATGTTAGAAAATTTGGACCAAAAGATTTTGAGGTTCTAACACATTTACAATGCCTATGTTCCTCTTATTCATTTTGATCTATCTCTTATTCTTGTACTTGATCTTTTTCTTGATCATGATTAGTAATAGTATCATAAGATCTTTTGTTAGTACTAGTTTCTTGTCCAGTTTTCGTAGGAAACACATGTTCAAAGAACAATGCATTCCTAGATTCAATAATAGTATTTACATGCATTTCTGGGTGTTCTGACTTATGAATCAAAAACCAATATACACTGCTATTCTTGGCATAACCGATGAATATGCAATCAATGGTTTTCGGACTTGTTTTTGTCTTTTTAGGATTAAGAATAGCCACTTTAGTCAAACACCCTCATACTCTTGAGTATTTATAGGATGGTACTCTCCCATGCTACATTTCATAAGGTGTTTGATTCACTTTCTTTTGGGATACTTCATTAATAATATAATTAGCAGAAAGTATTGTTTCCTCTCACAAGTTCTAAGGTAATCCAAAACTTATTAACATGGCATTCATCATTTCTTTTAAAGTCCTATTTTTTCTTTTAGCAATTCCATTTTGCTAAGGTGAGTAAGGAGCGGTGGTTTGATGAATTATTCCATATTC
This sequence comes from Camellia lanceoleosa, assembly GCA_025200525.1. NCBI lineage: Eukaryota > Viridiplantae > Streptophyta > Magnoliopsida > Ericales > Theaceae > Camellia > Camellia lanceoleosa. The sequence goes on along the minus strand of CM045758.1, from coordinate 139,158,761 downwards.
TTTACAAAAATCACCAAAAGGTGATTCATATACACCACCTCTATCACTTCTTAGAATTTTAATTTTCTTGCCAAGTTGATTTTCAACTTCATTCTTATTTTGAATGAAAGTTTCCAAAGTTTCATCCTTGGTTCGAATTAAATAAAAATAACTACATCTAGTATAGTCATCTATGAAAGTAATAAAATATTTTTTTCCACCTCTAGTTCGAATTGACTTAAAATCACAAATGTCACTATGAATTAATTCAAGTGGTTCAATACTTCTTTCAATTCAATGAAAAGAAGTTTTAGTTAATTTTGTCTCAACATAAATTTCATATTTATGATTAGATCAATTTCAAATTTAGGTTTAGATTCCATATTAATTAATCTACGCAAAGATCCATAATTAACATGTCCTAGTCTACCATACCATAAATTTGAAGACTCAAGAAAATAAGAAGAAGATGGATTTTTTTATTAATTATAGAAGATACAATACTCATTACATTCATTTTGAAAAGCCATCATTCATGTAACATTTTCCTACATACATCCCGTTTTTGGTAAGTACCAAATTGTCACTCTCAAAACCTAGCCTAAAACCCATTCTTACTCAATAAAGATTGGGAAACAAAATTCTTGCGAATGTCTGGTACATGCAGTACATTGTTGAGGGTGAGTTCCTTTCTAGATGTCATCTTTAGAATAACCTTTCCTTGTCCTTCGACTTTAGAAGTCGAGGAGTTGCCCATGAATAGTTGTTCTCCATCGTCCACCTTAGAATAGGAGGAGAACATCTTTTTGTCGGCACAGATGTGATGAGTAGCACTAATGTCCACCCAACATTCTTTGAGATTTTCAACAAGGTTAATCTCAGACATGACAACTGAAAGGTTTATGTCATCAATACCATTGGAGATTCGGTCCACTTCGGTGACATTGGCTTGAGTAGGTTTCTTACTTGAACTTCCTTTATCTTTGTGCTTGCGACGACAATCTTTGGCCTGATGTCTTTTTTTGTCACAAATGTTGCATTTGCCATTAAACTAGAATTTCTTGGTTTCCCCTCCTTTAGAGTCTTGTGAGGAACTTTCTCCGGTAAATTTCTATTTCTTTACTTTTGGTGCATGTTCCACCATATTAGTCTTTGACTCCATAGGATGTTTTCCAGCCCTTTTCTCACAAATTCGGTCTTCCTCAATCCTCAAACGCACAATCAATTCCTCTAAAGTTATTTCTTTGCGTTTGTGTTTGAGATAGTTATTGAATTCCTTCCAACCTTGTGGTAACTTTTCAATTAGGGCAACAACTTGGAAGGACTCGCTTAGTGACAGAATGAGTTGGAGATCCTGACCTTGGTTGATCACAATCTTTGAATCAACCATTACGAAATCCAGAAATTAGCCCACCACGAATTTTTTCGAGCCAGCATCTTCTGTTTTGTATTTTTTTCTCCAAAGACTTTCATAATTCCTTTGTTGTCTTGATAGGGCTATAAACATTGTACAATGTATTGTCAAGCCCATTCAAGATATAGTTGCGGCTAAAGGAATCCGCATGCTTCCAAACATCGATTGCAGCAACCACTTGTCGGTCGATTCCAACCTTGTGGTAACTTTTCAATTAGGGCAACAACTTGAAAGGACTCACTTAGTGACAAAATGAGTTAGAGATCCTGAACTTGGCTAATCACCGTTTTTGAATCAACCATTACAAAATCCAAAAAATTTTCCACCATGAATTTCTTCGAACCAGCATCTTTTATTTTGTATTTTTTTTCTCCAACAACTCCCATAATTCCTTTGCCATCTTGATAGAGCTAGAAACGTTGTACAATGTATTATCAAGCCCATTCAAGATATAGTTGTAGCAAAGGAAATCTACATACTTCTAAGTGTCGACCGCAGCAACCACTTGTCAGTCGGTCTCATCCTCCTTTAGAACATGACCATCTTCACGAAGAAAACATACCATATTTAATCTAGTAAGATAGAACAGCATTTTCAGCTGCCATCTTTTAAAGTCGGTTCCTAGGAACTTTTCTAACTTTTTCCCATGATTCACTATTACCGTCACAATAGCAGGAGGGATTGAAGTAGTCGCAACACCGGTCAGATTAGACGTTTGAGCAGTTTTAGTAGTCATTGAATTCTAAATTATAAAATAGAATTATAATGAGAATTTTATATTACACAGAAAATTAAACCAAAAAACACAGAATATAATTTTGTAAAAAAATAAAATAAAAGAAACAAAGTTGTAACTTTTCTTTCAAAGTAATTTGAAAATAAACTTTTATTTAATCAAATTAATTCCACACAAAATATTATTTCTGTAAACTTCAAAAATTAAGATACTGAAAATTAGAATTTTAATTAATGAAAACCCAAAATATTATTTCTGAAAATTCAAAATTAATTTCTGATACACAGAAAATAATTTCTGTAAAAAAAAAAAAAAAACTAAAAAGAATTTTTTTCTAAAAGGAAACAAACGAAAATTTCTATATAAATAGAATAAGGCAAATTTGTTTTAAGATTGTTGGAACAATCTTTTGTGTAAAAAATAAAAATTGAAACAAAGTAAATAAATTACTTACAGGAAGTTCTTGTACTGAAAGTTAGAACGACAAAATCACCGGGTAGTTAGAACAGCAAAATCACGGTCGAATCGAATATATGACACTTGGTCCTTAAGACAAATTTACCGCCGTACAGGTGCTCACGAATTATCGGCGCCTATCTCAAGATACAATTATCACTTACACAGATTATAGTAGCACTACAAACAATCTATTCTGTCAAATCAGAACCTGAGTTCTGAAACTCTCTTAAAACTCTAAAAACTAATATGAAGAATAAATGCAGCACAAAAGGAAAACGGGAAAGGAAAAATAGAATGAATTAAATCTGTTGGAGGATCTTGTATTTATAGGCCAAGAGGTGTTTGTTCGAAAGGGTAGATTCTTTGAACAGGTGTGAAACCTAGAACTGCCGAAAAATGAAGAGAGACAACCGGAGAGGCACTGTTTCGGGAAACAAAAATTCAAATTCAAATTTTGACGCAAAAGTTTGAATTAATCCGTTAGGATTTCAAATTTGCTTGCAAGAATTTGAAAAAATTCAAACTAATTTTGTCCAAAAAAATTAAAGCTCGGACCCGACCTACAACCCATACCTGAATGGACAGCATATGGAATGGATTTAGGTCAAACACACTTTGTCCATAACTTCCCTCCTTACAAAACTTGGGGTGTCTCTTGGGGTCCATCCCAAGCATGTCAACCTAAAATTTATATACTCATATAAGCTTTCTTATTATTTTGGAAAAATTACCCACAGGTCCCATGTGGAACATGTGGACACCATTTAATCCTGTAACTTTTTGAGTAAACCCAAAAGTCCTTCTTTCCTCTCTCTCTCTCTCTCTCTCTCTCTCTCTCTGCTTTTTGCCTCCCTCTTTACGTTTTCCTATCTCTCTTTTTTTCTGAATTTTTCTCTCATCGTCTTTGTCATGGAAGACGACCGGTGATCATGTCTTTCTCCATTGATCGGGGTTCACTAATAACCACCAACCATCGAAATCAACTCGTGACTTCACTCTCACCGACGGCGAAGATGATATATTTCCGACGAAGAAGATGAATGGATCTACTTAGATCTGATGTAGATCTACTCAGATCTACATCAGATTTGGCTAGATCTAAACAAAAAATAGTTGCTGGAGTACAATTCTCTCTCTACATCCGCCTTTCTCCTTCGATCTGTTTTTTTTTTCTCTGCTATACACTTCTGTTTTTCTGTTCTAATGGAGAAAAATTTCAAATTCTGAACAAGTAGTTTTCGAGTTTTAGTTACAGGTGGTGAAAACTGTAAGATTTTGCAGTTTCAAATTTTTTTTTGATGCTGGAATGAATCATGGTTTAAAACTGTAAAATTTTGCAGTTTCAAATTTTTTTGGTGCTGGAATGAATCATGGTATAAAACTGTAAAATTTTACAGTTTCATATCATGTTTTTCAGTTTGATTAATAAGGATAAATGCTTAATAGATTTTTGTTTTGAAATTGTAACATTTTACAGTTTCAAAACTTACTTTTCAGTTTGATCACTATTTAGAGATTATTTGCTTGAACCTTACAAAAATTGAAAAATAACATATGTTTTCCCCATTGTTGCTGTTTTTTGTCGTTTCATTTTTTTTCCTTTTAGTTTATCAATATTTAGCACATTTTGCTATGTTTTTTTTGCTATAATTTATCCATTTATTTTTTTTTCCCGGCAATATTCTAGACATTCCGGTGAGTCTCCAGTGATGTTCTTAACGTCCAGTGAACGTTCTGAACATTCCGGCGACTTCCATTAACGTTCTTAACACTCCGGTGAACTTCCGGCGAAACTCTGGCGACTTCCCGGTGATACTCCGGCGACTTCCCGGCAATGTTGAACATTCCGACGAGTTTCCGGCGACCGTTTGACGGAAGTCCGACGGTAGTAAGATGTAAATAGTGTCTGTAAATTTAAAAAAAAAAAGAAAAGATTTTTTGGTAACAATTAAAAATGTATTGGACTAATTGGTGCAAGTGTTTTGTTTGAGGATTAGCTGGGTCTTGAACTTGGTACATGGGACTTATCAGTAAGTTCCCCTATTGTTTTTATGTGAGACACCCAAAACAAGGAAACCCACATTTGATTTCAACTTCCCATTTCATGAAATCGAAAACGAAGTCAACTTTTCATTCACTCATAAATGGTTTTGATGATCCGTCTTCACCATATGACTTGTCATGCGGCAAAGAACACGTCACCACTTGGACTTACCTCAAAAGATGTGTGGACCCAACTTAAATTTGAGCTCAAAGATGGCCCAAAATAAGTCTATAAAATCAAAATTTCCAACATATATAATTTGGTATTCTTAGCATTGCTCGTAACATTTTTCAATTTTCTTTGCTTTTGATTCTTCATCTTCCTTCACTAAACCCAAGCATAATTTTCAACTTGATCATTAAAAATCAAATTTCTAATCCCGTTTCTCCATTTGTGAATATTAATATTTGGTACAAGCAAAACTTCCATAGAATCAAGATCAAACCCATATTATGGATTTAGTAACAGTCAAGATTACATAGATTTTTCTATTTAAATGAACTTTCATTTTCAACAAAAGTAATACCTAGAAGAAAAGCAAGCTATAGAGGATATGCTAAATGTGGTCACTTCCTATCCTATAAAGCACCTTCGTCTTGAGAACAAAAGCTATAGAGAGCTAAAGATGATCCATTATTTTCCTATATGATCCAAACAACTTTTCAAAAAAAAATGGAACTACCTTAATTTTAAAACAATAGCTAAATTACATAAAAAAAAGATAGAGAAATGTACAAATGATTCCAAAATTATAACAATAATGTCAACTCATGTTACAATCTTAATCATGGATGCGTCAACACGAAGATTTGCAAATATCGTGATTTTGTTCCATTAACTCCGATATTAACCATCTTTAAAAAAAAAAAATTAAAAAAAGAAACAAAAAAAATCTGATATTAACGATAAAAAAGAAATTTTTTTTTTTAAAAACCATGAAAATGTCGGTGTAGAACATGTAATACTGTTTACCAAAAAAAGAACTTGTAATACAGCTTTGCCATGAGGCTTTTTAAAGAGAAACATGGCTAGAGAGATTCGTTTGGATCATCAACTTTTTGAAAGCAGGGTTCACCATTGGAAAGAGAAAGTTCCCAAATAAGTTTGCTAGCTTTTGCATCTAGAGGGGAATTATTTTTATTTTTATTTTTATTTTTATTTTTTTGACGGTCGTACAGAGCCAGCTCAATTCTCAATGAGGCTTAAAAGAAAATTGGGGAAATTAAAAATTAAAAAAAAAAAAAACTCAAGATTTGATGCTTGTAACAAAATAAATCATATATTTTTAATTTTATCAATTTAAACTCTAAAATTTTGATTTGTTTTCATATTTCCATGAAATAAAATCGATGAAAAAATTGAGTATTTTAGTTATTAAACTTAACCCACGAAAAGATAAAATAGGCAAAGTCAATAATACAAAATATCACATCTAAATCATAATCATTTCATTTTCTATTTCACAAAATTATTTTAAAAATAATAATAATAACAAAACAAAACTTCAACCCAAACAATACTATTTTAGTTAGGCTAAAATTGCTAAAAATTTATGCTAAAAAAGTTTTTCCCAAACAAAGCCTTAATGAAAAAGTGTATTTTATACATTTTATGTATCTACATTGAATTTAATGACTAAAATATTTTTTTTCTATCAATTTTACTTAATGAAAATAAATAAATAGTTTAAATTAAAAATAAATTAAAATATTAAGGTTTAAATTAACAAAATTAAAATTTTTGAATTTATTTTGTTACCATACTCAAATCTTGAGATTTTTTTAATTGCCCAACAAAATTTCAATAACAGTGTCTTTTATATTTAAAAGACATTAATTAACGTTTTGTATTTGTTGGGGACCTTTAGTCGAAGAATATTTTTTTTTTTGTTGGGCCTTTGTACGAGAGGAATTTTTCATAAACATTTAAATAAGATTTAATTTTTTTTTTTTTTTTTTTTTTTTAGCGTTTGCGATTGGAACTTTTAATCCAGAAGTGTTATTTTATGGGCTTATTATGGAAATACATTTATAGTATTCATGATCAAGTACTTTTAACAATGAGATTTTTTCCTATTTAAAAATAAAAAATAAAAAAAACAAATCAGATTGTTTGGGGGTAATGCTATAGTGTGCAACTTACACCTTACACCTTACACCTTTTTGTGTTCACTTACACCTTATATTTACACATTTTTTACCTTGCACTTACACCTTTTGTGTAAGTGACACATGGTGTGCAACTTATACATTTCATTTATACCTTCCACTTACACTTACACCTTACACTTACACCTTTTATGTGAGTGGCACATGGTGTGCAACCCACTTACACCTTTTGTGGGTTGCACACCTAAGAAAACTCCATTGTTTGGTTTTGATTTTCAGAAAACACTTTTAAAAAAATTCTATTTTTTTATTTTCTATATATATATATATATATTTTGTTTTCAATGAATTTTTTTTAATATTTTAAGCAATTTTTTATAAAAATTTTTAGAAACACCTAGCATAAATACACTTAAAAATAAAATATTTGTGAAAAAAATCTTTAAAAAAATCACTAAATACAAAAAATACAAAAAAAATAAATAAATGAAAATTCAGTATATTTTTCATATTTTTGTGTATTTATTAAATATTTAAAATATTTTTTCATAAATATTTTACTATTTAGATACATCTAAGTAAGGTGCATCTAAAAAAATAAAAAAATTACTTAAAATTTTAAAAATATTCATTAAAAATAAAAAATATAAAAAACAAAAAATTTAATTTTTCTCCTTTTGGATGTTGAAGATTTTTTTTACCCGGCATTTAGATTTTGGGCCTTAATAAACAGAATTAAAGTTTGGGACTTCCAAAATTTAGGGCTGAGAGGCTCTCCAACCATACTTTCTAAATTGTCTTCTCAAAGTATACAGAAAATTACTGTAACAAGCCCGCGGGGGAACTCGCTACAGTTCGGACTCGATTTTGTTGCGGTTCCAAATCTCGAACCAAAGAGTCCAAATCCGGCAAATCGTTTTGAAGAAAAAACAGATTTTTTGAAAGAAGTGCCAAACATGGACTGCTTTGCCAGATAACAGAGTTGCCACCTAAATATTTTTTAAAATGGGAAATTTAAGAAACCCTAACTCGGCGCCAAAGGCCACGTGTCCGTCATCACCAAAGTTGGCTCGGGAACTTGGGTACGATTAGGGAAGGTCACATCGTGAGCACCCCCTCTCGCCCGGTCAAAGACCGGCCTCTATTAACCATAATATCTGTTTTTGAAAACATTGTGAGTTCTTATTCTGGTTATTAGCCTAGGTTACTACGTGATGCTTACAGCAAACAAGTATAGACTGGGCCGTCTGAATTGGAACAAAACATTTCATGTTTGTTTGTTTGAAAATGATGTGATGGTCTTGCCCACGAGCTAAAATCTTGGATTTGCCACCCTCGGGTGGGCTTAGAAAACAGTGATGTTGCCACTATCTAGTGGGCTTAAAACAAGCATTTGATGAATTGTTTCAATTCAGATAACTCAACCTCCACCCACAGGCATTCAAGGCAGTTATATCACATAAGCACATAGCCTCATGGTAAGCATGCTATTCATGGCAACACTCACACGCATGCAAGGATGCTAAAGCATAAAACTTACCGAGTACTCCAAGCCAAAACAGAAGCTGATTAGAAATCATGCATGATCCTAAGTATACAGAATTGCCTAATGTAACACATGCAAAAATGCAACTATAGCAGGCTCGGCTATTCTAAACATGGCATATGAAATGCTACAGTTATCAAGTATTCAATTTAGAATTGAGATACAGATGCAGTTTGTATGGTGCGCCGAGCCCGGTGCATGCAAAACAGATGAATGATGCAAACATGCTGTCATACTGTATGCTAATTGAAATATGCCCTATATCTAACCATCGTAAGCGGGTAAATAAAAGGGAGAAAGAAGTGGGGGTTGGAAGACATACATCACACTCACCCACACTTATTACAATTATGCCATCGCGCAGAGGGTCCGAATAAATATACAGTCCCGAATAAAAGAATATTACAGATTTCTAATTAATTAATAAATTAATTACAAAAAGAGTAACACTGGCATGCAAGCCAGGGACTGCCTTGCTACTGCTCCGGATGATGAAATGATGCATGCCCGGATGCCTTTGCGCGGAAATCCACGACGGTGCCCCGATTAGCCTCTGTTTGCATTTTTCTTGAAATGCGTGCCGAGTTTCGAAAGGTTGCTGATTCTTTATTTTGCTGCAACAGAGAGCAGGAAAGGGGCATAGCAATGTATTTCACAAATATATGCATGCCTCGATCCTCGTGCCACCAATCACGCATCTCGATGCGTGATGGCCGAGGAATCGGATTGCACAACTCAATATAGGATGAATGTATATGAATGCTACAATAAAACCTAACTCCATCATGGGTAATCCGGAGTGTTGGTGACTTGGGAATTGAGACCCGTTCCGTCACTCGGAGTACGAAACGTGCCTCGTTTCCCGTGCCCGGGCTAACTCCTATCCCGAACACGATGCGATATGCATGATATGCATGAATGCAACTAAAATATATCCTAGCATGCACAATGCTATGCAAATGAGATACCTCGAAATGCGTGCCCACGGGCACGCAAACCGAGATGATAGCATAAAAACATGGAATGACATGAAAAATGATGTACAATGGGACTAAAATGAGATACCTCAAAATGCGTGCCCACGGGCACGCAAACCGAGGCGGTGACATACGAGCATGAAATGGCATACAGAATGCAAATTGGACTTACACTAACATGAGAGAGCCTCAGCCGCACTCACATAAGAGGCCGTGAGATGAAAATGAGGTGCCTCGAAATGCGTGCCCACGGGCACGCAAACCGAGGAATGTATGGAAAGGAAATCGGATAAAATCGAAGTATCTCGAAATGCGTGCCCATAGGCATGCAAGCCGAGGCGATGATGTGACATGCGAATCGGATAAAAGCGAAGTGCCTCGAAATGCGTGCCCACAAGCACGCAAACCGAGGCGATGATGTGAGATGCAAATCGAATAAAATCGAAGTGCCTCGAAATGCGTGCTCACAGGCACGCAAACCGAGGAATATATGAAATGGCATACGGAATGCAATGATGGGCTTACGCCAACATGAGAGAGCCTCAGCCGCACTCACATAGGCTGCCGTCGGATAAAGATCGCCTCGAAATGATGCGCATTACCCGCACGCAAATCGAGGGATGTATGAAATGGCATGGAAAATGATATGCAAGCATGCAAACCAAATTTCAGCAGCTAAATGAAGGGGAAAACATCCCCGAAATGATACGAAATGACAATCAATGCATGAAATCATCCCGAAATGTGATTTTAAGTACCCGAAATGGCCTACGGCTATGCTAAGCATGCAAATTTGGTACATGAAAGCAAAAACAGTAGCAAGGCAGCCCCAAAAATAGCATCTTTTCAGTACAAAACATGGCCAAATTGTGAGCATAGATATGGCAACAATGGCATGCGAAAATGGGGGAAAAGAGGGGATTTACAAAGCAAGTAGTATATAAAATGCTCAAACCACAAAATTTCCTTCTACAACTTTAAAGAGGAGCCCAAAATATGCATATTTACAGTGAATGAAAACTCCAAAATCAGTATGTAGATAGGCTCAAAATAGCATGCGATATATGGACCAAAAGAAGGTTATAATGATAGATCATGCATGGAGGCACCAAACAACTTCGGACCCTTAACAAAATATGAAGAATGGGTCAAAATAAGACACTTTCTAAGCCTGATGAAGGCTGAAAACAGAGGCTAAGCAAGCCTAACAAAGCATGCAATTTTACGGAAAATGTGAGGGATATAACATGAAGTACCAAAACCAATCATCAAATGGCCTAAGACTCTTAACAAAACATGATGATAAGGCCAAAATAAGGCTCTTTACAAGCCTGATGAAGACTCAAAACAGTGGTCAAATAAGCTCAAAGAAGTATGCAAAACATGGCCAAAGAGAGGTACAAAGAGAAGCCATTCATGGAGGCACCAAACAAGATTGGTCCCTTCTACAATGTTGTAGAGGGACACAAAATAAGCTCATAATCAGTTTATATCATGCTCCAAAAATAAATTCATATAGGCTAAAAGTAGCATGCAAGTTTACGGTAAAATGGAAGAATTTCAAAGGAAGTGCATGCTAGAGCCACCAAAAATGATGGATCCCTTCTTCAATGTTGAAGAGGGGCTCAAAATAAGCCTACTCACAGTATATAGTATGCCCGAAATCAGATTACTCATAAGGAAAATAAAGCATGCAAAACAATGGCCTAAAGAGTGATATTGAAGGAGGTATATCATGGAGACACCAAACAGGGTTGAGCCCTTCTACAAAGTTGTAGAGGGGCTCAAAATAAGCCTAAAACCAGTAGGGGTCGGAGCCCAAAACAAAAAGGAAATAGGGTAAAGAATTGATTCAAGAAAATGCTAGAAAAAGGGATTTAGTGACTTACCCTTGGAGATCCAACTTTGGTGGCTTCTTGACTTGAAATTGTTGCTTGTTGGCCTCTGGAAATCACTCCCTTGCTGCTGAAATGGAGTTGTTGATGGTGGTGCTTAGGGTTGATGAAGGATTGGCCTAGATGCTTGAGGGTTTTTTGAGCTTTTGAAGATGGAAATGGAGGTTTTGGAAGAGGGGCTCTTGAGACCAATTTTTGTAACCCTAGCAAAGGAGGAGGGCAACCCTTTAAATAGGCAAGAAAATGGTGTAAAAGGGGAGGGAAAAGCACCCAAGCTTTCCCTCCCAAAATATCCCCTGGATGCCCGGGATATTTTGAAAAATATCCGGACAGCTGGAAAGAGGTGAAAAGGTAAAGTCGGCCAGGTAGGTTTCTGGGAGGTGGCCGGCCGGCCACCCCAACTGGTCGGCCAGCCACTCACCTTGGCCGGCCGGCCATGGCCCAAAACTGAAGTCCAAATTTTCTGGCCGACCACCATGCAATGGTGTCCTCCCAGATGTGTGGAACAAGGTTCCAAGGTTGGAAATTGGCAACACTGAAACAGGAGTCACAACATAGGACTTGAAGGAGAGGCTCAAAAATAAAATCCACAATTGCTGGCCGACCAGTAGTTTTTAGGGTCCTCCCATGTCCCCTGATCATAGATATGTAGCTTTGGTTGGAAGAAAATATCCCCAGGGTGTTCAACATTGGTCCGGAAGTGAGCAAAACGGACGCCGGAGGAGCGAAACTGGTTATCTGGGATAATTGCTGGCCTCCCACCCCCAGGATCTCCACGTGTTGAAACAGAGGTACCGCCAAATTTGAACAAAAACTAATGAGAAATGAACGCCGGCCAAAACCGGCGATTCAGATCCCAAAATGGGTCAGAGGTGCCTAAGTGGTGTTCAGCAGCGAAGTGGGTATCTGCGACCCCAGTGTCCCTCGGAATGACAAAACAGAGGTTCCTACCAAAAATCAAAGAAAACCGATGCGAAATGAAAACTCGGGGCCCAAATCACGCAGCCGGTCCAAAACCCAACAGTAATCAAAGTGGCATCTGACCATGAAGTGGGTATCAGGGGCCCCAGTGTTCCTCAAAATGATAAAACAGAGGTACCAGCCAAGAACCGGAGAAATCGGAGATGGTTGGGCGGTCCCGAACCGAGGCACACGGCCTGACGGTCTTGAAAACCGGGAACCGGGCTCCGAAATGGGCAAAATGGCCTACGGCCACGAAATGTAGCTCACGGCCACCGGGAGATAGTCTACAGGACTACTCCCTTCCCTCAGGGAAGAGAACGGAGAACACCGAGTCTGGTTCGCAAACCGAGGCAAGGCACAGAAGAGAGTTCGGAAGTCCGGAGGCAGGGCGCACGGCCGCGACTCTGAGGCTTCTGAACGAGCACAGCATGCAACATCACCGAGCGCTCAAACGGTGACATCTGAGTCTTAAGGTCGGTCAAAAATGGGGTGTCTACAATTACCTTCTTTATTTTGCCTAACTAATTTAGCTAGTATGCACTCCAACCATACTCTTTATTTTAGCTAACCAATCAAACTAACTTAACTAATTTTTAAAAGAAAACTATTATAAACATTAATAAATAAATAAATAATCTTTTTATGACATGCTGCATATATTGACGTGGCATTTGCAAATATTTATTTATTTAAAATATATAATTAAGTTATTTATAAAAAAATATTTTCAAATAATCATATTATCTCAACGGTCATATTTTCAAACGGTAATATTCTCTCAACGATCATATTTTTAAGTAGTATTATTCTCTAACGACAATATTCTCTAACAGACATATTCCTAACGGTCATATATTTTTGTTTATAAAAAGGATTTGCTCTTTCATTTTTACCAATTTGAACTATATTTCTCAACTTCATTCATTTTTTAATTACCATGGCTCGCAATACCATGAAAATGATTCTTAACGACTTTGACGGTGATGATGAATTTATGCTAATAACGATAGTTGCAATACAAGAAGAGCGACTTAATAGAGAAAGATGTTCGAGAAGACATAGTGGTTCCATTGAAGGCCATGCAGTTATTTATCGCGATCGAGTTCAAGGCCATGAGAGACTTTATCGAGACTACTTCTCAGAAACAGCTATATATCTTGCCTATTTATTCAGGAGGAGATTCTAGAAGAATCGATCTCTCTTTCTTCATATTCTATCTATGGTGGAAGCATTTGATCCATATTTTGTCCAGAAAACAGATGCTGTTGGAATCATTGGTTTGTCTTCCCTTCAAAAAATGACAGCTGGTATGAGGATGTTCGTTTATGAAGTAGCAACAGATTCGGTGGATGATTATGTGAGAATTGGTGAAAGCACCGCCATAGAGAGTCTAAAACACTTTGTTAAGGCGGTGGTTGCAATGTTTTCTGAGAGGTACATGAGGAGCCCTAACAACGATGATATTTCAAGATTATTAGCGATGGGAAGCAATCACAGGTTTCTTGGTATGTTAGGGGGCATTGATTGTATGCATTGGAAGTGGAAAAATTGTCCTACTGCACGGAAATGTATGTATTTTGGTCACATCCATGAATCAACTATTATTTTAGAGGCTGTGGCTTCTCAAGATTTATGGCTATGGCATGCCTTTTTTGGCATGCTCGAATCTCATAACGACATCAATGTATTTGATCGTTCTTCTATATTTTCACTCCTTACTCAAGGTCGTGTTCCTCCAATCAATTACTCAATTAATGGAAATGATTATACAATGGGATACTATATTGTCGATGGTATATATCCACAATGGGCAACATTTGTCAAAACAATCTCATCTCCACAAGGGAATAAGCAAATATATTTTGCCAAAGCTCAAGAATCAACAAGGAAAGATGTTGAGCGAGCATTTGGTGTGCTCCAAGCACGTTTCGCGATTGTGCGAGGACCTGCACGTTTTTGGAAAACGAAAATAATGGAAGATATTATGATGGCATGCATAATAATATATAACATGATTGTTGAAGATGAGAGGGATGCCAATGGAATAGACTTTAATTATGATACAATTAGTGAAAGTCTTCCACCAGTGTCTCGTGAACGTACACCAGAACTTTTTGAATTCATTCAAAATCATCATTATTGATTTTTGTACTAGTTTATATGCTTTAGTGAGTGTGTTTTCAAAAATATTTTTACTACTTTATGTGCTTTCAATAATATATCACTAGTGATTTGTTTTTAATCTATGATCTTTAGTGATACTTAGAATAAATTTTTTCTATCAATAAAACAATAAAACAATATATCATTGCATCTTGTATCATATTTGCTCTAAATAAAACAATACAAAATGTGCTAGCAACAAGCCATATAAAAGTGATGTAATTAATTTTGCTGTTTGATAAACCATCAGCAACAATAAGCAGTAACCCCAACTGAAACTATCCCAAAACATCACAAAATATCTTTATTTTCAGCAGCATGACAACTCAGCAAAGCAACCCCAACTAATACAAGATGTGCTAGCAAACCCAAAAATTAAATACAGTCAAACTTAAATTAAATAAAAACATAGTTTCAAAGCTAAATAGAAACAATTAATTACTTTTTTCAAGGATTTGCATCTGACGTTGGCGAATATATTGTGCTTGCAATGGAGGCATCATACTTGTATCCATGGACATGATTCTCTCTTTCTCTCTCCCTTCCTCCAATGCAAGCCTTTGTTCCTCTCTCCTTTCCTCATTTTCAATCTTTCGTTCCTTTTGAAGATAAGATTTCTCAAATATCTCTATTTTCTTCTCATTTGCTCTGTCGTTCTTTACCTTTATCTCTTCTAAGAGCTTCACAAAAGACGACTTCGTAACATTATTTCCAAGATCTTTGGCTTTCTTTTTCTTTGTGGCCTTCCTTCCTGCTGGTCTTTCCACAACATCATAGTTATCATTGTCTCATAAATTTACCAAATCTGGTGTACAAGGCGTAGACGTTGCCGGAGATGCATTTTTTTGTGCTTTTTTGCTTCTTCGTTGTTGTATCTTCCATCGATTTTGGTTGGGATCTGAATTCATTCCAACAATGCTCAAAGGGAAAGTTCGATTGATACAAGTCTTTGTACAATTTTTTCACATCCTGAATCTAAAAAATAGATTAAAGAATAGTCACTATCACGTAATGGATAATATATATTCATTACAAGTACAAAATTAAATTCTAGTAATACCTTGCCTTTTTTCAGTCGAACCACTTCGATTCAACTGTTCCACGTAAGCAAAACATCCACAAAATTTATTTGTGGCAAGTTGAATCATCGACCACCGATTCATTAGAGAAGTTTGAGTTCTTTTAGAACCGAAGGTTTTGTACTTGTTGAAGTTCTTCCACACTCTTAACCAATATGCCTTTGACTTTTGCTCATTTCCTCTAATTGGATCTAAGCTAATATTAAGCCATGAAGATATGAGCATCATGTCTTCTTCTATGGTGAAGTTCCCTGTGCGTTGTGATATCTTTGTGGTTTGAGTAATAATTTCAGGAGAGAATGATAAAGATTGACTCTCTTGTTGAGGAGATTCAATGGTAAAATCATGGTCAAGGTCAAACTCGTCGATTATTCGGTTGCTAAAATATGCATTTCCTTGATATTCCATCTACAACACAATTGTTCATACCACACACACACACACACACAAAAGGTATTGAGAACAATAATTCATTCAAAGGAACTGCAAAAAGAAAGTATTGAGAACAAAAAAGTATTGATACAAGCAATTGCAAAGTAAAGCAATAATTCAGCTTATTAGAATTTTTGCAAAGCAGTGGACTTTACCACTAAGCTTGGGTATCCAACAGTTCCAAATGATTACTAGGCAACTCAACTCCACTTATGTCCTCTCCTATCTGGGGTTTATTGAGAACACATGTACCCAGGACAATGACGTTCAAAGGATTTTGTGTTTACTAAACTTTAAAAGTGCAGGACTTTTTTCTATTTATAGATGAGTACAAAGATAGGAATTCATTCATGCTTAATCACTAACTCGAATTTGCCTCACTTTTTTGAGAATACAACCTGAGCACCAAGTTTGATTTAAAGAGCTGCATATATTTCATGTCAGTGCCTATGGAACTTGTATTAAAAGAGGTTGTGAATGCCAACAAGAAGAAAAGGGTTCAAGTTCCACAAACCAACAAAAATGACTCTGGCCTCCTTCACACAATATATATTTTACAATACCATAGCTTCTTCAAGTATTACACTATAAGTAATGAAATCTTCTAAATACCCCTGCTGCCCCTTGGTTATTAATTCATATTAAAGACCAAAATGATAAAATAAGATTTAGGTATTAGAAAGTGCACATATTGATTAGGTGTACCTTCGTGTGTGCTATTTGTTTGAGAATGGAGCTTATTAAGTCTGGTTATATCCAATCAAAAAATTTAACTGACGATTACAAAAAAAATTGATAATTTAACTGTGCAAAAATTAGGTGGAGGAATCTAAAATAAAAAAATATTGGACATGTGTCTATATTCTACAACTTATACCTTTTTTTTTCAAGTTCTATAATTTGCACTAATTTTACATTATCACCTGTAAGACTTGTGAAAAATTAAAATGCCTATTAGAGATATCATGCCATTTGCATAAATGAGATGCTTCAAACCAGTCCATCATTCTAAAATATAAAATTTGAGGTAACAAAAGTGTGCTGAATTTAACCAATTTGCTGATTCTAGACGCATATAAGTGCATCATCCACATTAGAATAACTTAATAAGAATAATGCAAAATAAGCTTCACACGACTAAAGACATTTCCAAACAATAAAAGTAGGAGTTCGCTCATCAAGATTCCTAATCAAATAAACAAGTTCCATCATGTAGTGATTTCTTTATCTTATATTTTTCTATAAAAAAAAAAAAAAAAAATCCATAAAGGAGTACAACACAGAAAAAGTATTAAAAGTAAATCAACTAATAAAGTTTTAAATTGGGAATTGTGGGAAATACATATATTTTTCTCCCAAGAATCTATCGATTTTTCCTTTGATCCAAATTGCTTAAATATCATAGACCACATTCTGTTTCTTTCACTTCTCACCAAGGTTTCCTCTTTTGGTTTTACTTTACTTACACTTAAGGAACACATGATAGGCCACAAAAAGATCCCACCATAACAAATAGAAAGAGCATTAAAGCCTAATAAAGCTTAAAGCTGTTAAAAAACAACTTTTAATTCTATTTCTACATAATTAGATTCATCAAGCATGGACTATTTTGGTCCTGCATTTGCTGAAGCAAATATTGGGATTTGGATTGCCTGCGAATTGAGTTCCCATTTGGTAACCCATTTTCCCCAGACAAGTTTTACCAATACTTGGCCAAATACCCAGCTCCAGCTACTGCTATAGCAACCCATAAATCCATTCTCTCTCTCTCTCTCTCTCTCTCTCTCTCAAAAATTCCAGAACAAAACTTGAATTTTCCTTCACTTACAATTGATCAAAATCTTGAAGTAAAAACAATTAAAAATTCAGAACAAATGACGAGGGCTTGAACTCAAAACCCAGAGGCAAAAATCAAGTTATTAATAAATAAATAAATAAATAAAAGAAAAACAACAAAAAGAATAACAGGTCAAATATGAAAGATTGAAACTAATAATATGTAGATGAAAAAAGCATATTAAAGAACAAGAACAAACTTTCATGTGCTTTGTACAATCATCATAGTAAGAGGAAAAGAATGAAAAATCAAATAGAACCCAATTGAGGACAAACATACCAGGAACAAAGAAAGAAATCAGAGTGAAGCAAAGGTATCGATTTAGGGTTCAAAGTGTTCTGACCTTGAAATCCAATGTCCAGACCTCTTGAATCTTTTTGAATCGCAAGAAGTAAACTAAGCTTAGCAAGATCAACTAGAAGGGAAAGGGTTTTGTAGTGCAGGAGGTGGGTTGAGAGAGATCGTTGATGGGGAAAAAGGGGAAAGGGAGAAAGAGAGAGAAAGAGAAAGAGAAAGAGAAAGAGAGTCACCTGAGTTGGCGGGAACACACTTTGCTTAGCAATAGAGACTGGCTACCTGTGGAGAGCCAAAACGAGAATGGGCAAAATGCCTCACCATTTGCCTCATGCGTTGGAGCCCTAGAAATGCAGATTCAATAGGCAAAATGCCTAATTCTCTCCATTTGCCTCATGCGTTGGAGATGCTCTTAAAACACCAAGTCAATTTTGTGCTCAACAGGCCTTGCCGTCACAACCAACAAGGACGAAAAATTATTAATATACATAAAGTAACATGCCCCATACTATTTAGGGTAAACTTCACTTTATTTTTTGTGTTTTAGATTGTATGTAATTTATCCTTTTAATAATTATAAATAATCATATAATTCTCACGTGATTTGTGCATTGAAATACACTATAAGACTGTTGGCTTTTTTGGCTTTCGAAGGTTAATAGTGTTATTTTAAGCGTGCCAACAAGGATCAATAAGTTCTTATAGAATTTATAATTGCCAATCAATTATCAGACGATTGTGTTGAAATTCTTTCAGCCTCAATAAAGAGGATTTTTACTGATGGCTTGTTTTAAGAGAAATTTATAAGAAATAAAAAATACAGAACAATTTAGAAACTAAACTTCATTGAGTGAATAAGAACTTACAATATAATGACCTAGTCTTAAAAAGATTTACAGCAACTACTTGAAACTACTCCTAAGAAATGAAGTGCAGTACCGGAATTGAAGTGTTGGAAAAGTAAAACTGGAAAGAAATATAAAGTAAACAAACTTGTTTCTGGATCTCAGTATGAATATATCAATTTGGGGCCTTCTCTACAATTTATAATCTCCAAGGGTAGCCGTCGAAGTGGGCTTCCAACCGTCGAAATGTCCTGCCATGATTGCTGATCATGTTCTCTCACAGTTAGTCCCATTACGTCATTCTTACAGTTAGGCTTTCCTCTTGGATTTGAATTTGAATTCGTAAGTAACTGTTGAGCCACCTCATCTTGCGTCTTCTAGCCATTCTAATGCTGCGCAAATCCATTATAACCAATATGACTTGCCCCGTGTCTATCTTTGATTGGAGACTCATATTAACTCCCCCAAATTGCCCTTCATGTACCACATGTTATGCTGTGATTAGCTTTTACAAAATATGTAGTCAACATTACCCTCCGCAATAATATACCCAATACTTGGTGATATCAGTGGACTTAATGCACTTTGTCCACGTCATAGGACGTGCATGGACTTTGCATTTTCTTATATATGCAACCGTCTTCCATAAATGAAGCACTTAATCTGCATTAAATTCTTTCTCGTGCTTGAACATGTTCCACTATCTGAGTGTTTGAAAGGGCTGATACAATTTCCATGGCCAAACAAACCCTTTTTTTTTTTTAATCGATTATACATACGAAGAGATATTAGACAATGATGTTCGTCCTCAAAAGAACCTTCATGCATTTATTGGCCACGCTTATTCGCCTCAATTTATTCTAGTTATGAATGCTTTCGCAAACTATCAACCTTTGGACCAAGAATTTGTAACTACAAACCTTTGGACCAAGAACTTGCAAAAATGGATCTTGGAAGCTCCTCCTATGCCTCCAAACTTTCTGCATGGGATGAAACTGCCTTCTCTTCCTCTAACAACACTTCTAACAGCACTGGCTGGGGAACTTGGCATACACCCACTCAACCTTAAACAAGGGAGCAAATCCAGCATTGATTCCCTAAATTCGATGACCCCATTGCAATCCATCCCTTCATGTGCAACTCCGTAGTTATCTATACGTCCCCCTCGATCGTCTGCGTAGCCTTGAGGACAACTTGCTTTCGGCATGGTATATTTCCACATTGCTGTCCAGAATAGTGTGAAATACTCCACACCTTGTTGAATCCTTGGGCATTAGTTGCTCACTCTTAGCCAAAAAAGAAAAACTTTGCTCCTCTAACTGGCTAGAATATGTGAACAAGCCTGAGTTCCCACCTTCATTTGGACTGGAGCCAACTACTCCTTTCCTGCCTTCCAATCCTAATTGGATTGAAGAATTGAAACTCACCCTCTTCGAGAGCTAGCATTTTGCTCCCTACCAAGCCCCAGTTCTTCCTACTACTTACCAACAATATAGAGCCCAGACTCTGCTTGCAGCTTTCTCCTGTTTATCCTTTGAGGTCCTTCGAGATGATATTCCTCACAAGAACTTATTGTGGTCTTGTGATATTATCTTTTGAAGCCACATCCTTAACCCTATAGCCCAAGCAGAGCTTTATACTTTCTTGGATCAACTTCCTCTTCTACTCAACTGGCACACAAATGCTTCCATTACCAGTGAGTTGTTAGAGGACGCTTCTGCCACTCATATTCAAATCCAATACAAAGCAGAGAATCTCCTTGAAGAATATGAAGACTTTAAGAACCAAGATTCATAGTATGGAGAAGATGCCATTATGGGCGATGCACATGAGGAATGAAGAATGGATGAAACATATAAGGCTCTTAAACAAATAGAATTTGAATTGAAGGCCCGACATCTCTTCTTCCTACTAAGGGCTCATCAGTTAGATAAATCCAATTTAGATAGGATAGAAGATAGGTTAGGAAAAGAGTATGTATTTATTGAATTTTGCTAGACAAAGTTTCATGATCTTGTGACTTTGTCCATTCTTTACTTTTATGAAATTGAGAATGTAACCAAGTAGGTGTTTCCAATGTAATTATTGCATATCAATAAAACTGAGCTCTTCAAATATCATATGTCATGATTTGGTTTTATATTCCAATTATATGATTGATTGTATGGCGAATATAGCTAATGGCTTACTCTATCTGTGTAATTTGTGAATACCAGCTTTGAAGCAACCAACTTACTTTGATGCTTGGCTTTAAGTGCTTCGAAGCATGGATTTTCTCATAGGAGCGTCCATATTCGACTTAAGGTTTTCATGCTCCAATCATCTGATTAACATAACATGTCTAAATCACAGCTTCGAATTGACCAATCTTGCTTTGAAGTGCTTACTTATTTCAGAATTCACAACTCTAAGCAAGATAAGCATCCTAAAGACTCTTTCAAAGGACATTACCTTGCAAAGACAATCTAGGAGTATGCTTATAAAGCCTTCGAAGAAAATAAACCTTAACTATAATTTTGTGTAAGGCATAAAATGCCTTTAAAGCCAACTATAGATTTTTGAAGCCGAGCTGAGTGTTTGAAATAAATTTCCCTCCCAAACTTACTCTTTGAAAGAAACTGTGGCTTGGGATCCCTTGTGTTCTAAAACTAAAGTTTTAATTCCACATGAGTCAAAAATCCATCAAATAGTGTATTTCGGGTTTGCTTGACCCGTTAGGCTGATTGGGTACTTTGGACAAAAAGGTTTAAAACCCTTTCTTCTCACATTTTTAACCTACTCACTTGTTCAAAAACAAACTCTTTCACTCCTATTGCTCTTAACTACAATTTTCTACTCTTTCCATACTCAAACTCTTTGTTTCCCCTTCGTCCTTTCACTAATGGTTGCTTTCTCTCTGAAAGTAACCATTTGTTGAGCGTGTAAGTTCGTCTGTAGCTTTGAGGAGGGTCATTAATGAAGAATATGAGAAATGCAAAGCTGGTGAACGAAGCACCATTGATGGACGCATTCTCATTCCCCATCATCATGCTCAAGGGGAGTTTGTGCTTGGACCCATTTTCAAGAAAGCCCCTGTTCAACTCCCAACCCTATACCCACCTCTAGAAAATCACTACTGGCCTATATTAAGACCGGAATGAGAGGAATGGTATGATTGAATTGTCTTTGCTAGGATGCTGGACCTTTTAGAACTATGCCTTCTCGACGCTCTTCAACTAGCCAAGTTTCCTATTTCTGAAGACCCTTTCCTTATACATGTTGCACTCTGTTATTGGAATCCATCTTTCAATTTTTTCCAATTTCGATGTGGTATGATGGCCCCTATTGTTCTTGATATATGCTATCTCCTAGGGCTATCACCCATTGGCACTCATTTCGATCCTGATTACCTGACCTTACTGTGCCTTTTTCCATTCCTCCTCTAAACTCCTTCTTTAGTGATTTTGCAAATTCTGAAGACAAGAGAGAAAGCCCTGTATCACACTAAGAGTTCTTCTCTTTTCTCCTATATTGGCTTTGCAAATTCCTATTTTGTACTTCTTCTCAAAGGATTATGCTTGAGTTTGCCCCTCTTGCCAAGGCTCTTGCTTCAGGAAAGAAGATAGCCTTAGCTCCATATGTTTTGGGCCATATACATAGAGTTTGTTCTCAGTTTTATGAGAAACCTTTGGATGCCAACCAAGGAAGGCCACTCTTGATATTGCAACTTTAGCTTTTTGCTTACTTCAGTGCTTTACACTCCAGGTGTCTGAGATTTTTGGTACCAGACCCTATTACTTATGGAGTAAAATATGCTAGGGTTTCACTTTACCCTTCCAGCTTTGCTTATTACTTCACTTTCTTCCACTAACTCCTACCTTCTCCCCTTTCCTCTTTCTTTTGCCCCTTTGCGTTTGCGGCCAACATAAGGCCAGCATGGTTGAGGACCTTTTTGGCTGAAAAAACCTGCTCCCAACCTCAACACAGGGATATGTGGGTCTCTATCTTAACTCCAAGGGAGCTTTTTGTTGGCATCTTGCATCCTTGAGCTTATAAGTGCATAGCTGAAGCCTACTGTCCTGCTCAATTTGCTAGGCAGTTTGGGCTTACTCAGGGGATTCCTATCCCTCTCTACAACCAAACTAACCCAAATCTTGCAAGCAGAGAGTTGAAAGTTCCAAGAACTAGGCTAAAGGAGGCAACCTCCAAGTTCATACAGGACCTGATTGAATTTCAATTCACCTCATTCATTCCATAAAGCACTGCATTGAAGAAGTACCAGAACTAGTGAACAACCAACATGGAAGTATTCCTGGCCATCTCTCCCTAAGATCTATTGGTAGGGCTGAATATACCCTCTCAAACCAAACCCAAGGATACTGGGATCACCATCACTTCTTCCACTGCTCCTACTATCTTAGCTCCTACTCCTGCTACTACAGAGACTGCTCCTGTTGCCTTAGCCCCTCTTCCTAGGATTACCAGGGCTACTTCGAAGAAAGATATGTATTTGCATTTTCCTTTTCTCTTTCTTTTATGATGCCTTTCTTATTTACTTATAATATATATTCTTAGTGTAGGAGCTCTACAAGAAGACTCTCCTCAGAGAGCTCAAGCTTTGAACATTCTTAAGGGCAAGCAACAGCAACAGAAGAAAAGAAAACTTATACTTGACCCTGAAGAACCTGAGGCTCACTTAGAAGAAAAGCAAGCAAAACAAGAAATAGAGACACCATTGAAAAGAAGAAGGAAAATGACAGTTTCTCCTTCTAACCTTGTTGGTGATCCTATTCACGAGGCAGCTGCTAAGACAATATAAGAAGAACACTCCAAAGAAATTATTGTATTTCAAAGGTCTAAAAAGAGGCGGCAGTAACAAATACTAAAGGATGAAGCTGTTGCTATTGATGCATTACAAAGGGAGGTTATAAAGAAGAAATAGACTGTTGAGCTTTATGCCCTTTGCAGCCCTCCAATCATTACCATTACAACCTCTGAAGCTGGTAATTTCTCTTTTAATTCCTTTTGATTCCCTCTCTAAGACTTAACAAGAAATTAACATTTTCTTTATATTTTCTATTATGCAGCAACAGTCATTCCCCCTTTAACATTGGCCTCTTTAGCCTCAAAAGGAACAAGGAAGGCTCATACTGAAGTACCAATGAATATAAAGCCCATTCAGATGATGCTTCCACTTCCCAACTCTATATTCCTCATGCCTTCATTTTTAAAGCAAAACATCTCACCTTCCTTATGCCTAGGCTTAACACCATATCTGTCTTATTTATCTTTCATCTCATCTTATTTTACTCCTCCTATAGTCCTGGCTGCCCCTTTATCACTTGAGAGAATTTTGGGTGGTCACTTCATCTTTAGTGATAACTGGTACTCGCAAGGAAGACACTAGTGGCTCATCAATTTCCTTCCCACTACCTAGCTTTAGTCCTTCTTCTCTTAACTTGTTGGTGGCTAGGACAATAGACACTGCTAGGGATTCCTTCACTCCTTCTCCTATCCTTATACAGCCATCTTTTCCTTCCACTAGTGATTCCTCTATACTTCCAATGTCAAAGAAGGAGATAAACATTTTTGAAGCTCGGCTGGCTAGCCTATTTGACATGTCTTCCTCAGCTCAATCAGACAACAGTGAGGCTGAACCATTGGTCCTTACTGACTCCCTCTTGGAAATCTTTGAGAGTTCCTCTACTGTCAACAGAGTCTCTTTGCTTCCAGTGGACTTAGGCATTTGTTTGGAATTGCTGACATCATTCTCAAGGATTTCATTCAAAGCCTTACAAAGACCCATAATTCAGAATGGTTTCCTCCAATGCTGCAAAGCTCTTGAGCACTCTAACATAGCCATCTCAAACCACTTAACCTAGGCAATAGCTACCATAGATTTTTATATCAATATCTGTCATATGGCCAAGGCTGCGGAAGAGAGACTATTGAAGGACAAGGAGTTTGTCTCCCACATAGATACAGAGGTATTTGAACTAAAAGGACAATACTCCGATGCCTCTCAGTTTCAAACTTAACTTTTAGAAAAGAAGACCCGACTGGAGGAGGAGCTAGCAGTAGTCAACTTAGCCTTGGATCGAATTGCTAAAAAGCAGCAAATTACTAACCAAGGGCTGGCTGACAGAAGGCAGGATATGGCTACAACCATTCAGTTGTTCCCAACCCTTAGAAGTAGAGAATCAATTGTAAGGGAACAATTGAAACACTGTACTGATTTGTGGCTACATGTACTTAATTCTTTATGAAATGAAAACCTTTTATTATCTATGTAAGTGTATCATGCTCTATCATTCTATTATTTAATACGTTCTACACTCCTTGTGTTTCCCACACAGTTGGATAATAAGGCTTCAAGTACTTGCCATTAATTCTCTTGGGATACACATAACCATTTAGGGTTGTTAGATAGTAGGCTCCCCCAGACAAGACTCTATGAACCTAATATGGTCTTTCCCAGTTAGGTTTCCATTTGCCAAATTTATGGCTCTTAATGCCTATTGGAAGTATTGTCTTCCATACCAAGTCACCTTTAATGTGCTTAACTTTCTTATTATAGCTCTTGGTTGCCTTCTTCGTTTGAAAAAAAATGCTATTTAATGCCAATATTCTACCTTCATCTATATTCTCTACTTCCAAGAACATGCTTTGATGGTACTGCTCAAAAGTTAATTGGTCTTGGCATTTTATCCTTAAGGACTTAATATTAATTTCTACAGACAATACTGCATCATGCCCATATACTAAGGCATAAGGAGTGATCCCTGTACTTGACCTTGGAGAAGTCTTGTAAGCCCACAATACATCTAACAACAAATTTTGCCAAACCTTAGGATTATCTTCCACAACTCTTTGTATTCATTTTTTTTAAAGACTTGTTAGATGATTCTGCTTGACTATTTGCTTGTGCATAATAGAGGGTGAAACTGATAAGACTAATTCCAAATTCTACTGCGAAAGACTTCACCATCTTTCCATTAAACACAGTCCCATTATCTACAGTTATGGTCTAAGGGATGCCAAACTTATAGATTAATTCTCTGATAAATCCAATAACCTCAGTCTAATCCATAACCTTATAAGGTTTAGCTTCGACCCATTTAGTGAAATAATCTGTGGCCACTAGAATGAAACAATAATGTTTCAAAGATGGTGGATATATTTTTCCTATCATATCCATTACTTATCCTCTAAATGGCCATGGCTTCACTACTGCATGCAAATCAGCTATTGGCATATGTCTTATCATGCTATGCTTTTGGCATGCTTGACATCCTTTTGCATATCCTTTAGGATGGTTGGCCAATAGTAAGAACACCTTCGAAGCAACTATCTCATCTTCACACCAGACTGATGGGCACCACAAATACCTTCATGCACCTCAGCCATAGTAGTTAATGCTTTTTTTGGCCCTAAACATTTCAATAACAATCCATCTGCTCCCCTTTTGTAAAGAGCATTGCCATACACTATATATTGCATAGACTGTAATTTAATGTTCCAGCTAGCCTTCGAAGAAGAGCCAGTTAAATATTGAATGATTGGATGTCTCCAATCATGCTCTTCTAAGCTATTCTAGTTAACTTCTACCATGATACCCCTTTTAGCCAAAGGTGGTATTAACTTCTGATATGTTGCTTGACTTATGTCCACTTGGGGGTCACCATTTCTTCTGAAATTAGAGGCCTTTTGGGCTACCTCATTGGCCTTATGATTCATGAATCTTGGGATATAAGTCACATTCGCTATTTGAAATTGAGAAAGCAAATACAAATCAGCAACATAATATGGCAATATGCTTACACTTTGACATTTAAAAATTCCTTTTACTTGGTTGACTACCAATTGAGAATCCCCAAATATATCAACTGCATGAGCCTATAATCCAATAAGTATCTCAAGTGCCATTATTAAAGCTTAATATTTAGCTTGGTTATTGGAACAAGTAGTTTCATCCACTTTGAAACCATGTGTGGTTTCTACCCCCTGTGGTAATTTAATTATAACACCAATTCCAACCAAACCATTGGCTTTTGATCCATCGAATCACATTTGCCATGGCTCAACATTGACCTCACCAAGATCTGTTATCTCTTGGCTTTCTGTTTGACATGGATGATCTGCCAAGAAATTAGCCAAAACTTGTCATTTTATTGCCTTTTGGAGGACATATTCTAGATGAAACTCTGATAGAGCTAATATCCATTTGCCAATTCTTCCTCTCAGTATAGGTCTAAATAACATGTACTTAACCAAGTCTATGGTTGCAATCACTAAGACAACAGTAGGCAAAAGATAATATCTTAATTTCATTACTACAAAGTACAATGTAAGGCACAACTTTTCTACAATTGAGTATTTACATTTATAAGAATTTAAAAACCTACCAAGGTAATAAACTGCTTGCTCCTTGCCTTCTTCATTGTCTTAAGCTAGGAAAACTCCCAAAGAATCTATTGCTGCAACAATGTATAACTTCAAGGGCTTGTTTCTCATTGGTGGTATCAATACTGGAGGCTTGGCCAAGTAGGCTTTAATTTCTTCGAAAGCAGCTTGATGCTTTGCTGTCCACACAAACTCCTTTTTCATTTTTCAATTGATAGAGGTTTGGCCTCAGTGATGGCTTTGGCTTTATTCTGATCAATCTGTACTCCCTTCTTGTGCATTACATAACCCCAAGAAGTTTCCAGCTGATACACCAAAAGCACATTTAAGAGGATTAAGCTTCAATTTGAACTTTCTCATTCTTTCGAAAGCTGCTACCAGGTGAACCAAGTGTTCCTCCATAGACTGGGACTTTACAACAACATCATCAATGTAACACTCTAGGTATCCTGTAATAAGATCTTGAAAGATAGTATTCATTGCCTTTTGATACATTGCCCCAGTATTCTTCAGACCAAATGGCATTTTTACACATTCGAAGGTGCTAATATTCCCAGGGCACCTAAATACTGTCTTGTGGACATCTTTATCTACAATGCGGATTTGTTTGTAACTAGAATAGCCATCTATCATAGACAAAATCCTGTGCCCTGCTGAACTGTCCACCAATAGATCAACTATAGGCATGGGGTATTCATCTTTTGGAGTTGCCAAATTCAAATTTCTAAAATCGATACATACCCTTATCTTGCCATTCTTTTTAACCACAAGCACAATATTAGAAAACCATTCAATATAGCTGGTTATTCTAATGAAGCCGGTTTTAAGGAGACTGAGAATCTCCTCCTTCACTTTTTGAACCACTTCAGGGCTCATCCATCTTGGTTTCTGCTTGTGTGGCTTAAAATTAGGCTTCACAGGGAGCCTATGTTCCACTAATGACCTATCCAATCCAGACAGTTTATTATGAGACCACGCAAAACAATCTTTATATTGCTTTAAGAATACCAGCAACTAGTTCCTGTCAATAGGACTTAACCAAGCACTGATGTAAGTGGCTTGCTGTGCAGAACCTTTCCCTAAGTTGACTTCTTTCAAAGGGTTTTGTACTTGAGCACTTACTGATGCATCTCCTTTGACTTCTTCTCTATTCAAAGCAACTTCTTTATTTTGTTCTACTCCCACCTTCTCTAGCTCAACATCTTTGCTTTCTTTCTCATAGACAAAATCTGTCCATAAGGCTTCTTCTTCTTGTATTTCCTAGACTTTTGTATCGATGTCCAATGCACAATACTTATCAAGGGCCAAAGGCCTGGCCTTTTGTTGCTTCTGATTACAACCAATTACCATGGCTTCATTCTCTTGTTCCTGTACCTTCTGGACTATTGACTTTACGTCCAACGCTGAAAACTTGACTAAAACTAAGGGTCTGGCTTCTTGGTTCTTATCTTCTTGCCTATAACCAGGCATCATTGTCATCTTTGGTAATGAACTATTCATCAACACTCTCCTGCACTAAATGCTTTAGGTGTGCTACTTTCTCATCAGCCCTCACTTCGGTTGTTCCATTAGGCTTCCTCAGCACACTAAGTGGTGTCACTCCTTCAGTGTATAAAGGGTTGGGTGTCTATGTTGATCTCTTCTATCTCTCTATTGCATAGTGCTATCATCATTTTCTGATGTAGAGAGAAAGGCACACATTTGTTGGTATGGATCCAATCCCTGCCAAGCAAAGCATTATACTTGGCATTTCTGTCTATAACAAAGAATACTGTCATGCAATCTCTGGTTCCCACACTCAGGTTGATGGGCAAAATTCCCTGAGCCATCTGCTTATCCCCAGCGAAACCAACAATGATAGTGCTCGTTGGGATTAATCTGGGGTTTCCTTTTTCCAATTTCTTTAAGGAGGACTTCGGAAGCAGGTTTACTACCGCCCCATTGTCCACTAACACCCTATTCATTTGTATCCCATCGAAGTATGCCTTGATATACAGGGGCTTAACGTGCTGAGTCATAGATGTTGTAGGGTACTCGAAGGGATATGAGAGGTTAATACTCACCTCCTTACTTTCTTCTTTAGTTTCTATTGGTGTGGCTACTTCAGACTCATCTTGAATCATGCTAGCCTGTGTATCTTTACTAGAAACTGGAATGGGGTCATCTTCCTAACCTTCTTGGTTTCCCTCTTCAGCTTGGAACTCCTGTGGTAGTATATATACCATGTTTACTGGCACTAGAGGGAATGAGCCAAACTGAACTACTGGCTGTACTTGTTTCCCTTCAAAACTAGCTTGTTTTGTTATTTCGGAAGCATCTTCCATGCTAAATTCTGATACCTCTGTGTTAACAAGTTCCTTCGAAGCAGCCTGTTGGTGATCTACCTCCGTTGGCTTTAAAGAGAATCTGAATTTTCTATTTCATTGAATGAACAGATCACAGTACAGGTATATTTATATACAATCAATTGTATCACTAGTAACTAGTTAACTCAGGTACAGTTAACATAACAACTTCCTAACTGCTTGTGCATTAATAACAACATGTGCATTAATAGCTCTAACTGATTTGTAACAGATTTGTGTAGCTCCACTACATAACTCACAGAGAGATAAGCTTCACTACTGTGGCTTTAACGGCAGCTCAACTGCAACTCTTCTTGGCTTCACTTGCAGCTCATCCCCTGCAGACTGAGACTCATCTTCTGCAGACTTAGACTGAGCTGCTGCTATAGTTATTGCAGCTGATGTAGATATAGTTGTTGCAGCTGATGTAGATATCTTATCAGGCCCCCTCAAGCTGATGGGAGAGGGAAGAACCAGAAGCTTGGACTGAAGATAGGTAAAGCGAGAAGTAGACAGCGGTTTGGTGAAAATATCTGCCACCTGATCAGAAGTTGGAATATGACAAATGTTGAGTTGCTTAGCAGCTACTCATTCTCGGACATAGTGATAATCCACCTCGATATGTTTAGTACGGGCATGAAAAACAGGATTGGAAGACAGAGATATTGCAGATATATTATCACACCATAAAATAGGAGAAGGAGAAGTAACATGCAAATCAGAGAGAAGCATGCCAAGCCAGCTTAATTCTGCAGCAGTGTGAGCCAAAGCTCAGATTCAAACCGGTTGATGATCTAGCTTCTGATGGGTCGCTTTTAGCGAACCAGAAACTAAATTTGGACCAAGAAACACACGAAGCCAGAGTGGGCGCCTATCCGATGAGTTGCCACCCAATCGAATCTGAAAAAGCATGAAGGGTAAGAGGGCGAGGACTAAATTGAAGACCATACCCAAGAGTACCTTTAAGATATCGAGAAGCCTTTTAACCATAACAAAGTGTTGAACAAGGGGTTGGTGCATAAATTGACAAGCAAAGTTATTTGCAAAGGCAATATCCGTGCAGTAATGGTGAGGTATTGAAGGCCTCCAACAAGACTTCTATAGAGAGAGGGATTGGAGCAAGGTAACTGATCATTAGGAGAAGAAGAAGGTTTAAGAGCCATGAGAGAAGAGTACGGTTTGCAGTCAGCCATACCAGCCTTCTTAAGCAATTCAGAAGCATACTTATGCTGAGATAAGAAATAGCCCATAGAAGATGAGGACACAGAGATGCCAAGGAAGTAATTAAGCAACCCTAGCTCCTTCATAGCAAAAACACCATGCATTTGAGTAACCAAATCAGTGATATAGGCAGAATCACTTCCAGTTAATAAGATATCATCAACATAAATGAGGAGAATAGTAATGGAGTTGGCTGTTTTCTTGACAAATAATGAGGAATCACAATGACTGGAGATAAAGCCACAGGATAATAAGAAGGAAGAAAAGGTAGAAAACCAAGCCCGGGGAGCTTGTTTAAGACCATAAAGAGCCTTATGCAATTTGCAAACCAAATGAGGATGAGAAGCATCAATGAACCCTTGAGGTTGGTGCATATAGACTTCCTCCTCTAAAACACCATGCAAAAAAGCATTGGATATATCGAGCTGTCGAATAGACCATTGAAAATGCAGTGCTAAGGATAAAAGAACTCTGACTGTAGGCTGCTTAGCAACAGGGCTAAAAGTCTCATGATAATCAATGCCCTCAGTTTGAAGATACCCTTTGGCAACAAGCCTAGCCTTATACCTAGCAATGGATCCATCTGAATTTCTTTTGAGTCTATAAACCCATTTGCAGCCAATAGCAATTTTGTCTGGAGGTAAAGGCATAAGGGACCAAGTGCCTTGTTTTTGTAAGGCTTGAAACTCCTCTAACATAGCTGCCTGCCATTGGGGAGATGTAACAGCAGCTTGAAAAGTATCGTGTTACTCAGAGGAGAAGAAGAAGTAGTGAAGGCGACCCGGCAGAAGAGGTTGAGATTTAGACCTGGTAACCATAGGATGAGTATTGGAAGTAGAAGAAGGAAAAGGTAAATCAATGGAGAGTGAAGAAATGAGAATTGGTGGAACACCACCGGACATCGCTGAATCGGGCGTGAAGCGAATGAACTGAACCTACAGTCTTTGGAATAGAATCACAGATATAGCGGTGATCTTTGGTGTAGAACCAGCAATATGATCAGAACTAGAAGAGTGAGACAAGCGAGAATCGATGAATCTGAGCAGTGTGAGCAAGAATGACAACAGGGAGAGAAGAACCTGTAGGAGAAGAAACTGAACAAGAATGAACTGAGTCAGTAGCAGGCCAAAAGAAGGTTTGCAGCTGAGATAATGAGGGAGGAATAGACTGTGCAGGAGACAAAGACTGAGATTGGAAAGGAAAGGTATTCTCATCAAAAAGAACATGCCTAGACACAAAAATATGGCCAGTAGTAATATCAAGACATCTATACCCTTTTGTAGAAGGAACATAACCAATAAAAACACAAGGAATAGATCTAGGCTGAAGTTTGTGACTTGTGTAAGGTCTAAGCCAAGGAAAGCACCTACAACCAAAAATTTTGAGAAAAGAGTAATCAGGTGAGTGATGAAATAAAGTTTGAAAAGGAGTAAGATTCCTAAGTTTGGAAGTGGGTAGCCTATTAATAAGAAAGACTGAGGTGGCAAGAGCATCAAACCAATAGGACAAAGGAAGAGCAGATTGATGCATTAAAGCAATAGTGGTTTCAATTAAGTGCCTATGCTTCCTTTCGGCAACTCCATTCTGAGCAGGAGTATGGGGACAACTAAGTTGATGTTCAATGCCCTTATCTTTTAAAAATTGCTGAAATTTAGTTGCCAAATATTCCCCTCCATTATCACTTCTAAGAACTTGGAGCTTAGTGGTAAATTGAGTCTCAACAAAAGCTTTGAATTCAACAAATTTAGAAAAGACCTCACTCTTGTAAGTCAAAGGAAATAGCCAAGTGAATCTACTGTAATCATCAACAAAAAGAACATAGTACTTAAACTGAGAAACAGATGCATTAAAGGGCCCCCATACATCAGAATGAATAAGAGCCAATGGCTGATTCTGATGGAATTTGAAAGATGAAATGGCGACTATGACTTTTAGAACCACAACAATGTGTGCTCAGCTTATTATCATTAGAGCTAGGTACATTAGTAGGTAATAAATGTTGAGATCCAAGCATTTGCAGCTTATTACTAGAAGGATGACCTAATCTACTATGCCAAGTGCTCTTCTTTGCAAGTAGAAGCGGTTGAAGTGTTGAAACAAGTGGTGGAAGCAGCGGTTCGAGAATAGCGAGATGAAGTTGAGAGAGAGTAAAGACCAGCAGAGTGAGGACCTTTATGAAGGATTTTCTTGGAAACCTTATCCTGTATAATGAAACAATCAGCATCAAAAGTAATGGTGCAATTGTTATCTTTTATGAGTTGATGAACTGACAAAAGATTGGTAGAAAGAGAAGGAACATGAAACAAATTATGAAGATGAAAAGAAGTACTTGGTGTAGGAAGTAAACCATTGCCAATGTGATGAATTGGCAGAGTAGAACCATCTCCTATAGTAACATGATCAGAACCTTGATAGGGGTGAAATTGAGTGAAATTGTTAAGATCATTGGTGAAATGAGTTGTTGCTCCAGAATCTAAGAACCAATTGGAATCCGGAACAGATCCAGCATAAGCAGACTGATATTCTGGAATAGAGGCAGCAGAAGTGGTTGAAGAAGAGGCAGCATAGGCTTTAGACTGTGCTCCTTTCCCTTGTAAAGAAGAGGAGTTAAAAGTTTGATCCATCCTGTGCCAACAATCCATGGCTGAATGGTTTGATTTTCCACAAATTTGACAGATCAGTCCATGTTGGTCTGAATGATGCAGAAAAGAAGATGATCTGCCTGCACCTCTGCTTTGTCCTCCACCTCTATAGGTGTTACCTTGTCCTCCACCTCTGTAAGTATTTGAATAAAATCTGCCTGCATTTCCTGAGTTATGACCTTTAGAACCACCTCTGGTGTAACTTCTAGAATTTCCTCTAGCATAAGTTCTGTTAGCAGCATAAGCAAATGGGAGATCTGATGTATGTGCTTGTTTTAGAAAGCCTTCAATGTGAATGGATTCAGAACATAATAAGGAAGACAAGGCAGTGATAGAGAGAGGTTCAGATCTGGTGCGAATGGATGTTTTAAAGGCATTATATTCATCAGGTAATCCATTCAAAGTAAGTAACACTAGATCTTCATCTTGAATTGGTGAGCCAGCAAGGCTTAATTGATCAGCAATAGTCTTGATCTGACTAAGATATTCCTCCATTGTTGAATTCCTCTTGGTCAGATGACTAAGTTTAGTCTTTAATTGATGAACATGTGATCTAGACAAGGAGGTGAATTGTGCAGCTAAAGTAGTCCACACTTCATGACTAGTGATACAGTGAAGAACAGAGGTGTATATGGATGAAGATAGTGTAGCGAAGGCAAGCGAGTAAATGTGCATCAACAGTGATCCAGTCTGTATATTCTGGATTGACTACAGCATTACAACTCTCATCAAGAACTGTGGAAGAAGGACAGATCTTAGATCCATCAACAAATCCAAGTAGATTTGTAGCTCGTAAGATGTGTTGAAATTGACTCCTCCATATCAGATAATTTGTAGACTCAAGCTTTATTGGAACAAATGACTTCAGATTAGAAATTAGCAGAGTGAGATTAGAAGGTAAAGAAGAACTTGTAGTTATACCAGATGAAGAAGTTGCATTTGTTGTTGATTTTTCTGGAAGATCTGCCATAGCTGACTCTTGATGAAGATGCACCAGTGATAGAGGGAAGAGAAGGGAAGAGAAAGCTTTTAATGCTCGTAAGAGCTATACGGCTCTGATACCATAAAGAGAATCTGAATTTTCTATTTCATTGAATGAACAGATCACAGTACAGGTATATTTATATACAATCAATTGTATCACTAGTAACTAGTTAACTCAGGTACAGTTAACATAACAACTTCCTAACTGCTTGTGCATTAATAACAACATGTGCACTAATAGCTCTAACTGATTTGTAACAGATTTGTGTAGCTCAACTACATAACTCTGCTGTAGAGATAAGCTCAGCTCTGTGGCTTTAACGGCAGCTCAACTGCAACTCTTCTTGGCTTCACTTGCAGCTCATCCCCTGCAGACTGAGACTCATCTTCTGCAGACTTAGACTGAGCTGCTGCTATAGTTGTTGCAGCTGATGTAGATATAGTTGTTGCAGCTGATGTAGATATCTTATCAGGCTTGTCAACCAAAAAGGTCTGTTTAGGCATGAAGGCCTCAAACATTTCATCTTCAACCAATGTTCTCTCTTAGCCTAGCTCAATCCCTTCATCCATTTCATCGTCACTTTCCATTAAAGCCTTCTCGAGGCCTGCTAAACTGGATTTTTCATTGGCTCTTAGTTCAGCATGAACTTTAGCCAACTGCTCCATACTGGCACTTCTCTTGATCTGGGGAGCAGGCTTCGAACCTATCCCCTCCATTTGACTGGTCTTTTGCTTGTGCCACGGAAGTGCTTTCTCCACTTTCTTTCAAACCCCTTTGATACTGGATGTATCTTCGTTGGATCTTCCTCCTTTGAGACTTAGAAATCATAGGAATCACATCTGACTCCCTTGTTTTTGGGTTCTTTAATAACACCCAATTGTTTGGAGCCACCAAGGGAGGTTTGATCATTCTTCCCTGGTCTCTAAAAACCTTTCTTTGAGTAGGCATTTCCTTAGGTTTGTTCTACATGACAAACCAATCTAGAACTTCTGGGACCCATGAGCCCACTGGTCTGGCTGTTAGATTTGCTACCTCACTCTTTGAAGTAGTCTTCGAAGTAGTCCTCGGGGGCCAATTATCAGTCCTGGTCCCATGCCTTGCACTAAATCCATGCTTCCTTTCAAGCTGGTTGTCTACCTTGTAATAATTGGGTGGCCTAATTTTATATAGAGGCCTCTTTCCTTTCGATTGCATCCTAGTGTCTGGTGGGGTGACAAAGGACGAATGTTGTTTAGGGCCAACTGGATATGGCCTCTTGTTATAAGTGTTGGCTATTCGTTCCTCTGCACCTCTTTGTAATATTGCTTCCCATCAACTAGGAGCCCTTTCAGCCACTTGTAACACATCCTGCACATAGGACACAACCTCTGCATTACAGCAGCTTCAAGAGACTCGTCATCCAACATCTCTTCACTAGAGCCTTCTTTTAGGCATGCAGAGCTTTGTCCATCAGCTGGTGAACTTCTTGTGTTCTTCCTAAAAGTAGCCTAGCTAGCCACATGTATCTGTACAGTGACTTCCTCAAATTCCTTCAAGGATAAGTTTTGGAAATCTGGCATGCCAACATTGGTTACAGCCTCCTCCATCTCTAGAAGTGGGTTGGTGTCAATTCCCATAGCTTCTCAGACTTGGTTGGAAACTTTAGTCTTCCTTTCCGAATCTGTTCTTGGATCCTGTCTCGAAAAATAATACAATTTTTAGTTGAATGAGACTAAGAATTGTGCCATTTACAATACAGCTTTCTTTTAACTTCTTTAAGAGTAGGGATCTTGACTCCATTTGGTAACTTTAGGAAATTTGCTGCAAGCAAATGATCAAAAATGTCTTCTGCTTTTGTTAAGTTAAAAGAATACTTCCTATGCAGGTCTTTCTTTTTAAACTATTAGTCTATTGTACTGTCTTTTTGAATTAATACTTCACAAGTCATAGGTTCTTTTTCTATGATCTTTGCCGTATCAATTTTATAATTAGGGTCCCTATAGTAGGTCTTATATCATGCATTATTTTGATCTTGTTCTTCCTCGAGTAAAGTTTCACATCTACATACCTTATAGTTTAATTCTACTAAGTCTCGAAACTTAGTTGAATCAAACTTCTTTCGAATTCTAAATTCCAAGCCATTTTGAGCCAATCTTACAAATTTAGGCTCTGGTAGCATGACCCTGCATTTGTTTCATGCCCTTTTAAATCTGGCAATAAACAGAGCAGCCTTTTTATCAAGCCTTTGGCTCAATCTTGCTAAGTCTGCCATAGAAACTTCAGGTTTTGTTTGGAAAAATTGGGCATGAAAAACATCATCCATTTGCTGCCAAGTTTGGATAGAGCCAGATATAAGGTTTATATACCATATGAAGGCTGCTCTAGTTAAATAATTTGGAAAGAGTCTCAGTTTCATGTAATTATTATTGGCAAACTCACTACACTGGCCTGTAAACCTAGCAATATGTTCCACTGTTGACTGATTTCCATTCCAATAAAAAAAGGCAAAGTCTGGTATTCTAAACCCCCTAGGATACTCATGTACCCTATCCACCCACTCTGGGTAAGGTTTTTTATACACTGGAGTCTGGACCCCATGAGCCATAGATCCATACATTTCTCTAACAATATTAGCAATTTGTTCCATTGGAACCATATTTTGTGTTAGTTGAGCCACTATTGGAGGAGCAAACACAGGGTTTAGAGGAACTCCATGTACCTGAGGGCCTCTTGGTTTATATATAGGTATATTCAGGACTAGCTGTCCTTGTTGTACTAGCTATTGTTGAAGGTATGGCTAATCTCTTGGAACCTGTCCTGGGAAAGGCCCCACAAAAGATGCTATGAGAGAAGGAACAGGTGTTGTTTTTTTTCTAATTGTAGGAAATCCTTCCATCCCCCCGGGTACAAATTCAAACACAGGATTAGTGAAACCCTGTGCACTAGGTATGACTTCAAACATAGGATTTGGAAACATCCTCATTCCATTCCCTTATGCTAGCCCAGATCCACCAATTTATATCGTTTTGCTGGTAGGCAATGGTACATTTTGGTTTGCTAGTGGTCTCAAAGGAGCTTCATACCATGACTGAGGCACAGGTAATGACCTCTCATGACTCTGATTGCTAGTCTGACCATTGGTTTGTCCATTATTTTGCATAGGCTGTTTGTCTCGAGCTAATCTATGCTGAAGGGAATTCATGTTTTCTTCAGCTTGTCGTGCGATCATTGGTTGATGGGAGTTTACTCGATTCAAAAAGGATGTTGCCCATCTTTCCATTGTATACATTAATGGTTGCCCCATAACATCTACTAAACCTCTCCATGGATTTATTGGGTGGGTAGAAGGGACATTCGAAGGTCTAGTCTCATGGCCCTGTCTAGTGTGCTAGACTTGTGTTGTATATTCTGAAGTGCTAGTCTATTCAACCATTTGTGGAGGATCTGATCAGATAGGTGCATCCATTACATTCTCCTCTGGGCTAGGTATTTCTACCTCTCCTTCCACACCCTCTTCCAGGCGTTCATTTTCTCATCTTATTCTATGTCTAGCCATTTTTAATAGTCCCACTGGGCGTGCCAAAAATATATGTTAGCTTTTTTGGCTTTCGAAGGTTAATAGTGTAATTTTAAGTGTGCCAGCAAGGATCAATAAGTCTTTACATAATTTATAATTGCTAACCAATTATCAAATGATTGTGTTGAAATTCTTTCAGCCTCAATGAAGAAGACTTTTACTGGTGGCTTGTTTTAAGAGAAATTTATAAGAAATAACAAGTATAGAACAATTTAGAAACTGAATTTCATTGAGTGAATAAGAACTTACAATGAAATGACCTAGTCTTGAAAAGATTTACAACAACTACTTGAAACTACTCCTAAAAAATGAAGTGCAGTACAGGAATTGAAGTGTTGGAAATGTAAAAAACTGGAAATATAAAATTGGAAAGAAATATAGAGTAAACAAACTTGTTTCTGGATCTCAGTCTAGGTTTATCAATTTTGGGCCTTCTCTTCTATTTGTACTCTCTAAGGGTTATCGTTGAGGTGGGTTTCCAATTATCGAAATGTCCTCCTATGATTGCTAATCATGCTCTTTCATAGTCAGCCCCACTAAGCCATTCTTACAGTTAGGCTTCCCTCTTAGATTTAAATTTGAATTCGTGAGTAACCGTTGGGCCACGTCATCTTGCACCTTCTAGCTGTTCTAATGCTGCACAGATCCATTATAACTAATTTGACTTGCCACGTGTCTGTCTTTGATTGGAGACTTGTATTAACTCTCCAAATTGCGCTTCATGTACCACGTGTCAAGCTGCGATTAGCTTTTACAAAATATGTAGGCAACAAAGACCCATTAACGATTTAATAAAAAAAAAAAACTAAAATATCTCTTTATATAAATAACTTAAGTGTTTGAATTACAAATATCTTCATTATTTGTTTGGAAAGCAAAGTGTACTTTAACTCCCTGTGTTTTATTTTATATGCAATTTAGCCCTTTAAAATTTGAAAATGAGCATATAATCACCTTATGTTTGTCACGTGTTTCACATTTGCTATTAAGTCGGACGGAATGTTTAACGGTATACTTCAATTCACAAATCACGTGAAAATTATATGATCATTTTCAAAAATTAATAATAAACCACGTATAATACAAATCACAAGAGATAAAGTGAAACATGCCCTACTATTTATGAATAAATATTTTGAAGCCCACTACCAGAGGTTATTTATTGTGAATGCATATCACATTAAGTGATACAAGTATTATAAGTATTATGTCACTTAGTTTATCAAAGATTACCCAGTAATTTTGTCGAAGTCTATAAAATATTTATTTTGTAATTTGAAAACATTATGGTGTCATCCGAATCCACCATCAATCTCCCAAATCACCTTTGGAACCTCCATAGGATTTCCAAGATCAAAATATAAAAGGTTTTAAGTGTTATATTCTTTGAAGTGCTCAATCCATCGGCTTATTTTTTAAATTAGGTTAAGAGTCAATTTTTTAATTTTTTTCACTTATTTTGAAAAAACGTATAAAAAAGTAAAGATGTGATGCAATTCAAAAAAGTTAAAAAATTAATTTTTTGACTTTTAATTTAATTGTCAAAATAAGCCGTAATTTGAGAACACTATGATCTCATCGAAATCCACCAACA
Source organism: Camellia lanceoleosa (assembly GCA_025200525.1). Lineage (NCBI taxonomy): Eukaryota > Viridiplantae > Streptophyta > Magnoliopsida > Ericales > Theaceae > Camellia > Camellia lanceoleosa. The sequence continues at coordinate 139,119,265 of CM045758.1, read as the reverse complement.
ATCTCCCAAACCACCTTTGAGAACCACCAAAAGACTTCCAAGATCAAAATATAAAAGGTTTGAAGTTGTAATAATCTTTAAAGTGCTGAATCCATCACTAATTTCTTCTAGGATTCAAATTCTCTCACTCTCCATAAGCTCAGATTTCATCCTTAAATGCAGAAATCCCAATTAGTTCAATCTGAATCAGATTGTATGATAAAAAGTGTTCAAATTAACTTTAATTACTCTTGTGATTGTATAATAAAAAGTGTTCAAATTGACTTTAATTACTCTTGTGATGACTTCATTAACTGTGCCACGTGATCAAGTCTTGATCACCCCAATACACTCAGCCTCAGGTCCAAGACATGTGAATTCAAAAATCAAACCGAGCCTATAGACTAGAACAATTACAGCTGAAAGGATTATAACCAAAAAGTGTTTGTCCAAACCAAATTGCCAAACAACTACCTAACTCAAACTCTAGGACTAAGAAAGGTGTGATAGAATAGAAGTTTGAAAGGCCTCATTGTCAATGATTGGGCTCAGCCCACTTACTAATCCATTTGCAATTTAATTTGGTGCTTATTCAATTTGAGTTTGAGTCGTATAGTAGCCCAAGCCATTGAGATAGTATCTCGTTCCAGTGTAGGCCATAACACTAAAATTGATATTTTAGTTTTATATGCAAAATGCATTAGGGGTGTTTGGGAACCATTGAGAGAGGCTATTTTAGCCTCAAATGGTAAAAAAGCCTTTTAGCCTCACCTACCATTGATTTTCAAAAAAAAAAAAAAAATTGAAAAGCAGCGGCTGCAGCAGCATAACAACTTATACTGTCACCAACAGTGTAAGCTTTAGACAGATTAAATGACGATATTACCCCTATAAAACAATTTTGAAAAAAATAAGATTAGGGGCAAATTTGTCATTTCAACTTTAAATATCATTTCAAACACATTTTTCAATACAACAATCAATCCAAAAATTTAACTCAACTTTCCAAACACACAAACTAAAATAGTCAAAAAACCTAAAAAAAATCACTTCCCAAACACCCACATTAGCATCACCATCAAAAACCAAAAACAAAAAACAAAAACAAAACTTTGGAAACTTTTCTTACAAACTTTTCAAACATTTGTAATAAATAATTTTAAAAATTAAAACATAACTCACTTCAATGATATGATAAGTATCACATTAGTAAATCGGAAAAATGTGTGATATTTGTTAATTTGCATAGCATTACACAAGTAAAAAGGGATGGACATGGACTAGGTCGAGTTAGTTTCGGACAGGGTTCATATTACATATTAATACTTGAAGTAGTTTTTCAGGCTTGACTCAACTTGTGACCAGGCCTATACTTTATTCTCATACTTGTCTAAAAATAGAATAAAAAAATTTGAAACATGTCCGTATGATATGAAAAATATTTAATAAATATTTATTCTCATATTTAAATATAAATATATATACATATATATGATTAATTTAATGGTTTAGGTGTCTTTTTAACCTATTCAAGGTTAGTAGTTTAAATTTCTAACTAGTTCTTTTACATGACTAGTAATACATAACAAATGATTAGAAGAAAATGATGTTAAAAATATATTATATAATATTGTTTTGTGGATAGAGCGAGCTTGAAGCACTCTTTCCAAACACTGTGCACATAGTAATCGTGCCTAATAAAAAAAATATGGTTAGTTTAATGGTTTGGATATCTCTTTAACCTATTTAAGTTTGCAATTGTGATAAAAACTCTCACACATACATGACTCCTACAACCATCACTCTCATCCCAACCACTCATAATGTGAGACATACACATACATAAGTGGACCCTACACATACATCAAGAGTCAAGATCAAATTGGGAATCATAAAATTTTCTAAAAAAGGAGGTCTCAAACATTTCTCTTAAGTTTGGTAGTTCAAATGCCTAACAAATTCTTTTACATGACTAAAGTAATACATAAGTTTATAAAAAATGAAGTTAACAACGTAAAATATGCACATAAAATATATATCTACAAAAATATATTATTTAATATTGCTTTTAAGCCGAGCGAGTTTGAAACACTCTTTTTAAACACGGCTCACAAAATAATTGGACTAAAATTTTTTTCCTTCTAACTCCGCTCTATAAACCTAAATCATAAACTGTTTCATAAATTATCGACAAATTCGAATAGACTTAGCGACCAACCACCCCATGTCACCTCTATAAAAAACACACATTGGATGGGCATCCACGTATAGCCAACCAAATAGAGAAATGTATAATGAAAAACTTTTGTGTTGGAAGGGCATTTAGAGCCTTGATGTCGATTGATTAAGATGCCAAAAATGAATAAATAAATAAATAAATAAATAAATAAAAGATAGTTAATTGCTTAATGTTTTTGTTGAAAAGTAGATGCGACTTTGAGCTTTATTTATCACATTCCAGCTAAAGTTACCTGCAGCAAATCTAAGCATTTAAATGAGACTATGTTCACTACTTTCATGATATTAGCAAGGAATATATACACAAATAGAATTGGATAGCAAATTCATTGACAATAATATGGTAGTAACATTTTTTGTGATTAGAAATTTTAATAATAAACTTTTAATGTTTAAATTTAAAAAAATTACAAAAGAACACATCATTTAAGAGAAATTTACGCATAAATTTGTTTGCAATTTATATAGCATTGCTTGATTGTGGACTACTCCACCAATGTTGTGCACTATGGGTGACTAAGATTGAATGTGCAAAAATTTCTTTAACAATAGAATTTTTGGGTGACTCTCTGTTTGGTAACGTTTACGTTTTCAGTTTATATTTACAAAAATTTTATAAACTGATTTTTGTTTTTTTTTGTTTATTTTTAGAAAAACAAAAACTAAAAACGTGTTTGGTAATTGACAAAATGTTTAAAAAAATTTAAAAATATAAAAAAGAGTGAGAAATGGCAAGTGGCGGCAGAAGATGGTGGTGGAAAGTGGTGACGGTGGGTAGTGGGTTGCGGGTGGCGGGTGGGTGGTGGTGGTGGTGGCGGGGGGGTGGGTGGTGGGTGGTGGTGGCGGTGGTGGGTGACGGTGGCGGGTGGTAGGTGGTAGCGAGTAGGTGGTGGTGGTGGTGGTGGTGGGTGGCGGGTGGTGGTGGTGGGTGGGTGGGTGGTGATGGTGGGTGGGTAGGTGACCGTGGCGGGTGGTAAGTGGTAGCGAATGGGTGGTGGTGGTGGTGGTGGTAGCGGGTGGTGAGTGGTGGTGACAGGTGGGTGGCAGATGGCGGGTGGTGGTCGGTGGTGATGGGTGGTGGTGGTGGTGGTGGTGGTAGGTGGGTGGATGACGGTGGCGGGTGGTGGGTGGTAATGAGTGGGTGGTAGTAAATGGTGGGTGGTGGGTGGTGGTGGTAGTGGTAGTGGGTGAGTGGGTGACGGTGGCGGGTGATGGGTGGTAGCGAGTGGGTGGTGGTGACGGGTGGTGGTGGTGGGTGGTAGCGAGTGGGTGGTGGTGGCAGGTGGGTGGTGGGTGGTGGTGGTGGTGGGTGGTGGGTGGTGGTGGCAGGTGGGTGGCAGGTGGCTGGTGGTAGTGAATGGGTAGTGGTGGCAGGTGGTGGATAGTGGTAGCAGGTGGATGGTGAGTGGTAGTGGCGGGTGGTGGTGGTAGACGATGGATGGTAGTGACGGGTGGATGGTGGTGGCAAGAGGTGGGTGGTCGTGGCGAATGGGTGGCAGGTGGGTGGTGGTGATGGCAGGTGGTGGGTGGAGGTGGGTGGTGGGTGGTGGTGGCGAAAGGTGGTGGTGGAAAATGGTGGCGGGTGGTGGCTAGTGTTGGGTGGTAAAAAAAAAATTTGAAAACTCAAAATGGAAACACATTTTTTGAGTTTACATTTTTTGGCCAAATTTATAAACTTAGACCGTTGATTTATAAATAAAAAATTTACCAAACAAGTTTTTATTTGAGTTTTTAAAATTTTTGTAAATATAAACAGAAAACTGAAAATATAAGGTGTCGTTTGGTAACACTTACGTTTTCATTTTTCTGTTTATATTTACAAAAATTTTAAAAACTTAAATAAAAACTTGTTTGGTAAAATTTTTGATTTATAAATCAGTGGTCCCAGTTTATAAATTTGGCCAAAAAATGAAAACACAAAAAATGTGTTTTCATTTTGAGTTTTCAGTTTTTTTTTTTTTACCACCCAACAGTAGCCATCACCCGCCACCATTTTCCACCACTGTCTTCTGTCACCACCACCTACCCCCCACCACCACCTGCCACCACCACTCATTACCCACTAGCCACCACCACCCACTTGCCACCCACTCGCCACCACCACCCAACCCTCGCCGCCACTACCACCACCACCACCCGCCACTACCATCCACCGCCCGCCACCTACTTGCCACCACCACTCACGACCCACCTGCCACCCACCCGCCACCACCACCACCACCACCACCACCATCACCATCACCCACCCGCCACCACCGCCCACCAACACCCACCACCCACCACCACCACCACCCACTCACTCACCACCACCACCACACCACCACCACCCACCACCACCACCACCACCACCACCACCACCACCACCACCACCACCACCACCACCACCCACCACTACCACCCACCACTGCCACCACCCACCACACCCACCCACCATACCACCCACCACCACCACCACCCACCCACCACCACCACCACCACCACCACCAGCTACCCACCACCCACTGTCACCACTTTCCACCACCGTCTTCCGCTGCCACTTGTCATCACTTGCCATTTTTCACTCTTTTTTATATTTTTAAAATTTTTTAAACATTTTTTCAATTACCAAACGCGTTTGTAGTTTATGTTTTTCTAAAAATAAACAAAAACCAGTTTATAAAATTTTTGTAAATATAAACTGAAAACGTAAACGTTACCAAACACACCCTAAGTGTTACCAAACGACACAAAGTATGCAAAAATTTCCTTAACAAAAGAATTTTTTTTAATAGAAACATTTATAACTAATGTTATACATAATCTAATTCTTTATTTTAATAATTATTTACTCTTACATACAAGAAAATGAGACTCGAATTAATAAATGCATATCTATATTATATTATCTATACTATATTATATATATATATATAACCATAACCATAACCATATATATATAACCAAATGTAGTTGTTAAGTCAAAAGGTTCCAAAACTTAAATACTAAATTATCATAATTTTGAAGAAAAATAAATATTACGTGGCACTTCCCTTCATATCTATTCCCACTCTTCAAGCCTTCTCACTCTTTCTTCCTATATAAAATATAAAATAATAAAATATTGATCCATAATCTCTCTTCCTATATAAAATATAAAATAATAAAATATTGATCCATATTCATCACCCACAATATGTTTATCTCAAAATAATAAAATATTCATCCATATCTATCAGGCACAATAATATCTACCTCACTCTCAATCTCAATGTAAAAATGAAAAATAAAAAAAAATAAAAATGTAGTTGTTAAGTCAAAAGGCTCAAAAACTTGAATCCTAAATTCTCATAATTTTAAAGAAAAACAAATATTACGTGGCACTTATCTTCATATCCCTTTCCACTCTTCAAGCCTTCTCACTCTCTCTTCCTATATAAAATATAAAATAATAAAATATTGATCCATATCCATCACCCATAATATGTTTATCTCAAAATAATAAAATATTCATCCATATCTATTAGCCACAATAATATCTATCCCACTCTCAATCTCAATTTAAAAAAGAAAAGAAAAGAAAAACAAAACAAAACCCATGACTTCTACAACTTCCACACAAACGTTTCTGTATTTAGTTTATTCTAGTCAAATTCAATTATTCTCTCATCTACCCATCTTTTATTTTCTCAGAATAACTCATATTCTCCATTGTTACATTTTGCAAGTTTGATGATATGAAAAAATCGTTACAAGATCGGTGTAATATTATTTCTTATTTTATATGTATTTTTTTAGTGTGTGTTACTTTGTGTGTATATATTTCTTTTCTCAATTTTTTTCAATTCATCTACACATCTTTTCAGCTTCTTTATTTTTATGCTTATAATATTATTTCTTACTTTATATGCATTTTTTCAGTGTTTATTACTTTTGTGTGTATATATTTCTTTTTGCTAATATTTTTCAGTTTATCTACATATCTTTTCATATTCTCCATTATTACATTCAATCATTCTCTCATCTACCTATCTTTCCTCAAAATAACTCATCCTCTCCATTGTTATATTTTGCAAGTTTAATGATCTGTGAAAATCATTACAAGGTCAGTGTAATATTATTTCTTATTTTATATGCATTTTTTTAGTGTTTGTTACTTTGTGTGCATATATTTTTTTCTAATATTTTTCGGTTCATCTATACATCTTTTCATTTTCTCCATTTTTATGCTCATAATATTATTTCTTACTTTATACGTATTTTTCCAGTGTCTATTACTTTTGTGTGTATATATAACTTTTTCTAATATTTTTCAATTCATACACATCTTTTCATTTTCTTCATCATTACATTTTGCATGATTTGGGCTTGCTTACTTTTTAATTTGTGATTTGCGTTTATTCTTCAATTTAATCATATTCGAAACTCATCAAATCTTGAATTTGATATAATTTATTTTATTTTATTTCATGTCTATCACACCATTACACCCATTAATGGCTTCGCGTAAACTCTCGAAATCAAGAAAATCAGCTCTGCATAAAGTTAATCTCATATTTGCTCCTTCAAACTCTCTCAAATGAGAGTTCTTTTGATCTTCTGCAACCAATATATACCCAATTAAATACACACACACACAACAACTTCAAAACCTTAAACACAATTTCTCAATTTTAAAATTTTGGCAAAAATAAAAATATATTTAATTAAATATATGTTATTCTATTAAAACTTTATTAAAAAAGTAAATTTATTTGCTACTATTCAATAAAATATATATGCCTTTATTTTGATATAACAAACAAAATTAAATTATCTTCTACTCATACATAATTACTCATAAATATCTTATCTTTTTAAAATTTTGATTATCAGTAACCGAATTCCCACATTTCTCTCTTCTTTTTTTGTAGGATGTTTATTTTACTTTTATCTTTACTTTTCAAATTAGATTTGATATCTATCCTTTTACCTATGTATATATCTATACTATATATATAAACAAATATAGTGTGTTCTCTAAAATTTTCAAAGTCTCAATTCTCAATTTTTAATCAGAGTTAAGATTCTATTTCCTCCATGTCGCTCTCTCAAAATTATGTTTTTAATTTTTCGTCAATCCTTATTTTTCTCCAATAAAAAAAATTTCTTTCTCTTAATATTGTTTTTATTTTAAATTTTCTACTTTATCTAAGACTCCTTATCTCTTTTTATTAATTTTTTATTTTGCTTAATCTTCTCCAGTATCTTCATTTATCTTTATTTCTTATTTCTTCCTTTTTAATTTTTTTTTTATCCCCAATCCTATCATTATCTCCAACTTTATTTTTATTTTATTTTTCATATGATCCCTTTTTTAATTTATTTTCATCTTTAATCTAATAATTATCTTCAAATTTATTTCTATCTGATAATGATCTCCAATTTCATTTCTATCTTATTTTTCAAATGCTTCACACTTCAGCTATATATTCTAACATACCATCGAGTTTTTTTAGTGTTTGTATATTGGGTATAAAGTTTTGTTCAAACTCTGCATTTAAGATTCGAGTTGCATTCAATCATCAACAATGTTATAATTGGTTAGGCAGTATTCATTTTAAAATTTTTACATTATTTGTAATAGTACCCATTTTTACATTATTTGTTTTTAAAGTTATAATAATGTCCAATAGAAATATAGTTCATGCTGCTAAATGGCCTACTTGGACTAAGATAATTTTCTAATCAATGCTTCAAATGACAAATTTATGGAAAAAATGAATTTATGAACTTAGGTATTAGATAGTTATCATATTCAAAATATTTGTTAGTTTTAACTCTCTATTATATTTTAAATTTATAAGAATTTTTTATTTTATAATAAAAAAATGAGTATAATAAATTATTTAGCACGGGTTGTCACTAGTTAATATATAAGCAAATGTAGTTATTATGTCAAAAGTCTCTAAATGTTTATTCTTAAATTCTCATAATTTTGGAATAAATAAATAAATATGTGGCACCTCCCTTCACTTCTCTTCTCACTATTCAGATATTCTCACTATCTTCCCCAATTGTTATATAGATAATAATAATAAAAAAAATCAAATAATATCTTTCTTTAGAGTTTTAGGTATAGATATGTATATAGAAATCCACATGTCTATCACTATATCAAGAAAATTTAATTTTTTTTTACAAAAAAAAAAAAAAAAAAAGCCCCACAAATCCCACAACTCTTATTCCTAATTGTTATATATAAAAATAAAAAATAAAAAATCAGATAATATTTTTGTGGGTGGGTGTCTATCTAAAATCTCAATTCAAAATTTTTGAATTTTTTACATTTAAAAAAACTACAAAATGCCATGCTCAATTTTTGTTGGATCATACCTCATTTTACAATATATATATGAAAAAAGGTCAAAAATAATAAATAAACAAACGGATAAGTGTTAGCATTTATTAGATAAAGGTTTGCTCTTAAAAACAAAAATTTTTGATTTATATTTTTAAAAAATGTGATGTTAAAATTTTAATTTTAAATTTTCTATGATATCTTTAACTCCTTATCTTTATCCAAAAATTAAATTTGTATTTAAACACTAAACTTCCAAATGACATTATCTTTAAATTAAGTTTCCATATAAATTTGAACATCTACCTGTAGACGTCCCCGAACGTCCTGGGAGGGAATCCCCCGTTTTGTTCATTTGGGCTCACTACAGTTCAGGACTCAATGTCACGGTTCTTAATCTGATCTCGCAAAGCGCAGTGCGGGATTGATAAATCACCAAAGAGTCCAAATCCGGCAAATCGTTTTTGAAAACAGATTTTTTTTAAAAGAAGTGTCAAACATGGACTGCTTTACTAGATACAGAGTTGTCACCTAAATATTTTATTTTGGGGAATTTAGGAAACCCTGACTCGTTTGCCTAAGGCCACGTGTCCGTCATCACCAAAGTTGCCTCGGTTCGGGAACTTGGGTACGATTGGGGAAGGTCATCTATGAGTACCCCCGCTCGCCTGATCAAAGATCGGCCTCTACTAACCGTGATATCTAGTTTTGAAAACATTATGTGCTCTTATTCCGGTTGATTAGCTAATCTTACTATGTGATGCGCACAACACACAAGTATAGACTAGATCGCCTAATTTGGAACAAAGCATTGCATATCCGCTAGTTTGAAAGATAGTTTGAAATTTGCTACTCGCAAGTAGGCTAAAAACAAGGATTTCAACGAGTTGTTCCAACTCAAGCAATCCAACCTTCACCCACAGGCATTCAAGCAGTAAATCAACTAAGCAGTTAGCCTCATGGCAAGCATGCTTTCATGTTAACATTCACACTCATGTGAGATGCTAAAGCATAAACACTTACCTAGTACTCCAAGCTAAAACAAGGAACATGTTAGTAATCAAATGTATGATCCAAGTCCATGTTAAGGTGGCTAATGCATTGCAAGCAAAATGTAGCTAGAATAGGCTCGGTTAACCTAAAATGGCATATGAGATGCACAGATAACATGTATTCAAGTTAGATTTGAAATACTATGCAATTAGTATGATGTGCCGAGCCCGGTGCATGCAATACAAATGAATGGATGCACGCATGCATAGCATAAGGATGCTAAATTAAATATGCCCTAATACTAACCATCAAAAGCAGGTAAGTAAAAGTGAGAAAGAAGTAGGGGTTGGAAGATATGCATCGCACACACGCACACTTATTATAAATTCGCCCTCGCTCGGAGGAACTGAAAGAATAATACAATTTAATCAATTAACAGGCTAATTAAATAGTTACAAACCAATTAACTAGTTAAGCAAATTAACTAAGCTAATAAAGTAATAAAACAGCCTCGGGAAGAGGGTCCAATGCATGCGTGCTCGACTCCGCTCGGAAATCCACTACCGTTCACAAGCTGCCTCTGTTTTCATTGTTTTATACCTCTGAAAATTGCACAAGTCCCAAGGAGCACTCTCTGAACACTGTAGGGTGCCACCGGCCATGAGGAATGGTCACCGGCCATGGAGGAATGGTCATCGACCATAAATGTGGGTCTCGGCCAGAAGTTTGCGGTCGGCCGACACTCAAAGTGGTCGGTCGGCCATCTATGCCTGTAGAATCCTGTTTTGACAGCAACAGAGGACAAGCAAGGTATAGCAATACATTTCAAAGCAATGTGGGCACCACCACACCCCTTTTCATGTTTATGACTCAAAGGGGGATGGTACTCGATTCTCGGGCCACCAATCGCGCATTTCAATGCATGATAGCCCAAGAAACCAAGTGGGCCATTTCAATGTGGAATGAAATGCACATAAACAAACAATAGGCCCAATCTCTATCACTTGATCAAGAGACAAGGCATGCATGCTCAATGCAATGCGACCTAGGCATGTGAGCTAAGTATGCAACATGAGAATGCCAACAAGCATGTAAGCATGCAAACATGTAAAAAGTGTGCAAGCTAACAAGCATGCGAAATGCACTGCCAACATGCAAACATGCAAAACATGTAACATGTTAAGCAATCAAAACAAAGAGAAGAATGCATGCCAAATGCACTATCATTTAAGCATGTAACAAGATGTTTATGGGCCAAGTATGTGACAACATGCAAGGCCAATGTACACAAAAACATTCATGCACACAAAGTCCAACACTTATTGTAGACACCCCATTTTTGACCGACCTTAAGACTCAGACGTCACCGATTGAGCGCTCGGTGATGTTGCATACTGTGCTCGTTCAGAAGTCTCAGAGTTGCGGCCGTGCGCCCTGCCTCCGGACTTCCGAACCCTCTTCTCTACCTTGTCTCGGTTTGCGAACCAGACTCGGTTTTCTCTGTTTTCTTTCCGAGGAAGGAGTGGTCTGAGACTATCTCCGGTGGCCGTGAGCTAGTTTTCGTGGCCGAAGGCCATTTTGCCCATTTCGGAGTCTTGGGTTCGGTTTTGGAGCCGCTTGGGCCCAACCATCTCCGACTTCTCCGGTTTTGGCGGAGACCTGCTTTTGTCATTCCGAGGGACACTGGGTCGCAGATACCCACTTCATTGAATACCACTTAGGCACCGCAGCTCATTTTCGGGATCCGAATTGCTCGGTTTAGCTCCGGCGTTCATTTCTCATTAGTTTTTGTTCAAACTTGGCAGGTACCTCTGTTTCAACATCAGGAAGATCACTGGGGGGGGAGAAGCCAGCAATTATCTCAGATAACCAGTTTCGCTCATCCGGAGCCCGTTTTTTTCACTTCCAGGCCAATACTGAACACCCTAGGGGTATTTTCTTCCAACCAAAGCTACATATCTGTGATCAGGGGACATGGGAGGACCCTAAACAAGCATGGTCGGCCAGCAATTTTGATTTTCATTTTTGGCCCTCTTCTTCAAATGCAATGTTGTGAATCCTGCTTCAATGTTGCCAAATTCCAACCTTGGAACCTTGTTCTACACACTTGGGAGGACCCTAATGTATGGTGGTCGGCCACTAATTCAACACTTCATTTTTTGGGGGTGGCTGGCCGGCCACAAAAGGTGGCTGGCCGGCCAGGGAAGGTGGCTGGCCGGCCACCTTGCAGAGAGTTACCTGGCCAGATTCGCTCGCTGTTCACTGCTCCAAACTTTTCAAAGTGTCTCCCTCATCCGGGGGATATTTTGGGAGGGAAAGCTTGGGTGCTTTTCCCTCCCCTTTTACACCCCATTTCTTGCCTATTTGAAGGGCCCTCCCTCTCCTTCTTCAAGGTTGGAAAATTTGCCTTCAAGGATACTTCTCCAAACTCCTCCATTTTCATAGCTCAAAACCTCAAAAAGCTTTCAAGTCCCTAGGCCTTCTCTTCATCAACACCTAGCCTCACCTTCCCTACTACCATTCCAGCAGCTAGGAAGTGAATTTCAGAGGTTGAGAAGCTACAAATCAGAGCCAAGAATCAAAGAAAGACAAGTCTTCAAGGGTAAGTCTTCAAAACCAACTTTTAGGGCTTTTTCTTGATTCATTTCTATACTCTATTTGGTTGAGAATTGGGGCTCCGACCCCTACTGCTTTTGTGCTTGTTTTGAGCCCCTCTACAACTTTTTAGAAGGGCTCAACTTCATTTGAGGCTTCTATGATATACTTGTTTCAATATCTAGCTTTTATGCCATTATCTTGCATGCTAGTTTAGGCCTATTTCCTTTTGTTTTTAGGGGTCCGACCCCTACTGGTTTTGTGCTCATTTTGAGCCCCTCTACAACATTGTAGAAGGGCTCAACTTCATTTGGCCATTTTATCCACCACTTCCTTCGAATTCCATCAAGTGTGCCCATTTTTGTATGCAACTTTTGACCTATTTCTATTTGTTTTTTGGGACTTCGACCCCTACTGACTTTGGTCTTATTTTGGTCCCATTTACACATTTCATGAAGAAAATTTTGTCATTTGGTGCTTGCTTTGCATGACTCTTGTTATAGCCTCTTTTGAGCTCCATTTTTGCATAGAATTGTTAGCATGATTTTATTCTGATTTTGAGGATGCCATCTTCTGCAATTGTGCTTATTTTCATCTCATCTTCAATGTTGTAGAAGAAAGTTTGTCCATTTGGGGTTTTCATATATCACTTGTCTCAATACCCCTCTTTTGGCCACTAATTTTGCATGCTATTGTTGATCTATCTATGCTTGCATTTTGGCCATGTTTGTTACTGAAAAATGCCATATTTGGGACTGCCTTGCTACTGTTCTTGCTGCCATGATCATATTTTGCATGTATAGCATGGCTATAGGCCATTTCGGGGCTTAATTTCACACTTTCGGGATGAATGCATGCTTCGAGTGTCATTTCGTTTTGTTTCGGGGCTGTTTTCCCCTTTATTTAGGTGCTGAAATTCCATTGCCATGCTTACATATCATTCCCTATGCCATTTGCATCATTTTTGCATTGCCTCGGTTTGCGTGCCAGTGTGCACGCCTTTCGAGGCGCCCCTGTTTTATCCGCCGGCAGCCTATGTGAGTGTGGTTGAGGCCCTCTCATGTTGGCGTAAGCCCAATTTGCATTTTCATGCTTGTATGCCATTGCCTCGGTTTGCGTCTGCAGCGTGATTCCGAGGCACTTCATTTTTATCCGACGGCCTCCTATGTGAGTGAGCTGAGGCTCTCCCATGTTGGTGTAAGCCCATCGTTGCATTCCGTATGCCATTTCATCTCATTTCATCATCGCCTCGGTTTGCGTGTCCGTGTGCACGCATTTCGAGACACTTCGGTTTTATCCGATTTTGCATCGCACATCATCGCCTCGGTTTGCGTGCCCGTGTGCACGCATTTCGAGGCACTTCAGTTTTATCTGATCTCCATTTTAGCTTCGCCTCGATTTGCGCGCCTGTGGGCGCGTGTTTCGAGGCACTTCGGTTTTATCCGATTTTCATTCTTGCATCCTCGCCTCGGTTTGCGTGCCCGTGTGCACGCATTTCGAGGCACTTCGGTTTTATCTGATTTTCTCATTGCATCCTCGCCTCGGTTTGCGTGCCCGTGTGCACGCATTTCGAGGCACTTCAGTTTTATCCGTTTTTTTTCATTTCATCATCGCCTCGGTTTGCGTGCCCGTGTGCACGTATTTCGAGACACTCTATTTTATCCGGTTGGCATTGCGTATGCCTTCGCCTCGGTTTGCGTGCCCGTGTGTACGCATTTCGAGGCACTCTGTTTTATCCGCTTGGCATTGCGTATGCCTCCGCCTCGGTTTATGCGTGCGCAGTACGCATTTCGAGACATTCTGTTTTATTCGGTTTGCATTGCGTATGCCCCCGCCTCGGTTTGCGTGCCCGCATGCACGCATTTCGAGGCACTCTGTTTTATCCGATTTATATTTCATCATTGCCTCGGTTTGCGTGCCAGTGGGCACGCATTTCGAGGCACCTCATTCTTATCATTCCGGCATCCTATGTGAGTGTGGCTGAGGCCCCCTTCATGTTGGTATAAGTCCATCATTACATTTCGCATGTCATTCCGCATCGCCTCGGTTTGCGTGCCCGTGGACACGCATTTCGAGGTATCTTATTTTCATAGCATTGAGCATGCTAGGTTGCATATTAGTTGCATTTCATGCATATCATGTGTATTGCACGGGAAATGAGGCGCGTTCTGTACTCCGAGTAACGGAACGGGTCTCAATTCCCAAGTCACCGACACTCCGGATTACCCATGATGGAGTTAGGTTTTGTTGTAGCATTCATATGCATTCATCCCATATTGAGTTGTGCAATTCGATTCCTCGGCCATCATGCATCGATGTGCGTGATTGGTGGCACGAGGATCGAGGCATGCATATATTTGTGAAATACATTGCTATGCCCTTTTCCTGCTCTCTGTTGCAGCAAAATCAACAATCAACAACTTTTCGGAGGCTGGCACGCATTTCGAGAAAATTGCAAACAGAGGCTAATCAGGCATCCTGGATTTGCGCCAGCACCTCAAAGATACACCATTTATCAGAAGCGAGGCAGTCCCTGGCTTGCACGCCAGTTTTAATTCTTTTGTAATTAATCTGTTAATTAATTAGAATTTGTATTATTTCGGACTGTATATTCTTTTATTCGGGTCTGTATTATTATTTATTCGGACCCTCTGCGCGAGGGCACAATTGTAATAAGGGTGTGTGAGTGTGATGTACGTCTTCCAACCCCCATTTCTTTCTCCCTTTTATTTACCCGCTTACGATGGTTAGATATAGGGCATACTTCAATTAGCATACAGCATGACAGCATGTTTGCATCATTCATCTGTATTGCACGCACCGGGCTCGGCGCATCATACAAACTGCATCGTATTTCAATTCCAAGTTGAAGACATGTTAGTTGTAGCATTTCATATGCCATATTTAGAATAGCCGAGCCTGCTATCTTAGTTGCATTTTGCATGTGTTGCATTAGGCATTTCAGCACATTTAGGATCATGCATGATTTCTAATCAGTTTCCTGTTTTGGCTTGGAGTACTCAGTAAGTTTTATGCTTTAGCATCCTTGCATGCGTGTGAGTGTTGCCATGATTGCATGCTTACCATGAGGCTAACTGCTTATGTGCTATAACTGCCTTGAATGCCTGTGGGTGGAGGTTGAGTTATTTGAATTGGGACAATTCATCAAATGTTTGTTTTAAGCCCACTAGATTGTGGCAAAACCATGTTTTCTAAGCCCACTCGAGGGTGGCAAATCCGCATTTTAGCCTACCTGCGGGTAGCACCATCACACCATTTTCAAACAAACAAACATGAAATGTTTAGTTCCAATTCAGACGGCCCAGTCTATACTTGTTTGCTGCGAGCATCACATAGTAACCTAGGCCACAATAATCGGAATAAGAACACACAATGTTTTCAAAAATTGATATCATGGTTAGTAGAGGCCGGTCTTTGACCGGGCGAGAGGGGGTGCTCACGATGTGACCTTCCCTAATCGTACCCAAGTTCCCGAACCAACTTTGGTGATGACGGACACGTGGCCTTTCGGCACCGAGTCAGGGTTTCCTAAATTTCCCATTTTAAAATATTTAGGTGGCGACTCATTATCCGCAAAGCAGTCCATGTTTGGCACTTCTTTCAAAAAAATCTGTTTTTCTTCAAAACGATTTGCCAGAGTTGGACTCTTTGGTTCAGATTTAGAACCGCAACAAAATCGAGTCCGAACTGTAGCGAGGTCCCTCGCGGGCGTTGTTACACTTATGCATCAAATAGCAACTTTTAAGCACACTTAAAAGAGGATAAACATGGACTAATGGCAAGCATAGCAAGCTCTGAAAATACATGAGGGATGATGCCAAATCAACCTAACAATGCAAGCAAGGCATGCAACCGAACCCAAGGACTTAAACTATGGCCAAGTGACACATGAAACAAATGACCAAAGGGCCATGGGGACTCAAAACCACCCCAAGGAAGACCAAAACAAGGTTAAAGGCACACTTAGATGGCATCTAAATGGCCTAAGTCTAAAGGCATGCACAAAGGTCCAAACATGGAGCATAAGACACAAGCCTTTTAAAGCATTAAAGGGGCATCAAATGCAAGCATGTAAGCATACCACAAGGACTGAAATGGTATTATAAGTGGTGCCAAACCACTGAAACAAGCCAAGTAATGCATGCTCAACACTCACACACCCAAGACTAACAAGCCAAAATGCAAGGTGGCTATACAAAGCATGTCATGGATGGCCAAAACAACAAACAAACAGACCTTAAGCATCCTAAAACATTTATAAAAGCTTCACAAAGCTAGGCCAAAACAAGTAAGCATAGTAGTCTAAATCCTAAGTATATGTTAAGGCAAATATTGGCATTACAAGACAAGTATGCAAGGCAAGCATGGTGTGTCTAAACCAATTAAAAATAGTGCTATATCATGACAAAATAAGCACAAATACTACTTAAAGACATGGCCAACATGAACTTAAATAAGGTGCTCACACATGAGGCTAAAATGACAATTATTGAAGGCAACAAGGAGAGGGGATGGCCCTCTCCTTCGTAGGACCTTAAAGCACCATCCCCACCATTGAAATCCCTCTGGATTTCAGTGGTGAGGAGGCCAAGACAAGGTGGTCCTGGAGCGCACCAAAATAGCACAAAAATGGGGCCAAACAAGGCCTAAGAGGGGTCAAACAACCCCAAACACCAAAGCAACCTTAAACAACTATTTTAAGCACTAAAAATTAGAACTTTTATATTTTATAAGTTAAGCTTAAAAACAGATGCGAGGATGGCTAAAAGCCTATGTAAAAAGGGGTTATTTAAAGGGAAAGTTCTTACCCTTGTAGACCTCTTCAAGAACAATGCTCCAGCAGCATTCCTTAGGTCTAAACCAGCTCAAAACCTTCAAGAATAACCCTTTGGCTCCTCAACAACCAAGGTAAGGTGTAGAACTAGGTGTCCTAGTGCAAAACTAAGAACAAAACCCCTTTAAACACACACAAAGAGCAAAAGAAAGGGAGAAATAGAGATAGATAGATACACTATTTCTAACCCTAATCTAGACCTCTCGAACTTTTTTGTAACCCTTGAGGAGGGAGGAGAAGCCCTCCTCTTATAGAGATTCACTCTTGCAAAGCTTACAAAACAAGCTAAGCAAGAGGGAAATCCTTCCATACACGTATATGGAGGGGGTGCAAAGTGGGTGCCAGCTGGCACAAAATATCTGCCAAGAGCAGATGAACAGTGGTTGACCAACAAAAATGGCCATTTGACCAACAAAGGTGGTTGGCCGACCACCAAGAGTGCCGACCAGCCATCACCAGTGGCCGGTGGCAAGAAAACATGGCCGGTGGCCTCAAGCCATGGCCGGTGAGGTGTGGGGATGACCAACAAGCTATTCCCTACCCTCAGAAGCAAAACAACAAGTGTTTGGTGCAAAACGAAACACAAAACAAGGAAGTTGAGAGATCCTAAGGTAGGGCGCGTAGCCGAGACCTTCAGGAACTCAAAATGAACACAAACATGGATGATCACCAAGTGTTCAAACGGTGACATCTAAGTCTTGAGGACGGTCAAAAATGGAGTGTCTATAGTTGCTCCTCTTTGACAGAACTCGAAAGTCATAACAATGACGGGAGTGATTGTCAAAGCCCAGAGACGACCCATTTTTGACAAGGCCGAAGACTTAGACAAAGCATACAAGCTGCAGACGAAGATATGCGCCCGAAGGTAGGGGAAATTGCAAAACAATGCATAAAGCCGAGCATAACTTATGATCAATGCAAAGAAAGCTGTAACGAAGCATAACAATGCAACAATTTTAAGCAATCAAACACAAATCCAACTACATTACAATGCAGAAAGGATGTAAGAGAATTATGTAATTCTCGCTACGTCTCACGCGGAGAATACAATACCTGTGCGGTTCGTCTGGTCGTGCCAGCTTCAAATGAACCGTACATACAATATCGTGCCTGAAAGAGAAAGAAACTTAACAGGTACAATATTGTTAGAAGTATGCATAACAATGCAATCTAAAACTGCGTGACAACGCAAGCGAAGTGGTGCATGACAATGCAACCTAAAGGGCACGCATAACAATGCGAGACGGATGCAAGACAATGCAACCTAGGTGTGATG
Source organism: Camellia lanceoleosa (assembly GCA_025200525.1). Taxonomy (NCBI): domain Eukaryota; kingdom Viridiplantae; phylum Streptophyta; class Magnoliopsida; order Ericales; family Theaceae; genus Camellia; species Camellia lanceoleosa. Next base: position 139,101,013 of record CM045758.1, on the reverse strand, counting down.
CATGACAATGCGAAACGGATGCAAGACAATGCAACCTATGTGTGACGCATAACAATGCGGAATGGATGCAAGCTGATATGCAAAATTACAAAACAATGTATAAACAATGCAAATGATATGCAATGCATCTGGGATGATCAAACCCTAAACAGTACAAAAACCACACAAATGTCATAAAGATGATGGAGATGCAAAATCCGTCTACCATAGAAAAGGTGCCGACACCCTCAAACCACAATCCCATCAGTGGAATAGGCGTGTACACATGTAGAACTGTGTGTGTAGACGGCACATGAGAACAAGTAATTGGGTAGAATGACATAAGTGAGGCATGCTCTGCTCAGGAACGACCATGATCCTAAACGCTGAATGCAATCAACTACACTACAATGCAGTGAATGTAATGGATAAGGCGTGCAGTCAAACCGTATTTTGCCTAGGAAAGGCATGGACACATACAAACCGCGTTTAACACGGAAACGGTGCCGTCACCAACAACACTAGGTGCGTACACATAATATCATAACCGTGCTTTAACGTGAAAAGTGTGGGCACATACCAGACCAAGCTCAACTTGGAAAGGCGCAAGCGATAGATGGAGGATGCAGCAAATGCATGCAAGCTACAATGTAATATTTACAATATGCATGTAATGTATGCTGTAATGCAATATTATGTACAATGGATGTGTGTAAATGCAATATTTACAGTGGATGCATGTAAATGCAATATTTACAGTGGAATTGAGATATGCATGCATGACAATGCAAGCTATGCACAATGTGATGAGATATGCATGACAATGCATGGATTGTTTTGTTTGTTTGTTTGTTTGTTTTTTTTTTTTTGTTTGAAATGCATGATAATACGAATGAAAGAAATGCGCAACGACGCACGTCTTTTGAAGTGCATGACAATGCAAATAAACTTGAATGCGCGACAACGCATGTCTTTTGAAATGCATGACAATGCAAATGAACTGTGCATGACAATGCGAGGTAAGGAAGATGCATAACAATGCACGTATAGTGCGTATGACAATGCGTGACAAGGATTATGCATGTGAATGCGTGTGAGGTGTGCATGACAATGCATCCTAAGTAAGATGCAAAACAATGCAAGTGTGGCGTGCGTGACAACGCATAACATATGTGTATGACAATGCGAGTATGATGCGTGTTGCAACGCATACGAGTTATGCATAACAATGCAACATATTTAAAGCAGTTTCCGGACTTCGCAAGATACAAAAGGATACGAAAAGGATACACCTTGCACGTATTCGAGTGTTATGCACAGAAAACATGGCACAGAGATCAGTTAAGCTTCAAAAATGCAGTTTCTTGCACTGTCTCGAGCAAAGAAGGTCCCAAACCATATATCTGACCCAAACAAGGGTGTAGGAGGCTCACCGGCCATTAGGGAAAACCACCGGCCATCAACCGGCCACGAAATAAGGCCACCAGCCATCTTTTTGGCCGACCTGCCAAAAATGCCTGTTCGAGGCAGTTTTGTCAATTCGGCACGGGTCTTTAAATATAGGGCTTCTAGCCCTATTTCTTCACTTCCCACAAACTCGAAAAGCTCTCCCCCTTCTCTCTAGGTGTTCTTCCCATCTTCGATCCTCATTTTTCCTTGGTTTTCGGGCCCGTTTCGTCGTTCGATTTGCGAACTCCTTCTCGTTTTGCGCATTTTGAACTGAACGAATCTTCGTTTCGGTGCCTCTTTCTTGATTTCCACCACTCGGGGTTTGTTTCCCTCGAGTTTACCTTGTTTTCTGTGCATCTTCTGGACTTTGTCCTTTCCATCCATTTTTCGAGCTCTCGGAGTTGACTTTTTAGTTGACTTTTCGCATTCTTGCTCGATTTTTACACCTTTCTCGACATGGTAGACGACCTTCCACAGGGTGGGGCTCCTCCGGAGATGGATGTAGACCCCGAGGTCGAGCTCCTCCCTCTCTGCGTCCGACCGTTCGATCCGGCGACCTACAGACCGGCAGTGCATGTGCTCTCTCCTAACAGCCTCCGCCACTTCCGAAGCTACGCACGAGGAACGCGACTGGAGCTTCTACTGCGCGAGCCAGAGTCACATCTGTCATACAGCGCTTCTGAGGTACACTGTTCCTCGTTTCATTTTCTGCAATATAGGATACAAAATTGCAATAGTCGATTCAGTTCTTTAACTATTTGAACCCTGATACACTAGTATATTGCATACTGTAGTTCATTGCGAAGACACCCGCACTTGATATTTGTTTGAATCTGAACACGTGCACATATGCTATACCTTTCCCTGTATCGTTCAAACACACTGATACACCACATGCTGTAGTTCAACTGCGAGGACACCTGCACCCGATATCTGTTTGAATTTGAACACGTGCACATACGCTGTATTTCACTGATTCTGAGCACATTGACACATCATATGCCGTAGTTCTCTGCAAGCACACTGGCACCCGATGTCTATTTGAATTTGAACATGTGGACACACGCTGTCTTTCCACTGAACCATTCAAGCACACTGATACATCATATGCTGGAGTTCACTGCAAGCACGCCTGCACTTGATGTCTGTTTGAATCTGAACACGTGCACACACACTGTATTTCACTAATTCTGAGCACATTCAACACTGTATTTGTAACATCGCTTTGCGACTGTTTGTTTTGACCACAGGGAAATTCCCATGCCCTTCGGGGGTACGGAAACGTCGCCGCACAGGGTTGGTACATGGACTTACTTGACGCGGTTCATCGCATCATCGACCGAGCTGGTTTCGGGACCTTCTGCATGGGGCTCTCGCGCCTTACTGCGAGTAGGCCGCTCCTTGCTGCATTGGCGGAGAGGTGGTGGGACACCACAGACTCCTTCCACTTTTCCGCCACTGGGGAGATGACGATGACTCCCTTTGATTTCTCCATGCTCATAGGCATCGGAGTGGGGGGTGATCCGATCCCCTTTGACACCGACATGGACGAGTGGGATGCCGCTCAGCTTTACTTTCTCGACACCCAGCCACCTCTCGCTCGAGCAGGGTTCGTGCGATATTCTTGGTTCGAGGCTCATTTTCGGATCCAGGCACCGACTACCCAGGAGGAGGAGAAGCAGTACGCACGCGGCTTTCTGATGTTCTTGCTGGGGACCACTCTCTTCGCCGACCGGGCGAACACCGTGCCCCTTTCCCTACTGAGTGCACTGGTTGACGTGATGAGGATCCGTGGCTACGACTAGGGTGGCGCAGGCTTGGCCACACTCTATAGCTATATTAGTTCATCCTCCCGCCTCAGCGGACAGCTGCTCGAAGGCTACTGGTGGGCTTGGGAGGTATGTCTTCTTTTTCTGTTTTTCATTTCTGCTTTACATTCTCTGTATTCTGTACACTGCACACACTGCACAATACACTGCACATACCGCTTTTTGCTTTATCTGCATATTGCTTTATCTGATAAGTATACTGATATTTGTTCTGTCTCACTGTAGTTGTGGGTGTATGCCTACTTTCCTAGGCTTGCCCCAGTACTGGAGGAGGAGATGCCTCCGATGATCCCATTCTCCCATCGCTTCGACATGAGGTGCGAGCGGAGGCCTCGGGAGTCTTTCATATTCTTCTGTCGCTATTTCGATACCATCACCGCCGGAGAGGTATTTTAGAACTTTCAGTTCATTTAAGCTTCGTTTTGCATTGCATTTTCAATAGCAGTAGATAACGAACTATATTTTGTTTGCTGATCACTTGGCAGCCATGGGCCTCATTGCCTATCACAGTACGGGAGCGGTATGCTGGTGCCCGAGAGACGGCCCGATTCAGAGTTTTACTAGAGGGCCCCGTCTACCGCGCCTGGTACTTGGGGGAGCGCTTCTTGCAGCAGACCTTAGGCGTGCCAGAGCAGATAGTTCCACGGCTACCTCCTACTCACATGAGGCATACCGAGAGGTACATTCTTGAGGAGATGGCAGACTACACGATTGGTTGGGACTCCGAGGGCTTCAGAGGCAAGGACGACTATGCAGAGTACGTCCAGACCTATATCATGCGGCCTCTGGGTAGTGCTCGCCGAGCTGAGAGGGAGAGGGCTGCGGTGCCAGCGGCTGGAGCAGGAGCAGGAGCAAGAGCAAGAGCAAGAGCACCGAGGATGGCTTCGGCCCGTGGTAGGAGTGGGCCCCAGAGAGGGCAGAGAGCTGGGTGGCCAGCGCTGCCTACGATGATGATATGCCGATGGTAGGGTGGGGAGACTTATCAGATCCCTATCGCTCCCCCTCCGGTTGATCATGAGTTAGTCGGGTTCTACGACTTGCCCCCGGTATGTACTTCTGCATTTTGCATTCTGCACAGTCATTTCGTTTCATTTCTGTTTGATATTCCGCAGAATACTGATACTTCTAACACTTTTGCAGGCTTCCTCCGAGCACACTCGCCAGTCCCTGGAGTTGACTGCTTCGGTGATGGGGATGTTACAGCGGAGCCTCGATCTTCTGACTGTCTGCGTCATTCCGGTAAGTTTCCTTTTGACTACAGTCTCAAACTCTACATAAACTGTTTCACATAATCTGATGCATCGCACTATCAACGCAGCACTTGATACACGGCCCTCACGGCATTTGATACACTGTAACCCGCAGACCGTTCATAGCATTGCTCATGACATTCATACACTGCACTTTCGATCACTATATTATATTCGCAGATTCATACATCGCCACAAAGATTCATACATCAGACTCATACATTGCATTCTCGTGCGATATACCGCCTTATGAGCATAACTGATGTATTTACCATTTGTCCTTTTCAGGCCCCATTCGAGATTCCGACTGCAGGAGGTGCTCCGGCTGGACCTTCTGTTCCTACTCGAGGAGGAGGGTGAGGAGGCACATTATATCCCCGCACCAAAGCGGGGCACACTCATGTTGGGAGCAGCTCTCGAGCACCGGTTCCCGATGATGATGAGTCCGAGGCGGAGACAGAGGCAGAGTCGGAGGTAGAGTCGTCCGAGGAGGAGACCGGAGATGACTCGGGCTTGGGCTCAGATGATGGTGCTGACGATGATGTTCCTGGACCTTCGTCCAGGAAGAGGACGAGGACAGACCCTCAGGCCTGAGACCATTTGACGCTGATCCAGACTTTTACTGCTTTTCTTCTTTTTGTTTTACTTTTCTTTTCGCTGGTAGCTTGAACATATTGTACTGCCGTAGGCAGGTTTTGTTTTCTTCAAAGTTATGTACTTGAAAAGATGATGGAATGAAACAAGCTTTTTGTTTGAAAAAGAAAGTGTTACATTTGTACATCACATTGCATTGCATTACATCATATCACATAACAATGTGAGTGAGATTGATCTTTTGTTTGAAAATTGAAACACTTGCATCGTAATAACCAGATAATGAACCGGCCAACGACAAAACAACTCATATAACCATTCTGGACACACAGCCTATAACACAGCGCCTGGTTTACCCGGCACACAGCTCATACACACAGCTCATTCTAAACACTACTCATTTTGAACTCATAGTCCATAACATAGTATTCTGTTCATTTGCACACGGTGGATCCTGAACAAACAGTCCCATCTGAAAAGAAAAAATACAAAGGTGGAATTGGCAGAAATTGAAACACAGTTAGATGCCCCAAATTTTCCCTTTCTTCTTTTGCTTCGCGGCCCGGAACCCAAAAAAGAAGCTTCAAATAGGTCCAGGTTTTACTATTTTGACGTGACCTGGGTCAAACCCTGTGGTCGTTGAAAGAACTAGTCTTGCTTTGCACAAATGTGAAGAATGGCACAGCACTCTGAGCACAAAACGATTTTTTGAAAATGAGAAAAGGGTTCTCAACCGGGTATTGAGCCTACAACTGAACACAGCATACTACGACTTAACAAAAGGTACACAACCTAAACATATCGAGTAAAACTCGAAAAAGACTCAAAACAAAAGTTGAGGTAAACAAAACAAAAGACACGACACACAGATGTGTTACAAAGACAAGAGACCTCTCAGTTCGCGAGGAGCCAGTTTCTTCGGGTATTATTTCCCACCCTTTCTCATTTGTGGTTCTCACATCACTCTTGCACTCGATCTCTATTTTTTTGAAAAAGCCTCTTTCTCACTCTTTCTCTCATCGCACATCTCTCTATTCTTCAATCTCTCATTTTTCAATCCCTCCCCTGGGTGGTTGATGGATAGGCAAGAATTTGTGGGCTCATGCCCAACGTTATCAGCTCGGGGCTATTTCCTTCGGTGATGTCTAGTCGATGCTCCAGCTGGGGGAGTGAAATGTCTTGATCCATTATGATTCATGCTTCGCACTTTGTTTGATACCTCGTTTCTTGGAGGGTGAGAGAGCTTTTAGCCCTTTACAGACAGCTCCAGTCGTGCCCTCTTCTGGCAAGTATGCTCGCAATGGGGGAAAGACAGGAAGCCTGACTCAACTGTGCCCATAGTTCATCATTTTGACCATTTTTTTTTTTGGGTTTTCTACTAAAACAATTTTTGACCAAAATGAGAGTTAGATTAGCATACTTGTTCGATTTTCTGATTTGAAGTCATGCAAGTTAGGTTATGAGCACTGAAAATTTTCTTGTTTTAGGTCCAAAGAAATGGTCCAATTTTGGAAAAGATGGAATAATTTTCAAGAAATTAGTCAACCTCAGTAAAAATTCTCAAAAATTGCTTTGTCAAACAGCCAATGCTCAACAAGCATGGAACCTACTCTCGAGATGCGCAACCTTGGATCCGAAGGAAAATTGCCCCTTACTTGAAGAGAGCTGCATGGCAACAGAAAGTTGCCCCTTGTTTGAATGGCGACTCATGGCAATGGAAAGTTGCCCCTTGTCTGGATAACGCCGCAGCATATTGTGAACAGTTCTCAGTAGTGATGATCGCAACCGAACTGTCGGATACAGAGAAGACGAACATGGTCAAAACCAATATATGGACACAGTCACTTTGAAAGTGTTGGTGGCTAGACTTCAGGATGAAGTTGCCTACGTATCCCAAGCATGGAAATCAAGCCTTACGTAGTTCCGGTAAGGTACACTCGTATATTAACCCTCACCTTCTACGCTCTAACTTTTGCCAAGGCCGCACTTCTAGGTTTTCGACCTTGCGAGCTTTGTTTTTCTTTTCTTTTCTAATTCTTTTCATTTCTTCTTTTTTTCTTTTTTATTTTTCATCTTTTTTTTTTCATTTTTTTCTCCTTTTTTCTTTTTTTTTTCTCTTTTTTTTTTTTCTTTTTCTTGCTCTAACTTTTGCCTGGGTCGCCTTTCCGGGTTTTTGGCCCAGCGAGCCTCTCAAGGGTAAAAGTGTAACAAGTCCATGCCAAATGGTTTTTTAGATCCTGGAGTCATCTGAATCCAAGAGAATGGCTGTTATTCGCTGACGATGTAGGAGTACATCCAATGGAGGGCTGAATTTGCCCCCGGTGTTGTGGATCAGAACTCAGTTGTCCTTCAGCGGCATCTTCTTCTTTCTTCCCTTCTGGGATTTGGCATTCTTGCCGATCTCCGTCGTGGACTCTTCAAGTACATTCTCTGACGTCTTTTGCTCCTTGTTCGAAGAGTGCTTCGATCTGGCCATACAAGCCTCACATTGCGGTTGGCTGTTGAACATTCTGAATTCACGTTCAAGGTTTCGAGAGCAAGGGGTTGAATCTTGAGGCTGAGAGCGATCCTAGGCTGTACAATCTCAAGAGTGATTCCACACGGTCTTCGCAGGACTGCGCAAAACATTTTTTGAAAACTTTTAAGAAAGCGACAAATCTCTCACGCTGAAGACAGTGCGGAACCAATCTGGATCAAGTCAGGATCCTTCCTAGTACTCACACTAACAAGCATGATTTCATTCATTAAGGGCTTAGCATGCCTCTCTTTCTCTCAATTAGTCAAATTTTGCAAAACCCGAGGAATTCCTTCCTCTTCGTTTTCATCCCCACAGTGCTAAAAAAGTTTTTAAAACTTAGGTCAATACAATGACTTATAGGCACAAAAGAGCAAGTGAAATGCGTTGCCATTTCATTCTAAACTTGTTGGCCCAACAGGCTCAAAGTAGTGATAGGCACGGAAACATGATAGCCGCAGCTGTTTCATTCAGATTTCCTAGTTGCAACTGGCTCCATAGCAGTAACAGATTCAAGAGAAAGCCAAAAGATAAACACAAAATAAAATAGTGATATCCGAGGTAACACCCCCGAAATCACCGAACCTCTATACAGCAGGACTGACTCAATACAACAAGATAGACCCCGACCGACATAGTACAAAAAGACTACTTATATACAAGATAACAAAACTGACTGAATACCCAAGTCAGAAAGTGAAAAACTAGCATTCGCAAATGCTCCAATGTGCGTGCCATATGCCACATCCGAAGTAAACTGAGCGCCGCCCGCAGGTGGACCAACTTCTGATCACATACTCGCAGTATCCTCAAAATCTAACAACTCAGCAGTGACAGACTTCGCTGAGGTAGGTGGGAGGATGGCCTCATTGTCGATCAAATCCTGTACTTCATGACGAAGATGGAAACAGTTATCGGTGCTATGACCGGTTTGCTAGTGGTACGTGCAGTATAAGGTAGCATCATGTGGGGGAAGGAGATTCTTTGGGAGAGGCCGAGGCTCGAGGGGTTTAAGGTGCCCCCTTTCGGCAAGGATCTGGAGCGCCCTAGACAAAGGCATATAAAGGGCATGGAAGAATCTGCACCCTCGGGGCAGACACTTCGAAGTTTGCTGACTTTTGCCGGACGCACTAGCAAAAAGATCGGCAGGTGCCGCCTTGACTTTCTGATCTTTTCCCGGTGCAGAGTTGGGATTGGAGGGAACAGTTCTGGCATGACGGGGCTTATCCCGATTTTCTGCTTGGCTGGAACTCCCCTCGGTTGGAGTGGGGAAAGCATCATCCACAGTTTAGCCACCACTGCGAATATTTGCTGTTTACTCAATCCTCCAGCTTTCAAAGCCTCGACTGCCCACAGCAGTTGTTCAACGGGATCGGCATCTGTTCCCACCTTATTCTTACCTCTTGCCTCAGCTTGATCGAGGGTTTGGGTTGCTATATCAGAGTGAAACCTGGTTGTTGTTGACATGTCATGGCCATAGCTTGAGATAGCCTCAGGTTGGCTGAGCTCGATCACAATTCGCCCTAATAGTGGGGGTTCCTGCGATACGAAATTCCGGGCATAGGATGGGGTTGGTGGCGAAGCCGACATTCCGTAGGCGAGATCAGCCACAGATCGCTAAAGATCACCAATCATTCCCATCAATTCAAACGTGGTGGGCTCACGAGCTTGACACAACTGTGGCGTCGGGCGAGGCGTCACGGCGACCAAGTGTACTTCAACATTGGTCTCATCCTGTAAGATGTTTCTTTGACCCAATGTGGCTGCCATAACCACTATTTCCTCTGAACTTTGCGTCATCATAAGTCCGCTGAACTAAACGGTGACTGACGGATCAGGTGTCTGTCTTGCCCCAGCAAAGAAGAACACTGGCTATTCTGTACTAGATCTCTGAACTGAAAGAGAAAACACGCAGCATTTCGGCCCAATCAGAACAGACTCAAGCATAGCTTGAATAACTGTACTCTACTATTGATCACTGTTCCCCAAAATCAATGTCCCAAAAACTGAATCTGATACCCGCAGATATAACTGATTCCTCAAAACACTGATATTGATACCCTCAAGCCTGATACTCAGACTTGCAAAATGATATATGCAGTCCCTGTAGAGGTCAACTCAAAAAGCACATAACAAGCAAGCAAGAGCCAAAACACCCCTATTTTGGGTAGGGTTTCCCTATCCTATTTTGTCAGGAGCTATGGTTTCACTACGCATGCAGCAGTTCCAAACAACCTATAATTGGGTGAGCAACCTGTCCTAGCTTGGAATGGTCACTATGGATTCTGAATATGCACTAGGTCAAATGGTCAAAAGGGTGCCCCGGTGACAACCGGGGTTTGTGTTCCCATCATGGTAGAGCCCATAACCGGTCAGCCTTATGGCACGCTTCTTGAAGCGAGCCTCCGACAAACCGTTCAGGAATAGCAGACGGCAAACACTATGACTTAGGTGCACCAATGCACATGCAATGCAAAGAAACACATGAGTGTAATCAAAACAAGATATCATGAGTTCGAGTCAAGCTCTCTAAACTCCCCAGCAGAGTTGCCAGAAACTGTAGACGTCCCCGAACGTCCCGGGAGGGAATCCCCCGTTTTGTTCATTTGGGCTCACTATAGTTCAGGACTCAATGTCATGGTTCATAATCTGATCTCGCAAAGTGCAGTGCGGGATTGATAAATCACCAAAGAGTCCAAATCCGGCAAATCGTTTTTAAAAACAGATTTTTTTTGAAAGAAGTGCCAAACATGGACTGTTTTTCCAGATACAGAGTTGCCACCTAAATATTTTATTTTGGGGAATTTAGGAAACCCTAACTCGTTTGCCTAAGGCTACGTGTCCGTCATCACCAAAGTTGCCTCGGCTCGGGAACTAGGGTACAACTGGGGAAGGTCATCTATGAGCACCCCCGCTCGCCCGATCAAAGATCGGCCTCTCCTAACCATGATATCTAATTTTGAAAATATTATGTGCTCTTATTCCGGTTGATTAGCTAATCTTACTATGTGATGCGCACAACACACAAGTATAGACTAGATTGCCTAATTTGGAACAAAGCATTGCATATCCGCTCGTTTGAAAGACAGTTTGAAATTTGCTACTCGTACAATTGGGGAAGGTCATCTATGAGCACCCCCGCTCGCCTAATCAAAGATCGTCCTTTACTAACCATGATATCTAGTTTTGAAAATATTATGTGCTCTTATTCCGGTTGATTAGCTAATCTTACTATGTGATGTGCACAACACACAAGTATAGACTAGATTGCCTAATTTGGAACAAAGCATTGCATATCCGCTCGTTTGAAAGACAGTTTGAAATTTGCTACTCGCAAGTAGGCTAAAAACACGGATTTCAATGAGTTGTTCCAACTCAAGCAATCCAACCTTCACCCATAGGCATTCAAGCAGTAAATCAACTAAGCAGTTAGATTTGAAATACTATGCAATTAGTATGATGTGCTGAGCCAGGTGCATGCAATACAAATGAATGGATGCACGCATGCATAACATAAGGATGCTAAATTAAATATGCCCTAATACTAACCATCAAAAGCAGATAAGTAAAAAGAAGAAAGAAGTGGGGGTTGGAAGACAGGCATCGCATACACGCATCGGATACACGCACACTTATTACAAATTCGCTCTTGCTCGGAGGGACCGAAAGAATAATACAATTTAATCAACTAACAGGCTAATTAAATAGCTACAAACCAATTAACTAGTTAAGCAAATTAACTAAGCTAATAAAGTAATAAAACAGCCTCGGGAAGAAGGTCCAATGCATGCGTGCTCGACTCCGCTTGGAATCCACTACGTGCACAAGTTGCCTCTGTTTTCATTGTTTTATGCCTCTGAAAATTGCACAAGTCCCAAGGAGCACTCTCTGAACACTGTAGGGTGCCACCGGCCATGGAGGAATGGTCATCGACCATAAATGTGGCTTTCGGCCAGAAGTTTGTGGTCGGCTGGCACTCAATACGGTCGGTCGACCATCTATTCCTGCAGAATCCTGTTTTGACAGCAACAGAGGACAAGCAAGGTATGGCAATACATTTCAAAGCAATGTGGGCACCACCACACCCCTTTTCATGTTTATGACTCAAAGGGGGATGGTACTCGATTCTCGGGCCACCAATCGCGCATTTCGATGCATGATGGCCCAAGAAACCAAGTGGGCCATTTCAATGTGGAATGAAATGCACATAAACAAACAATAGGCCCAACCTCTATCACTTGATCAAGAGACAAGGCATGCATGCTCAATGCAATGCGACTTAGGCATGTGAGCTAAGTATGCAACATGAGAATGCCAACAAGCATGTAAGCATGCAAACATGTAACAAGTGTAAAAGCTAACAAGCATGCAAAATGCACTGCCAACATGCAAACATGCAAAACATGTAACATGTTAAGCAACCAAAACAAAGAGAAGAATGCATGCCAAATGCACTATCATTTAAGCATGTAACAAGATGTTTATGGGCCAAGTATGTGACAACATGCAAGGCCAATGTACACAAAAACATTCATGCACACAAAGTCCAACACTTATGCATCAAATAGCAACTTTTAAGCACACTTAAAAGAGGATAAACATGGACTAATGGCAAGCATAGCAAGCTCTGAAAATACATGAGGGATGATGCCAAATCAACCTAACAATGCAAGCAAGGCATGCTACCGAACCCAAGGACTTAAACTATGGCCAAGTGACACATGAAACAAATGACCAAAGGGCCATGGGTACTCAAAACCACCCTAAGGTAGACCAAAACAAGGTTAAAGGCACACCTAGACGGCATCTAAATGGCCTAAGTCTAAAGGCATGCACAAAGGTCCAAACATGGAGCATAAGACACAAGCCTTTTAAATCATTAGAAGGGCATCAAGTGCAAGCATACAAGCATACCACAAGGACTAAAATGGTGTTATAAGTGGTGCCAAACATCTGAAACAAGCCAAGTAATGCATGCTCAACACTCACACACCCAAGGCTAACAAGCCAAAATGCAAGGTGGCTATACAAAGCATGTCATGGATGGCCAAAACAATCACAAACAGACCTTAAGCATACTAAAACATGCACAAAAGCTTCACAAAGCTAGGCCAAAACAAGTAAGCATAGTAGTCTAAATCCTAAGTATATGTTGAGGCAAATAATGGCATTACAAGACAAGTATGCAAGGCAAGCATGGTGTGTCCAAACCAATTAAAAACAGTGCTATATCATGGAAAAATAAGTACAAATACTACTTAAGACATGGCCAACATGAACTTAAACAAGGTGCTCACACATGAGGCTAAAATGACAATTATTGAAGGCAACAAGGAGAGGGGATGGCCCTCTTCTTCTTAGGACCTTAAAGCACCATCCCCACCATTGAAATCCCTCTGGATTTCAGTGGTGAGGAGGCCAAGAGAAGGTGGTCACGGAGCTCACCAAAATAGCACAAAAATGGGGCCAAACAAGGCCTAAGAGGGGTTAAACAACCCCAAACACCAAAGCAACCTTAAACAACTATTTTAAGCACTTAAAATTAGAACTTTTATATGTTATAAGTTAAGCTTAAAAACAGATGCAAGGATGGCTAAAAGCCTATGCAAAAAGGGGGTATTTAAAGGAAAAGTTCTTACCCTTGTAGACCTCTTCAAGAACAATGCTCCAGCAGCCTTCCTTAGGTCTAAACTAGCTCAAAACCTTCAAGAATAACCCTTTGGCTCCTCAGCAACCAAGGTAAGGTGTAGAACTAGGTGTCCTAGTGCAAAACTAAGAACAAAACCCCTTTAAACACACACAAAGAGCAAAAGAAAGGGAGAAATAGAGATAGATAGATACACTATTTCTAACCCTAATCCAGACCTCTGGAACTTTTTTGTTACCCTTGAGGAGGGAGGAGAAGCCCTCCTCTTATAGAGATTCACTCTTGCAAAGCTTACAAAACAAGCTAAGCAAGAGGGAAATCCCTCCATACACGTGTATAGAGGGGGTGCAAAGTGGGTGCCAGCTGGCACAAAATATCTGCCAAAAGCAGATGAACAGTGGTCGACCAGCAAAAATGGCCATTTGACCAACAAAGGTGGCCGACTGACGACCAAGAGTGCCGACCAGCCATCACCAATGGCCGGTGGCAAGAAAACATGGCTGGTGGCCTCAAGCCATGGCCGGTGAGGTGTGGGGATGGCCAACAAGCTATTTCCTATCCTCAGAAGCAAAACAACAAGTGTTTGGTGCAAAACCAAACACAAAACAAGCAAGTTGAGAGATCCTAAGGTATGGCGCATAGCCGAGACCTTCGGGAACTCAAAACGAACACAAACATGGATGACCACCCAGTGTTCAAACAGTGACGTCCAAGTCTTGAGGACGGTCAAAAATGGGGTGTCTACACTACCACCAAAACCCAACATTGGAAACAAACCCCCAACATTTTATTTTTCTTCCTCTTAACGCAGTGGTAATCATAAAAATTTCTTTAAAGTATTGATATCTTATATCTCCTAACTCCAATAATTTATTTATTTTTCCTCTCTAGGGAAGATTATATTATACATATATTTTAATGATGGATCTTTTTAAGCAACATGTCCAAATTCATATAAATTTACATACGGTCTATATAGTTTTACATAAAATCTACTTAGGTCTATAAACTTTTTCATGCAATTGCTCTAGATTTATAGATCTTTACATGTAATTTGTGATAGTACTTGAAAATAATTTTTATTGAATAATTCATGTATATTACAATTATCAATCACTTCGTTTTAACTCACTATAATATATATATATATATATATGCATATATATTATGCATGTTTAATATATCACTTGTCCTATAATATTTGGTATAACTATTACTGTACATTTTTAGTCTCTATTGATCTAATTATTAGTTATATATGATATCTTAAAAATTCATTTCAATGATTGATTGCAATTATTAAATTGATATATGTTTTTTTTTTCTTTTCTTTTGTTTATTTATTTATTTTGTATTGTTTTTATTCCCACTTTTGTCTATTCTACTGTTTATGTGAGAACTTTATTAATAAATTGTGTGGTATAAAAATTATCAATATTTAGTTTGAATAATTATTCATATATATATGTTTGGATCGGTGAAAGTCAGTTGTTAAATATTATTCAAATTGTTTAGCTTATGTATGAGATATTATGGCTCTTTATTAAATGATTAATTTTATATTAAAATATTTTTCTTGTTAATCTTATTTCCTTTTGTAAAAAACTTGAGACTCCTTATGGAAAAAACTGATCAACTAATAGTATCAATTTGATTTCTATTGAATCATCCTTTAATCATGTTTACTAAATATAAAAATTAAAAACAACTATCTTATTGATATAAGTAACACAATTTAATGGGATTGGACATGACTACAATTCAATTATATCTATTGGCTAAATTTAAAAAATTAGAATTAAAAACATCTATTACATGGGGCATAACCAATTGGGTTAAACATTTTGATTGTAACTTAATCATAACTATTTATTAAACTTAAAAAAAAAATTAAACATTAAAAATACTTATCTTATTCTACTACAAATAAGAAAATAAATAAAAACACCTAATTGTTTTTAGATGGTGAAAACACTTAAATATTAGACAAACTAATTGACATATGTGGTCATGATCAATTAGGTCAAATATTTGACTATATTTCAATCATAAATATTTGATTATAAAAAATGTAATAAATATAAAAAAAAATCATAACTATTACACTATTTACCATATCGCCCAATGTTCACTTAAGAAAAAAAATAAAAATCTAATTGCATAAAGGTTCAAAATTTAGAACACCTACCAAGATAAGACCTAATTTTGATGTATATTTTGCTACTAAAAATTACCGCCTTAAATCTCTATCATAATCAAAATTTACTAACTCCACTTTAGATTCACACCACAACTAAAATTACATCTTTTTTTCTCTTTCAAATTTAAATATTTTTAATAAAATATTAAAAACAAAGAGAAATATAAATCAAGATTGTCCAATATATATACTAGTGTATGCCCGTGCCTAAAGGCACGATGTAAATAATGTTTTGTTTGAATAATTTTCATTTATCATTCTCTCTTAAGCTAGGAACATTGAGAATCAAGTATACCTAAAATTCTGTTTTCTCACGACATACAAAAAATGAATAGATAACATACATTTTAGTAAGAGGATTCCCTTTATTATAGACACAACTTCAAAATAAGAGGAAAAACAAGATGGTGTTCTCCCTTTGGAGCACACCATGCCAATACGAAAATAGTATTCTTGATCAAAATCTAAATAACAAACACCTCCAAATGTCTACCTCTCAAACCAAACCAAATCTATATAAGTTTACACAACGTCAATCTGCCTCTAAATAATCTTGAACTTTATACAATGTCAATCATTTTCAAAGTTTGTCAACAATAAAACCAAAAATAGTGTAGATTTTGCCCTCAAGATTGCCACTCTTTCAACACTCATCAATCAAAGAAGTGCATGTTTAGTTTACACAACAATAAATACAAAATTATTAGAAAGATAAGAAAAACTTAAGCTTAAAAAAATGTAGACTTGTAAAAAGGAAGTCAATATTACCATTCGCTTCTAGTCTTCATTCACCTTTAAAATACAGAAAAAAGCCGATATGATAATTAAAAGAGAGTACCCAATTCAAAACAAACACATGCACTGTCACACTAATGAAAGGTTTTTTTACAGACCACCCAATTCAAACTAAATACAAACATTGTTGCAAAATAATAATTGGTTACTCAATGCAAACACTATGAACAAACACAATACATTGTCAACATAGATACAAATTAATGATTGATAAAAACATTAATTTACAAAAATCAATCAATATTTTCTTTGGGTTTTATTTTTTTCAACTCTTTCTTTTTGGAACTTCCTTTAATTGATCACATAAGGTTAAAGGGAAAATTTAAGAAAGAAGTGTTCTTAAGAAAGAATTTAATAAAATAAAATTCAGAAAGCAAACTCTTCGCTTGGTAATTCAACAACAAATTCTAACTAACTTAATTCCCCCATCATTTAAAAATCAATACAGACCAAAAAAACCCCATTTTTTTGTCCAAAAACCCAAAGCCATTTATTTTATCAGTTTAGTCCCATCAGTTTTGTGTATGTAACCTTCCATCACCTTCTTTAATCTTCACCTACACCCATTCAGATTCATTTTGCTTCCAACCTTAAATAAATTTTGAATATTTGTTAAGCAATACATGACCATAAACTCAAAACTCAAATAAAATAACAACTCCCCTCCAGCCTTAATACAAATTAAGAAACAAACATATAAGATTTATAATGTTCACTAATATTGCAAATCCAAATATCAGAGTAAGTAAAAAAAATTGTAAACATAAAGTTAGGAAAAAGAAAATCAAAAAATCTGACCCCTTTAGAGTTGGGCAACTATACATATCATCACACATGGTTACAACAAATAATTAATTAAATAGATTTGAAACAGAATTAGTAAATAACCTTGCCCCAATTCAAATCCCAATTCAAACACATGTATAATGGCATTGTTGTAAGACTCGGTCATGATGCATATACTTTAGCGACTCCGGTTTTGACCTGACATTTTGTTATGTTCCAGACTTGGGTTTCTTGGTTCAATGTTATTGTCCATCTCTTATTCTCCTTGTTGTTTCTTGGATTGGTCATTTGGATTGTAGTTGTGCATTTGGAGTAGGTTGATTGCTTGATTTTTCTAAACCTTTGTTGCCCAGATTTTTGTTCCTCCGCTCGAGTGGGAATTGCAAACTCTCAGTATTTCTTTTCTTGTAGACCTGTAAATGTTGGAAGAGTGTATTCTATGCTCGAGCGGCGTTTCTTAGGCTTGATCGGGCAGATGCTCAAGTGTACAATCTTGCGCTCGAGCGATGTCCTTCGTCTGCAAAACTTTTGAAAGTGTGTATTCTACACTGGAGTGTCACTTCTTGCGCTCGAGCAGAACATTGTGTCTGATGCTAAAGCGTCACTTTTTACGCTCGAGCGAACTGCTATAGCTTGGCTTTTTCATGCCCCCTTTTAGAAGCTTGAAAGAAAGCCCTACAGTTTGGACTCTCGCGATTCTGAATCTAATCTCACAAGTGCAATGTGAAATTGATAAATACCAAAGAGTCTAAATCCGACAAATCTTTTTGGAAAATTGATTTTAGGATCAAAAATGCCAAAATTGGACTGCTTCGCCAGATACAGAATCGCCACCTAAATATTTTATTTTGAAAAAATTGAGGAAACCCATGACTCGTGCCAAAGGTCACGTGTCTGTCATCACCAAAGTTGCCACGGCTCGGGAACTTAGGTACAAGAGGGGAAGGTCATGAATTGAGCACCCTCGCCTGCCCGATCAAAGATCGGCCTCTACTAATCATGATATGATTTTTATCAACATTATGTGTTTTTATTCCGGTTATTAGGCTAGCTGTACTATGTGATGCACATAAGCAAGTACAGACTAGTTTGCTCAAATTGGAACAATTCAATTTCATGTTTGTTCTGCGAAAAGGGTTTAAATTTGCCACCTCAAGTGGGCGTAAAGTTTGCGATTTTTCCACTAAACATAGTGGGCTTAAAACTGATTTGCCACTCAACAAAGTGGGCTTAAAACGCACATTTATTGAATCGTTCCAATTTAAACAGCAAGCCTTCATCCATAGGCATTCAAGCAGTTTAACAAGTAAGCATTTAGCCTTATGGCAAGCATGATAGTCATGGAAATCACTCACACTCATGCAAGTATACCAAAGCACTAAAAACTCACCTAGTATTCCAAGCCAAGAAGATATGAGTTAGAAAAATATGCATGATCCCTAACTATACAAGATGTCTAATACAACACATACAATATGCAATTAATAGGCTCAGCTACTAATATGACATATGGATCAATTTGATAACATACGGTCTAAGCACGTATTCAAAGAAGGTACTGAAATGACAATGCAGTTTGAATGATGCGCCGAGCCTTGGTGCATGCAATACGAATGAATGGATGCAAGCATCAGGTATACTAATTGAAACATGTCCCTAATCTAACCATCAAAAGTGATTAAATAAAAGAGAGAAAGAAGTGAGGTTGGAAGACATGCACATTATTACATTTTGCTCTCGAAGGCGAGTCCGAATGAATAAGAGCTAACTAACTAGCAACTAATTAGGGCTAAGCTAATCAAGCTAATTATTACAAACCAAATGAAGGGCTAAACTAATTAACTAATTATTACAACAATTGAATGAATTAACTAGCAAGCTAACTAATTAAATTAGAACACAAATGTAAGTAAACTAAGCAAGTAACATTTCTAATTATGATGCCATTACTCCGCCTCAGGAAGTGGAAGATGCACATGCTCGGTTTCCCTCCGAAAAGACCTCTGTTTTGCTCTTGAAAGCCTCTATTTGCAGAGCTAAACATTCCTAGAACCAATCTGCTCCCTTTTACCAAAATTTTGCTGTAGTTTACATCAGTGGCCAGCCAGCCATGAATGAATGCTGTCGGCCATCTGCCGGCCAAGAAGGTTGCTTGCCAGCCATCTATAATGCACTGCCGGCCATGGATGGTGGCCTGCCGGCCACTGATGCACTGGATCACTATGTTGTAACATAGTACAAATAGAGCAAAAAGAGGGGTTTTCCAAGGATTGTCTGCATAATTCACCTTTCATTTTCATGGACAAATCCAAGGAGTTATGAACTTAAACCACAAACCACCAATCTAAGCAATTTCATTGCATGATGGCTTGTGATTCAAGGTGTGCAAGCTCAATTAATGCAAAACAAGACACTCAAGAACCATCACCCTATCATGCATGATCAAGGGCAATGGAGACCTAGGAAACTTGAGACATTTCATCACTTCGAGTATGAAATGTCCCAATTTTTCTTGTGTTCAATTAACGTCCGATTGAACAGACAACACACAAGTTATTATCTTGCTCAATTTTACTCCCAAGTTATTAGTTACTCATTTTAACTTAACAACCATTACTTAGTCCAATTAAGTCCAAATGGTGAGTTAGAGTCTTCTAATGGAAAGAAGGCTCAAAACAAAAGATGCTTTGGATATGAAAGAAGTCTCATACCATTGGTAATGAACTCCCAATGGGATTAAACCATTAAGTATGAATCCTTAATTCCACACTAAGGCAAACAAATGACTTGAAACAACTTTCAAAGCAAAAAGAAAAACCAAGAAAGGAGGGAGGTTGCAGAGGTGATTAGTGCTGAAATGAAGTGCAAAACAACACCAAAACATGCAATTAACTCAAATAAAAGGTGCCTAATGGCCTAAAACACCAAACTTGTGAGGACTGTTACACTACAACCATGCAAAACAAGACTCAACTGACCCAAACAGCCCAAAACAGAGCTAAAGAATTCTAAAACAAGGGCAAAAACATGCTGGAATATAGCTACAAAAAGCTAGAAAAACATGCTAACACATGGAGTTAACTAGGCTAGCAAACAAGACATAAGGAGGGGAGGCTAACCCTTCCAATTTTGAACTTCAAAACATGTTTTTTGCCACTAAAAATACTCTGAAAATCAATGTTTAAATTCCCAAAAAAAGATGGTTTAAAGATGGGAAACACAAGTGAAGAAACCTTACAAACAAGGTACAAAGAAGGGTGAACCACCCCTACCTTAAAATGGCTTCAAACCACAAATTTCAACCCATTTTGACAGAGTTTTTATAGCCCAAACATAGTAAAAAAAGAAAGGAAAACAAGTATGCAAAGTAAGCTAACAAAGCAACTATTATACCTCTTGAAGAGAAAAGTGATTCTAGGCAACAATTCAAGCCAAAACCAACTTGTAGAGCTCTAAGAAGGCCTCAAAGAACCTTAGCTAAGAGGTGATCAATTTTGGTTAAAGAAGTAAAGGTAAGAGAGTAGTGTAAGTAAGCAAAAGTGTAGAGAATTGAGAGAGAGAGAGAGAGAGAGAGAGAGAGAGAGAGAGAGAGAGAGAAAATTTTGAGTTTGAAATCTTCTAACCCCAAAACGTAAGAGAAGGCCTCCCTATATATAGAAAACATGAATTCTATACAAGGAGATCCAACCCTCCATGTGTGGACAGATGCAAGCATTTGTGCAAACCGTTGGCACAACTGGCACAAAATATCTGCAGAAAACACTAGTGCACATCAATGGCCGGCAGGCCACCAGAGACTGTAGGAGGGAAAGAACTAGACATGGTCCAAAAATGAAACAAAATGGATGAAGGGTATGAAAGACTAAAACCTGTGGCGTTCTGCTGAGGACTTCGAGCGCTCAGTAAGCAATCAGATTCGTCATTGGATGTACTTGCAAGAACATCCAAGTCTTGAAGGGCCGTAAAAAATGGGGTGTCTACAGTTGCCCCTCTTTGACAGAACTTGGAGTCATGAAATGACGTGAGTGAAAGTCAAAGCCCAGAGACGACCCATTTTTGACAAGGCCGTAAGACTTGGACAAACAATCAAGACAGAAATAAATGGTTGTGCCTGCAGGCTACCTACGTATCCCTTTGCAAGGAATCAAACTAGTGTAGTTCTAGGGCAAAATGCAAATGCTATACCTAATGCAAGAACATAACTTATGATCATGCAATGAGGCTGTGCAATGAAACATTTAAATGCAAATGCTATGCAAAGAAATGCCACATAACTAAAACAAGGTACAACAATTCCAATCACGAAAAGAAGTAAGTAAATAAACATGCCACGTGTGGAAATCATGAGCCAAACCACATTTCATACAGAAAGGATGTAAGAAAATTGTGTAGGCTTAACTATGTATCACGCAGGACAGGCAAAGGGCGACATAATTGTCAGGTACACCCGAGGTCTCAGTCGAGATCCTAATGCATTGCACTCAAAAGAAGAAAAAGGATGGCGTGAACACCGAGATGCACCCGGATGTTTTTAACCAAAGCAATTAATTCTAACGCGTATCACGCGAGAGGAGAAAATATGATGTGAACACTAGGACGTATAGAATGTTTTTAACCGAAACAATCCTAATGTGTTTCACCTGAGAGGAGGAAGGGGTTGTGTGAACACCGGGACGCACCCAAATGTTTTTAACCAAAGGGATCAATCCTAACGGGTCTCACGCGAGAGGAGAAAAGGTGGTGTGAACACCAGGACACACCCAAATGTTTTTAACCGACGGGATCAATCCTAACGCATCTCACGCGAGAAGAGAAAATGTGGTGTGAACATCGGGATGCACCCAAGTGTTTTTAACTAAAGCAATCAATCCTAACGCTTCTCATGCAAGAGGATGACGGGGTGGTGTGAACATCGGGACATACCCGAATTTTTTTAACCGAAGGGATCAATCCTAACACGGTTCACGCGAGAGGAGAAAAGATGGTGTGAACACCAAGACGCACCCAAATGTTTTTAACCAAAGCAATCGTAATGCGTCTAACGTGAAAGGAGAAGAGGTGGTGTGAACACCGGGATGCACCCGAATGTTTTTAACTAAAGGGATCAATCCTAACGCATCTCACACGAGAGGAGAAGAGATGGAAAGATACGATCCGAAGGGCACGAGTGATTTCACTTGGAGCTCCTCTGAATCGTACATACAATATCATACGTGTGAAGGAAAGAGACTTAACAAATGCAACATAGTAGGAATGCATGTTTTGTGCAATACATACAACTAAGATACAATGTTAATGGCATGTTCTATGCGAGAAACAAAAGCATAAGCATATTCTATGCATAAAAGCAGATGCACGTTCCATGCAACAGCGAATGAGAAATGCATGATGAGCATGCAATTCCCGTGAGATGCACATCTTATAACAACACATATGCGATGCATATTCTATGTCACAAAGTGAAGTATACGTTCCATGCAACAACGAATAAGAAATACGTATTCTATGCAAGATATCAAAACATGATTTGACGAGAACAAAATCAAAGGCAACTTCCGATTCACCTCTCGAAAGAATTACAATGTGTTTAAAGGATACACCTCGTTCATGTCGGCAAGCGATGAACATCATGCATCGAAAACACAGTTTCGAGCTTCCGCAGTGGCATTCTGAACTCAACAATAAACAATCCCTTCAATTTTTGAAAACCAAGGACACAAAACAACATCAAGCACCCTAAGAGAGTTGTCAGCCACTTGCCGGCCATGAGGAAAGGCCATCGACTAGGTGCCGGCCATTGGTAGACCTTGCCGGCCATCGATGAGCCTTGCCGACCATCGAGGGCAGATTGAGGGCAAATTGGGCAATTCGGCTCGGGCCTTTAAGTATGAGCCACTAGGGCTCATTTCCTCAGTTTCCCTTTCCAAAAATCATCTTCCTTTCTCTCTAGGCCCTCTTTCTCTCTAGATTTGCGCTTTCTTCGCGTTTTTCAACACCCTACGCGAAGTTGATTCGCTAAATCCCCTTTGTTCTCTTCACTTTGAACCGATTGAAACTTGATTTTGGCTCTTTTTTCCTTATGTCCATCATTCTAGGCTCATTCCCCTCGAGTTTCTCTCGAGTTTTGTACACTTTTCCCGGCTTTGACTTTTTCCTCCATTTTCTCTCTCCTACGGTTTGACTTTTTCCAAGTTTACCCTTTTCTTGATTTTTCTTTACTTTTCACCCATTTCACACCTATTTTCCAATGGCGGATGAGGTTCCTCATGATGGGCTCCTCCGGAGATTCCCCCAATAGTTCCACCCATGTCGGAGGTAGAGGAGTCGGTAGCTAATCTTGAGGTTGACTTAGAGGCGGAGTTCGAGCCCGAGGCCGAGCCAGAGCCGCTACCACTAAGGGTACGACCTTTCGATCTGGCAAGATATCACCCACAGACACACATACTGCCCACTTCTAGAGGCATCAGATGGTTCACTGAGTTCACCCGCAGTACGCCGGAGGACCTTTTGTTGAGGGAGCCAGAGTCTCACTTGTCGGCCATTGCCATTGAGGTAAGAACTCTGTTTTTATGTATTTCTGCCTCATGTATTTTTGCCTTTAGTTACTTGCAATTCCTGCAATGCCTTGTATTCGGATCCACCTGATTGTATTTCATACACTACCTTTATGTGATTGCATTTCATGCACTGTCTTTATCTGACCATACATTGCCTTTATCTGATTGCACTGTCTTCTGCCACAGGGCAAGTCTCGTGCCTTCAGAGGCTATGGTGCTATGACTGCTAGAGACTAGTATGACGAGCTCCTAGTTGGAGTTCGAGACATCATCGACGAGGTAGGCTTCGGCCTTGTTTGCTCTGGCTTGACTTGGGTCGTCACGAGTCGTCCCCTCCTAGGAGTGCTGGTGGAGAGGTGGTGAGATGCCACCAACTCCTTTCACTTTTCCATTGCAAGAGAGATGACGATGACTTCTTATGACATTGCCATGATCACTGACTTAGATGTAGGGGCGATCCAATCCTTATTGATAGAGATATGGAAGAGTGGGAGACAGCCTGGTTCGAGCTACTAGGGGCATACCCACCCATATACCGGACGGGTTCGTTTCCATGACTGGGGCAGAGCTGGCCTTACCACTCTGTATGGATATATGAGCTCTACCTCCCGTCTATAGGGAGACCTGATTGGAGGCTACTAGCGAGCCTGGGAGGTACACATCTCAGTTCGCTCTTTGTACATTATATTTACTTTGCAGTTTCTATACAACCATTTCAACACATGCTTTCTGCTTCGCATCTCTGTATCTACTGAAACACTGTTCATAGACTATACTTTCTATTTTGCACTTTCTGTATCTACTCGATACTGTACTGATCACATACCACTGCACTTTCCTTGCAGTTATGGATATACGCATAATTCCCAACCCTTGCCGCGGAGCCTATAGTGGAGCTTCTATTGACGGTACCCTACTCACGAATATACGATGGTCAGCTTTGCCGTAGGACCCACGAGCTTGTCACATTCTTCAGGCGGTACGTTGACACAGTAGTCGCCCATGAGGTAATCCGAAACACAGTCATTTCATTTTTTCTTTGAAATTATTCTGCTTAGCAGCTGACAGCAACTAGTACTTTGTACAACTTCTGTTTGCAGATCACGTGGCAGCCATGGGCCTTGATGCCAGGGCGGTGTAGGACCAGTTTACTGGCGCTTGGGCTATCTCCCGCTACCACATTCTGCTTGAGGGTCCGGTCTACCGGGCCTGGTTCTTGGGTGAGCGCTTCATGTGCCAGATTATGGGTGTGTCAGACCTGGTCGTCCCGATGGCTCCACCAGAGTCCATGAGGTCCACAGAGAGCCTATCCGTTGAAGAGGTCATCCAGTTCATGGTGGGCCTCGATGTCGACTTCTTCCGAGCGAAGGGCGACTATGCAGCTTTCATCCTAACACAACTGATGCCACCTCTAACGGGTGTTCGTGGAGATGAGAAGGTAGGGGCTCCTACCGCCAGAGTGAGGCGCAGAGTGACCCAGGCGAGTAGGGCCCGTGGCAGAGAGGCTTCCTGAGTGGGGCGGAGGATTGATTGGCCAGAGCTCCCCACAATGCTGACTTGTTGGTGACACACAGGGGAGGCCTACCAGGTCCCGATTGAGCCTGCAGCGGCTGGTCATGAGCTTGTCAGGATCCGAGGCCTGACTTCGGTATGAACCACACTTTCACACTTGCACTCCATATTTCATTTCAGATATATCTATGGCAGATACTAATCATTCAAATACATTTGCTGCCACCGATTGAGTATACATGAGGTGCCCTCAAGCTGATAGCCTCGTTGATAGGGATGATACAGAGGAGAGAGACGTAGCTCAGCCTCTACGGTGTTCAGGTAATTTCTTCAGTTTTCCATTCCAGGCATCAATTTCCCACTGACACACTGACACTAACATTGACAACTTCCCAAACTGCACTGATACGTTGCATTGATAGACCACATCTGACACACTGCACTTGCACACTATATTCACACACTGTATCTGACTTCTGTATATACTCATGTTACATACTATGCTTGCATCTAATACACATGCTGTAACTGATACGCAACAACTATCATTTCAGATCTCACTCATGCCGATGGCGCCAGTAGGAGCTGTAGCACTTGTACTAGTAGTAGCTCCTTTAACAGCAGGGATGAGAGAGGGACATATTCTGGCACATGGCCGAGGCAGAGCTAGAGGCACCCGAGACGGGAGCGGCCCTTCAGAGCCCATTCTGAGTGATGATGATGCTGAGACGAGTGACTCTAAGGAGGCAACAAGTCAGCATTCAGAGTCATCTGAGAGTGGAGATGATGACGTCGGCTCGGGTTCCGAGAGCGGGGCCGATGCCGAGGCGAGCTCCGAGGCGGAGAGCGGAGATGGCTCCGGTTCAGACTTTGGTTTAGATTTAGACAGCGGCGTTGACGGAGACAGTGCCCCAGAGTCCTCTCTTCCGAGGAAGAAGACGAAGAGGGCTTCTTGGGCCTGAGGCGACCAGTGCTAATTTATTGTATTTTTTCTCTTTTTGCTTATAGTTTTAGTACATTGTACAGCTTCAAACATGTTTTATTTGCTTTAAAACTTGTACTGTACTTTTGTAAAACCAACCATGATCGAAAAGAAAACCAGTTTTTATTTGAAAAAGTGTTGTATTTTGCATCATAAGCACCACTTAGCATAACAATCAGATTGAATTTGATACTGAAAACTAAATACTTGTATTGCCATAACAATCTTAATTGGGTAATGAACCGACCAACAACTGGAATAAGAACAATATACAACTCGGTAAACAACACAACAATAACTCGATAAACAAAAATAGCACAAATACAACTCGATAAGCAAAACAAAATGAATAGACCTCAACAAACGTGCTAAAGCCCGAAAAGACTCAAAATAAGACTCTAAAACACATAAAGAACAGAACAAAATACAAGCTTTCAGCACTTTCCATTACAAATAAGGACAGTAGGCTAGAGTGGGAGACTGCGGGCCATGAGTGGTGATTGCCAGTCATGTGAGGTGGCCTGCCGGTCACCAATGTCCCTTGCTGGCCATCAATGTGGCTTAGTGACCATCAATGTGCAGGTTCTCCAAAATGTTGACACTTGGCTTCCACTTACTGCCTTATCTTCTACAAAAGGTTGGACCTCGTACTTTTTTCATTTCAACTGCAAATTTCTCATAAATGGAGCCATTCTTCGCCGAAAAATGCTCGAATTGGATTGCGACTTTGGATGGCTCGAAAAAGGTGAATTTCTGGGGTTTTGGCATAAATGTACTATTCTTGCTGAGTCGTTCTCCGCTTTATTTTCCATTTCTTCATGCCGCAGCTAGACGTTGGAACCCAATTACACATGTCTTTAGCTTCGGAGGACAAGAGATATGCCCAAAAATCGAAGAATTTCAAGTGCTAATGGAATGCCGGTGCGATGAAGAAATCATACCTCAACCCCGCTTTGGACACATCCAAGCTTTGGGACGGATGTGCGGACTTACTCTACACGAGGCTTGATCCTTGGTTCATAATGGAGAGCTGGACATCCCTAGTTTGATCCATTGATTTTCTGAAGTTGGCCACCGAGGTAATCTTCTTTGGCAGGGTTTACGGCAACACGCCCTTTGCTTGTGTATATTGGCTCATTTCCTTCTTACCCCTAGTTTCGAAGGGTCTAGCATTCGACTCATCGAAGTGGCCCAAGGTTTGAAAGATGGAAAAAGTTGCATTGGCTTAGCGTTAGCCGAGACTTTGATAGGCTTAGACACCTTCCATCGGCAAGAGACAAACAAATTCGTAGGGAGTCCATTACTTCTTCAGGTAATGTTTCCCACCCTCTCTAATATGTGTTTCTCACATCTCTCGGCTATCATGGTCTATTTTTTTTTCTCAAAACCCTTTTCTCTCAACATACATCTCTGTATTCTTTAATCTCTCTTTTCTTTCATCCCTCTCCAGATATGGCTAATGGACAAGCTGAAGGTAATGGATTCTTGCCCTGTATTCTCAGCCCGAGCATAGTTTTTCTGTCAACAATTAGTGAATTTCCCAAATAAGGGATAGTGGTGCCACTGGATGTGCAATAGGTCTGCTGTTGACATTGCTTGGTGTTGCCCCTGTCTTAACCTAACTGAAATGAGCAACAACATGACTTGGTAACCTGGCATTGAACTGCTTGGCCTTGCACACTATGTATTCTACTTTCCATTCCAGTTTAGATGTCAGTTTGGATATGATCAGACTTGCCCAGAGGATGGGGTAAAGTACTCGGTTTCATTCCCAATCCGAGGTTCACATTTGGATAGGTATCTCACTGCTTGGAGGACAAGAGAGCTTCTAGCCCCTGTCCCTAGTTTCAGTTGCGCCTTTCTGGTGAGTGCCTGACTTGGCTCGAAGATGAGGCACAATCCGAGCCTTTTTAGCATGAGAAACTTCCACAAGCGCAAGCGAGGGACACAGGAACACCTGACTCATCTATGCCTCTAGTTTATTGCTTTGATCTTTACTTTTCGAGTTTTATGCTTGTAATAAAAGCAACTTTGATTTGTATCGAGAGTTGGAGAACTTTGTATTGAAATTAATGAAATTAAAGTTATGAGCATTGAAAGTTTTCCTTTGGTCCAAAAATGGTCTAAGTTGTAAAAGGTAAAATTTGAATAAAGTCAACTTTTATCAAAACTTTTTAGACCATTTTCGATAAGTATCACAACTTGAAACACATAGAATCAATCCTCAAGATATACAACCCCCAATCCGAAGATCACAAATTGCCCCTTGACTGAATAGCACTGCGCAACACTATAACCAGTTCTCAGAGAGGATTACAACCGAACACTCAAGTAAAGAATAGACAAAGATGACTTGATCAAACACATGGACAGGACAGTTGAGCTACAGGTGTTTATGGTCGAACTTCAGGATGAAGTTGTCTACGTATCCCGAAGATGGGAATCAGGCTTTCCGTAGTTCAGTTTGGGTTCACTCAAGTATTAACACTCTCCTTTTACGCTCTAACTTTTGCCAAGGCCGTCCTTTTGGGTTTTCAATCTTGCAAGCTCAGTTTCTCTTTATTTCTAATTTTTTATGCTCTAACTTTTGCCTAGGTCGCCCTTTTGGGTTTTCGGCCTAACGAGCCTCTCAGGGATAGTATTTCTACAACTTGTCCATGTTGATCAGTTGGGAAAATTCTAGGCCATCCAAGTCCATGAGAATAACAGCTCCACCCGACCAGATAGTTTTTATGATGTAAGGACCAGTCCAATTGGGTCTGAACTTGCCCATAGGGTCATGGATGGAAGCTTGGTTGTCTTTTAGCACCAAATCCCCTTCTTTGAGATTCCTGGACTTAACTTTCTTGTTAAAAGCCCTAGCAATCCTGCGTTGATAACCCTGAACATGGAACAATGCTTTCAGCCTTCTCTTATCAAACAACATTAGTTCTTTAAACTTGCTCGGCTGCCAGTCTGCCTCTACTATCTGATACTCAGCCATAACCCACAGCGACGACACTTCTATTTCGATTGGCAGAACAACTTCCATTCCATAGACAAGAGAATAAGGAGTTGCCCCTGTAGATGTCTGGATTGAAGTTCTATAGCCCCAGAGTGCAAATGGCAATTTGTCTGGCCAATCCCTATAGGTCTCTTCCATTTTCTACAAAGTGTTCTTGAAGTTCTTGTTGGTGGCCTCAACAACTCCGTTGGTTTGCGGCCGATATGTGGATGACTTATGGAAAGTCACATTGTATTTCTCTAACAAGTCGATCATTTCTTTCTTAAAATGGGAGCCATTATCTGAAATGATCTCGTTTGGGACTCTATATCGACAAATGATGTTATTTTGGATGAACTTAGCCACATGTGTTGCTTTCAACACTGCGTAGGACTGAGCTTCCACTAACTTAGTGAAGTAATCAATTGCCACCAGAATGTATTCATGCCCATTTGACCCTTTCGGTGTGACTGAGCTGATGACGTCAATCCTCCAGACTGAGAAAGGCCACGGTGAAGTCATGTTGTACGGCTTTGACGGCGGGATATTCATGCGATTAGCATGAATTTGACATTTGTGGCATCGTCGAACAATATTGATACAATCCTCCTCCATAGTAGACTAGTAGTAACCTTGCTTAAGAATCTTCCGGGCTAACATTACTCCATTCATGTGTGTTCCGCACTCTTCCCCATGGATGATCTTCATTAGGCGATTTGATTCTTCTGCCTCAACACACAACTTGTGCATTCCCAGATGACCCCTCTTGTAAAGTTTACCTCCGCAGATGATAAATTGAATGGCCATCAGTTGTATTGCCCTTTTGTCTTTGGCATTTTCCCCTGGTGGATAATCTCATTTTCCAAGAAGTTCCAGATATCATAGAACGAAGGGTTTTGATCTAGCGCTTTATCTATTGCGGTGATAGTCTCGTAGGCCGGCGTATACTTCTGCTCAATGATTATCAAACACATCTGGACTCCAAGAGGGATGTCTATCACGGACGATAGAGTTGATAAATTGGTGCGTGAAGGTTAGCTTTTCAAACCTAGGAATCAGAACATCCAAGGTCTGGTGATAGATCTTCATCTTTTCCTCTTTGACCTTCCAGTCTCCATTTGCTTGAGACACAACTAGATTTGAGTCCCCAATGACGTCCAACCATTTTGCCCCTAGTTCCAGGGTGGCTTCCAAACCAGCGATACACGTCTCGTATTCTGCTTCGTTATTGGATACTTTGAACTGGAGTTTGAAGACTAAGGGTATATAGGAATTGTTGGGTGCTATCAACAACACCCCTATCCCATAACCGTATTGATTAGACGCCTCGTCAAAGTACATTGTCCAAATCTCTTTCTCGACTTGCAAAATAGCTTCATCTGGGAACAGGTATTCTATCGCTTCATTCCCTTCCATTGGGTGATCTGCCAGGAACTTCGCTACCGCTCTCTCCTTGATAGACTTACGAGTGACATACTTCAGATCAAATTCAGAAAGGAGAAGCAACCAACGAGCTAGCCTACCCGCAAGCACTGGTTTCTCAAAGAGATATTTGATGGGATCTAATCTCGAAACCAAAATTATGAAGTGAGCTAACAAGTAGTGCCTCAACTTCCAGGTAGCCCATACTAAGGTTAAGCAAGCTTTCTCCAATGGAGTGTAGTGGGTCTCGTAATCCAGCATTTTCTTACTTAAGTAGTAGATGGCTTTCTCCACCCTATCCTCAGATTCCTGAGCAAGCATGTAGCCCATAGTCGTGTCCGTTACTGACAGATACAAAATCAAGGGCTTCCCCGGCTCTGGCAGTGACAACACAGGTGGATTCTGAAGGTACTACTTGATCTGCTCAAAAGCGAATTGACACCGATCATCCCATCGAAATTTCTTTCCTTTCTTCAAGAGACCAAAAAGTGGTTCACAAGTTAAGGTTAATTTATAAATAAACCGTCTTATGAATTGCACTTTACCTAGAAAACCTCGCACCTCCTTTTCAGTCCTTGGTGGTGGCATTTCTAGGATAGCCTTGATTTTTGAAGGATCTACCTTGCTGCCCCTCTGCATGATCAAGAAACCTAGCATTTTCCCTGCTGTGACACCGAAAGTACATTTTTGCGGATTCAACCTCAGTTGTATTCTTTGATCCGTTGGAAGAATTTCTTCAAGGTGGTGTAGTGGTCTTTCCTTTCTTTGGACTTGACAATCATGTCGTCCATGTACACCTCAACCTCTTTATGGATCATATCATGCAAAATTATGGTTGTCGCTCGTTAAAAAGTAGCCCCGGCATTCTTCAGTCCAAACGACATCACCCGATAGCACTAAGTTCCCCACGGCGTAGTGAAGGCAGTTTTCTCTCTGTCCTCGAGTGCCATCAGAATCTTGGTATACCCAGAAAATCCATCCATGAAGGAGAGCAACGCATGGCCTGTGGTGAAGTCCACTAACTCATCGATGTGCGACAGAGAAAAGTCGTCCTTCGGACTGGCTCTGTTCAGATCTCTAAAGTCCGCGCACACCCGAATTCTGCTGTCTTTCTTCGGCACTGAGACAATGTTGGCCAACCAAGTCGGATACTCAGATACTAGCAAGAACCCTACGTCTATCTACTTGGTGACTTCCTCCTTAATCTTCAAAGCCCAATTCGGACGTATTCTCCACAACTTCTGTTTGATGGGTCGGGCCTTGGGGTTGAGAGGGATACGATGATGTACAATCTCAGGATTGATTCCAGGCATGTCTTCATAGGACCACGCGAAAACATCTTTGAAATCTTTTAATAAAGCGACTAAGTGCTCGCATTCCTCCAAAGAGAACGTGGACCCTATCTGGACCATATACGGATTTGTCTCAGTACCCACATTAAAAGCAATGATTTCATCAGCAAGGGGTTTTGCAAACCTCTCCTCCTCTCAATTAATCAAAAATTTCAAAACTAGAGGAATTCTTTCCTCATCGTTTTCGTCAAAATTTTGAAAATCATGATCAATGCAATAAACAAGAGGCATAGAGAAATACTCAGAATCTGCAGTGGCATTCTCATTCATGAGGTCAAGCTCATCTAGTTCTTTAGTTACAACCGACTCAAAGGAAAAAGAAAAAGACGACCTAGACAAAACCTCAACATCGGGGTTATCAACCCCAGGAATACCGAACCCAGACTCAAAAGAATCGGAATCTGATTCCAACTCCACAGACTCTGTGCAATCAGATTCTAGTTCACTACCCGACTGAGAACTGCTAGATAGGTAGCCTTTCTCCAGCTGCCAAATGAGGGATGACGCGTCAGATGCATCCAAGATACTGCTAGAAGGGTTCACACCCATTTGATCCCTGATCATGGAAACAGTCAAGTTATCCCCCAAGATCTTTGAGTTAATCGGAGGATCCGAAATGAAACATGCTAGTGCTGCTCCTACTTCAAACTCGTTGCTGTTGGAATCACTTTCTGTGCTTTTCGCAGCTTCAACAGTTGGTTCAGCCATTTCCTCTATATCATTGTCTTGTAGTTGCAAGTCAAAGAAAATCTCAAAGCTAGGAACCTGTTGCTTCTTAGAGTTGAACTAGGGTTCGGGGAAACCACAGAATATGTTGTCTTCTCCCTCCCGAACAAAATAACCATTCAGGGTTCCTGTAGACACCTCATTTTTGACCACCCTTAAGACTTGGGTGCTACTGATGGTTTTCTTTGGTGGTGAAAGATGTGTAGGCTATGCTATGCAAAAGGTCGGTTTCTTTGGCAAGGAGAGCGTCAAATCCAAACCTCATACCCCATTGTTGGACCAAAAGATTTTGGATCTTAAAATCCTCTCTTTCAAAATATTTTTGAAATAAAGTTCCTACAATGTTCCGAGGCTTGCATTTTGTCAAATGTTACGCTTTTCGATAAACCGAGCAAGGACAAAGGGGAAATGAATGAAAGAGAGATGAAATCTTGGAAATTTTTTTCAAAACACCTTGCTTCGGGGGTTTGGAGTTGAAGAAAAGAAGAGAAGAGGGAAGAAACCAAGATAAAGAAGAAGGTGGGTATAAATTGCTAAGAGAAAATCGAGCGGTCCTCGCTAAATCAAGCTTATATGTCTATGCACTTGAGTTTAACCTATGAGGCCACCACCGTTGGAAAGAAGACTTTTGGGGCTTCATTTTACACTCATGAATATTCTAAAGCCAAGTCCGGATGGGGGAGATATGATTGGTTGAAGTAGGGCATCAATCCGGTTGGATCGAAACTGCGCGGTTTCACTAAAATAGGCATAACTTTTTGCGCAGATGGAATTTTAATGCAAGGTTGGCTTTAGGAAAGCTAACTTCTGGGGCTTCATTTTGGACACCCACCAACCACTTTTTGGCCTTGGAAGCCACCTACCGGCCACCAAAGTAGCCGGCCGGCCAGCAAAAGTAGCCAGTGGACCAGTTTTCTGGTCGGCAGCTTTTCACCTGCTCCCTCACAATTGTATCTTCTAGCTGGCACAGCTGGCAAGCATTTTGGCTATCCTCCAAACATATGTATGAAGGGATTTCCTTGGCTATCCTCCATACACGTGCTCAGAGTGTTGTGCCATTCTCTACATTCGTGCAAAATTTGTTCTTTCATAAAACCGCAGGGTTCGACCCAGGTCATGTGAGAACAGTAAAACTAGGACCAATCTGAAGCTATATAGGTTCCAGACTACAAAGCAAAAGAAAAGAGCGAAAATCGAAGTATTTGAGTGTGTTTCAACTTCAGAAAATTCCGTGATTGTATTCCGGATGTACCTTGTCAAGCCTTGTCAATGCTCCGAAGTATGAGTGTGCCTCAACCTCAAGCGCAAGATCAAGCCTGCTTCAAAGTTATGCACCATTCCACCCGCATTGTTATGCACTTTTCCACTTGTATTGTCATGCACACCTTACATGCATTTATTTGCATTTTGTGTTATCTTCTATCGTTTATCCTTTTACGTTGAGCAGCGTTTGGGATCGTTGTTCTCCGGGACATTCTCAAGTTGCGCCGGGCACGCGCCTGATAGTTTGTTTCGGACCTCCTCTCACTATTTCAGCGTGATTTGAGTGTCCCTTTTCCTCACACGATTTCTGCGTGCTTAGAATTTATCTCAGGACGTGTGAAGCATGGCCCTGGGCGGCTTGTATCTCGGGACGCGTGAAGCGCGAGCCCGAGCAGTTTCTGACCTCTTCTCACGATTTCAGCGTGGTTAGAGTGTTCTTTTCATTACACGATTTCAGCGTGTTTGGATTTTATCTCGGGTTGCGTTGTGCGCGCACTTGAGCGGTTGTTTTTGGACCTCCTCTCACGATTTCAGCGTAGTTTGAGTGTCCTTTTCCTCACACGATTTTAGCGTGTTTGGAATTTATCTCAGGACGCGTGAAGCACGGCCCTGGGCGGGTTGTATCTCGGGATACGTAAAGCGCGAGCCCGAGCTGTTTCTGACCTCTTCTCACAATTTCAGCGTGGTTAGAGTGTCTCTTTTTCCCACACAATTTCAGCGTGTTTGGAATTTATCTCAGGATGCGTGGAGCGCTGCCCTGGGCAGGTTGTATCTCGAGACGCGTGAAGCGCGAGCCTGAGCAGTTTCTGATCTTTTCTCACGATTTTTGCGTGGTTAGAGTGTTCTTTTCCTCACATGATTTCAGCGTGTTTGGATTTTATCTCGGGTTGCGTTGTGCGCGCACTTGAGCGGTTGTTTTTGGACATCCTCTCACGATTTCAGCGTGGTTTGAGTGTCTTTTTGCTTACACGATT
This sequence comes from Camellia lanceoleosa, assembly GCA_025200525.1. NCBI lineage: Eukaryota > Viridiplantae > Streptophyta > Magnoliopsida > Ericales > Theaceae > Camellia > Camellia lanceoleosa. The sequence goes on along the minus strand of CM045758.1, from coordinate 139,066,198 downwards.
TCAGCGTGTTTGGAATCTATCTCAGGACGCATGAAGCGCGGCCTTGGGCGAGTTATATTTCAGGACACGTGAAGCGCGAGCCCGAGCAGTTTCTGACCTCTTCTCACGATTTCAGCGTGGTTAGAGTGTCTCTTTTCCTCACATGATTTCAGCGTGTTTGAAATTTATCTTAGGAAGCGTGAAGCGCAGCCTTGGGTGGATTGTATCTCGAGATGCGTGAAGCTCGCGCCCGAGCAGTTTCTAACCTCTTCTCACGATTTCAGCGTGGTTAGAGTGTCGCTTTTGCTCACACGATTTCAGCGCGTTTGGAATTTATCTCAGGACACGTGAAGCGCGGCCCTGGGCGAGTTGTATCTAGGGACGCGTGAAGCGCGAGCCTGAGCAGTTTTTGACCTCTTCTCACGATATCTGTGTGGTTAGAGTGTTCTTTTCCTCACACGATTTCAGCGTGTTTGGATTTTATCTCGGGTTGCGTTGTGCGCGCACTTGAGCGGTTGTTTTTGGACCTCCTCTCACGATTTTAGCGTGGTTTGAGTGTCCTTTTCCTCACACGATTTCAGCGTGTTTGGAATTTATCTCAGGATGCGTGAAGCATGGCCTTGGGCAGGTTGTATCTTGGGACGCATGAAGCGCGAGGCCGAGCTGTTTCTGACCTGTTCCCACAATTTCTGCATGGTTAGAGCGTCTCTTTTCCTCACACGATTTCAGCGTGTTTGGAATTTATCTCAAGATGCGTGAAGCGCAGCCCTGGGTGGGTCATATCTCGGGACATGTGAAGCGCGAGCCTGAGCGGTTTCAGACCTCTTCTCACGATTTTTGCGTGGTTAAAGTGTTGTTTTCCTCACACGATTTCAGCGTGTTTGGATTTTATCTCGGGTTGCGTTGTTCGCGTACTTGAGCGGTTGTTTTTGGACCTCCTCTCAGGATTTCAGCATGGTTTGAGTGTCCTTTTCCTCACACGATTTTAGCGTGTTTGGAATCTATCTTAGGACGCGTGAAGCGCGGCCCTAGACGGGTTGTATATCAGGACGGGTGAAGTGCGAGCCCGAGCAGTTTCTAACCTCTTCTCACGATTTTAGTGTGGTTAGAGTGTCTTTTTTCCTCACACGATTTCAGCGTGTTTGGAATTTATCTCAGGAAGCGTGAAGCGCGAGCCCGAGCGGTTTCTGACCTCTTCTCACGATTTCAGCGTGGTTAGAGTGTCTCTTTTGCTCACACGATTTTAGCGCATTTGGAATTTATCTCAGGACGCGTGAAGCGCGGCCCTGGGCAGGTTGTATCTCGGGACGCGTGAAATGCGAGCTTGAGCGATTTTTGACCTCTTCTCACGATTTCTGCGTGGTTAGAGTGTTCTTTTCCTCACACGATTTCAGCGTGTTTGGATTTTATCTCGGGTTGCGTTGTGCGTGCACTTGAGCGGTTATTTTTGGACCTCCTTTCACGATTTTAACGTGGTTTGAGTGTCCTTTTCCTCACACGATTTTAGCGTGTTTGGAATTTATCTTAGGAGGCGTAAAGCACGGGCTAGGGCGGGTTGTATCTCGAGACGCGTGAAGCGCGAGCCCGAGCAGTTTTTGACCTCTTCTCACGATTTCAGCGTGGTTAGAGTGTCTCTTTTGCTCACACGATTTCAGCGCGTTTGGAATTTATCTCATGATGTGTGAAGCGCGGCCCTGGGCGGGTTGTCTCTCAGGACGCGTGAAGCGCGAGCCTGAGCGGTTTCTGACCTCTTCTCACGATTTCTGTGTGGTTAGTGTTCTTTTCCTCACACAATTTCAGCGTGTTTGGATTTTATCTCAGGTTGCATTGTGCGCGCACTTGAGCGGTTGTTTTTGGACCTCCTCTTAGGATTTTAGCGTGGTTTGAGTGTCCTTTTCCTCACACGATTTCAGTGTGTTTGGAATTTATCTCAGGACGCATGAAGCATGGCCCTATGCAGGTTGTATCTTGGGACGCGTGAAGCGCGAGCCCGAGCTGTTTCTGACCTCTTCCCACAATTTCAGCGTGGTTAGAGCGTCTCTTTTCCTCACAAGATTTCAGCGTGTTTGGAATTTATCTCAGGATGCGTGAAGTGCAGCCTTGGGCGGGTCATATCTCGGGACGTGTGAAGCGCGAGCCTGAGCGGTTTCAGACCTCTTCTCATGATTTTTGCGTGGTTAGAGTGTTCTTTTCCTCACACGATTTCAGCGTGTTTGGATTTTATCTCGGGTTGCGTTGTGCGCGCACTTGAGCGGTTGTTTTTGGACCTCCTCTCAGGATTTCAACGTGGTTTGAGTGTCCTTTTCCTCACACGATTTCAGCGTGTTCGGAATCTATCTCAGGACGCGTGAAGCGCGGCCCTGGACGGGTTGTATATCAGGACGCGTGAAGCGCGAGCCCGAGCAGTTTCTGACCACTTCTCATGATTTCAGCGTGGTTAGAGTGTCTCTTTTCCTCACACGATTTTAGCGTGTTTGGAATTTATCTCAGGAAGCAAGAAGCGCAACCCTGGGCGGGTTGTATCTCGAGAAGCGTGAAGCGCGAGCCCGAGCGGTTTCTGACCTCTTCTCACGATTTCAGCGTGGTTAGAGTGTCTCTTTTGCTCACACGATTTTAGCACATTTGGAATTTATCTCAGGACGCGTGAAGCGCGGCCCTGTGTAGGTTGTATCTCGGGACGCGTGAAACGCGAGCCTGAGCGGTTTTTGACCTTTTCTCACGATTTCTGCGTGGTTAGAGTGTTCTTTTCCTCACACGATTTCAGCGTTTTTGGATTTTATCTCGGGTTGCGTTGTGCGTGCACTTGAGCGGTTGTTTTTGGACCTCCTTTCACGATTTTAACGTGGTTTGAGTGTCTTTTTCCTCACACGATTTTAGCGTGTTTGAATTTATCTTAGGACGTGTGAAGCACGGCCTTGGGCTGGTTGTATCTCGGGACGCGTGAAGTGCGAGCCCGAGTAGTTTCTGACCTCTTCTCACGATTTCAGCGTGGTTAGAGTGTCTCTTCTCCTCACACGATTTCAGCGTGTTTGGAATTTATCTCAGGAAGCGTTAAGCGCGGCCTTGGGCGGGTTGTATCTCGGGACGCGTGAAGCGCGAGCCTGCGCGGTTTCTGACCTCTTCTTATGATTTCAGCATGGTTAGAGTGTCTCTTTTGCTCACACGATTTCAGCGTGTTTGGAATTTATCTCAAGACGCGTGAAGCGCGGCCCTGGGCGAGTTGTATCTCGAGGCGCGTGAAGCGCGAGCCTAAGCGGTTTCTGACCTCTTCTCACGATTTCTGCGTGGTTAAAGTGTTCTTTTCCTTACACGATTTCAGCGTGTTTGCATTTTATCTCGGGTTGCGTTGTGCGCGCACTTGAGCGGTTGTTTTTTGACCTCGTCTCACGATTTCAGCGTGCTTTGAGTGTCCTTTTCCTCACACTATTTCAGCGTGTTTGGAATTTATCTCAGGACGCGTGAAGCTCGGCCCTGGGCGGGTAGTATCTTAGGGCCTGTGAAGCGCAAGCTCGAGCAGTTTCTGACCTATTCTCACGATTTCAACGTGGTTAGAGTGTCTCTTTTCGTCACACGATTTCAGTGTGTTTGGAATTTATCTTAGGACACGTGAAGCGCGGCCCTGAGCGGGTTGTCTCTCGAGACGCGTGAAGCGTGCGCCCGAGCGGTTTCTGACCTCTTCTCACGATTTCTGCGTGGTTAGAGTGTTCTTTTTCTCACATGATTTCAGCGTGTTTGGATTTTGTCTCGGGTTACGTTGTGCACACCCTTGAGCGGTTGTTTTTGGACCTCCTCTCAGGATTTCAGTGTGGTTTGAGTGTCATTTTCCTCACACGATTTCAGCATGTTTGGAATCTATCTCAAGACGTGTGAAGCGCGGCCTTGGGCGGGTTGTATCTTAGGACGCGTGAAGCGCGAGCCCGAGCAGTTTCTGACCTCTTCTCACGATTTCAGCGTGGTTAGAGTGTCTCTTTTCCTCACACGATTTCAGCGTGTTTGGAATTTATCTCAGGAAGCGTGAAGCGCGACCCTGGGCGGGTTGTATCTCGGGACGCGTGAAGTGCGAGCCTGAGCGGTTTCTGACCTCTTCTCACGATTTCTGCGTTGTTAGATTGTTCTTTTCCTCACATGATTTCAGCGTGTTTGGATTTTATCTCAGGTTGCGTTGTGCGCGCACTTGAGGGGTTGTTTTTGGACCTCCTCTCACGATTTCAGTGTGGTTTGAGTGTCCTTTTTGCTCACACGATTTTAGCGTGTTCGAAATTTATCTCAGGACGCGTGAAGCGCGGCCCTGGGCGGGTTGTATCGCGTGACGCATGAAGCGCGAACCCGAGCGGATTCTGAGCTCTTCTTACGATTTCAGCGTGATTTGAGTGTCCCTTTTTCTCACACGATTTCAGCGTGTTTGGAATTTATCTCAGGACACATGAAGCGCGGCCCTGGGTGGGTTGTATCTTGGGACGCGTGACGCGCGAGCCCGGGTGGTTTCTGACCTCTTCTCACGATTTCAACATGGTTAGAGTGTTCTTTTCCTCACACGATTTCAGCGTGTTTGGATTTTATCTCGGGTTGCATAGTGCGCGCACTTGAGTGGTTGTTTTCAGATCTCCTCTCACGATTTCAGCGTGGTTTAGTGTCCTTTTCCTCACACGATTTTTGCGTGTTTGAAATTTATCTTTGGACGCGTGAAATGCGGCCCTGGGCGGGTTGTATCTCGGGACGCGTAAAGCGCGAGCCCGAGCGGTTTTGACCACTTCTCACAATTTCAGTGTGGTTAGAGTGTCTCTTTTCCTCACACGATTTCAGCGTATTTGGAATTTATCTCAGGACACGTGAAGTACAGCCCTAGGCGGGTTGTATCTCAGGACGTATGAAGTGCAAGCCTGAGCAATTTCTGACTTCTTCCTACGATTTCTGCGTGGTTAGAGTGTTCTTTTCCTCACACGATTTCAGCATGTTTGGATTTTATCTTAGGTTGCATTGTACGCGCACTTGAGCAGTTGTTTTTGGACCTCTTCTCACGATTTCAGAGTGGTTTGAGTGTTCTTTTCCTCACACGATTTCAGCGTGTTTGGAATTTATCTCAGGGTACGTGAAGCGCGGCCCTGGGCGGGTTGTATCTCGCGACGCGTGAAGTGCGAGCCCGAGCGATTTCTGACATATTCTGACGATTTCAGCGTGGTTAGAGTGTCTCTTTTCCTCACACGATTTCAGCCTGTTTGGAATTTATCTCAGGACGCGTGAAGCGCGGCCCTGGGCGGGTTGTATCTCGAGACGCGTGAAGCGCGAGCCCGAGCAGTTTTTGACCTCTTCTCACAATTTTTGCGTGGTTAGGGTGTTCTTTTCCTCACACGATTTCAGCGTGTTTGGATTTTATCTCGAGTTGTGTTGTGCGCGCACTTGAGCGGTTATTTTTGGACCTTATCTCACGATTTCGGCGTGGTTTGAGTATCCTTTTTCCTCACACGATTTCATTGTGTTTGGAATTTATCTCAGGACGTGCGAAGCGTGGCCCTGGGCGGGTTGTATCTCGGGACGTGTGACGCGCGAGCCCAAGCAGTTTCTGACCTCTTCTCACAATTTCAGCGTGGTTAGAGTGTCTCTTTTCCTCACACGATTTCAGCGTGTTTGGAATTTATCTCAGGACGCGTGAAGCGCGGCCCTGGACAGGTTGTATCTCGGGACGCGTGAAGCGCGATCCTAAGCGGTTTCTGACCTCTTCTCACGATTTCTGCGTGGTATTCTTTTCCTCACACGATTTCAGCATGTTTGGATTTTATCTCGGGTTGCGTTGTGCGTGCACTTGAGCGGTTTTTTTGGACCTCCTCTCACGATTTAAGCGTGGTTTGAGTGTCCTTTTCCGCACACCATTTCAGCGTGTTTGGAATTTCTCTCAGGACGTGTGAAGCGTGGCCCTGGGCGGGTTGTATCTCGGGACACATGAAGTGCGAGCCCGAGCGGTTTCTGACCTCTTCTTACGATTTTAGCGTGGTTAGAGTATCTCTTTTCCTCACACGATTTCAACGTGTTTGGAATTTATCTCAGGACACGTGAAGCGCGAGCCCGAGCGATTTTTGACCTCTTCTCACGATTTCTGCGTGATTAGAGTGTTCTTTTCCTCACTCGATTTCAGCTTGTTTGGAATTTTTTTACCTTTTATCACGATTTCAGCATGATTGGAGCCTCTTCTTCCTCACACGATTTCAGCGTGTTTGGAATTTATCTTAGGTTGTGTGGAACGCACTCCTGATTGATTTTCTTTGTTCTTCCTCCACTCACGAGTCCAGCATGGTTAGAGTATGTTACCCTTTGCATCTATTGTACCCTCTGTTGCATTGCATCTATTATCTATTGCATCACATCTGTTACATCCGTTGCATCATATCTGTTTTATCGTCTGGTCTAGGAGACCTTAAATCCTCTAAAGGTGCAATTCTTTTGGTGTTTGTCGTGCCCGAACGACTTCCGGTGGTCTGGTATAGCCACCTGCCTGTGTTTGCGGTGAGTTCCTAGGAGACCAATTGAGACGGTGGAAACTAGAGTTCGAATGGCTCATGTCTAGAACGCAAAGGTTCGGGATTTCCAAGACTAAAGTCTGGTTTAAGTACCCAGGGGCATATCCTCGGCTTGAAATCTGTATGGCAGCCCCATAGATTGAGATAGCATCTGTATGCGCCTCAATTCTGGATACTGATCCAACCTAGTCTGTCACCCTGTTGGAGAATAGGGAAAGCTGCGACCATGGCCAGGGAAAAAAGTATTACCTGCGGTTCAACCAAGAAGAAGGGGAAGGTCCCCAGCAACATGAGGTAGGTCATTGCCAATTGCCCCTGTAAGGTACCTTCGCTTTCTAGCTATTACATTGCATTTTTACATTGCATTGCATGGCATAAATCCCCAATTTTCAAACTGGCTTCGCGTAGCGCATAAGTCCAATTTTCAAATCGGTTTCGTGCAGCGTATGAGTCCAATTTTCGAACCAGCATTGCATAGCGTATAAGTCCAATTATCAAAGTCTTCCTGCATATCATTTGCATCTTGCCCTTGAACTACGCAAGTTTGATTCCTTGCAAAGGGATACGTAGGCAGCCTGCGGGCGCAACCATTTATTTATCGGTATTTTGTTTGTTTGTCCAAGTTTTCGGCCTTGTCAAAAATGGGTCATCCCTAGGCTTTGACATTCACTCACGTCATTTCATTACTTCGAGCTCTGTCAAAGAGGGGCAACTGTAGACACTCCATTTTTGACTGTCCTTAAGACCTGGGCGCTACTGATGGTTTTCTTTGGTGGTGAAAGATGTGCAGGCTATGCCATGCAAAAGGTCGGTTTCTTTGGCAAGGAGAGCGTCAAATCCAAACCTCATACCCCATTGTTGGACCAAAAGGTTTTGGATCTTAAAATCCTCTCTTTCAAAATATTTTTGAAATAAAGTTCCTACGATGTTCCGAGGCTCGCATTTTGTCAAATGTTACTCTTTTCGATAAACCGAGCAAGGACAAAGGGGAAATGAATGAAAGAGAGATGAAATCTTGGAAAAATCTTTCAAACACCTTGCTTCGGGGTTTTGGAGTTGAAGAAAAGAAGAGAAGAGGGAAGAAACCAAGTTGAAGAAGAAGGTGGGTATAAATCGCTAAGAGAAAATCGAGCGGTCCTGGCTAAATCAGGCTTATCTGTCTATGCACTTGTGTTTAAGCTATGAAGCCGCCATTGTTGGAAAGAAGACTTCCAGGGCTTCATTTTACACTCAAGAATCTCCTAAAGCCAAGTTCGGATGGAGGAGATATGATTGGTTGAAGTAGGGTATCAATCTGGTTGGATCGAAAATGCGCGGCTTCACCAAAATAGGCATAACTTTTTACACAGATGGAATTTTAATGCAAGGCTGGCACCATTGGAAAGCTAACTTCTGGGGCTTCATTTTGGACACCCACTGAACACTTTTTGGCCTTGGCAGCCACCTACCGGCCGCCAAAGTAGCCGGCCGGCCAGCAAAAGTAGCCAGTCGACCAGTTTTCTGGTCGGCAGCTTTTCACCTGCTCCCTTACAGCTGTATCTTCCAACTGGCAAGCATTTTGGCTATCCTCCATACACGTGTATGGAGGGATTTCCTTGGCCCTTAGCTTCTTGGAGAAGCTTATGCTTTTAATCTCTATAAGAGGGAGGCTCCTCCTCCCTCATCTGGTTCAGAAAAAATTGTTGAGTCTCATGCATACACTCCCCCTTTGTATCTCTATATTTGGCCTTCAAAACTCCATTGTTCTTGCACCATTGCACTACACCTCTTAGCCTAACCTCTCCATCATCCATCTAAGCACCTTGGAGCTCATTTTCAAAGGTTGAAGGTTTGCTACTTTAGTCCAGAAGCTGCTGGAGGTCTTCTCTACAAGGGTAACACTCATTTTTCCCTTTTAAGCATTTTTTTTGCTTCACATATTAGCTCCATTTGAAAGCATATTTGGGCCTTCTCATAAATTGAAAAAAGTCTTGTTTTAAGCTTCTTAACATGTTTGTTTAAGACCTCTTTTCTGTTGGTGGTCATCTACCCCCTTTGTATGCTTCATTTCTCTTTGTTTTGAGCCATGCATTAGGGCTTTTGTGTTGAGCTTTGTTGGCCCTTTTGACCACTGAAATCCAGTGGATTTTCAGTGGTTATTATGTGTTTTTGAGCATCAAAATCAGAGAGGGTTGATCCTCTCACCCCTTGTCTTGTTTACTAGCTTTCTTGGCCTTACAAAAGAGCCCCTATTTGCATGTTTTCAAGCCATGTTTCAGGCTATTATTTGTGAGTTTTATGACCTGCATGACCTCTTTCCAGAGGTGGTTTTGCCATATTAAGTGTCCATCTTTCATGTATAGAGTAACCCTCTTCATGGCCTTTCAAAGGAGCCTTCACTTGCATGCTTCCTAGCCCCCTTTCAAGCCCTTTTTGATGAGCTTTAGGGTCCTCATAACCTCTTTCTAGAGGTGGTTTTGCCATTTTTGATGTCTATCTTGCATGTGTAGAGTAACCCCTTGCATAGCCTTTCAAAGGAACACCTCATTCTAGCATGTGTTGACAGAGTTCCAGTGGGTTTTTGGTCACATTTTGGCATGCCAGGTTTTTTTTTTGGCTGGTTTGGTAGCCTCTTTATTGCCTCACATACTTGTAGTGCAAATCCCCTTTACTAGCTTGTGTTGCATGCTATTTCGGTCCTTGATTCTAGCACTTTTTGGCCATGCCTTAAACTGATTTTGTGCATGTTTTGGACTTCCTTAGCTCTGTGTTTATGCCTCATGGTCGAATAATGCTTGCTATGCATGGCTGTAGTTCAATACCCCTACCTAGCTTTGAGTTTTGGGGCCCATTGCATGCTTGTGTTGAGGTGTTTCCATGTTTTGGGGCCATTGTGCATCATATTTCAGAGCTGGATCATGTGCCATTCTATGCCATATTTCATTATTTGCCATGCTTTGTTAGAGTTACATGTTGTGCCTTAGGATTGGTTTTTTGCATTTGTGCATGTTTCATTGTATTTCGATTGTCTCATTTTCACCATGGCCACTGATTTTGGCATGCTTGCGAGCTATCCATGTTAGTTTAAGTCCATCTCACCATGTTGTTGCATGCTATATATGTCCACATGTTTAGGTTGCATGCCTATTGCATATTGCATGTTAACATGCTCATGTTGCATTAGATTTGTTGCATACTTGAGTAACGTACATGCTTGCTTGCTTGCCTAGGTTGCATTGCATTGTGTGTGCATCCCTTGCCTCTTGATCAATCATGATAGAGGTTGGGGCCCTTTATGTGTTTTATGCATTTTATTCCATATTGAGTTGCACACTTGGCACCTTTGGCCATCATGCATTGAAATGCGTGATTGATGGTCCGAGGGTTGAGAACCATACTTCCATGAGTTCATGACATGATAGGGAGGGTGGTCGTGCATACATTTGTCATGTAAATTCCTTGCCATGCACTGTCTGTCCTCTGTTGCAGCAAAACCAGTGTTTTGCTGGAATAGATGGCTGGTCGGCCATCTTTAGTGCCGACCGGCTACCAAATTCCAGCCGATGGCTCTACTTTTGGTCGGTGACTGCTTTCCAATGGCCGGTGGTCCTATATTTTGGCCGGTGGCATCCCACAATGTTCAGGGAGTAATTCAGAGGCATCTCAAGGATTTTCACAGTTCTAAGAGGTGCAGAACAGTGCAAACAGAGGCAATATGTGGCATGGCAACGGGTTTCCGAGCGAGGCAAATCGAGCATGCAAGCATTTGACCCTCTTGCCGAGGCAGCTTTATTGCTTTAATAGCTTAAATAATTTATTAATTAATTGAGATTTTGTAATATTTAATTAGCTAGAGTAGTTAATTATTTATTTGGTTTGTATTATTCTTTTGGCCCCTCCGAGAGAGGGCGAATTTTGTAATAAGCATACATGTGTGTGATGCATGTCTTCCAACCCCACGTCTTTCTCCCTTTTACTTACCTGCTTTCAATGGTTAGTCTTAGGGCACGTTTCAATTAGCATAGTTATGATAGCATGTTTGCATACATTCGTTCGTATTGCATGCACCAGGCTCGGCGCATCATACTAATTGCATAGTATTTCAATTCCAACTTGGATACGTGTATCGAGTTGTCGCATTTCACATGCCATTCTTAGGGTAGCCGAGCCTATCTTAGTTGCATTTTGCATGCGTTGCATTAGCCATTGCTAACATGAACTAGGATCATGCATGATTACTAACTAGTTTCTTGTTTTGGCTCGAAGTACTTGGTAAGTATTTATACTTTAGCATCCTTGCATGCGTGTGAGTGACTGCCATGATATCATGCTTACCATGAGGCTATGTGCTTATGTGATATAACTGCCTAAATGCCTGTGGGTGAAGGTTGTATTACTTGAATTGGATCAATTCATTGAAATCTGTGTCTTAGCCTACTTGCGAGTAGTAAACTCTAAGCCATTTTCCAAACAAAACGGATATGCGATGCTTTGTTCCAAATTAGGCGATCTAGTCTATACTTGTGTGTTGTGCACATCACCTAGTAATTCTAGCTAATAAACCGGAATAAGAGCACATGTGTTTTCAAAAACTCGATATCATGTTTAGTAGTAGCCGATCTTTGATCGGGCGAGCAGGGGTGCTCGTAGCTGATCTTCCCTAACCGTATCCAAGTTCCCGAGCCAAGGCAACTTTGGTGATGACGGACACGTGGCCTTAGGCACGAGTCAGGGTTTCCTAAATTCTCCCAAAATAAAATATTTAGGTGGCGACTCTGTATCTGGCAAAGTAGTCCATATTTGGCACTTCTTTCTAAAAATTTGTTTTTCAAAACGATTTGCCGGATTTGGACTCTTTGGTGATTTATCAGTCTCGCATTACACTTTGCGGGATTAGATTCAGAACCGTGACATTTGAGTCCTAAACTATAGTAAGCCCAAATGAACAAAACGGGATTCCCTCCCACGACGTTCGGGGACGTCTACAGTTTCTGGCGACTCTGCTGGGGATTTAGAGAACTTGACTCGAACTCATGATATCTTGTTTTGTTTGCACTTATGTGTTTCTTTGCATTGCATTTGCATTGGTGTGCCTAGGACATCGCCATCTGCTATTCCTGAACAGTTTGCCGGAGGCTGCGTGCCATAAGGCTGACCGGTTAGGGTTCTACCACGATGGGAACAAAAACCTCGGTTTTTACCGGGGCACCCTTTTGACCATTCGACCTAGTGCATATCGGAATCCATAGTGACTATCCCAAACTAGGACATGTTGCTTATCCGATTATAGGTTGTTTGAAACCACTGCATGCGTAGTGAAACCCTAGCTCCTGAGAAAATAGGACAGGGAAACCCTACCCCTCCATAGGTGTGTTTTGGCTCTCACTTGCTTGTTATGTGCTTTTAAAGTGCGTCTCTACAGGAATGCATGTATCAGTTTGCAAGTCTGGGTATCAGGCTTGCGGGCACCAGTGTTTTGGAAATCAGTTTTACCTGAGGGTATTAGATTTGGGGTAGAATTTAGTAGAGAGCAGAGTCATTCAGTTATGCTCATATCTGTTTTGGCGAAATCAGGCTGAGGTGCTGTCTGTTTTCTCTTTTGCTAGGGTTGTCCTGGAATCATAGCTTCAGAAGGCTCCAATGTCCCCCGGGTACATTGGACTTGTGCTGATAGACTTTGTCAGGTCAGAGACTTAGTTCAAGGGCAATAAGAGCCAGAGAAGGCTAGTCAGGCACAGACCACCAGTACAACAGCTACCAGATCAGTGGTCTTTGAGCAGTCGGGTTGAGATTTCTGAGTCTACTGCAGAGACAGATATATCGATGTTTCAATTAGATCAGAACAGTATGTTAGGCTTAGAAGAGATGGTCCGCCAGCTCCAGGATAGTATGAAAACTATGCAGCAAGACGTTGTCCGTCAAGTGGAATTTGCCGAGCAATAGGCCGTAGTCATGGCCCAACAGGAAGAATTAATCACCAAGCTACAGCAGCAAGTCGGAGCATTTGCTTCACACCAAAATCCTTCGCCACCAAGAGTTCCCATACTCGGGGAGGCAATTGACGTCCAGGACGATACGGACATTCCAGTCGGGCTAGCTCCGCCCCCGGTTCTACCTCAGCTATCTAAAACGTCCACCAACCTACCAGACTCCCCCTTTGAGTTCAAGACGGACCCCACAACATTGAAAGTGAGCAAGCTTGAGAAATTGTTCAAAAAGTCTCAGGGGGCCCACTCTATTCCTGATATAGAGGATGGTTATACCGACTCAATGGTGACATTACTGGATCGGTTCAAGATGCCACATATCGATCGATTTGATGGCTTTGAAGACCTAATGGTGCACCTCCAACTATTTTATGATATCTTGAGGCCAATGGGCTTGACCACAGCCCAAAAATTGTCACTATTCGGCCGAAACCTGTCTGGGATAGCCGCAATTTGGTATGCGAAGTTGGAGAACTCTGTGAAACAGAATTGGGAAGAGCTGGCTAGGCCTTTATTGTTCAATACTCCTATAACACAAATCGAGGTCACAACTCGTGATCTCGAAGTCACCCGCCAAGAGCTAAAGGAGGGTTTCTCAGAGTTCGTGATGAGATGGAGAGCAAAGGCCTCAATGATGACTACAAGACCTTCCGACAAAGATCAGATCAGGATGATTGTTCGGAATTTGCATGACAAGTTGCTACAAAAGATGGTCGTTCTACCTCTGTTTACCTTTCTAGCCCTTCATGAAATGGGGGTTCAAATCAAGGATGCCATCAAACAAGGGATCTTTGCAGAAGATAATGAGCCTTTGAAGAGGAATGTTGCTCGCAGTTCCAATGCTACTACTGATGGTAGCACAGCTGCAAAATGCTCAGAAGTAGACACTATCACCACTTCCCTTAATGGCCAAAAACCAACCACTTCAAATCGGCCCTAAGCCCGAAAATTCCATCCTCTTTACATGAGTCTCTCTCAAGCTTTGAAAAAGCTGCGTGAAGAAGGGCACCTAGAACTTCTAGAACCCCAACCCCTTTCAAACCCTCTTCCACTAAGATATGACCCAGCTAAATACTGTGCATATCATCAACAGCACGGTCATGATACGAACCATTGCATCCACCTCCGTCATAAGATTCAGGATCTTATTGACGAAGAGACCCTAGCTCCACCAAAAGGACCTCAGGTTAGTACTGACCCGTCACCTCTACATCTCAACCTCATCCATATGCTGCCGTTCACATACGACCCCAGCGTATACATCACCCTAGTCCATCTACCCAAGCCTGAGGTGTTTATCCCGGAAAGCATGGACTTATGCATGATGGGTGCATCTGAACCCCAATTATCTCAAACCCATTAACCCACTACTTCTGAGCTGATGAGGATGATCGAAGATCTTTAGAGAACTGTGGCAGATCTGGCCTTTGGAGTTTTGGCTCCGTCAGCAGGGGCAACCATTAGTCCCCATCAACATCTTCAGTGGGCTGTTGAGGCTTTGAAAGCCGAAGGGCTGAACAAATAGCAAGTGATTGCAGTTGTTGCAAAGACTGTGGATGACACTTTCGCCACTCAAGTTGGGGGCAGTTTGAATCAAGGGGCAAGCCAGGAGAAGGGCCGTTGTACCAGGAATGATCCTTTCAGCTCTAATCCCATGCTCGGAAGAGATCAGCAAACCCAATTAGTGCCTGTCAATCCCTTTGCTGGTGCATCCAGCAAAACTCCACAAACCTCAAAACACCCACCTTGGAGCCAGAGGGTGTTCACCCCACTGTACATGTCTCTATCAGCGGCCTTGGGGGTTCTGATTAGAAAGGGCGATCTAAAACCCCTGGAGCCGCGGCCACTACCAAACAAACTTTCTGCCTCCCATGATTCGGCCAAGTACTGTGCTTTCAATCAACAAGTCAGCCATGGCACTGATAGTTGTTATCGTCTTCGCTACGAAATACAAGATCTGATTGATAAAGGGGTCATCCTCGCACCAGACCCTGCAAAGTCTATCGGCACTGGATCAGTGCACTTGGAGGATAATGTGATGTGATTAGCGGATGAACCACTTGCGGGCGGCATTTAGTTTACTGCAGATGTGGCGTATGGCACGCACTATTTCGAACATTGTGCAAATGCTAGCTTTTGTGCTTTCTGACTTGAGTATTGAGTCAGTTTTGTTATGTTGTTTAGAGTCTGTCTCGTTGTTTTGAGTCAGTCTTTTCATACTGAGTTAGTTGGGTTTGTCTTGTTGTTTCGAGTCAGTCTTGTTTTGTTAGAGTCGGGTGATCTCGGGGACGTTACCTCGGATATCACTATTTTGTTTTGTGTTTGTCTTTTCGTTTTCTTTTGAGTCTGTTTCTGCCGGGGAGCCAGTTACAGCAGTAGATCTAATTGAAACAGCTGTGGTTTTCATGCTTTTGTGCTTGTTTATGCTTTGAGCCTGTTGTGCCAACAAACTTGAATGAAACGACAGTGCATTTCACCTGTTCTTTTGTGCCTTGAATTCATTACATCGACCTAAGTTTTTCAAAACCTTTTGAACACTGTGGTGAAAACAAAGAGGAAGGAATTCCTCGGGATTTGCAAAAATTTGATCAACTGAGAGAAAGAGAGGCGTGCCAAGCCCTTAATGATTGAGATCATGCTTGTTAATGTGAGTATTGAGAAGGATGCTGGCTTGATCTTGGTTGGTTCTACACTGTCTTCAGCGCGAGCGATTTGTCACTTTCTTAAAAGATTTCAAAAAAAATGTTTTACGCGATCCTGTGAAGACCTGTGTGGAATCGCTCTTGAGATTGTGCAGCTTAGGATCGCTTTCAACCTCGAGACGCGACCCCCTTTGCTTTCAAACCTTGAACCTCAATTCAGAATGTTCAAAGGTTAACCATAATGTGAGGCTTGTATGGTCATATTAGAAGCAACCCTTGAACTAGGGGAAAGAAATGTCAGATCAAGAAGGTCGGACGTCATCAAAAGAAGCTCGCAGAGCTAGATCAGAAGCACCCCTCGAACTAGGGGCAAAAGATGTCAAATAATGCACTGGAAGAGTCAAAGACGAAGATCGGCAAGAATGCCAAATCCCAGAAGGGAGGAAAGAAGAAGACATTATTGAAGCACAACCGAGTTCTTATCCACAACACTAGGGGCAAATTCACCCTCCAATGGATGGACTTCTACATCGTCAGCGAACAACAGCCATTCTCCTGGATTCAGACGACTTCAGGATCTCAAAACCATTTGACATGGATAAAGCTACACTTTTACCCTTGAGAGGCTCGCTGGGCCGAAAACCCAGAAGGGCGACCCAGGCAAAAGTTAGAGCAAGAAAAAGAAGAAAGAGAACAAAAAAAAGAAAAATGTAAAGAATGAAAAAAATGAAAAAAGAGAAAAATGAAGAAAATGAAAGGAAAAGATGAAAAGGAAAAAAGTAGCAAAGAAATGAAAAGGAATTGAAAAGAAAAGAAAAACAAAGCTCGTAAGGTCAAAAACCCAGAAGGGCGGCCTTGGCAAAAGTTACAACGCAAAAGGAGAGGTTAATACCCGAGTGTACCTTAACCGTGAACTACGTAAGACTTGATTCCCATCTTTGGGACACGTAGGCAACTTCATTCTGAAGTCTAGCCGTAAAACACTTCAAATTCGACTATGTCCATGTGATGGTTCTGGTCATCTTTGTCTTCTCTATATCCGAGAATTTGATTGTAATTGTCACTGTGAGGATTGGTTGCCACGTGCTGCGGCGCTATTCAGACTAGGGGCAACTTTCAGTTGCCATGTAGTGCCGTTCAGACAAGGGGCAATTTTCCATTGTTATGAATCCGAGGTTGTACATCTCAAGAGTAGGTTCCGTGCTCGTCGAGCAGTGATTGTTTGCGAAATAGCTTTAGAGAATTTTTACTGAGGTTGACTAATTCTCTCGAAAATTATTCCATTTTTCTAAAACTGGACCATTTCTTAGACCCCAAAAGGAAAATTTTCAGTGCTCATAACCTGACTTGCATGATTTCAAATCAGAAAATCGAAAAAGCGTGTTAATATAACTCTTATTTTGGTCAAAATTGTTTTAGTAGAAAACAAAACAAAAAATGGTCAAAATGATGAACTAGGGACACAGTTGAGTTAGGTGTTCTGTCTTTTCCCCGTTGACAATGCATTTGCCAGAATGGGCACCATACTTGCCAAGAAGGGCACTCTACTTGCCAGACAAGGGCACCACTGAAGCTGACCGCAAAAGGGCAGAAAGCTCTCACATGCTCCAAGCAACGAGGTATCAAGCTAAGTGCGAAGCACGAAATGGAATGGATGAAGATATTCCATTCCCTCATCTAGATAGATCCGATCACGCCCAAACTCCCCAACAGAGCATCGTCAACCGATGTCAGCTGCAAATTTGTTACACACCCAGTTGTAGCACAACCCCTCTGTGGGGAAACTCACTGTTGTAAACAAGAATGAGAATCTGGTAGAACACCAGGGGCAAGAGCCCACAACTTCCTGCTCTTTCTCATCAGTGATCAGCCCCTGTTTCATGGTTTCTTCAATCTGAACTCCCATCTCGTGGAACTCGGTGAACGTGAACAAGGGTAGGACTATCATTTTTTACAGTAATTTCTCGTGTAGATTGCGAACTACAATTCTTATCTGATCTTTCTCTAAAGATCGTGTAGTCATCGTTGAAGCCTTGGCCCTCCACCTTATCATGAATTCTGAGAAGCCCTCCTTTGGCTTCTGGCTCCTTGCTTCGAGATCATGAGTTGTGACCTCGATTTGGGTGTTGTAGGAGTACTGTGCAACAAAGGCCTCAACCATTTCCTCCTAACTCTGCTTCACAGAATCCTCTAGCTTTGCATACTAGATAGCTGCTATACCAGACAGGGTCTAGCCAAAGAGTGAGAGCCTTTGTAATCTAGTAAAGCCGATTGACCGTAGAATATCTGAAAATAACCGAAGATGGAGCATGGGGTCTCTAGAGCCGTCGAACCGATCGATGTGTGGCATTTTGAACTGGTCTGGCAAGGTTACTGCAGAGTCAGTATATCCATCTTTGATGTCTGGGATTAAGTTAACACCTTGTGCCCACTTGAAAAGCTTCTCCAGCTTGTTGACCTTAAGTACAGTTGGGTCAACTTCAAATTCAAACGGAGCCTCAGTTTGGTACACTGGTGCCTTGGAGGATTGTGGTGCGATGGGGTCTACCGGATTGCCTTGATTCTCAGCCTAGGCATTAACAGTATGGAGTGTGGGTCGAGGTGTTGGGATACCTGTGGAAGGTGGATGAGATGCAGAAGCCGCTGCTGGCTGTGGTTGTTGTTGTTGCAGCCTATTAATGACCTCAGCCTAAAGAGCAGTGTCTTGCTGCATGGTTTCAACTGTTTGCTGAAGGTGGTTGATTAGGTCCTCCACACTAACCAGGGGATATTGTGCCATCGAAATGGGCAAGTGATCTTGTACTAGACTAGATGTAGAAAACTGAGCTTGACTAAATGCAAGTGAAGCAAAGGGTGACTGCTGGACTGGTGACTTGTGCCTAACTCTTCTCTGTCTAGTAACCGGTGGGAGCGAAGCAAACACTAGCTATTCCCTACCAAGATCTTCAGATCTGTAAAGCCTCCTGACACAGGTCTAGAGTCCTTCAGGGATATCCAAACTGTCCGAAGCTATGATCTTATACAACCTAGCAAAAAGAAATAAAGCAAAAAGAAAGCAGTAATCAGAAACCGCACAGCACCTCAGCTCAGATGTTAATAACACACAGATGTAATCAATGCGGTAGCACTGCACTCAACACTGAATTTTGCCCTAAAAAACTGACACCGAACTTGCAACTGATACGTATGTTCCTGTACAGTTTCACTGTATAGGACATACCAGTTAAGTGAGATCGAAAACGCCCTTATGAGGGGGTAGGGTTACCCTGTCCTAGTTTCGTCAAGAACTAGGGTCCACTATTCAAACAAAGCGGTTTCACGCAATCTTGTACGCAGGTAAGCATCCTGTCCTAGTATGGAACAGTCTCTATGGCTTTCGATATGCAGTTAGGCCAAATGGTCAAAAAGGGTACCTCAGCAAGACTCCCTAATATACCTCTCACACCGATCACCAAGAAGTAAAAGGAGGATTAAACGGTACAGCGGTAGTCCAGATCCAAGGATTGTGTTCCCATCATGGAAGAGCCCGTGACTGGTCAGCCTTTTGGCAACCTTTTCAAGCAAGCCTTCAACAAACCGTCCAGGAATAGCAGATGGAAAACATAGTCACTTAAGCGCTCCAATGCAAATGAAATGAAAAGAAACATATAAGTGTAGATAAAAGTTCATATCATGAGTTCGAGTCAAGTTCTCTAAGTTCCCAGTGAAGTCCCCAGAAACTGTAGCTCGACTTTTTCCGTTCCCCCTTTCGGAAGTTCGAAATATAAGCCCCATACTTCGAACTCCCACGGTTTCAAATCTAATCTCAGAAGTGGAATGTAAAATTGATAAACACCAAAGAGTCCAAATCCGGCAAATTTTTTTGAAAAATCGATTTTGAGCCAAAAATAGACTGCCTTGCCAGATACAGAGTCGCCACGTAAATAATTTTGCAAAATTTAGGAAACCCATGACTCATGCCAAAGGCCATGTGTCCGTCACCACCAAGATTGTCTTGGCTCTGGAACTTAGGTACAAAAGGGGAAGGTCATGAATACATTGGAGCACCCCCGCTTGCCCGATCAAAGATCGGCCTCTACTAATCATGATACGATTTTTATCAACATTATATGCTCTTGTTCTGATTATTTAGGCTAGTATTACTATGTGATGTGCACACACACAAGTATAGACTGTGTTGTAAGAATTGGAACATCTCGAGTCATGTTTGTTTTGCAAAATTGTTTCGAAATATGGACCACTTAAAAAAGTGATCACATATAAACATTGCTCAAATTATTTCAATTTAAGCAATAAGCCTTCATCCATAAGCATTCAAGCAGTTTATCATTTATGCAATTAGCCTCATGGCAAGCATGCTAGACATGGCAACAACGACACTCGTGCAATTATGTTAAAGCTAATAAAAACTTACCTAGTACTCCAAGCCAAAACGAACAAAAGAGTTAGAAAAAAGTGCATGATTACTAATTATGCAAGATGACTAGTGCAATACATGCGACATGCATTTAGATAGGCTCGGCTACTAAACATGGCATATGAAACAATTTGATAGCATACGGTCTAAGCACATATTCAAAGCAGCATAAACGATAGCAATGCAATTACAATGATGCGTCGAGCCTCGGTACATGCAATACAAATGGACGCAAACATGGAGAATGCTAATTGAAACATAATGTCCCTAAACTAACCATCATAAGTAGTAAATAAAAGGGAGAAAGACGTGGGGTTGGAAGACATACACATTATTACATTGCGCTCTCATGAAAGAGAGTCTGAATAAACTAAGCTATCTAGCTAACTAGTACAAAACAAATGAAATTAGCTAAACTACTTAACTAATTATTACAACAACAAATGAACTAATTAATTAACTAATCTAGCTAATTAAAATAATTACATCATGACAAGTTAACTACTTAACTAATTAAATAATTAAAACACAAAGTGCAATTAAAGTAAGTGATTAAACTGAACGACTAGTTACTCCGCCTCGGGAAATGAGGGATGTTCATGCGCATGCTCGATTTCCACCCGAAAAGCCATTATTTTGCTTTTGAATGCCTCTATTTGCACAGTTGAACAGCAACACTGCTGCTCACTCTGCTCTGCCTTACAAACTCACTGCTGAATTTTGCACCAGTGGCTGGCCAACCACTGGTAAGGATTGGTGGCCACCAGTCGGCCATGGATGGTGGTCTGCCAGCCACCTGCCGGCTGTGGAAAGTGGGTTGCCGGCCACTGATGCATAGGTTCATCTTGCTGCAGCAAAGGACAAACATAGCATATACAGGGTGTTTCCATGATTTATTTGCACAACTCACCTCTCATTTTCAGGATCAAATCAAAGAAGAAGCAAACTTAAGCCACAAACCAACAACTCAAGCAATTTCATTGCATGATGGCTTGTGACTCAAGATGTGCAATTTCAATAAATGCAAAACAAGACACAAACCTCCTCCCTTTCATGAATGATCAAGGGAAGAAGTTGACCTTAGAGACTTGAATCCTTTCATCACTAATAAGTATGAAATGGTTCAAGCTTCCATTTTATTCAATTAATGTTCAATTAAACACAACCAAATTATTATCTTTTCCACTTTTTGTTTCAAGTTTTAGTTACTTATTTTAATTTACTAACCATTCCTTAATCCGATTAAGTCTAATGGTGAATTAAAGTCCTCTAATGGAAAGAGGGCTCAAAACGTAAGTTGCTTTGGGTATGAAAGAAGCATCATACCGTTGGTAATGAACCCCCTAAGGGATTAAACCATTAAGTATGAAACCTCAATTTCATACTTGGGCAAGCAAGTAACTTGAAATCGCTTTCAACGCAAAATAAAAAAGCCAAGAATGGAGGGATATTACAGAGATTATTAGTGCTGGAATGAAGTATGAAAAGCCCAAAATAAGTGCTATCAACTCAAATAAGTGATGTCTAAGACCTAAAACATCAAGCTTATGAGGACTTTTACACTAGAAGCATGCAAAACAAAGCTCAAATGTGAACAACAACCCAAAATAGTGCTAAAATAGATTAGAATAAGTCCTAAAACATGCTTGAATGAAGCTAAAAAAAAAGGCTAGATTAACATGCTCAAATATAGCACAAACTAGGCTAGCAAGCAAGACACAAGGACGGGAGGCTAACCCCTCCAAATTTGAACTTCAAAACATGATTTTGGCCACTGAAAAAGCTTTGAAAATCATTGTTTAAAAGCGTAGAAAAAGATAGCAAAAAGGTGGGAAACACAAGGGCAAATGCCTCCAAAACAAGGTATAAAGAAGGGCTATCAACCTCTCAACCTTTAGTGGCCTTAAATCCAAGCTTCAACCTAAAAAATACAAAGTTTTACAGCCCAAAACAATGGAAAAATAGTAAGGAAGAAAGTAGAGAAAGCAAGCAAATAGGTAAAACCTCATACCTCTTGAAGAGAAGAAGCAATCGCAAGTAACAAAACAAGTAAACAACACCTTCTAGAGCTTAAACCAAGCTCAAAAGTACCTTAGCTCCAACGTGTAGAGATTTGGTCAAGGGTGTATGGGCAAAGGTTGAAGGATTGTAGGCTAAAGTGTAAAGCTTTGGTAAAGAGAGAGAGAGAGAGAGAGAGAGAGAGAGAGAGAGAGGAAAATTTTTGAAGCTCAAAGTTTTCTAACCTTTAAAACAATATGAGAGGCCTTCTATATATAGAGAACCAAGCAATTCCCTCAAAACATCTAGCCCTACACGTGGGTGAAGATGTATACATCTGTGTAAACTGCTGGCAGAGCTGGCCAGCCATCACTGGTGGCCGACAGCCCAAAAGTGATGGCCGACAACCCAAAAATGGTGGCCGGCAAGCCACTAGAGGCTGCAGATTGGAAAAGGCTTGGTCCAAAGCTGGGACAACAAAGGTACAGGGTTTGAAAGGCTCAAAGTTTGTGACATTCCGCTGAGGACTTCAAGCACTTGGTGAGCATATAAACTCATCATCAGGTGTGCATGCGAGCACGTCCAAGTCATAAGGGCCGTGAAAAATGAGGTGTCTACAAGAGTCACGCATGCACGAAGGAGAACGTCCACCTTAAAAAGCTATCTGTTTTGCTGCCAGAAGCTGTTCAGTTTGCAGTTAGAAAATTAATCTGTTTTTGCTCCAACTTCTACTCTGTTCTGCCATGAAAATGACACTGCTTGCACAAAATATGGTGGTCGACCGACCTTGGAAAGTGGTCGGTTGGGTAGAAAGTTTGTCGATCGGCCATTGTTTTTAGGTACTTCCCGATTGCCACAGAAATGAAACAAAGCAAAAACAGAGTGTTTCCAAGAGATGTTTGTCCTTTTCGCCTCTCCCTATCATAAAACTGATCAAGGGAGGAGTAGTCTGGCCAGGTTACTACAGAGTTAGTATAACCATCTTCGATGTCAGGGATATGTTGAAAAGCTTCTCCAGCTTGTTGACCTTAAGCATAGTCGGGTCAACCTCAAATTCAAATGACGCCTCAATTTGGTATACTAGTGCCTTGGAGGCTTGTGGTGAGATGGGGTCTACTGGGTTGCCCTGATTGTCAACCTAGGCATTAGTAGTAATTTTGGGTGCTGGGATACCCGCAGAAGGTGCGTGAGATGCAGAAGCTACTGCCGGTTGTGGCTGTTGTTGTTGTAGCCTGTTTATTTCTTCGGCTTGATGGGCTGTGACTTTAGTCTGGTGAGCAGCGTCTTGCTACATGGTTTCCACTGTTTGCTGGAGATGACAGATCAAGTCCTCCATGCTAACCGGGGGATATTATGCCATCAAAATTGGTGAGTAATTTCTTACTGGACTGGATGTAGAAGACTGAACTTGACCAGATGCAGGTGAACTGAAGGGTGTCTGCTGGACTGGTGAATTGTGCCTAACTCTCCTCTGTCTGGTAACCAGTGGGAGCGAAGCAAACACAGGTTGTTGCAGACGCGCCCAAATATCCCGGGCTCCACGCGTGAAAGGGCTACGAAATCCCGTTCTATTCATTTGGGCTTACTATAGTTCGGACTCAATGTCACGGTTCTGAATCTAATCTCGCAAAGTGCAATGCAAGACCGATAAATCACCAAAGAGTCCAAATTCGGCAAATCATTTTGGAAAACTGATTTTTATAAAGAAGTGCCAAACATGGACTGCTTTGCTAGATACAGAGTCGCCACCTACATATTTTGTTTTGTGGGGAATTTTGGAAACCCTAACTCGTGCCTAAGGCCACGTGTCCGTCATCACCAAAGTTGCCTCGGCTCGGGAACTTGGGTACGAGAGGGAAAGGTCATGCAATGAGCACCCCCGCTCGCCAGATCGAAGATCGGACTTTACTAACATGATATCTTGTTTTTGAAAACACAAGTGTTCTTATTCTGGTTATTAAACCTAGAATTACTATTTGATACGCACAGCATACAAGTATAGACTGGATCGCCTAATTTGGAACAAAGCATTGCATATCCGTTTGTTTGAAAATGGTTTGAAGTTTGCTACTCACAAGTAGGCTAAATCGAGGATTTCAATGATTTGTTCCAATTCAAACAATCCAACCTTCACCCACAGGCATTCAGACAGTTAAACACTTAAGTAGTTTGCCTCATGGCAAGCATGCTTTCATGGCAATCAATAACACACATGCAGTATGCTAAAGCGTAAACACTTACAGTGTACTCCGAGCCAAAACAAAGAACTACTTAGAAATCATGCATGATCCTAGTTCATGTTAAGATGGCTAATGCAACACATGGAAAATGCAACTAGAAATAGGCTCGGCTATTCTAAGATGGCATATGAAATGCAACTCTTGATACATGTATTCAAGTTGGTATTGAAATACAATGAAGTTAGAATGATGCGCCGAGCCCGGTGCATGCAATACGAATGAATGATGCACGCATGCAAGCATAAGGATGCTAATTGAAAATGACCTAAAACTAACCATCGAAAGCAGGTAAGTAAAAGGGAGAAAGACGTGGGGTTGGAAGACATGCACACACTCACGCACACTTATTACAACAATTCGCCCTCTCGATGGGGGGTCCGAATGAATAATACAAACCGACTAATTAACTAACTAACAAGCTAATTAATTATTACATAACCGAATAAATAACTAGCTACAACTAATTATTACAAAACTTAATTAATTAACAAATTAACAAATTAATTACAAATTCAATGCTAACTAACAAATAAGCAATAAACAATGTTGTTCCATCTTTGGTTGAAGGAGAAGAGGATGCATGCTCGGTTGCCGTCCTGAAAAGCTCTCCAGTTGCTCTCTTGAGGCTCTATCTAGACGGTGTCCTTGAGAACTTGCTGCTAGATCTAACCAAAATAGTGCTGAGGAGTGCAGTAGTGGCCTGCCGGCCATGAGGAGTTTCTGCCGACCCCACTACCAACCAATGATGCACACTGCTGGCCAAGGATAAAGGGGGTGTCGACCAACAATGAGAGGATGCCGGCCACTGGTGTGCTGTGACAATAAGCTACAGCAGAGCACAAAATAGAGAAAAAGAAGGGTCTCCCAAGGGTATGTACGTACTATGCCACCCCATATCACCTCAAAATATCAAGGGAGAGGCATAGTCGGATCCAAGACCAGCAATCACGCATCCTGATGCATGATGGCCAATGATCCAACTTGTGCAAATTTAATGTAAGATGAATGCACAAATAAACATATAAAGCCTAAAACTCTATCATGTGTCGTCAAGAGCGTCGATGACCAAGAATTGAGGCACGTTTCATCACTTGAAGAATGAAACGTCCCTCGTTTCTCGTGCTCGAATTAATACTTAATCCAAACAACCATGCAACACAAGCATGGAAAACATGCAATATGACTTAAGCATGCAAATATGCAACTATATGGCATACTTAATGCTATGTGATATGATTGATTTAAGAAAGCTAATGATATGCGAACAATGCTAATGCATGCATGCACAATGCAATGCTACAAGGACAAATTAGCAATGTTAGGGACATGTATACTCAATGCAAGGCAAAATAACTTGGCTTACACAATGCAAATAACCATGTGGCATGCACAATGCAATGTAGGATGGCATACTACATGCAATGAACAATATGGCATACTCAATGCAATATACGTAGCATACTCAATAGACTTAAACCATAAGGGTAGACCTCAGTCATGCCCAAATCAGTGGCCATGATGATGAAATGATGGTATGAAATGCAAAGCAAAGCATGCACATGTAATGGCCTAAGAATTAAGGCATAGGGACACAACTCTCATACATAAGCAAGGGGTGAGAATCATGATAATGTGGCAATGAGGTAAGCTCTGAAATCTCATATAAATTGATGCCAAATCAACTAAACAATGCAAGCATAGCATGCTAGGATGTTCAAAGCTTTAGACTAGCCAAGGAGCTTGTACCAAGGCCATATGAATCAAACCCCATAGGACCAAGGACAATCAAAATAGTCCTAGATCATGCCAAAATGAATCTAAAACAAGTATGGACCAAGGCCAAAACAAGTCAACATGAAAGGCATAAAGCATGGTGCAAGTAAGTCCAACAAGGGGGATTGCACTACACCTATTTCAACCCAACATGGCATGACTTAACCAAAAAAAATCAGAGTTATGGTATGTCAAAATAAGCCCAAAAATCCATTGAGATGTCATCCCAAAGACCTAAGCATAGAGGCATGCACAGTGATCCATTCAAGAGGCATAAAACACAAACTCTTCAAGGCATTGAAAGCATGACAAAGGCAAGTGTATGACCATGAAATATGCACTGATATAACATTTCAAATGATGCCAAGACATGCAAACATCACAAGTTAAGCATGCAAGCTCCCTCAAAACTCAAGGCTAGTCAAAGTATTTGCACCACAGCTATGCAAAGCATGAATCATATGACCATGGCAGCCCAAAAAAGTCTTAGAACAGCCCAAAATATGAATAAAATAATGCTGGAGCATAGCTAAAATATGCTAGAATGATGAGCCAAAACATCATGCATACAAAGCTAATAAGCAAGATTTGTTCTACAAGTACATGAGCCACTCAAGAGACTACCAAACCAACTTTAGACAGAGTTATGAGATGTCAAATGATGGCCAAAAACCTACTAAAATGAAGCCAAGACATGCTTGTAAGACATGCTACTTTGATGAGCCACAAATGGGATTACACTACACATACAAGATGCATGTGCAAGGAGACCAAACCACAATTAGATAGAGTTAGGGCAGGCCCTAAAAGTCACAAAAAAGTGTCTGGACTAAGCCTCAAAAGTATAGAGATACATGCTCATTTGATAGGTGAATAATACTAGAAAACAAAACAAGAAGAGAGGGGGATCACCCCCTTTGATTTAGGACCTCAAAACCACATTCCTACTACTAAAAATTCACTAGATTTCAATGGCTAAAAGGCCAAACAAGTCACACAAGAGGGTAGAACACCCTATACACCAAAGAGGCTTTAAACAACCATCTAAAGCACTTAAAAATAGAACTTTTTTCAGTTGAAAGCAAGGCCTAAAACAATATGTAAGGATGGCCAAAATGGGATACAAATAAAGGCTTAAATGGGGAAACACTCCCCCTTGAAGCACAACTTCGAAACCAGCAATCTCAGGGGCCAAAAACCCACTTTCAGAGCTCAAACAACACTCCCAAGAACCTCAGCTCAAAGATGGTGGTGTATCACTATGTGTTGTAGTGCAAAAGTGAGAGGAAAACACACTTTGGGACATTATTCAGTACAATATAGAGAGAGAGTGTGTGAAATATAGAGAGATATAGCTTCTCTAAAAATGCTCCAACCTCTGCTGGAGAGGAGGAGCCTCTCCTTTTATAGAGGAATTCAATGCAAAGCTTGTTCAACAAGCTTGGAAAGGGCTTCATCCCTCCATACACGTGTATGGAGGAGGGATGAGTGGAAACTAGCTGGCTCAAAAGATCTGGAGTGAAATCTGCTGAGACAACGCATTCTGCCAGCCATCAATGGTGGCCGACAGTACCTCATTGATGGCCAGCGGGCTTCATCAATGGCAGGCAGGGAGAAAACAATGGCTGGCAGGGCCAAAATGTGGTCGGCAATGCCTCACAAGAAGCATGAAGAAAGGGCCAACACATAGTCCAAAAATGAGACGGAAAGAATACAAGGTTTGGAAAGCTCAAACCTGTGACATTCTGCCGCGAACTCGAATACTCAACGAGCAATCGAACTTGTTATTGGATGTACCTGCAAACATATCCAAGTCTTGAGGACGGTCGAAAATGGGGTGTCCGCAGTTGTCCCCTAACAAGATCTTTGGATCTGTAAAGCCTCCTGACGCGAGTCCAGAGCGCTTGAGGGATATCCTAACTATCCGAAGCAATTGTGATAAACTACCTAGGAAAAAGAAATCAAGCAAAAGGAAAGCAAAAATCAAAAACCGCACAGCACCTCAGCTTAGATGTGAATAACACATAGATGTAATCAAAGCTGTAGGACTGCACTCAACATTGAATTCTGCCCCGAAAACTGACACCCAACTTGCAACTGATACACACGTTCCTATACAGTTTCACTGTAAAGCATATACCAAGTAAGTGAGATCCAAAACACCCCTATAAGGGGGCAGGGTTACCCTGTCCTACTTTCGTCAAGAACTAGGGTTCACTATTCAAAGAATGTGGTTTCATGCAATCCTGCATTCGGGTAATCATCCTGTCCTAGTTTGGATCAGTCTATATGGCTTTCGATATGCAACTAGGCCAAATGGTAAAAAAAAAGGGTACCTTAGCAAGACTACCAATATACCTCTCACTCCTAACACCGAAATGTGAAAGCAGGATCAAACGGTACAGTAGTAGTCCAGATCTAAGAGTCGTGTTCCAATCTAGGTAGAGCCCGTGACCGGTCAGCCTTTTGGCAAGCTTTTCAGACAAGCCTCCGGCAAACCGTCCAGGAATAGCAAATGGAAAACACAGTGACTTAAAACGAACCAATGCAAATGCAATGCAAAGAAACATATAAATGTAGATAAAACTTCATATCATGAGTTCGAGTCAAGTTCTCTAATTCCCCAACAGAGTCGCCAGAAACTGTAGCTCGACTTTTTCACGCCCCCTTTCGGAAGTTTGAAATAAGCCCTACAGTTCGGACTGTCGCGGTTTTGAATCTAATCTCACAAGTGCAATATGAAATTGATAATCACCAAAGAGTCTAAATCTGACAAATCTTTTAGAAAATCAATTTTGAATCAAATTGCTAAAAATGGACTGCTTTGCCAAATACAAAGTCGCTAGCTAAATATTTTTTTTTTTGGAAAATTTATGAAACCCATGACTCGTGACAAAGGCCACGTGTCCGTCATCACCAAGATTGTCTCGGCTTGGGAACTTAGGTATGAGAGGGGAAGGTCATGAATTGAGCCACCTCGCTCGCCCGATCAAAGATCAGCCTCTACTAACATGATATGATTTTTATCAACATTATATGCTCTTGTTCCGGTTTATTAGGCTAGCATTTACTAAGTGATGCGCGTGCACACAAGGTATAGACTAGTTTGCCCGAATTGGAACAATTCAATTTCGTGTTGGTTTTTCAAAAATGGTTTGATTTTGCCACTTAACAAAGTGGGCTTAAAGTTTGCGAATTTGCCACTTGACAAAGTGGGCTTAAATGTACATTCATTGAATCATTCCAATTCAAGCAACAAGCCTTCATCCACAGGCATTCAAATAGTTCAAGAAGTAAGCACTTAGCCTCATGGCAAGCATGCTAGTCATGGCAATCACTTACAATCACGCAAGTATGCTGAAGCACTAAAAACTCACCTAGTACTCCAAGCTAAGATAAAACAAAACAGTTAGAAAAATATGCATGATTTCTAACTATACAAGATGGCTAATGCAACGCATGCAATAATGCAACTAAAATAGGCTTGGCTACTTAACATGTTATTTGCAACAATTTCTGTCACAACCCAAACCAGCCCCTAAAAGTTTGGACATGACTGCCCTCACATGAGGACAAAAAGAATACAGGGTTTGGAAAGCTCAAACCTGTGACGTTCTGCCGCGAACTCGAATACTCAATGAGCAATTGAACTTGTCATTGGATGTGCCTGCAAGCATAACCAAGTCTTGAGGACGGTCAAAAATGGAGAATCTACTGTTGTCCCTCTTTGACAGAACTCGAAAGTCACAAAGTGACGGGAGTGAATGTCAAAGCCCAGAAACGACCCATTTTTGACAAGGCCGAAGACTCAGGCAAACATTCAATATAACTAAACAGAGATGCGCCCGCAGGCTGGGGCAAAATGTAAATGACATGCACGATGCGAGAGCATAACTTATGATTATGCAAAGAAAGTTGTAAAGAATTATTTATGCAAAATAAATACAACAATTTAAACAAATTGACAACTTGTAGAAAACTCACACATTTAAACAAAAAGGATGTAAGAGAATTATACAATTCTTACTGTGGCTCACGCGGAGAATACAATACCGTCGGGTTTGTCTAGTCGCGCCAGCTTCAAATGAACCGTACATACAATATTGTGCCTGCACAAAAACAAACTTTGACAGATACAATATAGTAGAAACACATGTAGGTAGAATGCGCATAACAATGCAAGTGAAAATGTTGTATGACAATGCAAGCAAAACAGGCACATAACAATGTGAGTGAAAAAGGTGCAAAACAATGCAAGTATAACATGCGTGACAACGCAAGATGGATGTACATAACAATGCAAGTAACATGCATGACAGCGCAAGATAGATGAAGTGCGCAACAGCGCAAGTAATGTGCATGACAGCACAAGATAGAGAAATGCGTAACAGCGCAAGTAATGTGCGTGACAGTGCAAGATAGAGAAATGCGTAGCAGCGCGAATAAAGAAGTGCGTAACAGCGTAGGTAAAACATGTGTAACAGCGCAAATTAAAGAAGTGCGTAACAGCGCAAGTTAAAGAAGTGCGTAACAGTGCAGGTTAAAGATATATGCGAAACAACGCAAGTAAAACATGCGTAACAGCGCAGGTTAAAGAAGTGCGTAACAGCGCAAGTTAAAGATAGATGCAAAACAATGCAAGTAAAACATGCATAACAACGTAGGTTAAAGATATATGTGAAACAATGCAAGTAAAATATGCGGAACAACGCAAGTTAAAGATATATGTGAAACAACGCAAGTAAAACATGCGTAATAGCGCAGGTTAAAGAAGTGCGTAACAGCGCAAGTAAAACATGCGTAACAGCGTAGGTTAAAGAAGTGAGTAACAGCGCAAGTAAAACATGTGTAATAGCGCAAGTTAAAGAAGTGCGTAACAGCGCAAGTAAAACATGTGTAACAGCGTAGGTTAAAGATATATGCAAAACAATGCAACTAAAACATGCGTAACAGCGCAGGTTAAAGATATATGCGAAACAACGCAAGTAAAACATGTGTAACAACGTAGGTTAAAGAAGTGCGTAACAGCGCAAGTAAAAACATGTGTAACAATGCAGGTTAAAGATATATGAAAAACAACGCAAGTAAAACATGCGTAACCGCGCAGGTTAAAGATATATGCAAAACAATGCAAGTAAAACATGCGTAACAGGGCAAGTTAAAGATATATGCGAAACAACACAAGTAAAACATGTGTAACAGCGCAGGTTAAAGAAGTGCATAACTGCGCAATTAAAAGCGTGCATAACAGCACAAGTTAAAGATAGATGTGAAACAACACAAGTAAAACATGCGTAACAGCACAGGTTAAAGATATATGCGAAACAACGCAAGTAAAACATGCGTAACAGCGCAGGTTAAAGATATATGCGAAACAACGCAAGTAAGACATGCGTAACAGGGCAAGTTAAAGATAGATACGAAACAATGCATGTAAAACATGCGTAACAGCGCAAGTTAAGATAGATGCGAAACAACACAAGTAAAAAAAAAATGAGGTGCAAAAACAATGCATGTAACATGCGTAACAGGGTAAGTTAAAAATGAGGTGTAAAACAATGCATGTAACATGCGTAACAACGCAAGTTAAAAATGAGGTGCAAAACAATGCATGTAACATGCATAACAGCGCAAGTTAAAAATCAGGTGCAAAATAATGCATGTATATAGAATGGATGTTTAATACAACAAGCGAATGCTTGGTGACAACAAAAACATGCTTGATAAAGACATCTTGAAAGCAACTTCCGGTTTACCTCTCAGAAGGTTTGTGATGCGTCAAAAAGGATACACCTTGTGCGCGTTGATGGGCGATAACCACCATATATTGAGAATATGATTCCGGGTTTCCACGGAGGCATTTTGAATCAAATTTTGAACACTCCTCGGAATTGTTGCAACCCAGGGACACATACCAAGGTCGAAGAGGCAGGGGAAGCTGTTGAAGGCATGCCGGCCACCAGGGAGAGCTGCCAGCCCTCTGCCGGCCATAGACTATGCACTGCTGGCCACCGATGTGCCCCTGCCGGCCATCGGTGGCAGATTCGGGCAATTCGGTCTTTTCAGCCGTGGGTCTTTAAATACACCCAAAATCACTTCATTTCCTCCACACCCCTTGCACAAGAACCATTTCCCTTGCTCTCTAGGTGCGCCTTCTCTCTAGATTCACACGTTCTACGTGTTTCCCAACACCCTAAACAACCTTGAATCGTTAAAACCCCTTTGTTCTCTTTGATTTGAACCGATCAAAAATTGATTCCGAGGTGTCTTTTGTCATTTCCACCATTCAAGGATCACCTCCCCCGAGTTTCTCTTGAGGTTAGTTTGCTTTTCCTGGGTTTTCAACTTTATTCGAATTTTCCTCTCTCCTAGGGTCTGGTTTGTTCAAAACTTCACCATTTTGTTCATTTTTGCTCATTTTTGCATCTATTTTAGATAGCCGATGACATTCTGCATGATGGGGAGTTCCCCGTATTCCCTCCAGTGGAGCTTGCCGCAGACTTTGCGGCTGAGCCGGGGATTGAGCCTCAGCCTTTACCACTGAGCATACGTCCTTTCGACCTCGCGAGGTATCACCTGGAGACTCACATTATACCAGTGGCGGGAGGCATCCATGCCTTTACTGATTTCAATGAGGACGCGCCAGATGACCTCTTGCTGAGGGAGCCGATGTCTCATTTGTCAGCCATTGCTGTGGAGGTACCAACTTTGCTTTTCTGCAGCATTACTTTCAACTATTTGCATTTCTTGCACTGTTTTGATCTGCTTGTATCACATACTTTGATCTGACTGTATTTCATACATTGTTGCTCTGCTTTTGGTTGTACTTGACACATCACTGCCCTGTATGCACTCTATACGACAGTACCTCAGGCATCAATACTCTGAATTGGATTGTATTTTCACTACCTTACTGCTCTAAATGCAACTGTATTTTCAATACATCCCTGATCTGATTGCAACTGTATTTTCAATACATCTTTGATCTGATTTCAACTGTATTTTGAATACATCACTGCTCTGATTTCATCTGATGCACTGCTATAGGATGGATCCCGCTCCTTCAGAGGTTATGGTGCGACGACAGTTCGGGATTGGTGTGATGTACTTCTCGCGAGGGTCTGCCAAATCATCGACGGGACCGACTTCGGCTTATTCTGCTCCAGCTTGACACGGGTTATAGCGAGTCACCCTCTCCTAGGGGCTCTTGTGGAGAGGTGGTGGGATACCACCAACTCTTTCCACTTTTCCATGGCGGGAGAGATGACGATGACTCCATTTGACTTCGCTATGATCACTAGCCTAGGCGTAGGAGGTGATCCGATTCCTCTTGTTCCCGACATGGGGGAGTGGGTAGCCGCATGGGATACATTACTTAGAGCGTGTCCACTGACACTTCGAGCAGGCATGGTTAGATATACCTGGTTTGAGGAGCATTACAGAGGGGAGGATCCCAAGACTGATGAGGAGGTGGAGCAGTACGCTAGGGGTTTCCTCCTGTTCCTTTTCGGTACCACCTTGTTTTCGAACAGGTGGAATACCGTAGGTTTATACTTCCTGGGCGCTCTGGTGGTGCTCCAGCGGGCTCATTTTTATGACTGGGGTGCAGCCGGCCTCACCACCCTCTACGGGTACATGAACTCGACCTCTTGTATGTGCGGGAGGTTCATTGGTGGCTACTAGCGAGCTTGGGAGGTACACAACTTAGTTTCCCCTTTTCATTATTTTGATTAGTATTTTTCGCTTTCATTGTGTTCAACACTTGTACTTTCTGTATTCTTCGTATCTGTTCTTGTACTGTATGCTTTCTGCTTTGCATTTTCTGTACACCATACATACTGCACACCGCATACCATACACTGCATACACAAAATCTAATATCTGCTCTAGACCTGCACCCCTTATGCATTGTACTGTATTCTACTTTCTGCACGTTCTATACTCTGTTCATACACTATACTGATCACATCTTTCTCACAACTGTGGGTGTACGCATACTTTCTGGCACTTGCTCCAGAGCCTGTGGAGGAGACCCCAGCGACAATCCCATTTTTTGATGTATACGACGGCCAGCTCCGTCGTAGGACCCGAGAGAGCTTTATGTTCTTCCGGCAGCATTTCGATTCGGTCATGGCGCGTGAGGTAATTTTGTAATGAGATTATTTCAATTAACCTGATGCACCCACATTAGTTATTTGACAACTGATCATCTTATTCGTTCTCTTTTCTCAGATCACGTGGCAGCCATGGGAGGTGATTCCGTTAGGACTCCGAGATCAGTACCACACTGCCCAGGCTGTGTCTCAGTTCCACATCCTCTTCGAGGGCCCGATCTGTCGTGCCTGGTTTTTGAGTGAGCACTTCGTACGCCAGACCTTGGGATTGCCTGCTCCATTTGTACTGACAGCACCTCCACCATCGATGAGGGAGACACACAGGCTATCCGTCGACCAGGTGATTCAGTTCATGGTAGGACTGGAGACGGATTACTTCCGCTTAGACGGCGACTATGCGACCTTTATTCAGACGCATCAGATGCCATCTTTGTCCAGTGTCCGAGGAGGAAAGGGAGCGTGGGGTCTAGCTACGAGAGGGAAAGACGGAGCGACCAGATCTCGTAGGAGGAGAGGTCCTAAGGGGAGACAGGGGACTGTATGGCCAGCGCTGCCTACCACTATGACATGCCGAGGGCGGGCTGGAGAGACTTATCAGATTCTCATCGCTCCTCCTTCAGCTGGTCATGAGCTTGTCGGAGTTCGCGGCTCAACCTCGGTATGTGCTATACCTTTAATTCTATACAATCATTTCATTTCATTTGATATCCCGCAGAATACTAATGACTTCAACACTTTTGCAGGCTCCTATTGAGTACAGTAGTCAGTCTCTGGAGCTGACGGCCTCGGTGATGAGGATGCTGCAGACGAGCATGGACCTGCTCAATATTTACAGCATTTTAGTAAGTTCTTTCAAACTACCCTTCATACCACAAAGTCTTTTATTGACACACCATCATTTGCACAGTTCCACATTGCACTGATCTGGTACATTACTCCCATACACCGCTCACGATACACATATACTGCAAATCATTCACTGCTCACAGCACATTATTCTTTGCATCTGATACATTTTGATTACTAATGCATTTTGACGAATTGCCCGTTTTCAGATTCCTTTCCTAATGCCAGGTCCATCAGATGCCCCAGCAAGAGTAGGGGCGGGTCCTTCAGTACCTCCCTGAGCAGCAGGGGGAGCGAGACGCGGGACTAGTTCATGGGGGCCTGCCCCAGATGATGATGAGTCTGACGAGGAAGCAGTGAGTCCACAGTCAGAGTCGTCTCAGGATGGAGATGAGGCTGGGGATGGTTCAAGTTTAGAGCCAGGTGCTGATGGTGACGATGTTCTAGAGTCCTTTCGATTGAGGAAGAGGGTGAGGAAGACCTCTCAACCTTGAGGTGACTGGCGCCAATTCAGATGCTCTGTTTTTGCTTTATTTCTCTTTTTACTAGTAGTTTTAGCACCTTGTACTGCGTCAGGCAGGTTTTATTTTCTTCAAAACTATGTACTTTTGTAAAAAGGATCTATGATGGAATGAAACAACCATTTTTGTTGAAAAAGTGTTACATTTGTACAATCTATGCATCGCATCGCATCGCATCACCTTACACAACAATGTAAATGAGATGGAACTTTGTTTTGCAAACTAAACATTCAAATTGCATTAATCAGGTAGTGAACCGACTAACAACAAAACAACTCGATAAGCAAAACAAAGCCTTAACAAGTTTACAACTCGATAAACAAGTTACAACAACTCAATAAATGAGGGGAACATGGTTCCAACTCGATACAAAAATGAAAACTAATACGTCTTAAACGAGACACAACAGAGTCCAATAGAACCAAAAACATGACCTTAAAAGACACGAGTAACAGGACTTTGCTGCAGCAAACAACTAGGTTTTCACCAAGAAGGTCAGTGGGCAGGAGGGTTGCCGGCCACAAAGCGAGGCTTGCCGACCATCAGTGTGCCATTGCCGGCCACTGATGAGCCACTGCCAGCCATCGATGGCAGACTCTCTGAAACATCGACATCTGTCCTCCACTCACTACCTTATCTTTTATATGAGTTCCAGCTTCGGGATTCTCTTCATTTTAACCCAATTTTGCACCAAATGGAAGCATTTCTTGTCCAAAACCTCACAAATTGGATTGCCAACTTGGATGGCTCAGCAAAGCTGAATTTCTGGGTCTTCGGAATAAATGCACTATTCACGTTGAGTTGCACCCCGCTGTGTTTTCCGTTCCTTCATGCCGCGGCAAGGTTTTGGAATCCGGTGACACACGTCTTTAGCTTCGGCGGGCAAGAGATGTGTCCCACTTTCGAGGACTTCCAAGCTTTAATGGAATCCGAGCACGATGAAGAAATCTTGCCTCAATTCCACTTCGGCTATGTCCAAGCCTTAGGACGGATGTGCGGCCTTACTTTGCATGACACTCAGTCATTGATTCACGACGGAGAGCTAGACATTCCGAGCTTGATTTGCCAGTTTTCTGATGCCGGTGACCACGGTGATCATCATTGGTAGGGTTATCAGTGACATGCACTTTGCTTGTGCATGTTGTCTCATTTCTTGCTTGCCCCAGGCTCCGGAGGGTTTAGCACTCGTTTGATTGAGGTTGCAAAGGGCTTAAGAGAAGGCAAGAGCTGCATCGCCATGACACTAGCTGAGACATTGATAGGTTTGGACGCTTTTCATCGCCAAAAGATGGCTAGCTTGGCAGGGAGTCCACTACTACTGCAGGTAATGTTTCCCATCCCATCTCACTCATATTTCTCACATCACTCGGCCCTCGGGCTCGGTTTTTCTCTCAAAATCCTTCTCACTTTTTTTTCTCAACGTACACCTCTCTATTCTTTAATCTCTCATTTTTCATCCCTCCCCAGATATGGTTGATGGATAAATTGAAGATTGTGGGCTCCTGCCCTGCATATTTAGCTCGCAGCTATTTCTTCTGACGACGTCTAATTGATGCCCCTGACGAGGGATGGTGGTGCAACTGATGTGCAATTTGTCCGCTACAGACATTGCTTGGCGCTGCCCTTGGCTTAATTTACTGGCGATAAGCTACAACATGACCCGCCAGCCCGAGATTCAGTTGATTGGCTTGACACACTGCATGTTCTATTTTTCATTCCGATTCTGGCGCCAGTTCAGACATGATCAGACTTGCCCGGAGGAGGAGATAGAGTACCCTGCTGTATTTTCAGTCTGAGGCACACAGCTAGCTCAGTATGCCACAACCTGGAGGATGAGAGAGCTTCTTGCCCCCGCTTCCATTCTTAGTTACACCCTCTCTGATGAGTGCAAAGCTTGGCTTTTGGAGGAGGCGCATGTCGGGCCTAGTTTGGCATCAGAGGCTTCCACCAGCTCTGGGAGGGGACGCAGGAACACCTGATTATGCCCCGAATTTATTTGCTTTAATCAGTACTTTCAAGTTTTCTTATGAATGTAATAAAAAGCAACTTCAATTTGTATTCAAGAGTAGGAGAACTCTGCGTTGAAATCAATGAAATTGAAGGTTGTGGGTACTGGAAATTTTCCGTTTGGTCCAAAAATGGTCTAAGTCATAAAAAGATTAATTTGAGCAAAATCAACTTTTATTAAAACTTTTCAAAACCATTTTCGATATGGATCGAATCGACACGCTGAGATCATCCTTCGAGATGCACAACCGGATCCCAAAGAATCGGAAAGTTGCCCCTAGTCTGAATAGCACTGCACCAGAGATTACAACTGAGCTCTTGAATGTAGAATAGACAAAGATGACCAAACATGATCACATGGACAAAGTTGATCGGGGAAGTGTTTATGGCTGGACTTCAAGATGAAGTTGGCTACATATCCCAAAGATGCGAATCAAGCCTTACATAGTTCAGCTTGGGTTCACTCGTGTATTAACACTCTCCTTTTGCGCTCTAACTTTTGCCAAGGCCGCCCTTTGCGGGTTTTCAACCTTGCGAGCTTAGTTTTTATAATTTCAAATTTTTTGTGCTCTAACTTTTGCCTAGGTCTCCCTTTCGGGTTTTCGGCCTAGCGAGCCACTCAGGGAAAGTATTTCTTCAACTTGTCCGTGTTGATCGGTTAGGAGAACTCTAGGCCATCTAGGTCTATCAGAATGATAGCTCCACCCGACCAGTTAGACTTGATGATGTAAGGACCAGTCCAATTAGGTCTGAACTTGCCCTAGTGTCGTGGATGGGAGCTCGGTTGTCTTTGAGCACCAAATCTCCTTCTTTCAAGTTCCTGGACTTAAACTTCGTGTTAAAAGCCCTGGCAATTCTCTGTTTATAACTCTGAACATGGTATAGTGCTTTCAGCCTCCTCTCGTCAAAGAGCATGAGTTCTTCGAACCTACTTTGTTGCCAATTTGCCTCAGCTATCTAACACTCAGCCAGTACCCGTAATGATGGAACCTCAACTTTGATAGGTAGAACAGCCTCCATCCCATAAACCAAGGAATACGGAGTTGCCCCAGTAGAAGTTCGAATTGAAGTCCAGTAGCCCCACAGAGCAAATGGCAGCTTATCTGGCCAGTCTCGGTAGGTTTCCACCATCTTCTGCAGAATGTGCTTGATGTTCTTGTTGGCGGCCTCAACTGCTCCATTGGTTTGCAGCCGATATGTGGATGACTTATGAAAAACCACATTGTACTTGTCCAACAAGTCAATCACTTCCTTCTTGAAGTGGGAACCATTATCTGAAATGATCTCATTCGGGACTCTGTAGCGACAGATGATGTTGTTTCTGATGAACTTAGCAACATGCGATGCCTTCAACACCGCGTAAGATTGGGCCTCAACCCACTTTGTTAAATAGTCTATCGCGACCAGAATGAACTCATGTCCATTAGATCCCTTCGGAGTGACAGCCCCAATCACATCAATCCCCTAGACTGAAAATGGCCATGGCGAAGTCATGTTGTACAGCTTCGACGGCGGAATGTTCATGCGGTTTGCATGGATTTGACATTTGTGGCATCGCCGAACAAAGCCAATACAATCCTCCTCCAGGGTGGACTAGTAGTAACCCTGTCTAAGGATCTTCCGAGCTAGCATCACCCCGTTCATGTGCGCTCCGCACTCTCCTCCATGGGTGGCTTCTATCGGGCGCTTCGATTCTTCAGCATCAACACATAGCTTATGCATCCCGAGATGACCTCTCTTGTACAGTTTACCCCCGCAGATGATGAACTAAGCAGTCATTCTTCGGATTGCCCTCTTATCTTTGGTATTTGCCCCTGGTGGATACGTCTCTTTTTCCAAGAAGTTCCAGACATCGTAATACCAGGGGTTCACATCTTGAACCTCTTCTATGGCAGTAATCAGCTCGTAGGCAGGCACAAATTTATGTTCGATGATGATCGGACGCATCCAGACTCCGAAAGGGATGTCTATCATAGAAGATAGTGTTGCTAATGAGTCTGCACACCTGTTGTTCTCTCTTAACAGATGAGCAAAGTTCAGTTTTTCAAACCGAGGAATCAGCACGTCCAAGGTCTGGTGATAAATTCTCATCTTTTCTTCTTTGACTTTCCAATCTCCTTTAGCTTGAGACACAACAAGGTTCGAGTCCCCGATGACGTCCAACCATTTTGCCCCTAGTTCTAGGGCGGCTTCTAATCCAGCAATGCATGCCTCATACTTTGCTTCATTGTTCGATACTTTGAACCAAAGTTTGAATACTAAAGGTATGAGGGAATTGTCGGGTGCTATCAGCAACACCCCTATCCCTTACTCGTATTTGTTTGACGCTCTGTCAAAGTACATCATCCAAAACTCATCATCGACATGTAGAATGGCCTCATCTGGGAATAGGTACTGAACTGCTTCATCCCCTTCCACTGGGTGATAGGCTAGGAACTTCACTACCGCTCTCCCCTTCACTGACTTATGTGTCACATACTTCAGATCAAATTTAGAAAGCAGAAGCAACCAACGAG
The DNA here is from genome assembly GCA_025200525.1 of Camellia lanceoleosa. Classification (NCBI taxonomy): domain Eukaryota; kingdom Viridiplantae; phylum Streptophyta; class Magnoliopsida; order Ericales; family Theaceae; genus Camellia; species Camellia lanceoleosa. The sequence goes on along the minus strand of CM045758.1, from coordinate 139,026,667 downwards.
CTAGCCTACCTATAAATGCCGATTTTTCGAAGAGATATTTGATGGGATCTAATCTCGAAACTAGCATTACGGAGTGAGCTAACAAGTAGTGCCGCAGCTTCCTGGTAGCCCATACCAAGGCCAAACAAGCCTTCTCTAGCGGAGTGTAGCGGGTCTCGTAATCCAGCATCTTCTTGTTCAGGTAGTAGATAGCTCTCTCCACTTTGTCCTCAGACTCCTGTGCAAGCATGCAGCCCATTGTAGTTTCAGTCACTGAAAGGTACAAAATCAATGGTTTTCCTGGCTCAGGCGGTGACAACACAGGTGGGTTCTGTAAATATTGCTTAATCTGTTCAAAAGCAACTTGGCATTAGCCGTCCCATTGGAATTTCTTTCCTTTCTTTAGGAGACCAAAGAGTGGTTCACAAGTAAAGGTTAATTTAGCAATAAATCGTCTTATGAATTATACTTTACCCAGAAAGCCTGGCACCTCCTTTTTGGTCCTTGGTGGTGGCATTTCTAAGATGGCCTTGATTTTGGAAGGGTCGATTTCAATACCTCTCTGTGTAATCAAGAACCCCAGCATTTTCCCTACTGTAACACCAAACATACACTTCTGAGGATTCAGCCACAACCGAAATTCTCTAATCCTTTGAAAGAACTTTCGCAAGGCGGTGTAGTGGCTCTCTCTTTCCTTGGACTTGACAATCATGTCGTCCACGTACACCTCAACCTCTTTGTGGATCATGTTGTGCAATATTGTGGTTGCAGCCCGTTGATATGTAGCTCCAGCATTCTTCAACCCAAACAGCATCCCCCTATAACAATAGGTCCCCTACGGGGTGGTAAAAGCAGTCTTTTCCCAGTCTTTGGGTGCCATTACAATCAGATTGTAGCCTGAAAACCCATCCATGAATGAGAGCAACGCATGCCCAGCAGTGAAGTCCACTAATTCATCAATATGCAGCAGAGGAAAGTCGTCCTTCGGACTAGCTTTATTCAAATTCCTGAAGTCCATACATACCCGAATTCTGCCATCCTTCTTTGGCACTGGAACTATGTTGGCCAACCAAGTTGGGTATTTGGATACTAGCAGGAACCCTACATCAATTTGCTTGGTGACCTCTTCTTTGATCTTGATGGCCCAGTCCGGGCGGCTCCTTCTGAGTTTTTGTTTAACAGGTCGGGCCTCTGGGTCAAGAGGGATCCGGTGCTGTACAATCTTAGGATCGATTCCAGGCATGTCTTCGTAGGACCACGCGAAAACATCTTTGAAATCTTTTAACAAAGCGACTAAGCGCTCGCACTCCTCCGAAGACAACGTGGATCCAATTTGGACCAGCTGCGGGTCCTTTTCGGTACCAACATTAATTTGGGTGATTTCATCAACCAGCGGTTTTACAAACCTCTCCTGCTCTTGTTCTAGCAAATATTTCAAAACTGAAGGAATTTCTTCCTCGTCGTTTTCATCAAAATTTTGAAAGTCCTGATTAATACGATAAATCAAGGGCACAGAAAAGTAATCGAAGGCCACAGCTGCACAATTCTCATTAGTCACTTCATCTAGTCCATCTGATTCCTCTGTTACAACAGACTCAAAGGAGAAAGAAAAACACGACCTAGACAGGATTGTGGCATCCGGGTTGTCACCTCCAGGAATACCAGACTCGGACTCAGACTCAGACGAGTTGGCCCTTATTACTTGGGTTGTTGGCACAAGGTCTGCGGACTTAAACCCGATTGCATATGCTATCCTTGACATGCACACGTTAATGGCGGATCCCGTGTCGACAAGAACTACCAGTACCCACTTGTTTCTACACTCCACAGAGATGTAGAACGATTTGCTATGGTTTGCGCCCTCAGGCGGCAGTTCCTTGTCAGAAAATGTCAACGTCGGGGAAGCTCCTCTTGGAAAGACCAATCCTACTAGTTGCTCAGGCGTGGTGTCGATTGAAAGTTTGTCCTTGTCCATTGCCGAAAGGATAGCCTGTCTGTGTACTCTTAGGTCATGTTTGATTCAAAAGACTATAAAATAATTAATAATTCAATAATAGTAATGTTTGATTGAAAAAGTGTAGTATTCACTGTAGTATTGATTAAATATTATTTATCAATTGGATTAACCCAACCCCATTACTAATAATTACTAAAAATCTAATAAATTATCCATTATGGATTAATAATATTAATAAAATTAAAAAAAATAAAAAAAAAAAAACAAGATAAGATTATTGGGCCCAATAATTAATCTCAATCACTCTATAATCCACCCAATCAAACACAATGAATAATTTATTCTATTAATCCAATTGGATAGTGAATACTACACTAATTTAATAAAATTATTAATACCTCACTATTAAGCTTGTGAATCAAACATGGCCTCAAAGCCATCAGCAATCCCCAGTTGGAGATGTCTACCTGTATCTTCTTAAGTTGTTTCAGCACAGCCTCCTCTTCAAGCAGCTTTTCTTTCTGCTTGTCTACCTCTTTGTCCTTTCCGGACGCCTCTGGTTGATCTAAGTGCGGGGGCTTGAAATACTGCCCACTCCTAGTCATGTGGTCAACTTCGCCAATGTACCAGGTATCATCCGGCTGGCTTTACCCCCAGTCTTCATCGGTGTGGGCAAGACATAGGTCATCGTCTTCCCACCATATACCATCAACAGCTGACAGACACTTGTCCGGCTCTGTTACAACTATTCCTGTGCCCACAGCACCTTCCATTCTTGCGTTCACAGCACGCTCCGTTCTTGTGCACACAACACTTTCTGTCCCTGCAGGGGCTTGGCCTTTCTGACTCTCTCAGAATCTTCGATCCTTTCCCGCTCAAACTGCTTTAGTATAGCTTGTTGTTCAGTATCTTCCGCACCCAGACGACTTGTGTTCTGAGCAAAATTCTTTACACCGGTGCTCTCCGGCGATGCAGACTGATTCCTGGCCCTTTCAGAAATTATTGATATCCCCGTCCCTGATGGACCCTGTTCTAGCTGAGGTTGTTCAACAATATCCAGCTGGTCGTTAAGCCACCCAGTAGACTCTGTTGACCCATCAAACCAATTGACTGCCACGTCCCCTGAGTTTTGCTCTTCAAAGAACTACAGATTTACCATGTCTTCTTCCAGATCCGCTAGGTCATCTAGCCCCTGATTAGGTCCATCCTCCCGTACTACACAAATCTCTGCCTCCACTGGCAATTCCACATTTGGCCTATGCTGGCCTGCTGATGTAATGTAACCACTTAGGTTGTACATGAAGCTCGCAGACCCCTCAGGTTCTGTTTGATCATTCCTGTCTGTTCCCACGGTTGACCCAATTCTATCTTCGATAGCCACCACCACTACTTCTGGTTGGGTTTGGGAGATGTCCAAGATGCACAAGTCAGTGATATCAGGAATGAACACCTCCGGCTTGGGTAGGTGAGAAGGGGTGATATATATGCTAGGGTCATATGACATAACCCCAGTTTGGATCAAATTGATGTGTTTGGGAGGTGGAGCTTGGTTATGTGGTGGGAGGGGATTGGTTGTGACATTCGGCTTTTCTGGAGGAATAATCACCCTGTTGTCGATGAGATCTTGAATCTCATGATGTAATCGAAAGCACTGGTTGGTTTCGTCACCATGCTGTTGGTGATAGGCACAGTACTTGGCCGGGTTATAGGAAGCAAAGAGTCTGTCTGGTAGTGGCTGCGGCTCTAGGGCCTTCAAGTGCCCTTTCCTGATCAAAGCCCCCAGAGGGGCATGTATAGTGGAGTGAAGGTTCTTTGGCCTCAGGGTGGATACTTGGTTGTTTGTGAGCTACTTCCAGACGCACCGGTGAATGGTGTAGCGGCAAGGGTCCTTGGGGTGGTGGTAGTGGCGACCATACCCATTTGAAGATCTGATAGTTGTTGCACTGCTTATGCCTGCATTCGTACTGTGGTTGAATGCCCTCTTAGGTTGCTCTCTCTCATGATCAATGAGGCCCTGTTTCATGGCGTCCTCGATTTGCACCCCTATCTCATGTAAATCTGCGAAGGTGGGGAGGGGGAGAACGATGATCGTCTGCATGAGCTTGGGCTGGAGGTTGCGCACAACCATCTGTTTCTGATCTTTGTCAATGGGCCTGATGGTCATCATCGAGGCCTTAGCCCTCCACTGGGTCACAAAATCAGAGAAGCTTTCCTTCGGCTCTTGCTTGGTTGTCTAGAGATCACGAGTTGTGACCATGATTTGAGTATTATAGGAATATTGAGCTATGAAGGCCTTAGCCATCTCCTCTCAATTCCGCTTAACGGAGTCCTCCAGTTTTGCATACCAAATAGCCGCTACACCCGACAGGGTCCGGCCAAACAAGGAAAGCTTCTGCAATCTGGAGAGGCCCATCGACCTTAGTATGTCCAAAAATAGCCGCAAATGCACCATAGGATCTCTAGACCTGTCGAAACGGTCTATGTGCGGCATTTTAAACCGATCTGGCAGAGTCACAGCCGAGTTAGTGTACCCATCTTCAATATTTGGAATGGACTTCACGCCCTAAGACTTCTTGCTCTTCTAAAAGGAACGTCGGCTCTAACAATTCCGTCGCCGTCTACTAAAACAACAGGAAATGTTTCAAAAAAAAGTAGGCATATGACGGTACAGGCTTAGATAAAAACCCTATCCGGCGCGCCCCTTTCTGCTATGGCTTCTACAATTTCCTGAATTTCCGTGGCACAACTCACTTTGATGCCGCCCGCTGCTTCCCCGATAACCTTCTTTGCCTAGCTTGCTCACTTTTAGTGCTGTGGGGTCCACTTCGAACTCAAAGGGAGAATCCGGTAGGTTGGTGGGTGTGGGTGCCTTGGACAGCTGGGGTAGGATTGAGGGCGGAGCCGGCCCTGTTGGGATGTCCATATCTTCCTGGGCATTCGCTGTCTCCCCGAGTATTGGGACTCTTGGTGGGGGAGGAGCTTGGTGTGAAGCTGATGCTCTGGTTTGCTACTGTAGCCTAGCGATTAACTCTGCCTATTGGGTCACTACTTTTACTTGGCGTACAGCTACTTCTGCCTGGCGGGCAGGATCCTGTTGCATGACCCGCATACTTTCTTGGAGTTGACGCATCATCTCCTCTAAGCCTGCCATATTGTGTCGGTCTAACTGAACAACCGGTATATCTGTCCCTGGAGTAGACACTGAGACCTCAGCTTGACTGTTCACTGGTGGGGTAGACCACCGATCGGCGACCACTGTACCGATACACTGCGCCTTTTTGACCTTCGTCTGGTAATCGAGGGTAAAGAAAGGAACACTGCTTGTCTGTCTATCAGATCCCTGGATCGATTAAGTCTATGACCTCTAACCCAGAGTGCTCGGGGAATATCTACCTGGTCGGATGCAATGGTGCTAAACTACCTTGCAAAAAGATAAATAAAGCATAATAAGGAAACAAAGTATAGAAAAATAGATAGCATAACAGCTTAAATAAAGACAGCACACAGTTGGTAAATACAAGCTGGAAGAATGGTTCTTAACCACTGATCACTGTTCCCAAATCACTGCCCTAAATCTGAATCTGATACCTGCAGGTAAAAATGATCCCCAAATACTGATGACCGCCGGCTTGATACCCAGACTTGCAAACTGATACGTGCATTCTTGTAGAGGCATACTCTAAAAGCACATAGCAAACAAATGAGAGCCAAAAACACCCCTATGTTGGGGTAGGGTTTCCCTGTCCTATCTTGTCAGGAGCTAGGGTTTCACTACGCACACAGTAGTTTCAAACAACCTACAGTCGGGTAAGCAACCTATCCTAGTTTGGAATGGTCACTATGGATTCCGATATGCACTAGGTCGAATGGTCAAAAAGGGTGCCCCGGTAAAAACAGAGGTTTGTGTTCCCGTCGTGGCAGAGTTCGTAACCGGTTAACCATATGGCACGCTTCTCAAAGTGAGCCTCCGACAAACCGTTTAGGAATAACATACGGCAAACACGGTGTCCTAGGCGCACCAATGCAAATGCAATGCAAAGAAACACATAAGTGTAAACAAAATAGGATATCATGAGTTCGAGTCAAGCTCTCTAACTCCCCAGTGGAGTTGCCAGAAACTCTAGAAGCGGCTGAACGTACCGGGCTCCGCGTGCGAAATGGGCCTGGAATCCCGTTATGTTCATCTGGGCTTACTACAGTTCGGACTCAATGTCACGGTTCTGAATCTAATCTCGCAAAGTGCAATGCAAGACCGATAAATCACCAAAGAGTCCAAATCCGGCAAATCATTTTGGAAAACTGATTTTTATAAAGAAGTGCCAAACATGGGCTGCTTTGCTAGATACAGAGTCGCCACCGAAATATTTTGTTTTGGGGGGAATTTAGGAAACCCTGACTCATGCCTAAGGCCACGTGTCCGTTATCACCAAAGTTGCCTCAGCTCAGAAACTTGGGTACGAGAGGGAAAGGTCATGCAATGAGCACCCCTGCTCACCCGATCAAAAGATCGACCTTTACTAACATGATATCTTGTTTTTGAAAACACATGTGTTCTTATTCTGGTTATTAAACCTATAATTACTATTTGATGCGCACAGCATACAAGTATAGACTAGATCACCTAATTTGGAACAAAGCATTGCATATCCGTTTGTTTGAAAATGGTTTGAAGTTTGTTACTCGCAAGTAGGCTAAATCGAGGATTTCAATGATTTGTTCCAATTCAAACAATCCAACCTTCACCCACAGCATTCAGGCAGTTAAATACTTAAGCAGTTAACCTCATGGCAAGCAATAACACACATGTAGTATTCTAAAGTGTAAACACTCATAGTGTACTCCGAGCCAAAACAAAGAACTAGTTAGAAATCATGTATGATCGTAGTTCATGTTAAGATGGCTAATGCAACACATGCAAAATGCAACCAGAAATAGGCTCGGCTATTCTAAGATGGCATATGAAATGTAACTCTTGATACATGTATTCAAGTTGGTATTGAAATACAATGAAGTTAGAATAATGCGCTGAGCTCGGTGCATGCAATACGAATGAATGATGCACGCATGCAAGCATAAGGATGCTAATTGAAAATGACATAAAGCTAACCATCGAAAGAAGGTAAGTAAAAGGGAGAAAGATGTGGAGTTGGAAGACATGCACAAACTCATGCACACTTATTACAACAATTCGGCCTCTCGACAGAGGCTCCGAATGAATAATACAAACTGACTAGTTAACTAACTAACAAGCAAATTAATTATTACATAACCGAATGAATAACTAGCTACAACTAATTATTACAAAACTTAATTAATTAACAAATTAACTAATTAATTACAAATTCAATGCTAGCTAACAAGTAAGCAATAAACAATGTTGTTCCAGCTTTGGATGAAGGAGAAGAAGATGCATGCTCGGTTGCCGTCCCGAAAAGCTCTCCAGTTGCTCTCTTGAGGCTCTGTCTACAGGGTGTCCTTAAGAACTTGCTGCTGGATCTTACCAAAATAGTGCTGAGGAGTGCACGAGTGGCCTGCCGGCCATGAGGAGCTTCTGCCGACCCCACTGCCGACCAATGATGCACACTGCTGGCCAAGGATGAGGGGGGTGCCGGCCAACAATAAGAGGATACCAACCACTGGTGTGCTGTGACACCAAGCTGCAGTAGAGCACAAAATAGAGAAAAGGGAGGGTCTCCCAAGGGTATGTACGCACTATGCCACCCCATATCACCTCAAAATATCAAGGGAGAGGCATAGTCGGATCCAAGACCATCAATCACGCATCCCGATGCATGATGGTCAAAGATCCAACTTGTGCAAATTCAATGTAAGATGAATGCACAAATAAACATCTAAAACCTAAAACTCTATCATGCATCATCAAGAGCGTCGGCGACCAAGAATTGAGGCATGTTTCATCACTTGAAGTATGAAACGTCCCTCGTTTCTTGTGCTCGGATTAATACTTAATCCAAACAACAATGCAACACAAGCAATGCAAACAAATATGACTTAAGAATGCAAACATGCAACTATATGGGATACTTAATGCTATGTGATATGATTGATTTAATAAAGCTAATGATATGCGAACAATGCTAATACATGCATGCACAATGCAATGCTACAAGGACAAATTAGCCATGTTAGGGACATGCATACTCAATGCAAGGCAAAATAACTTGGCATACACAATGTAAATAACCACGTGGCATGCACAATGCAATGTAGGATGGCATACTACATGCAATGAACAATATGGCATACTCAATGCAATATACATAGCATACTCAATGGACTTAAACCAAAAGGGTAGACCTCAGTCATGCCCAAATCAGTGGCCATGATGATGAAATGATGGTATGAAATGCAAAGCAAAGCATGCACATGTAATGGCCTAAGAATTAAGGCATAGGGACACAACTCTCATACATAAGTAAGGAGTGAGAATCATGATAATGTGGCAATGAGGTAAGCTCTGAAATCTCATGTAAATTGATGCCAAATTAACTAAACAATGCAAGCATAGTATGCTAGGATGTTCAAAGCTTAAGACTAGCCAAGGAGCTTGTACCAAGGCCATATGAATCAAACCCCAAATGACCAAGGAAAATCAAAATAGTCCTAGATCATGTCAAAATGAATCTAAAACAAGTATGGACCAAGGCCAAAACAAGTCAACATGAAGGGCATAAAGCATGGTGCAAGTAAGGCCAACAGAGGGGATTGCACTACATCTATTTCAACCCAACATGGCATGACTTAACCAATAAAAATCAGAGTTATGGTATGTCAAAATAAGCCCAAAAATCCATTGAGATGGCATCCCAAAGACCTAAGCATAGAGGCATGCACAAATGATCCATTCATGAGGCATAAAACACCAACTGTTCAAGGCATTGAAAGCATGACAAAGGCAAGTGTATGACCATGAAATATGCACTGATATAACATTTCAAATGATGCCAAGGCATGCAAACATCACAAGTTAAGCATGCAAGCTCCCTCAAAACTCAAGGCTAGTCAAAGTATTTGCACCATAGCTATACAAAGCATGAGTCATATGACTATGGCAGTCCAAAATAGTCTTAGAACAGCCCAAAATATGAATAAAATCATGCTGGAGCATAGCTAAAATATGCTAGAATGATGAGCCAAAACATCATGCATACAAAGTTAATAAGCAGGATTTGTTCTACAAGTACATGAGCCACTCAAGAGACTACCAAACCAACTTTAGACAGAGTTATGAGATGTCAAATGATGGCCAAAAACCTACTGAAATGAAGCCAAGACATGCTAGCAAGACATGCTACTTTGATGAGCCACAAATGGGATTACACTACACAAACAAGATGCATGCCCAAGGTGACCAAACCAAAAATAGATAGAGTTAGGCCAGGCGCTAAAAGTCACAAAAAATTGCCTGAACTAAGCCTCAAAAGTATAGAGATACATGCTCATTTGATAGGTGAATAATATAAGCAAACAAAACAAGAAGAGAGGGGGATCACCCCCTCTGATTTAGGACCTCAAAACCACATGCCTACCACAAAAAATCCACTAGATTTCAGTGGCTAAAAGGCCAAACAAAGACTAACCCAAAGGCCTTAAGGCATGGCACAAAACAAGGCCAAACAAGGTACACAAGAGGGTAGAACACCCTATACACCAAAGAGGCCTTAAACAACCATCTAAAGCACTTAAAAACAGAACTTTTTTCAGTTGAAATCAAGGCCTAAAACAATATGCAAGGATGGCCAAAATAGGATAAAAATAAAGTCTTAAATGGGGAAAACACTCACCCTTGAAGCACAACTTCAAAACCAGCAATCTCAGCAGCCAAAAACTCACTTTCAGAGCTCAAACAACACTCCCGAGAACCTCAGCTCAAAGATGTTGGTGTATCACTATGTGTTGTTGTGCAAAAGTGAGAGGAAAACACACTTTGGGACACCATTCAGTACAATATATATAGAGAGAGAGAGAGAGAGAGTGTGTGTGTGAGAAATAGAGAGATATAGCTTCTCTAAAAATACTCCAACCTCTATTGGAGAGGAGAAACCTCTCCTTTTATAGAGGAATGCAATGCAAAGCTTGTTCAACAAGCTTGGAAAGGGCTTCATCCCTCCATATGAAGGAGGGATGAGTGGAAACCAGCTGGCTCAAAAGATCTGAAGTGAAATCTGCTGAGACAATGCATTCTGCCGGCCATCGGTGGTGGCCGGCAGTGCCTCATTGATGGCTGGCAGGCTTCATCAATGGCAGGCAAGGAGAAAACCATGGCCGGCAGGGCCAAAATGTGGTCGGCAGTGCCTCACAAGAAGCATGAAGAAAGGGCCAACACATGGTCCAAAAATGAAACAGAAAGAATATAGGGTTTGGAAAGCTCAAACCTGTGACATTCTGCCGCGAACTCGAATACTCAATGAGCAATCGAACTTGTTATTGGATGTACCTGCAAGCATATCCAAGTCTTGAGGACGGTCAAAAATGGGGTGTCTACATTTGTCCCCTAACAAGATCTTTGGATCTGTAAAGCCACCTAACGCGAGTCCAGAGCGCTTGGGGGATATCCGAACTGTCCAAAGCAATTATGATAAACTACCTAGAAAAAATAAATAAAGCAAAAGGAAAGCAAAAATCAAAAACCGCACAGCACCTCAGCTCAGATGTGAATAACACATAGATGTAATCAAAGCTGTAGGACTGCACTCAACATTGAATTCTGCCCCGAAAACTGACACCCAACTTGCAATTGATACACACGTTCCCGTACAGTTTCACTGTAAAGCATATACCAAGTAAGTGAGATCCAAAACACCCCTATAAGGAGGCAGGGTTACCCTGTCCTAGTTTCGTCAGGAATTGGGGTTCACTACTCAAACAATGCGGTTTCACACAATCCGGCATTCGGGTAATCATCCTATCCTAGTTTGGATTAGTCTCTATGGCTTTCGATATGAAACTAGGCCAAATGGTAAAAAAAAAAAAAGGGTACCTCAGCAAGACTACCAATATAACTCTCACTCCTAACACGAAAAAGTGAAAGAAGGATCAAACGGTACAGTAGTAGTCCAGATCTAAGGGTCGTGTTCCAATCTAGGCAGAGCCTGTGACCGGTCAGCCTTTTGGCGAGCTTTTCAAACAAGCCTCCGGCAAACTGTCCAGGAATAGCAAATGGCTAACACAGTGACTTAAAATGAACCAATGCAAATGCAATGCAAAAAAACATATAAATGTAGATAAAACTTCATATCATGAGTTCGAGTCACATTCTCTAATTCCCCAGCGGAGTCGCTAGAAACTGTAGCTCGACTTTTTCACGCCCCCTTTCGGAAGTTCGAAATAAGCCCTACAGTTCAGACTCTCGCGGTTTTGAATCTAATCTCACAAGTGCAATATGAAATTGATAATCACCAAAGAGTCCAAATCTGACAAATCTTTTAGAAAATCAATTTTGAATCAAATTGCCAAAAATGGACTGCTTTGCCAAATACAGAGTTGCCACCTAAATTTTTTTTTTGTTGAGAAATTTAGGAAACCCATGACTCGTGTCAAAGGCCACGTGTTCGTCATCAGCAAGATTGTCTTGGCTCGGGAACTTAGGTATGAGAGGGGAAGGTCATGAATTGAGCCACCTTGCTCGCCCGATCAAAGATCGGCCTCTACTAATCATGATATGATTTTTATCAATATTATATGCTCTTGGTCCGGTTAATTAGGCTAGCATTTACTATGTGATGCGCGCGCACACAAGGTGTAGACTAGTTTGCCCGAATTGGAACAATTCAATTTCATGTTGGTTTTTAAAAATGGTTTGATTTTGCCACTTAACAAAGTGGGCTTAAAGTTTGCGAATTTGCCACTTGACAAAGTGGGCTTAAACGTACATTCATTGAATCATTCCAATTCAAGCAACAAGCCTTCATCCACAGGCACTCAAACAGTTCAAGAAGTAAGCACTTAGCCTCATGGCAAGCATGCTAGTCATAGCAATCACTCACAATCACGCAGGTATGCTGAAGCACTAAAAACTCACCTAGTACTCCAAGTTAAGATAAAACAAAACAGTTAGAAAAATATGCATGATTTCTAACTATACAAGATGGCTAATGCAACGCATGCAATAATGCAACTAAAATAGGCTTGGCTACTTAACATGTTATTTGCAACAATTTTTGTCATGACCCAAACCAGCCCCTAAAAGTTTGGACATGACCGCACTCACATGAGGCCCGAACTTAGTTACTTAACGGTACTTAACCTCAGGGGTGAAACAGAAGTGAAATAATAAAAGAACAAACATTCATTGAGCTGTGTTTAAATGCTAGGATCATGCTGCTTGGCATACAAATACAACATTCCGTGAAACGTTTCATAATACAGAATGTAAAGGAAAACAACTTGAAAGTTAAGCATCACCAACTTTTATACACATGCCCATTGTTCCCAAACTTACAACAAACATGTTATCTTGGGGATTGACCAAAATGAGACAAAAGAGTCACTCTGGACAACTAACAAAACAGGTTCAGCTATAGACTCCTGGCTAACCTAGGGTTTACCCGCAAGTGGGTTACCTACAAAACAACCAGGAAAGTAGAGTGAGCAAGGCTCGGTGAATGATAGCAATAAAAAAATTAAGAGTACGAACATGAGGCAATATTATGCATTCACAATTCATAATCTCACTCATTTTTCCCAGTTCTGAATGGCCTCGAGCCCATACTGAACAGAACGGCCTTAGGCCCATCAGAGTACAGAACGGCCTCAGACCCATCAAAATACAGAACAGCCTTAGGCCCATCAAAATGCAGAACGGCCTCAGGCCCATATTTTGTATATCAAGGTTTGATACATAATAGACATATCGGTTGTAACACATTGCACTCACATAAGTTTCCAAGATTTTCAATATTGTATCAATACCAAATGAGAATAAAGCACGATAATACGCTACTATCACTCATAGTGATGTGGGTGGATGCCGGTTCCTTCCTATGGATGCCCTACACCAAGCATATAAATCATTAATACATCACTTTTCTTTTCATTTCTGATTGTTTAATTCATTACGCTTCACGTAATTAAATGCATCGTGGAAGCATTAAACGGACATAACCATATTTTTAAGATGTCAGAAAGAGCGAGAGAAGATTGCGGAATTTTTCGGCTTGGGCCGCATGTGCGGAGGTCATCGTCGCACGTGTAGGAAGGTTGGCCGCACGTGCCTTTTTAGCAGAATGCTCCCAAATTCCTCCTCTGTTTTCCGCACGTGTGGCTGTGATCCCTGCACGTTCGGCCATGTGCCTCGCATATGTGGTTGGTTACTCTATTTTTCAGTCTGGGCTTCAATCAATCTAAGGCACAAGGGGATGGTCACAAAGCCAAAATCAGGGTAGTTTTACACTAATAAAAATATAACATAGAAGCATATGAACATGTATTCTAGCCTTTGATCTTTATCCAACGAATTTTCCATGATTCCCCTAATTTCATTATATACATATTCATATATATAGCCAATTCCACATGAGTCAAGCACAACTAAAGAATGAGGTTAGGCATAATTCTCTCAATTCCAAGAAATTGAACATGATATTGGGAGATCAAGACTCTCAACACACACACTTCCTTGAAACACTTAATTATTTGTGAGTCTTGGTCATTCACAATAGTAACCCTAGGACATATGGATGAATACCTCTTCCCAAGGTTTTATTCCAACTAAGTAAAGAGAAATTGAGAGCTTGCTAGTGATTACTCACCTTAAGTGTGAATTCCTTAGTTCCCTCTAGCAATTTCTTGAATCTCCAAACTTGCTTGATTTCCTACTCCCTCTCTCTCTTTTTCTCTCTTCGAACTTCTCTACCAGGAAATGTAGAGTTGCTCCACTAAGTCCCCCAAGGTCACATAAATATCTTATACCACTAAAACCCTTTATTTAAGTTAGTGGATCCAAACTACATCAATTAATTCATTCCGAATCAAATTTTTGCAACAATCAACATTATGTCTTAAAAATTATGCCAACCATGAATATAAAATCAATCCCAGGTTATCACACCTCTAAGGCTTCCAATTTCCAATCCAAATGCCTCGGATTTTTAACAGATTTCCAATAACCAACATATATACTACTATCATTAATTAATTCACACGTAAAAACATAGCTCTGCATGGAATTTCACATTAGATAAATAATTATTCAAATAACTAAATAAAAGTAGTGCATATAAGAGGGTCGGGTTATTACAATTTCATAGCATGCATTTAAACACGTACTCAAAGAGGTATTGAAACGATAATGCAGTTAGAATAATGAACTGAGCCTCGGTGCAAGTAAGACAAATGAATGGATGAAAACATGCGATATGTTAACTGAAACGTGATGCCCCTAATCTAACCATCAAAGGCGGATAAATAAAAAAGAGAAAGACATGGGGTTGGAAGACGTACACATTATTACAACGTCAATGCCCTCGTGCAAGAGGGTCCGAATGAATAAACTAGCTAAGCTAAACTACTTAACTAATTATTACAAAACTTGAATAAAATAGCTAACTATCTAAGCTAATTGATTAATTATTACAACAAATTAATTAACTAATTAAGTACAAAGCAACTAACTAAACTAGTTAACTAATTAATTACAACATGAATTAATTAACTAAATCACTCATCTAATTAAATAATTACAACACTTTTAATTAGATACAACTTAACTAACTAATCAATAACTAAACTAGTTAACTAGTCCCGGGAACGAGGAAGGCCCAATGTATGCTCAATTTTCACCCGAAGAACGTCCACTGTTTGCTCCTAAAAGCCTCTGTTGCACAACCCTTGCACTGGTTTTCCTCTTCCAGGTCAACTCTACTTTGCTTCACAAACATTCTGCTCAAAATTCACTGGTGGCCAGCAGGCCAGAAGTGGTAGCCAGTCGGCCACTAGTAGGGGGTTGTCGTCCAACACTGATGACCTGCCGGCCAGAAACAGTAGCCAGCTGGCCATTGATGATGTACCATTTTTTGCTACAACAAAGGGAAAACAGAGCAAAGAGAGGGTATTTTCACAGGTTGTTTGTACTATGTATCCCTCCTTATCATCAAACCATGCTCAAATAAGTGATACACTTGGTTCAAAGACCATCAATCATGCAATTTCATTACATGATGTCTAAAGAACCAAGGTGTACAAGTTTAATAAATGCGCAAACAAGACTCACAACTTTCACCCTATCATGCATGATTAAGGGCAATGGAGACCTAGGAAACTTGGCACGTTTCATCACGTTGAGTATGAAATGCCCCAATTTTCCTTGTGTTCAATTAACGTCCGATTGAACACACCAAAACACTATCAAACTCTTGTCATTGCACAAATTTAGTTTCCATTTTTGTTTACCTATTTTAACTTACCAATCATTCTTTAACCAATTAAGTCCACTAGTGAGTTAAGTCCTCTAAAAGAGACAGAAGTGTCAAACAAGGGGTAGTTTAAGGCAAGAGAGAGGTGTCATGTTGTTGATAATGAACCCCCAAAAGAGGATTGAACCATTAAGCATGGACCTCAATCTCAAGCTTACATAATCCCAAGATTGAAACAACCCTCAAAGCAAACAAAGAGTCAAGAAATGAGGGAGGTTGCAGAGATTATGTTTGCTGAAATTACGTAAAAAAAAAGCACTAAAACAATGCAATCAACTCATACAAGTAGTGTTTAAAGGCCTAAAACACCAAGCTTGTGAGGACACTTACACTAGAAGCATGCAAAACAAGACTCAAATGCAACAACCAGCCAAAAATAGAGGCAAAATAGTCTAAAATAGAGCTTAAGGCCTCGTTTGGCAAGTGGCTATTTTAGTCAAAAAAATCAAAATATCATTAAAAAAAAACCAAAAAGCCAACCACTCTTTTCAAAAAATCAAAGATTCCCTTTTCTCTATACTTTTTGCACATCTTTTCGTAAAAAGCCAAAAAGTCATCCCAAACATACTAGTTTTTTTACATCACATTTTAGCCAAAAAGTTACTAAAAAAGCCTGTTCCCAAACGAGGCCTAAAACATGCTGGAATTAAGCTATAAAAGGCTAGAAAATTAAGCTAACACACAGAGCTAACTAGGCTAGCAAACAAAACACAATGAAGGGAGGCTAACCCCTCAAATTTAGACTTTAAAAGATGATTTTCACCACTGAAAATACTCTAACATTCAGTGTTCAAAAGCCCCCAAAAAAATGGTTTGAAAGTGGGAAACAAAGGTGCAAAGGCCTTACAAACAAGGAATAAAGAAGGGTGAGCCACCCCCTAACCTTAAATGGCCTAAAACCACCAATTTTAGCCCACCAAAACAAAGTTTTTTATAGCCCAAAAACAGCCCAAAATCAGTGGGAAAAGATAGAAAAATAAGTATACAAAGCAAGGTCAAAAGGGCCAGTGTTATACCTCTTGAAGCAAAGATCAATTCTAGACAACAATTCAAGCCAAAACCAACTTCATGAGCTCCAAGAAGGCTTCAAGGGACCTCAGTCCAAAGGTGATAAACTTTGATTAAGGAGGTGTAGGAAAAAGTGTAGTGTATGTAGGCTAATGTGCACAAATTTGCAAGAGAGAGAGAGAGAGAGAGAGAGAGAGAGAGAGAGAGAGAGAAATATATATATATATAGAGATAATATTTGCTCCAAAAATTCCAACCCTTAAAAATGGGGGAGGAGACCCCCTATATATAGAAAAAATGCATTTGGCTGAGATATATCCCTCCATATACGTGTAGGGAGATGCAACCAATTGTGCCAACAGCTGGCACAACTGTCAACAAAATATCTAAAAAAAGACACTGATGGCTAGTAGGCCACACCATTGGCCGGTAGGGCACAATTGGTGGCCGACAGTCCACCAGAAGAGGCCTACAAGTCCCAAGGTCTTGAGGTTTGAAGCACCAAGGTTTTGGTCCAAAACAAGGCATAGAACGGATAGGGTTTAAAGACTCAAAGACAAAGCATTCAGCCGAGGACTTCGAGCACTAAAACAAGCACATGCAATCATAATCATCTAGTGCACAATCGATGACATCCAAGTCTTGAGGACGGTAAAAAATGGGGTGTCTACAGTTGCCCCTCTTTGACAGAACTTGAAATTCATAAAATGACGTGAGTGAATGTCAAAGCTCGAAGACAACCCATTTTGACAAGGCAAAAAGACTTGGACAAACAAACAAGACAGAAAATAAATGGTTGCACCTGCAGGCTGCCTACGTATCCCTTTGCAAGGAATCAAACCAGCGTAGTTTTGGGGCGATGCAAATGATATGCATACAAAGCAATTTGAAGGTTGGACTTACACGCTTCGCGAAGTCGACCATGTTGAAAACTCATGATCATGCGAGATGATGTATTTAGCAATAACAAATGTGATAAGCAAGAATGAATACAATAAACAAGATAACAACATATGAATGAGCAGCTTCAAGCTTAAAACCAACACAGGTTTTCATACAAGAGATAAAACACACTCTAACCTTGTCAAAATAAGAGGCGAGGAAAGAAACACCGCTTAAGAAACTTAAAATTGCCTAGGGCCGCGTTTCACTCGTCCTGAGAAACAAGGAAGACCGCTTGGGTCCATGTTTCACGCGTTCTGAGACACAACACAAAAACCGCTCGGGCTCGGGCTTCGCACGCCCCAAAATGAAACCTGCCCAGGGCCGCGTTTCACGCATTCTGAGATAAACAACCGCTTAGGGTCATGTTTCACACATCTCAAGATGAAACCTGTCCAAGGCCACATTTTACGCATCCTGAGATAAACAACCACTCGGGGCTGTGTTTCGCACGTCCCGAGATGAAACTGGCCCAGGGCTACATTTCACGCGTCCTGAGGTAAACAACCACTCAGGGCTGTGTTTCACACGTCTCAAGAAACAAGAGAGTGGTGTGCGATAGATATACGAAGGTAAACAAGGGCAATAGACGCACAAAATGAACAAGTGTGATAGATACACAAAATTAAGGTGCAGGTTCTCATACCGAGATACGAATGAATTTATCCAAAACTCCTCCGAATGAATCATACTTATAATATCGTTTGCCGGTTAGTATGCAATAGATGCACAAAGTGTATAAGTACGATAGATGTACAACATGTATGAGTGCGATAGATGCACAACATGTATGAGTGTGATAGAAGCACAAAGTGTATCAGCCATACATACAATATCCTTTGTCTGTGTTGACGAAAGAAGAAAGTAAAGAGCTTAACAAGTACGATATAGTGAAAATACATGTTCTATGCACAATAAACAACCGAGATACAATGTTAATTGAAGACATATTTTATGCGTGAAACGAGATGCATATCCTACGCGTGACTCATAACATGATGCAAGACGCACATACTGGATACATATATGGAGTGAAATGCATATTCTAAGCAGCAACATGAAATGCATATTCTATGCAACAATAGAGAATGAAGGCAAAACAAATAAAGGCGACATTCGATGTCACCTTCCAATTTACCTCTCGGAGGAATTACAATGTGTTTAAAAAGGATACACCTCATTCATGTTGACAAGCAATAAACATCGTTGTGATCAAAAACACAATTTTGAGCTTCCGTAGAGACAATCTGAACACAACAACGAACTTTCCTTGCAATTCTTGGGAAACAAAGACACAAAATAGCATTAGGACTTAGATGGAGGCCGTAGACCACCTGCCGGCCACTGGAGGGGATTGCCGGCCAGCTGCCAGCCTTGAAGTACTATTGCCGGCCACCCGTGGCAGATTGAGGGATTTTTGGACATTTTGTCATAGGTCATTAAGTATAGGGCTTGGGGCCTCATTTCCTCACAACTATACATCCGAAATTCTTTCCTCTCTCTCTCTAGGTACTTTTTCTCTCTAGATTCGGGCTTTCTATGCATTTTCTAACACCCCACGCAAAGTTTATTCGCTAAACCCTCTTTGTTTCCTCCGTTTTGAACTGATTGAAATTTGATTTCGATGCTTTTTCTTGGAGTTTCACCACTTGAGGCTTGTTCCCTCAAGTTTCTCTCGGGTTTTATGCCTTTTCCCAGGCTTTGACTTTTTCTTTCATTTTCTCTCTCCTAGGGTTGACTTTTTCCAAGTTTGCCCTTTTTTCTCCATTTTTCTTCATTTTCGACCACTTTCTCATCTTCTTTCCAAATGGTGGATGATCTACCCCATGATGGAGCTGCCCTTGAGATTCCACTCCAATTATCCCCTTCGGTAGAGATAGAGGTAGATTTTACTCCTGAGCTTGAGCCCAAGATATTACCGCTGGGAGTATGCCCCTTCGATCTGGCGACATACCATCCCTAGACATGTGTATTGCCACCCGAGGGTATTAGGCATTTCAGAGAGTTTGTGCGACGCGCGCCGGGGGACCTCTTGCTGTGGAAGCCAGACTCCTATTTGTCCCACAGCACCACCGAGGTATACACTGTATTCTCTTGCTTTCTTCACTTTACATTGCATTTCTTGCTTATTGCTGCATTTCTTGCCCTAATCACATTGTTGCATTGTATTTTTGACACTGCCTTTCATCTGCCTGTTCTCATATCACTGTATATCACTGTTCTGATCACATGAGGACTCTCGCTCCATCAGGGGCTACGGAGCCACGATAACGAGGGACTGGTATCTGGAGCTCCCTGTCGGTGTACGCTACATCATCGATGAGGCTAGCTTTGGCCTATTCTACACTGGGCTATCATGCCACATTGCAAGTCGACCACTTCTTGGCGCATTGGTGGAGCAGTGGTGGGATACCATCGACTCCTTCCACTTCTCTACTACTGGGGAGATGACAATGACTCCCTATGACTTCTCTATGCTCATGGGTATAGAAGTAAGGGGTGATCCGATCCCTTATGACATGGATATGGGCGAGTGGGAGGCCGCCTGACTACATTTGCTGGGAGCATGCCCACCTCTCTTCAGACCGGTCATGGCCCAATACAGCTAGTTCACCGAGCACTTTCGAAGGAGAGAGCCAGAGACCCTAGAGGAGACTGAGCATTACGCCTGGGGCTTTTTGATGTTTATCTTTGGTACCACCTTGTTTGCAAACAAGCGGAACACCATAGGGTTGTATCTACTGAGCGCTCTGGTGACCCTACCTCAGGTCTGGCTCTATGATTGGGGAGGAGCTGGCCTCACCACACTATATGGCTACATAAGCTCGACATCTCGCAGGAGGGGAGACAGGGCTGGAGGCTATTGGAGAGCCTAGGAGGTACACTTTACATTTCTGCTTTACATTTTCTATCTTCTATCTCTGTACTTTCCACTTTGCACTTTCTGTACACTGTATACTACATTCTTTACATCTATACATTATGCTTTCTATATTGCACATTTTGCATCATTTATATTTATACACTGTATTTATGTATTCTACACTCTACATTCTCGGTATCTGTACTTTCTGTACACTGTACTATACATTCTGCATTCTAAATTCTCTGTATCTGTACTTTGTATACTCACTGTTGCCTTTTCCTTGTAGCTTTAGGTATATGCGTATTTCTCGACCCTTACTCCGGAGCCAGAGAAGAAGATTCCTCCCGTTGTGTCGTATTCTCATTGGTATGATGGCAAATGCCTACGTAGGACCCGGGAGACCTTCTCATTCTTCCGCCGGTACTTTGACACAATGACTGCAGAGGAGGTAACCCAAAACTCACAGTTATTTTTTCTTTATCAACAACTAGCAACGACTAACAATCTGTATATTCCCTGTTTGCAGATCACTTGGCAGCCTTAGGCAACGATGCTGGCTGGAGTTAGGAACCAGTACGCCAGAGCCTGGGGGGCCTCCCATTTTTGGCTTCTGCTGGAGGGCCCAGTTTGTCGAGCCTGGTTTCTAGGCGAGCGGTTCGTGCACCAGACTATGGGTTTACTTGAACTGGTAGTTCCCATGACGCCCCCAGCATCTATGATGACTACAGAGAGCCTCTCCTTCCAGGAGATGATTCAGTTCACCCGGAGCTTGGAAGCTGACTACTTCCTCAGGGAGGGAGATTATTCAACATTCATCTAAACACATCTCATGCCTCCCTTGACGGGTGCTTGTGAAGGTAGAGCAGAAGGTGCCCCCATGGCTGGTAAGACTCAAGCGACGAGGGCCAAGATTGGAGGGGTTCTTCCCCCTAAACAGGCTACCGGTTGGCCAGAGATCCGACCATGCTGACATGCTGGAGGCCGATTGGGATGTCCTACTAGATTCTGATCTAGCAGGCAGAGGCCAGGCATAGATACGTCTGAGCTCACGACGCATCTCCGGTATGTACCACATTTTCTCCAGCTTTCCATTTTCTTTCTGATATTTGTTCCTTCCGGATACTGATCATGACCCGAACCCGCCCCCGTGGGTTAAGGACATAACCGACCAGCAATCATGATATTACCTACGGCCTTGAACCAAACCAAAGGTATTTTAATAGAGTTAACGGGGGCCAAAATGGAAGCAATTTAAAACTTTGTCCATAGAGCTGTGCTTACATGGCACATCATAACAAAACATACATATGTACATTAATAACTCACAACAGAAGTACAGTACCATAAAGTTTTGTACAGACAGGATCATCCAAAACTTAGTCAACCCATGAAAACTATATACAGACAAGTTCAAAGACTTCGCCAACATGACAACATAAAACAAAATGACAAAAAGGCGAAGACGAGTCTCGTGCGTGAGACGTAAGGGCTGACTCTTCAAAATCTTTGTTATTCCACACGTACTTCACTGGGGCTAGGTTTGGACTTCTCTTGGCTCACCTACAAGCACATGAATGAGTGTGAGCGATAGCCCAGTGAATAATATCAAATAAAGGAGTTATACAAATGGTACGTAGAACAACATGCTTCAAATGGCCTTGGGCCCAATTCATCTTTCTATTAACATATATATATACACAATTTAAGTCAAGTGACTGTGGTTCCAAACATACTGGCCTTTGGCCCATTTACCTTCCATTTGTCAAACTGGCCTTTGGCCTATTCAGATTTTCATATCAAACTGGCCTTTGGCCTATTCATTCATATCAAACTGGCCTCTGGCCCATTCATTGATGTCAAACTGGCCTCTGGCCCTTTCATTGATGTCAAACTGGCCTCTAGCCCATTCATTGTGTGATACCCCTGTTCCGTAATATATTAATTGGTCCTTAACATGAATGTGATTATGTGTTTTGTTATGATTTTGTGTGCCATTATGTGAAAATATGTGGTTTTGAATTTCTATCTGTTCACCGTAGGAATATCTGTTTGATTATTTGCTTTGGAAATTAAATTGAGGGCCTTATAGGCCACAAAACCCGAAATTGATTACGCCATTGTGGTTGGCATAATTTTTAGAGCCTACGGTGAAATTTAATTGAAAAATTGATTCAGGTCAGATTAAATCGATTAAATTGGTGGATTAGTACCAAATTGCCTTATTATTATATTGACTTAGTGGGACTTGATGTATTTGAGCACTACACCTCATTTCTCTGATTTAGCTCATTTTGACTGATTCTTGGACTCAATTTGAGAGAGAGAGCCGACTATAGAGAGGGAGAAAGAGGGATTGTGCAATTGTGGTCTTGAAACTTGGAGGTTGGAAGTCTAATTCATAATTTAATCATAGATTGTGAGAATCAAGCTCCTAGGTGAGTAATTCTTGGATTATAGTTTGTAATTTTTGTGTGCTCAAACTAATTTGGTGATTAAGAGTAAGATTGAAATGAAATTGGGTTGTATTTGTTGAATTGAAGCTTAATATGTGCATGCATGTAGGAAATCACCTTGATATTGCATGTTTGAGCACAAATGTATATAATCCATGTGAAATGTTAAAGGAAACTCATGTCTTGATCACCCTTTGTGTTATCTAAGTAGAGAATGTGGCTAATTCATCACATGCATGTACAATTTGAGAAGATATGAGCTTGAATGCATGAGTTTGTTATGTTGATGTTGAGTTTGACATATTTTGGGACATGCATGTGGATAAATCAAGAAATTGAGCTCCATAATGTTATAATCTTGCATTGGTGCCATGTTAGTATGTGTATATTTGAGATTTGAGACATAACATGTATGTTTTGTTGGTTGAAATTCGAATTGGAGCTCAAGAACTCAATTTGGAAAACCCAGATTTTTTATGTCCGCTCGAGCGGAGGAATAGACGCTCGAGCGGGAAAATCGTGCTCCTATCACTTTTGCAGAGTTGGATATCTGCTCGAGTGCGATATCTCACGCTCGAGCGGGGAGCTTTTGTGGACAGGCCTTCCGCTCGAGCGCACTATTCCACGCTCGAGCTCATTTTTCATGCAACCAGTACTTTTGCAGGCTTAAGGGTCCACTCGAGCGAGGACCCTGTTTTCTGAAATTCTATTTTTGCATTCTGTGTTCTGTTTTCCGTTCTCTTTCACTTGTAAGCACTCTTAGGCATATGTTAAGCATCGTAAATGAGTTAATGAGATGGGAATAAAGCCTAATGAGGAACATGTGAATTAAAGAACAGATTAAACTGTTGGTGACCCTTTTGTGTTCATGAAATGTGTAGGGTCAAGCTCCGGGGCAAATTCACAAGCCTATCACTGTGAGTAATATCGATATTCGAATGCTTGCGAATGTCCAATTGTTTATTCCCTTATAAGCTTTATGAGTTGCTAATTGGGATTGTGGACAAAAGTCTGACATGAATAAATGAATGGACCGAAAGTCGTTTTGATATAAATGAATGGACCGAAGGTTGTTTTAACATATATGAATGGACCAAAGGTCGTTTTGACATATATGAATGGACCAAAGGTCGTTTTGACTTATATGGATGGACCGAAGGTCGTTTTGACATGAATGAGTGGACCGAAGGCCGTTTTGACATGAATGAGTGGGCCGAAGGCCGTTTGACAAGAATGAACAGGCCGAAGGCCGTTTTGACATAAATGATCGGGCCGAAGGCCGTTTTGACATAAATGAGCGGGCTGAAGACCATTTTGACATAAATGAGTGGGCCGAAGGCTGTTTTGACATGAATGGAAACCTGAATGGGCCAAAGGCCAGAATCTTGAAATTACAAGTCACTTGATTTGAAATTCGTATAGTTATACATCTGTTAAATAGAAATATGAATTGGGCCCAAGGCCGTTTGGAACCTGTTGTTCTACATTGATATGTAACTTCTGTATTTGATATTATTCACTGGGCTATCGCTTACGCTCATTCATGTATTTGTAGGTAAGCCAAGAGAAGTCCAAACCCGGCCCCAGTGAAGTCTGCCATGAACAACACGAGTTTTGGAGAGTCAGCCTTGTGTCTCATGCACGAGACCCATCCTTGCCATGTTGTTATGCATTTATGTTTTGTTTTGTTGGCAAGGACTTTGTATATATTTGTATATAGTCTGTTGTGGGTTGGCTCAGCTTAGATGATCCTGTCTGTAAAGAAGTTTTACTACTATACTTTTGATGTGGGTTATTAACGTATATGAGCATGGTTTGTTGATGTGGATATAAGCACGGCTCTATGGACAAAGTTTTAAATTTTTGCTTCCGTTTGGCCCCTTTACTCTGACGAGTTATGTCTGTTTTGGTCTGAGGCCGTAGGTAATCACAGGTTTGAGTCAACTTCTCTAAACTCATGAGTGTAGTCAAAACGAGATATCATGAGTTCGAGTCAACTTCTCTAAACTCCCCAGCAGAGTCGCCAGAAACTGTAGACGTGCCCTTGGGCCCTACTACAGTTCGGACTCAATTTGTGTCATGGTTCTTAATCTAAACCACAAAGTCCAAATCCGGCAAATCGTTTTGAGAAAAACAAATTTTGAAAGAAGTGCCAAACATGGACTGCTTTGCCAGATACAGAGTCGCCACCTAAATTTTTTTTTTTATGGGGAAATTTAGGAAACCCTGACTCGGTGGCAAAGGCCACGTGTCCATCATCACCAAAGTTGCCTCGGCTCGGGAACTTGGGTACGATTGGGGAAGGTCAGCTATGAGCACCCCCTCTCGCCCGATCCGAAGATCGGCCTCTATTAACCATGATATCCAATTTTGAAAACATTATGTGTTCTTGTTCCGGTTATTAGCCTAGAATTACTATGTTATGCGCACAGCAAACAAGTATGGACTAGATCGCCTAATTTGGAACAAAACATTGCATATCCATTTGTTTGGAAAACGCTTTGGAATTTGCTACTCGCAAGTAGACTAAAATACGGATTTCAACGAGTTGTTCCAACTCAAACAATCCAACCTTCACCCACAGGCATTCAGGCAGTTATATCACATAAGCAGCTAGCCTCATGGTAATCATGCTATCATGGCAACACTCTCACTCATGCAAGGATGCTAAAACATAAATGCTTTACCGAGTACTCCAAGCCAAAACAGAAACTAGTTAGTAATCATATGCATGATCCTAGTACATATTGAGATGGCTAATGCAACACACGCAAGGTGCAACTACAATAGGCTCGGCTAATCTAAGAATGACATGTGAGATGCTACAAATAACACGTATTCAATTTGGAATTTGAAATATAATGCAGCTAGAATGATGCGCCGAGCCTAGTGCATGCAAAACAGATGAATGGATGCAAACATGCTATCATACTGTATGCTAATTTAAATATGCCCTAGTCTACCATCATAAGCGGGTAAATAAAAGGGAAGAAAGACGTGGGGTTGGAAGACATGCACACACTCACACACACTTATTATACAATTGCCCTCGCTTGGAGAGTCTGAATAAATATTACACAACCGAATAAATAATTAACTACTTAGTTAAATATTACAGAACTCCTATTTAATTAACGAATTACATATAGAATTAAAATAGCTACAGCCCCGCCTTCAAAATGTTTGGATGATGCATGCTTGACTCGTTTCGCCCGGAAACTCGCTGCCATATCACTACTGCCTCTGTTAACACTGCCTTGCTCCTCTGAGGAATGCCAAAGTCCAAGGGTATGCTCTTTGGATGTTGAGGGATACCACCAACCAAGTAGAAACACCACCGGCTGAAGGGGATGGTCACCGGCCACTGAAAAATCTATCGGCCAAAAATTCCTGGCCGGTCGGCACTTTATTTAGCCGATCGGCCAAAACTTTCTGCAGAACCTGCAGTTGACAGTAGCAGAGGGCAAGCAGTGTATGGCATGGAATTTTCAAGCAAATGTAAGCATGGTCACACTCCCTATCATGCAATGGACTCAAAGGAGCATGACCCTCGACCCTCGGGCCATCAATCGCACATTTTGATGCATGATGGCCTAAGAGGCCAAGTTTGCAATTTCAATGTAGATGCATGCACAAAAACAAATGAATGCCTTATGCCCTATCATATTGAGGTCAAGGGTATTGGTGACTGAAGAGTGAGGCGTGTTTCGTCACTTTGAGTACGAACACACCTCATTCCTTAAGTTTGGTTTGACACCCCAAACCAAACAAATGCAATGCATATATGCCATGTACAATGCAAAGTAATGCAACTCATGCAATGCAATATGACCATGCTAAGCTAGACTAATGCAATACGAACATGTCAAGCATGTGACAAGCATATGAAATGCAATTAGCTAAACACTATGTAAACATGCAAGTATGATGCAATGCAAGCATGAAACCAAAGCAATGCAACATGATCATGCAATGGTGGACCTAAACTACAAAGGGGCAGACCTCAGCCCACCCCAAAACAATGGCCAAAAGTGTCCAAAATGATGGACTAATACTCATGCAAACATACATGCCAATAGGCCCAAGACTAAGGCACAAAAGAGAAGGCATTCTATTACAACTACCCCAACCACTCATGGCATAAACTTCTCAATACAAAGCAGGGTTTCAACATGCAAAAAGAGCCCCCCAAACCCATTGATATGGCATTTCCAAAGACTTAAACACGAGGCATGCTCAATGACCTATTCCTAGGCATGAAATGGCAACTCTTCAAGGCATGAAAGAGATGATAAATGTAGGCATACAAGCATGGATTAGGGACTAAAATATCATGACAAAGGATTCCAAAGCACTCAAATGACCCAATTAAAACATGCTCATGACTCACACCTTCAAGGCTCGCAAGCCAAAATGCAAAGAGGCTACCCTAAACATGGCAAATATGATCAAACCAGCACCTAACAGTCCTTAAGCATGGCAAGATATGACCAAGAACTTCACAAAGCAAGGTCAATACATGAGGGCATGGTAGGCTACATGCATGATGCATTTCTAGGCCAAATAAGGGAATACAAAGCAAGTATATTAAGCATCCAAGGGGTTATGAATCTGACCAAAAACAGAGGCATAATATGACCCAACAACACCCAAAAAACCTCTGAAATGAAACCAAGAACAACTAATCATGCACGCTACCCTTAAGAGCCAAAACATGCACAAATGAAACACAAAGGGGAGAGGGGTGTCCCTCCCCTATTCAGAACCTCAAACCCTCTTCTTCACAACTGAAAATCCACTGGATTTCAGTGGTGAGAAGACCAATACACAAGAGTAACCAACACTTAACAAAAAGAGCTCCAAAAGGGCCAAACAAGGCCTAAGAGGGGGAGATCGACTCCGAACAACAAAACAACCTTAATGAAGTATCTCAAGCATGCAAATATAAAACTTTTTTTAGTTATACATAAAGCTTAAATCAGTATGGAAGATAGGAAAAAATCTAGTGCAAGATTAGGGAATCTAAAGTGAAAAGATTACCCTTGAAGAACCCTTGATGAACAGCAAGGCCAGCCACCTTCCTCTGGTCAAAATCAGTCCAAAAACTCAAAAACAAGCCCTCAAAGCCTCTCAAGGTCGAAGTATGGTGTAATGGTGTGTGTATTAGTGCAAAACCAAGGTCAAAACACACTTTTTGGGCTTCCAAACACACACAAAGGATGAGAGAGAGAGAGAGGGATGTAGAGAGAGAGAGAGTATATGACAGATGTATATACGTATAAGCTCTGGTTTTTTGTTCTAAACCTAACAATGGAGAAGGAGGAGGCCTTATATAGGCAAGGCCAAAGCTTGAAGCTTCTCAAAGAAGCTAAACAAGAAAGGGTCAAAGGGGGCAAGAAGGTTAAGGCTTCTGGAGGAAGCTAAGACTGCTGGCAAGCTTCTTGAGGAAGCTTTGACAAGGGGTCAGGCTTCCTCAAGAAGCTTTGACCAAAAGGGTGCAAAAGGGGCAAAACAGCCACATGCATGCCCCGGGGCAGGTTTGGTGCATTCCAGCTGGCACAGCTGGCATGCACCATGCCTGGAAAAGGTAAAAAGGTGCTACCGGCCAGAAAATGAGGTCACCGGCCAAACAGATGGCCGGCCGGCCACACTGAATGCCGACCGGCCAATGGTATACTCCACAAATGGCTGATAGCCTCAACACATGGCCGGTGGGTGCCAGGGGTAGCTAACAAGCTACTTTATACCCTTAGAAGCAAAAACACAAGTGTTTGGTGCAAAACCAAACACCGAATAGTCGAGTTGAGAGGTCCTGAGGCAAGGTGCGTAGCCGAGACCTCCGGGAACTCAAAACGAAACACAAACATCGATGATCACCGAGTGTTCAAACGGTGACGTCCAAGTCTTGAGGACGGTCAAAAATAGGGTGTCTACAATTGCCACTCTTTGACAGAACTCGAAAGTCATAACAATGACAAGAGTGATTGTCAATGCCCAGAGACGACCCATTTTTGACACGGCCGAAGACTTAGACAATGCATGCAAAAAAACCAAGATATGCGCCCGAAGGCAGGGACAAGATGTAAGACAATGCACAAAACCGAACATAACTTATGATCATGCAAAGAAAGCTATAACGAAGCATAACATGCGACAGTCCTAAGCTAGCATACACCAAACTACACTACAATGCAGAAAGAATGTAAGAGAATTATGTAATTCTCAATACATCTCACTCGGAGGATACAATACCTGTCTGGTTCGTCTGGTTACACCAGCCTCAAATGAATCGTGCATACAATATCGTGCCTAAAAAGAAAGCAATTTACCGGTACAAAATTGTTAGCAATATGCATAACATGCAATTGAAAGTGCGTGACAACGCAAAGCAAGTGGGAAGCATAACAATGCTGTGAAGGCACAAACATATGTAAGTAAAGGACACGCGACAATGTGTACAATGTGTAAGCAAAGCAATGCACGCATGCACGCAATGTGTATGAAAGGAATTTGAACACATATAAGTAAAGCAATGCACGCATGCACACAATGTGTATAGAAAGGGATTTGAACACATATAAGTAAAGCAATGCACGCATGCACGCGATGTGTATAAAAAGGGATTTGAACACATATAAGTAAAGCAATGCACGCATGCACGCGATGTGTATAAAAAGGGATTTGAACACATATAAGTAAAGCAATGCACGCAGGCACGCCATGTGTATAAAAAGGGATTTGAACACATATAAGTAAAGCAATGCATGCATGCACGCAATGTGTATAAAAAGGGATTTGAACACATATAAGTAAAGCAATGCACGCATGCACACAATGTGTATAAAAATTTGAAATATGGCAAAGACAAGTCATTCATGATATTGAAACGCAAAGTACTGCAACGCAGCATAATTGAAGCGATTTGTGGAGTTTGCAAGATACAAAAGGATACGAGAGGGGGTGGGGGGAATTCCTCGTACGTATGGAGCATCGCTTATAGCAGACCCAACTTGAGGTCAGCTCAGAGGTCTATGAATGCTTTGAAGGTGTACTTCCTTGCACTGCTTCAAGAATGAAGGTGCCAAACCATACAATTGATCAAACAAGAACGCGAGAGATGTATTGACCACAAGGGAGGGGCTACCAGTATCAACCCTGATACTTTGCTGCCTTACTCCTCTTTTCGCTTTACTTTCCTTTTTACTAGTAGGTTAAGCACATTGCACTGCCTCAGGCAGGTTTTACTTTGAAAGAAACTGTGTATGTTTGCAAAATACATGGTGGAAATGAAACAACTATTTTGTTCAAAAAGGTGTTGCACTTGCACATCCTATGCATTGCATTGCATGGCATCACATAACAATGTGAATGAAATCGTTTGAAAATAGAGCATTCGCATTGTAATAATAAGGCAGTGAACCAATTTACAACTCGATAAGAAAAATAGAGAGATTCGACATAACCAACCAAGCATGAGTACAACTCAATAAGCAAATTAGAGACTTGGAGAGAGTGACATACAACTCAATAAGCAAATGTACAACAACTCGATAAGCAAATAGGCGTAACTCTGCAAGAATCGATCACCGAAGGGCATTGGAGGTGGTGAAATTCCCCAATGCTCAGCATAAACAACTCAGAGAACAAGGAGGATGACCACCGGCTAGAGATAAAGGCCATCGGCCGTGAGAAATGGCCATCGGCCAGAAACATTGATCAATCGGCCAAAAGTGGTGGCTAGTCAGCACTATACTTGGCCAGCCGGCCATGAATTGCCAGAACCAGCAGAATGCTGACATCTGTCCTCCACTCAATCTTATCTCCTATGAAAAGGCCTCAGCTTCATAATTCTTCTCAATTCAACACTGATTTGCCCCAACTGGAAGCGCTTCTTGCCCAAAATCTCACAACTTGGATTAACAACTTGGATGGTTTGGAAAAGTTAAATTTCTGGGGTTTTGGCATAAACGCACTATTCACTTTGGGTCGTACCCCGCTGCACCTTTCGTTTCTCCACGGTGCAGCAAGGTTTTGGAATCCGGTGACACATGTTTTTCGCTTTGGCGGGCAAGAGGTATGTCCTACCTTTGAAGATTTTCAAGCTTTAATGGAGTCCGAGCGCAATGAAGAGATCCTGCCCCAACTTTGTTTTGGCCATGCCCAAGCCTTAGGACAAATGTGTGGGCTCTCAATACCCGACGCTCGATCTTTGATTTGCGACAGAATGCTAGATATTCCGAGTTTGATTTGCCGTTTTTCTGATACCGGCGACCATGGCGACCGTCATTGGCAAGGCTTTCAGCAACATGCACTTTGTTTGTGCATGCTATCTCATTTCTTACTTGCCTCGGGTTCCGGAGGATCTAGCGTCCGATTGATTGATGTTGCCCAAGGTTTGAAGGGAGGTAAGAGTTGCATCACCATGACTCTGGCTGGGACGTTGATGGGCTTAGATGCTTTCTATCGTCGCGAAACGGCCAAATTTGTGGGGAGTCCACTACTACTGCAGGTAAAGTTTCCCACCCAATCTCTCATATGTATTGCTCACATCACTCAGCCCTCAAGCTCGGTTTTCTCACAAAACCCCTTTCTTACTTTTCTCACATCGTACACCTCTCTATTCTTTATTCTCTTATTTTTCATCCCTTCCCAGGTGTGGTTGATGGACAAGTTGCAGGTTGTGGACTCTTGCCCAACATACTCAGTCCGCGGTTACTTCTTCAGACAATGCCTAGTCGACGCCCTTGATGAGGGTTGGTGGTTTGACTGGATGTGTAGCTTGTCCGCGGATCGTATTGCTTGGCGATGTCCTTGGCTTCATTTACCGACAATGAGCTACAACATGACTCGTCAACCTGGGATTCAGCTGATTGGCTTGACTCACTGTGTCTTCTATTTTCCGTTTCGGGTTCGGTGTCAGTTCGATCATGACCAGACTTGTCCCCCAGAAGAGGTAGAATATCCAGCTGCATTCTCGATCTGAGGCGCACAGCTTGCCCGGTATGTGACAGCATTGAGGACTAGGGAGCTCCAGACCCCCGCTCCCTCTTTCAGTTGCACTTTGTCTAATGAGTGCTTGGATTGGCTTAATGAAGAGGCACAGGTCGTGCCCAGCTTGGCATCGGAGGCTTCGACCAGCTCTAGGAGGGGGCGCAGGAACACCTGACTTATCTATGCCCCGGATTTATTGCTTTATTAGTACTTTCAAGTTTCCCTCATGAATGTAATAAAAAAAAAAAACAACTTCAATTTATATGCAAGTGCAGGAGAACTCTGTATTGAAATCAATGAAATTGAAGGTTGTGGTACTGAAAATTTCCCGTTTTGGTCCAGAAATGGTCTTAGTTGTAAAAAGATTACTTTGAACAAAGTCAACTTTTATTAAAACTTTTCAAAACTATTTTCGGTATGCATCAGAATTGGACACGCCTAGGATTTGTCACTAAGATGCACAACCCTGGATCCCAGCAACTGGAAAGTTGCCCCTAGTTTGAATAGTACCGCGGCACTGCAGAGCAACGGAAAGTTGCCCCTGTCTGAATAGCACTACACCAGAGATTACGATCAAATTCTTAAATGCTGAATAGACAAAGATGACCGAGCTAATCAAGTGGACAAAGTTGATTGGGGAAAAGTTTATGGCTGAACTCCAGGATGAAGTTGCCTACGTATCCCAAAGACGGGAATCAAGCCTTACGTAATTCAGGCTTGGGTTCACTTGGGTATTTTCACTCTCCTTTTACGCTCTAACTTTTGCCAAGGCCGCCCTTTGCGTGTTTTCAACCTTGCGAGCTCAGTTTTTATGTTTTCCAATTTTCTACGATCTAATTTTTGCCTAGGTTGCCCTTTCGGGTTTTCGGCTTAGCGAGCCTCTCAAGGGTAATATTTCTTCAACTTGTCCACGTTGATCGGTTGTGAGAACTCTAGGCCATCTAGGTCCATCAGAACGATAGCTCCACCCGACCAAATAGACTTAATGATGTAGGGACCAGTCCAATTGGGTCTGAACTTGCCCCTTGGGTCATGGATGGGAGCTCGGTTATCCTTGAGTACCAAATCTCCTTCTTTCAAATTCCTAGACTTAACCTTCTTGTTGAAAGCCTGGGCAATTCTGCGCTGATAACCTTGAACATGGTACAGTGCTTTTAGTCTTCTCTCATCAAAGAGCATGAGTTCCTCAAACCTGCTCTGCTGCCAATCTGCTTTGGCTATTTGACACTCAGCCAATACTCGCAAAGACGGAACCTGAATTTCGATAGGTAGAACGGCCTCCATCCCATAAACCAATGAATATGGAGTCGCCCCAGTGGAAGTTCTGATTGAAGTCCGGTAGCCCCACAGAGCAAACGGCAGCTTATCTGGCCAGTCCCGGTAGGTTTCCACCATCTTCTGCAATATGCGTTTGATGTTCTTGTTGGCGGCCTCAACCGCTCCGTTGGTTTGTAGCCGATAGGTAGATGACTTAAGAGAAGCCACGTTGTATTTCTCCAGCAAGTCAATCACTTCTCTCTTGAAGTGGGAGCCATTGTCCGAAATAATCTCGTTTGGGACTCCGTAGCGACAGATGATGTTGTTTTTGATAAACTTTGCGACATGTGAAGCCTTCAACACTGCATAAGATTAGGCCTCAACTCACTTTGTAAAATAATCTATTGCGACCAAGATGAACTCATGCCCATTCGACCCCTTCGGAGTGATAGCCCCGATCACATCGATTCCCCAAACTGAAAATGGCCATGGCGAAGTCATGTTGTACAGCTTTGACGGCGGGATGTTCATGCGGTTTGCATGAATTTGACATTTGTGACATCACCGAACAAAGCCGATACAATCCTCCTCCATGGTAGACCAGTAGTAACCCTGTCTGAGGATCTTCCGAGCCAACATTACCCCGTTCATATGTGCACCACATTCTCATCCATGGATGGCCTCCATCAGGCGCTTCGACTCTTCAACTTCCACACATAGCTTATGCAGTCCCAGATGACCCCTTTTATACAGTTTACCCTCGCAAATGATGAACTGAACAACCATTCTTCTTATTGCCCTTTTATCCTTGGCATTTGCCCCGGGTGGATACGCCTCCTTCTCCAAGAAGTTCCAAATGTCATAATACCAGGGGTTGTCGTCCTGAACCTCATTTATGGCAGCGATCGCTTCATACGCTGGTACAAACTTCTGGTCAATGATGACTGGACACATCCGGACTCCAAACGGGATGTCTATCATGGAAGATAGAGTTGCTAGTGAATCTGCGAACCTGTTGTTCTCTTTTACTAGATAAGCAAAGTTTAGCTTCTCAAACCAAGGAATTAACAAATCCAAGGTCTGGTGGTACATTATCATCTTTTCCTCCTTGACTTTCCAATCTCCTTTTGCTTGAGACACAACAAGG
The DNA here is from genome assembly GCA_025200525.1 of Camellia lanceoleosa. Lineage (NCBI taxonomy): Eukaryota > Viridiplantae > Streptophyta > Magnoliopsida > Ericales > Theaceae > Camellia > Camellia lanceoleosa. The sequence continues at coordinate 138,992,634 of CM045758.1, read as the reverse complement.
TTCGAGTCCCCGATGACGTCCAGCCGTTTCGCCCCTAGTTCCAGGGTTGCTTCTAGACTGGCAATGCATGCCTCATATTCTGCTTCGTTGTTCGAGACTTTGAATTGGAGTTTGAATGCTAGAGGAATACGGGAATTATCGGGTGCTATCAACAACACTCCTATCCCATACCCGTACTGGTTTGATGCTCCGTCAAAGTACATTGTCCAAGTTTCATCTTCGAGGTGCAAAATGGCCTCATCTGGGAATAAGCACTCAACTGCTTCACCCCCTTCCACTGGATGATTGACTAAGAACTCTGCCACTGCTCTCCCCTTGACTGACTTACGTGTCACATATTTCAGATCGAATTCAGAGAGCAACAGCAGCCAACGAGCTAGCCTACCCGTAAGTGCCGGTTTCTTGAAAAGATATTTGATGGGATCGAGCCGTGAAACCAACATTACGGAGTGAGCTAACAGGTAGTGCCGTAGCTTCCTGGTAGCCCATACCAAAGCCAAACAAGCCTTCTCCAACGGTGTGTAGCGAGTTTCATACTCTAACATCTTCTTGCTCAGATAGTAGATGGCCTTCTTCACCTTATCCTCCGATTCTTGTGTGAGCATACAGCCCATTGTAGTTTCGGTCACTGAAAGGTACAATATCAACGGCTTTCCCGGCTCTGGCGGTGACAACACGGGCAAGTTCTGTAAGTATTCCTTGATCTGTTCAAAAGCAGCTTGGCATTGGCCGTCCCATTGGAATTTCTTGCCTTTCTTCAGGAGACCAAAAAGTGGTTCACAAGTCAAGGTTAATTTTGAGATAAACCATCTTATGAAATTGCACTTTACCCAGAAAGCCTCGCACCTCCTTTTCAGTCCTTGGTGGGGGCATTTCTAGGATGGCCTTGATTTCGGAAGGGTCAACTTGCGTAATCAGAAACCCCAGCATTTTTCCCGCTGTAACACCGAACGTACTCTTCTGAGGATTCAGCCGCAACCGAAATTCTCTGATCCTTTGGAAGAACTTTTGCAAGGCGGTGTAGTGGCCCTCTCTATCTTTGGACTTGACAATCATGTCATCCACGTACACCTCAACCTCTTTGTGGATCATGTCATGTAATATTGTGGTCGCAGCCCGTTGATATGTAGCTCCAGCGTTCTTCAACCCAAACGGCATTACTCTGTAGCAATAGGTTCCCCATGGGGTGGTGAAGGCAGTTTTTTCCCGATCTTCAGGTGCCATCACTATCTGATTGTAGCTTGAGAAACCATCCATAAACGAAAGCAAAGCATGCCCCGCTGTGAAATCCACTAACTCATCAATATGCGGCAAGGGAAAGTCGTCCTTCGGATTGGCTCTGTTCAAATCCCTGAAGTCCACGCATACCTAGATCCTGCCATCTTTCTTCGGCACTGGCACAATGTTGGCCAACCACGTCAGGTATTTGGATACCAGCAGGAAGCCTGCATCGATTTGCTTGGAAACCTCTTCCTTAATCTTGATGGCCCAGTCAGGGCGGATCCTTCTGAGTTTCTGCTTGACAGGTCGGGCCTCGGGGTCAAGAGGGATCCGGTGCTGTACAATCTCAGGATCGATTCCAGGCATGTCTTCATAGGACCACGCGAAAACATCTTTGAAATCTTTTAATAAAGCGACTAAGCGCTCGTGTTCCTCTGAAGACAACGTGGACCCGATCTGGACCAGCCGCGGGTCCTTCTCAGTACCAATATTCACAGTAGTGATTTCATCAACTAAAGGTTTTACAAATCTTTCCTGCTCTTGATCAATTAAGCGTTGTAAAACCGGAGGAATTCCTTCCTCGTCGTTTTCGTCAAAATTTTGAAAGTCCTGATTCAAGCAATATATCAAAGGCACAGAAAAGTACTCAGAAACCACATCCATATCATTCTCATTATGTACTTCCAAACCGTCTGATTCTTCTGTTACAATAGACTCAAAAGAGAAAGAAAAAGACGACCTGGATAGGATTGTGGCATCTGGGTTATCACCTCCAGGAATACCGGACTCAGACTCAATTGAGCTAGAACCTGATTCCGACTCACAAGACTCGGTGGAATCAGATTCCGGCTCACTACCTGACCCAGTGCTGCTCGACAAAAATCCCTCCTCGTACTGCCAAACGAGGAAGGGTGCGATAGATGCATCCAAAATAGTTGATGGTAGGCCTGCAGCCGTTTCATTGCCGATCATGGACACCATGGAGTTATCCCTCAAGCACTTTTGGTCAATCGGAGGATCTGAGAGTAGACATGCCAGTGTTACCCCCATTTCAAGTTCGGTGTCCTCAGACTCCATTTCCTTGCTCTATTCAACCTCAACTGTCAGGTCTGCCTGCTCTTCGGCAACATCATCCCCAGGTAATTGCAGGTCGAAGAAGATCTCGAACCCCGGCATGCGTTTCCTCTCCGCGTTCAGCCACTGCTCCAGAAAGCCACAGAATGAAAACTCCTCCTCCTCTCGGATGAAGCGTCCGTTTAGGGTACCCCGAATGGGCCGGTGCATCAACTCAAAAGGTTTTCCCATTTGTTTCGCTCTGGCTCTTCCGGCCATTTCCTTTCCCTTTCTTACCCAATCCTCTCTGGTGGGCAGATAACCCAAGCCAAAGGTATGGGGGTTGTGTGGCACTTCGGCCAATGTTGCGACACCCTTCCAGCCACCCTTTCCCAATCCTATCCCGGGGATGTGTTGGAGCTTGTTCATGAGGTATAGTGCCTGGGCACTGACATATACTCCCTCATTAGCAGTCATGATGTTCTGTACAACCCGAGCCTCAGCCAGGGTAAAACCTGATATGAACACGTCCTCCATACCATGCTCAATTTCTAGAATAGGCGTAGATACTTCCGGTGGTGGATGAATCGATGAATTTCCAAAAATGATGGCTACTCCCTTCCCATGGTGGTATTTCACCATTTGATGCAAGGTGGACGACACCGCCTTTACCTAATGCAGCCACGGCCGCCCCAAAAGCAAGTTGAAAGTTGCAGGAACCTCTAAGACATGGAAATCTATCTCATGCTGTCTCAGCCCCACTTTAGTCTGAATTTTCACCGTCCCCATGACTTCTCTACTCGTGTTGTCGTATGCCCGAATTACCTGGGCTGTTGGTACAAAATCCGCGGTTTTCAAACCGATTGCATATGCTGTTCTAGCTGGGCAGACGTTGATGGCGGACTCGGTATCGACAAGAACTACCGGTATCTATTTATTCTTACACTCCACAGAGATGTAGAGTAGCTTATTGTGGTTTACCCCCTCGGGCGGCAATTCTTTGTCGGAAAAGGTTAGCGCCGGGGTGGCTCCTCCCGAAAAGACTAATCCCACTAGCTGTTCTGGCGTGGTTTCTATCGAAAGCTTGGCCTTATCCATGGCTGATAGGACAGCCTTTCTGTGCACTCGTGATGCCATAAGCAGTCCCCAGATGGAGATGTCTGCTTGTATCTTTTTTAACTATTTGAGCACAGCCTCCTCTTCAAGTTGTTTCTCCTTTTGTTTCTCAGTCTCCCTGTCTTTCCCAGAAGCCTCTGGTTGATCTAGGTGCGGGGGTTTGAAGTACCGTCCGCTCCTTGTCATATGGTCGACTTCTCCAATGTACCAGGTATCGTCGGGTGGGTTGTTCCCCCAATCTTCATCAATGTGGGCAAGACATAAATCGTCATCTTCCCACCACATTCCATCTGCAGCCGACAGACACTTGTCCGGCTTTGGTATGACTTTTCTCATACTCATGGTACCTTCATTCCTATGCTCGCAGCATCCTCTGTTTCTGTGCTCATTGCGGTTTCAGTCCTCACATGAGCCTTAGCCTTCCTGATTCTCTCAGAATCTTCAAATCTTTCCTGTTCCGACTGTGTCAATATAGCTGGCTGTTCAATAATTCCTGTATTCAAAATGCTCCAATCCTGAGCGAAATTCTTGACACCGGCGCTCTCCGGCGATGTACTCTGTTCTTTGACCCTTTCGGCTGTCACTAACATGCTTGCCCCCACCGGGCCCTGTCCTGGTTGGAACTCTTCCACAATATCTGGTTGTTCATCCAACCACCCGATAGCCTTTACCGATTCTTCATAATCGAACTAGTTGACTACTGCGTCCCCTGGATCTTGGTCACTGTAAAACTGGAGATTTGCAAGGTCTTCTTCCACGGCTGTCAGATTATCTGTCCTCTGTCCCAAACCATCCCCTTGAGGTCGCACACAGCTCTGCTTCCGTCGGCAAGTCCACTTTTAGCCTATCCTGGCCTATTGACGAAATGTAGTCGCTCGGAATGTACATTTTCTCAACAGAACCCCCAGATTTCTCAAACTCTGGCTCAATAACCTTCTTCTCCTTTGAAATCTCTCTTCTTTCGTCCTTGAGAGTCACCACTATGGGCTTAGGTTGGGTCATGGAGGTATCCATCATGCACAAGTCAGTGCAGTTAGGGAGGAGCACCTCCGGCTTGGGTAGGTGGGAAGGAGTGATATAGATGCTAGGATCGTAAGACACGACCCCAGCCTGGATGAAATTGATTCTTTTGGGAGGTGGTGGAGCTTGGTTATGTGTAGGGAGAGGGTTTGTTGTGACATTGGGTTTCTCGGGAGGCATAATCACCCCGTTATCGATGAGATCTTGAATCTCATGACGTAATCGGTAGCTCAGGTCGATGTCATGACCGTGCTGCTGGTGAAATGCACAATATTTGGCTGGGTTGTGGATGGGGGGAAGCTTTTCCAGTAATGGCCGCAGCTCTAGGGGCTTCAAGTGCCCTTATCTAATTAAAACCCCCAGAGCTTTGGAAATGGGCATATACAGTGGAGCGAAGGTTCTTGTATTTTTGGGCGGATATTTGGCTATTTGTGGATGGCTTCCGAACGCATCGGAGAATGGCGTGGCTGCCATGGTTCTTGGAGGGCGGTTGGTGGTGACCATACTAACTTCGGAGGCTCTTGTAGTCGTAGCGCCGCTAGGGCCCACATTGCTGCTGCGATTGAAAGTTCTCCAGGGTTGCTCCCGGTCATTATCAATTAAACCTTGCTTCAGGGCATCCTCAATCTATACCCCCATTTCATGTAGATCGAAAAAGGTAGGAAAGGGGAGTACAATCATCTTCTGCATTAACTTTGGCTGAAGATTGCGCACAATAATCCGAATCTGATCTTTGTCTGTGGGCCTTAAGGTCGTCATCGAAGCCTTGGCCCTTCATCTGGTCACGAATTCTGAGAAGCTCTCTTTGGGCTCTTGCCTTGTTGTCTCGAGATCACAGGTCGTAATCTCGATTTGTGTATTACATGAGTATTGCGCGATGAAGGCCTCAGCCATCTCATCCCATTTTCTCTTGACATCATCTTCTAATTTGGCATACCATATGGCCGCTACACCCGACAGGGTCCGGCCGAACAGAGACAGCTTCTGCAGTCTAGTGAGGCCCATTGGCCTTACGACATCTGAAAACAAACTTAGGTGCACCATGGGGTCCCCGGACCCATCAAACCGGTCGATATGAGGCATTTTGAATCTATCAGGCAGCGTCACAGCTGCGTCAGTATATCCATCTTCAAGGTCAGGGATGGTCTTGACTCCCTGGGATCACTTGAACAGCTTTTCAAGCTTGCTCAACTTCAGTGCTGTGGGATCTGTCTCGAACTCAAAAGGAGAGTCCGGTAGGTTGGTGGGTGTTTTGGATAACTGGGGTTGGATTTGGGGTAAGACCGGGGGTGGAGGCTATCCTATGGGGATGTCTGTATCATTCTGAACATTAGTTGTCTCCCCGAGGGTTGGAACTCCTGGTGGGGGAGGAACTTGCTGCGATGCAGATGCTCCGGTTTGCTGTTGTAATCTCACGATTAACTCTGCTTGTTCATTCATAACCATGGCTTACTGCTTGGCAAACTCTGCCTGTCGGACAGCATCCTGCTGCATCGTTTTCATGCTCTCCTGAAGCTGGCGCACCATCTCCTCTAAACTGGCCATACTGCTTTGGTCTGATTGAATTACCAGTATGTATTCCCTCTCTGTAGATGAAACAGAACCATGATCCCTACTGTACTCAGATGGGGTAGATAAGGCCCTCTGAACTGACTGTTGAACTGATGTTCTCTGCCTAACTGCCCTCTGTCTAGTAACCGGGGGTAGAGAGTAGTACACTGGTTGTCCGTCTATCAGATCCTCAGATCGATAAAGTCGACGACCTCTAGTCCAGAGTGCTTGGGGAATATCTACTAGGTCAGAAGCAATCGTGCTCAACTACCTAGCAAGAAGATAAATAAAGCGTATAAGGAAATAAATAAACAGACAAATGGACATCGTAACTGTGTAAAATAAATACACAGCACACAGTTGGGTATCACAACATCCTGCCAGTGATCTGAATATACTATTCCTTAATCACTGATAAGCGTTTCCAAATCATTGTCCCCAAGTCTGAATCTAATACCCGCAGATAACTGATTCCCCAAAAAAACTGATGCCCTCAGGCCTGATTCTCAAACTTGCAAACTGATATGTGTGTTCCTGTAGAGATACACTCTAAAGCACATAACAAGTAAATGAGAGCCAAAACACCCTATGTTTGGGGTAGGGTTTCCCTGTCCTATTTTGTCAAGAGCTACGGTTTCACTACGCACGCAGCGGTTTCTGACAACCTATATTGGGTAAGCAACCTGTCCTATCTTGGAATGGTCACCATGGATTCTGAATATGCACTAGGTCGAATGGTCGAAAAGGGTGCCCCGGTAAAACCGGGGTTTGTGTTCCCATACTGGCAGAGCCCGCAACCGGTCAGCCTTATGGCACGCTTTGACAAAGTCATGCCTCCGACAAACCGCTCAGGAATAGCAGATGGCCAACACGGTGTCCTAGGCGCACCAATGCACATGCAATGCAAAGAAACACATGAGTATAGTCAAAACGAGATATCACGAGTTCGAGTCAACTTCTCTAAACTCCCCAGCAGAGTTGCCAGAAACTGTACACGCGCCCTTAGGCCCTACTACAGTTCGGACTCAATTTGTGTCACGGTTCTTAATCTGAACCAAAGAGTCCAAATCCGGCAAATCGTTTTGAGGAAACAAATTTTGAAAGAAGTGCCAAACATGGACTGCTTTACCAGATACAGAGTCGCCACATAAATGTTTTTTTTTTTATGGGAAAATTTAGGAAACCCTGACTCGGTGCCAAAGGCCACGTGTCTGTCATCACCAAAGTTGCCTCGGCTCAGGAACTTAGGTACGATTGGGGAAGGTCAGCTATGAGCACCCCCTCTTGCTTGATCCGAAGATCGCCCTCTACTAACCATGGTATCCAATTTTGAAAAAATTATGTGTTCTTATTCCGGTTATTAGCCTAGAATTACTATGTTATGCGCACAGCAAAAAAGTATAGACTAGATCGCCTAATTTGGAACAAAACATTGCATATTCGTTTGTTTGGAAAACGCTTTGGAATTTGCTACTCGCAAGTAGACTAAAATACGGATTTCAACGAGTTGATCTAACTCAAACAATCCAACCTTCACCCACAGGCATTCAGGCAGTTATATCACATAAGCAGCTAGCCTCATGGTAATCATGCTATCATGGCAACACTCACACCCATGCGAGGATGCTAAAACATAAATGCTTTACCGAGTACTCCAAGCCAAAACAAAAACTAGTTAGTAATCATATGCATGATCCTAGTACATGTTGAGATGGCTAATGCAACACACGCAAGGTGCAACTACAATAGGCTCGGCTAATCTAAGAATGTCATGTGAGATGCTACAAATAACACGTATTCAATTTGGAATTAGAAATACAATGCAGTTAGAATGATGCACCGAGCCTGGTGCATGCAAAACAGATGAATGGATGCAAACATGCTATCATACTGTATGCTAATTTAAATATGCCCTAGTCTACCATCATAAGCGGGTAATAAAAGGGAAGAAAGACGCGGGGTTGGAAGACATGCACACACTCACACACACTTATTACACAATTGCCCTCGCTCGGAGGGTCCGAATAAATATTACACAACCGAATAAGTAATTAACTACTTAGTTAAATATTATAGAACTCCTATTTAATTGATGAATTACATATAGAATTAAAATAGCCACAGCCCCGCCTTCAAAATGTTTGGATGATGCATGCTCTACTCGTTTCGCCCGGAAACTCGTTGCCATAGCACTACTGCCTCTGTTAACACTACCTTGCTCCTCTGAGGAATGCCAAAGTCCAAGGGTATGCTCTTTGGATGCTGAGGGATACCACCGACCAAGTAGAAACACCACCGGCCGAAGGGGATGGTCACCGGCCACTGAAAAATCTATTGGCCAAAAATTCCTGGCCGGTCGGCACTGTATTTAGTCGACCGACCAAAACTTTCTGCAGAACCTACAGTTGACAGTAGCAAAGGGCAAGCAGTGTATGGCATGGAATTTTCAAACAAATGTAAGCATGGTCACACTCCCTATCATGCAATGGACTTAAAGGAGCATGACCCTCGACCCTCGGGCAATCAATCGCACATTTTGATGCATGATGGCCTAAGAGGCCAAGTTTGCAATTTCAATGTAGATGCGTGCACAAAAACAAATGAATGCCTCATGCCCTATCATATTGAGGTCAAGGGTATTGGCGACTGAAGAGTGAGGCGTGTTTCGTCACTTTGAGTACGAACACACCTCATTCCTTAAGTTTGGTTTGACACCCTAAACCAAACAAATGCAATGCATATATGCCATGTACAATGCAAAGTAATGCAACTCATGCAATGCAATATGACCATGCTAAGCTAGACTAATGCAATATGAACATGTCAAGCATGCGACAAGCATATGAAATGCAATTAGCTAAACACTATGTAAACATGCAAGTATGATGCAATGCAAGCATGAAACCAAAGCAATGCAACATGATCATGCAATGGTGGGCCTAAACTACGAAGGGGCAGACCTCAGCCCACCCCAAAACAATGGCCAAAAGTGTCCAAAATGATGGAATAGCACTCATGCAAATATACATGCCAATATGCCCAAGACTAAGGCACAAAAGAGAAGGCATTCTATTACAACTACCCCAACCACTCATGGCATAAACTTCTCAATACAAAGCAGGGTTTCAACATGCAAAATGTGCCCCCCAAACCCATTGATATGGCATTTCCAAAGACTTAAACACGAGGCATGCTCAATGACCTATTCCTAGGCATGAAAGGGCAACTCTTCAAGGCATGAAAGAGATGATAAATGTAGGCATACAAGCATGGATTAGGGACTAAAATATCATGAGAAAGGATTCCAAAGCACTGAAATGACCCAATTAAAACATGCTCATGACTCACACCTTCAAGGCTCACAAGCCAAAATGCAAAGAGGCTCCCCTAAACATGGAAAATATGATCAAACCAGCACCTAATAGTCCTTAAGCATGGCAAGATACGACCAAGAACTTCACAAAGCAAGGTCAATACATGAGGGCATGGTAGGCTACATGCATGATGCATTTCTAGGCCAAATAAGGGAATACAAAGCAAGTATATTAAGCATGCAAGGGGTTATGAATCCGACCAAAAACAGAGGCATAATATGACCCAACAACACCCAAAAAACCTTTGAAATGAAACCAAGAACAACTAATCATGCATGCTACCCTTAAGAGCCAAAACATGCACAAATGAAACACAAAGGGAAGAGGGGTGTCCCTCCCCTATTCAGAACCTCAAACCCTCTTCTTCACCACTAAAAATCCATTGGATTTCAGTGGTGAGAAGTGCAATACACAAGAGTAACCAACACTTAACAAAGAGAGCTCCAAAAGGGCCAAACAAGGCCTAAGAGGGAGGAGATCGACTCCGAACAACAAAACAACCTTAATGAAGTATCTCAAGCATGCAAATATAAGACTTTTTTTAGTTATACACAAAGCTTAAATCAGTATGGAAGATAGGCAAAAATCTAGTGCAAGATCGGGGAATCTAAAGTGAAAAGATTGCCCTTGAAGAACCCTTGATGAACAGGAAGCCCAGCTACCTTCCTCTGGTCAAAATTAGTCCAAAAACTCAAAAACAAGCCCTCAAAGCCTCTCAAGGTTGAAGTATGGTGTAATGGTGTGTGTATTAGTGCAAAATCAAGGTCAAAACACACTTTTTGGGCTTCCAAACACACACAAAGGATGAGAAAGAGAGAGATGTAGAGAGAGAGAGAGAGAGAGAGAGTATATGACAGATGTATATATGTATAAGCTCTGTTTTTTTGTTCTAACCCTAACAATAGAGAAAGAGGAGGTCTTATATAGGCAAGGCCAAAGCTTGAAGCTTCTCAAAGAAGCTAAACAAGAAAGGGTCAAAGGGGGCAAGAAGGTTAAGGCTTCGGGAGGAAGCTAAGACAACTGGCAAGCTTCTTGAGGAAACTTTGGCAAGGGGTCAAGCTTCCTCAAGAAGCTTTGACCAAAAGGGTGCAAAAGGGGCAAAACAGCCACATGCATGCCCCGGGGCAGGTTTGGTGCATTCCAGCTGGCACAACTGGCATGCACCATGCCTGAAAAAGGTAAAAAGGTGCTACCGGCCAGAAAATCAGGTCACCGGCCAAACAGATGGCCGACCGGCCACACTGAATGCCGACCGGCCATTGGTATACTCCACAAATGGTCGGTAGCCTCAACACATGGCTGGTGGCCTGAAGCCACGGCCGGTGGGTGCCAGGGGTAGCTAACAAGCTAATCTATACCCTCCGAAGCAAAAACACAAGTGTTTGGTGCAAAACCAAACACCGAACAGTCGAGTTGAGAGGTCCTGAGGCAAGGCGCATAGCCGAGACCTCCGGGAACTCAAAACGAAACACAAACATGGATGATCACCGAGTGTTCAAACGGTGACGTCCAAGTCTTGGGGACAGTCAAAAATAGGGTGTCTACAAATTGGTGAAGAGATGATCAAATACATGGATTTCAAACAAGATTCCTCATGGATTACACAATTTATGCTTAAACATGGAAATTTATAGCAATTTCCTACATGCATGCCTCTAATGACTTTAAATACAACAAAATCAACTCAATTCCTCATAATCAATTTAATCCATGTTCTTGACCATTATTCAAACTTGAATTCACAAGATGATAAATTACAATTCATGAATTCACTTACCTAGAGGCTTAATTCTCCCAATCTATAGCAAAATCTTGAGTTTAATCTTCAAATTCCCAAACCTTAAGCCAAGATCACACAATTCTCTCCCTTTCTCTCTCTATAGCCGGCCCTCTCTCTCTTTCAAGGCACAAAATCTTATTTTTGAGCTCAAGTGTATCAATTAAGTGTATAGTGCCTCTTTACATAAGTTCCCACTAGCACCAAAATAATAATAATAATAATAAATAATTGGGCACTAATTCATCAATTTAATCTGATCCGAATCAATTTTTCAATTAAGCTTCACCGTAGACTCTAAAAATTATGCTAATCACAATGGTGTAATCAATTTCGGTTTCGGTGGCTGATAGGGCTTTCAATTTAATTTCCAAAGCAGATAATCGAACAGATATTCCTACGGTGAGAAATTCAAAACCACATATTTTCATATAATGGCACACAAAATCATATTAAACACATAGTCATACTCATATTAAGGACCAATTAACATATTACGGAACAGGGATATCACAGTCTTCCCCTCTTTAGGAAGTTTGGTCCTCCAAACTAAATTTACCTTCGTCGGGAAACAAATGTGGATAACGTAGTCGCATTTTCTTCTCTTTTTGCCGTGTAGCATCCGTCCCATAATGTTCTTTCCATTCCACTTTCACCATTGGGATGGACTTGCTTCTCAATTGTTTCACTTGCCAATCAACAATTCGTTCCGGCCATTCGGCGTATTCCATATTTTCATCAATAGCTACTCAGTGATAATCAATCACATGAAACGGGTCTCGGAGGTAACCCCTCAACATCGACACATGAAACACGTTATGGATTTGTTCGAATCCCGGTGACAAAGCAACTCTATAGGCAACTGGGCCAAGCCTTTCCAGAATCTAAAACGGCCCAATGTAACGGGGCGACAACTTGCCCTTCTTCCCAAACCTGACTTGGCCCTTCATCGGAGATACACGGATGAGCACATGGTCACCAACCTCATACTCGAGAGGTCTTCTCTGAACATCTACATAATTCTTTTGTCGGTCCTGAGCTGTTGTCAGCCTTTGCCGAATAGTTTTGATTTTCTCAGAAGTATGTTGCACAATTTCAGGCCCAAGTAAAGCTCTATCCCCGACCTCTGTCCAACAATTTAGTGATCTACACCTTCTACCATACAAAGCCTTGTATGGTGCCATACCGATGCTGGAGTGGAAGCTGTTATTGTAAGCAAATTCCGCAAGTGGCAAATAGTCTTCCCAACTCCCCTGAAAATCTAAAACACACATCCAAAGCATATCTTCCAAAGTCTGTATTATTCATTCTGATTACCCATCGATCTGTGGGTGGAATGCAGTACTGAACCTTAGTTCCGTCCCCATAGCTTCCTGCAAACTCTTCCACGGTCTAGATACAAATTTTAGATCTCTATCCGGCACAATCAATACTGGAACTCCGTGTAAACGGATGATCTCATCAACATAAATAGTAGCCAATATATAAGCATTAAACGTAGTTTTGACAGGCAGAAAATGTGTAGATTTAGTCAGTCTATCAACTACAATCCAAATAGAATCCATACCTCGAGAAGTTCGAGGTAGGCCAACAACAAAATCCAAAGTCACATGCTCCCACTTCTATTCAGGAATAGGGAAAGGTTGCAGTAGACCGCCCGGTTTTTGATGTTCAACTTTAACTTGCTGACACTGAAGACATTTGGACACATATTCTGCAATCTCTTTCTTCATTTTAGGCCACCAATAGGTTTGTTCCAAATCTCGATACATTTTATTATTACCCGGATGCATAGCAAATGCTGATTTGTGGGCTTCTTCTAAAACCCTTTTCTTTAGTTCCGGAATGTCTAGGATACACATTTGGTTTCAAAATCTCAACACTTCATTTACAACGCCAAACTCTGCTTTCGGACTTGTCTCAAATTCATCAATCACTTTCTTGAGGAACTCATCCTCTTTCTATTTCTGCTTGATTTCATCAATAATTGCCGGCTTGGTTGTAATAGCGGCTATCAATCCGCCCAGTTCACACATTACCACTTCAATTTCAGACTTCTCAAAATCTTGCAAGATCTCTTTCTGTTTAGTAAGCAAACAAGCCATACTCCCCGTTGATTTTCTGCTCAAGGCATCAGCAACTGTGTTAGCTTTCCTAGGGTGATACTGAATCTCTAAATCATAATCCTTTATCAGTTCCAGCCATCTCCTCTGTCGCATATTCAACTCTTTCTGCGTGAAGAAGTATTTCAGACTTTTGTGATCCGTGTAGACTTCACACTTTGCTCCATACACATAATGCCGCCAGATTTTCAAAGCAAAAACAACCGCGGCCAATTCTAGGTCATGCGTTGGATAATTCTTCTCGTGTGGCCTCAACTGTCGAGGGATGTAAGCAATAACCCTTCTGTTCTGCATTAACACACAACCCAAACCTTTATAAGATGCATCACTGAAAATTACAAAATTCTCTGTACCTGAAGGTAGTGTCAAAATTGGTGCAGTGGTCAATCTTGTTTTCAGTTCATGAAATGAAGCTTCTCTTTCGTCATTCCATTCAAACGGTTGCCCCTTGTGTGTCAATTGGGTAAGAGGCACAGCTAATTTTGAAAAGTCTTTCACAAATCTTCTGTAATAACCAGCTAAGCCCATGAAGCTGCGGACTTCTGTCACATTAGTCGGTGTAGGCCAATTCACAATTGCCTCTATTTTCTGCGGGTCCATTGAAATTCCTTCCTTGTTGATCACATGCCCTAAGAAAACAACTTCATCCAACCAAAACTCACATTTCTTTAGTTTAGCAAACAATTTCCTTTCCCTAACTATTTGCAGGACAGTTCTTAAGTGATGCTCATGTTCAAGTCTATCCTTGGAGTATATCAAAATATCATCAATAAAAACCACAACAAATTCGTCAAGGTAGGTTTTAAAAACTCGATTCATTAAGTCCATGAATACTACCAGAGCATTAGTCACTCCAAATGGCATAACAAGAAACTCAAAATGTCCATACCTCGTTCTGAATGCAATTTTCTCAACTTCTTCTGCCTTAACTTTCAGCTGATGATACCCGGATCTCAAATCAATTTTAGAAAACACTTGTGATCCCTGCAACTGGTCAAATAAGTCATCAATACAGGGTAGGGGATATTTGTTTTTTATTGTTACCTTGTTCAATTCCCGATAATCGATGCAAAAACGCAAAGTTCCATCCTTCTTTTTCACAAACAATACTGGTGGACCCCAAGGCGAAGTGCTAGGTCGAATAAACCCCTTGTCAAATAGGTCTTGCAACTGTTCTTTCAATTCTTTCATTTCGGCAGTAGCCATTCTGTAGGGAGTTTTAGAAATGGGTTGGATGCCTGGCACAGTTTCAATAGTGAACTCTATCTCCCTGTCTACCAATTCCCTTGGTAATTCATTTGGAAACACATCGAGAAATTCTCTAACAATAGGGATGTCGTTCAATTCAACATTCACAGTTTGTTCAAACGACACATAGCACAAATAACCTTGGCACCCTTTCCTGATTAGTTTACATGCTTTCATTGCAGATATCAAATAAGGTGGAGGCACTACCCCATTACCCACAAACACAATCTCTTTCTGTTCTGGTGGTTTAAACATAACCCGTTTTGTCACACAATCAGTCGTAGCACAATATTTGGTCAACCAATCCATGCCCAAAATTACATTAAAATGTCTAAAATTCAAGGGCAACAAATCCACATATAGAATAGCATCCTCAACACGCATATCACAAAACCGGTATATAGATTCACAAAATACAAATTCACCAGATGGAGCAGACACACATAGCAGATATGGCAGTAATTCTAAGGGTCTATTCAGTGTAGATGCAAATGCATATGCCACAAAAGAGTGTGTGGATCCGGAGTCAATTAACACAAAAGCATCCTGATTACATATAGAAATAGTACCTGAGACAACTGCGTTAGCATTCTGTGTATCGCCCGGAACAAGCACAAAAACTCTTCCTTGTCTCACGGTATCCTTGGTGGTAGCGGATCTCAAAGTATTTCCCGGCTTCGGGATTGATGCAGTTGAGCTAGCAGCTAGCTTCCCACTGTTCTGATTATAATTGCGGGCCATCTGCCCTTGTTTACCACACTTGAAACAGGCCCCTGACATACGGTAACAAACCCCATAGTGCCTTTTGCCACAAATATTGCACATGGGAGATGTGTCTCGGGAAGAATTCGAAGTATTTGAGGAGCCCGTGTTTTGCTTTTTCAAAAATTTCTTCTTTGAGAAGAAGCCTTGTCTTATGTTGCCTTTCCAGTCAGTTGTTGGCTTAGCCTGTCTGGCTATGTTAGCCTCTGATATGATAGCCCTGTCTAGCACCCGAATGTAGGTCTCCAGCTTCAAGACATTCACTCTTTCTAAAATGTCACTTCGAAGCCCACCTTCAAAATGTCTCGCCTTCTTATAGTCAGTGTCAATCACATGTGGTGCAAACACGCCAATTCGTGAATTTGGCCTACTGCCACAAATCATGCTGTCTTGTCTAAGTTCCATGAACTCTGCTACTTTCCTGTCCCGAACACACTGCGGGAAGTACTTGTCATAGAAAATTTTCAGAAATTTTGCCCAATCAACATCTTTATGATTCTCACGCATTAGCATCCACCATCTTCTTGCATTGTCTTCTAGCATAAAAGTGGCTAGAAGCACCTTCTGTGTCTTCGAGCAAGGGAACACTTCAAATAGTTTCTCAATGCTGAGAACCCATGCTTCGGCTTTTAATGGGTCTAATCCACCACGGAACTGTGGTGGTTTCATTTTCTTGAATTCTTTGGTGAGAGCTATTATTTGATCATCATTCTGATTATCTGGCACAGGTGGTGCCGGAGGTGGAGGTGGAGGATACGGTTGTTGCCACTGTTGTTTCCATTCCTGTTGTTGCCTCAACGTTTCTGCCATTTCATGTATCAGTCTTTCCATTCCGTCTATTCTGGCAGTAGAGGACTCATCTATCTCATCACCTCTTGTTCTCACCATTTGATTAAACTTGCATTTACTTTGCGCAAAAATTTCACAAGTATGCATATACTAGAGGGCATACATATTCAAATAATTTGAAATGCAAGTAGTTCACAAACTTACAACACATAGTCATTCACATTAAACATTTAAGCGCATTCTTGATGCTTTCAATTTCATACTTATTGCATGAATGCATCCTAGATCTTTTCTAGATGCTTGTTGTTCTATTGGACAAGTGTGTGAGTTACTAACTCGTGTTCTGATACCACTCTGTCATGACCCAAACCCGCTCCCATGGGTTGAAGACATAACCGGCCAGTAATCATGAGATTACCTACGGCCTCAAACCAAACCAAACATATTTTAACAGAGTTAACGGGGCCCAAAACGGAAGCAATTTAAAACTTTGTCCATAAAGCTGTGCTTACATGGCACATCATAACAAAACATACATATGTACATTAATAACTCACAACAGAAGTACAGTACCATAAAGTTTTGTACAGACAGAATCATCCAAAACTAAGTCAACCCATGAAAACTATATACAGACATGTTCAAAGACTTCGCCAACATGACAACATAAAACAAAATGACAAAAAGGCAAAGACGAGTCTCGTGCGTGAGACGCAATGGTTGAATCTTCAAAATCTTTGTTATTCCACATGTACTTCACTGGGGCTGGGTTTGGACTTCTCTTGGCTCACCTACAAACACATGAATGAGCGTGAGCGATAGCCTAGTGAATAATATCAAATAAAGGAGTTATAC
The DNA here is from genome assembly GCA_025200525.1 of Camellia lanceoleosa. Classification (NCBI taxonomy): domain Eukaryota; kingdom Viridiplantae; phylum Streptophyta; class Magnoliopsida; order Ericales; family Theaceae; genus Camellia; species Camellia lanceoleosa. The sequence continues at coordinate 138,975,745 of CM045758.1, read as the reverse complement.
AAATGGTACGTAGAACAACATGCTTCAAATGGCCTTGGGCTCAATTCATATTTCTATTTAACATATATATATACACAATTTAAGTCAAGTGACTGTGGTTACAAACATACTGGCCTTTGGCCCATTTAGATTTTCATGTCAAACTGGCCTTAGGCCCCTTTATTCATATCAAATTGGCCTCTGGCCCATTTATTGATGTCAAACTGGCCTCTAGCCCATTCATTGATTCATATCAAACATGTGTCCGTAATTCAAACTAGCAAAATTATAAGGCTTATGAGGAAATAAGCAATTGGACAAATGACAACTTCAAAATATCGATATTACTCACAGTGATCGGTTGGTTGGTTTGCCCTAGAGCTCGACCCTACACATTCCATGAACACAAAAGGGTCACAAACAATTCAATCCATTCTAAATTCACATATTCCTCTTTAGGCTTCATTCTTATCTCTTTAACTCAATTATAATGCTCAACGCATGCCTAAGAGTACTTAGAAGGGAAAGAGAACAGAAAACGAAACACAGGATGTCTTTTCAAAATTTCAGAAAGCAGGGTCCCCGCTCGAGCGTGGACTTCCCCGCTCGAGTTGACCCTTGAGGCCTGCAAAAGTGCTGGATATGTCAAATTTATGCTCGATCACGAACTCTGGAGCTCGAGCGGAAGGCCTCACTACATGGCTCCCCGCTCGAGCGGACATCCAAGTCTGCAAAAATACTGGGAGCACGAATTTTCTGCTCGAGCGTCTCTTCCCCTGCTCGAGCGGACATAAAAAATTCTGGGTTTTCCAGAACACATTCTTGAGCTTCAACTTGAAGTTCAAAGTTTCCAAATGCATGATTTCGGCTCAACTTCACATATATATATATATATATACTAGCTTGGTATAAACACTAAATTTCAACATTATGAAGCTTAATTCCAAGAATTTCTCACATGCACGCCTCAAATTAACCCAAACTCAACACCAACACATCAAATTCAAACATGCAAAGCTCACACCTCCATGATCTACACTTGCATGTGAGAGATATTCATTATTCTCAATTTAATTGGTGAAGAGATGATCAAAAGGGAGGCTGCCGACCATGGATAAGATTTGTCAGCCATAAAAGTGGCCTACTGGCCATTAGAAGTGGCCTGCTAGCCACCAATGTGCAGAACCTCCAGATTGTTGACAGCTGGCTTCCACTCACTGCCTTATCTTCTACAAAAGCTTCACCTTCATCATTTCTTCTCCAAAACTCATTCTAGCTGCTATTTTTGCCACAAATAGAGCCATTTCTTGCCCAAAACTTCACAGATTGGATTGCAACTTTGGACGGCTCGAAAAAGGTGAATTTCTGGGGTTTCAGGATAAATGCACTTTTTCCATTGAGTCAGACTCCACTTTGTTTTCCATTCCTTCATGCCGCGGCTAGATGCTGGAACCCGATTACACACGTCTTTAGCTTCGGGAGACAAGAAATATACTCGACAATTAAAGAATTTCAAGCGTTAATGGAATCCCAATGCGATGAGGAGATCATGCCTCAGCCCTGTTTTGGTCATGCCCAAGCTTTAGGACGGATGTGTGGGCTCACTATGCACAAGGCTCGATCTCCAGCCCACAACGAAGAGCTAGACATTCCCAGTTTGATTGGTCAATTTTTCGACGCCGGTGACCACAGCGATCATCTTTGGTGGGGTTTTCGGTAGCATGCCCTCTGCTTATGTATGCTAGCTCATTTCCTTCTTGCCCCTAGTTTTGCCAAATCTAGCATTCGCTTGATCGAAGTAGCACAACATTTGAGAGAAGGCAAAAGCTGCATTGGCTGGGCACTGGCCGAGACCTTGATGGGCTTAGATGCCTTACATCGACGGGAGACTACCAGATTTGCGGGAAGTCCATTACTTTTTCAGGTAATGTTTACCACCCTTTCTAATATGTTTTTCTCACATCTCTCGGCACACATGCTCTGTTCTTCTCTCAAAGCCCTTTTTCTCACTTTTCTCTCAACATACATCTCTCTATTCTTTAATCTCTTTTTTCATTCATCCCTTCCCAGGTGTGGCTTATGGATAAGCTGAAGGTAGTGGATTCTTGCCTTGAGTACTCAGCTTGAGGCTACTTTTTCTGTCACCGACTTGTGGATTTCCCCAATGAGGGATGTGAGCGGATGTGCAACAGGTCTGTTGCTAGCATAGCCTGTCGTTGCCCCTGGCTCAATATGCCTAAAATGAGCCACAACATGACTCGATAACCTGGGATTCAGCTGATTGGCTTGACGCACTATGTATTTTACCTCCCATTCCAGTTCAAACGTCACTTTGGGCATGATTAGACCTACCGGAGGAAGGGGTAGAGTACTCAGTTTCATTCTCCATTCGAGGTTCACACTTGGCTAGTGTAGACCCGACTTCCTTCGCGCGCCCCCCTTTCGGAGAGGGCGCGAATTTGGTCTTGCTACAGTTCGGTCTCCCGTCATAGTTTTGAATCTAATCTCACAAATTGCAATGTGAGACTGATAAACACCAAAGAGTCCAAATCTGGCAAATCGTTTTGGAAAATCAATTTTGAATGAAAAAGCGCCATACATGGACTGTTTTGCCAGATTACAGAGTCACCACCTAAATGTTTTACTTTTGGAAAATTTAGAAAACCCTAACTCGTGCCAAAGGCCACGTGTCCTTTATCACCAAAGTTGCCTCGGCTCGGGAACTTGGGTACGAGAGGGGAAGGTCATGCAATGAGCACCCCTGCTAGCCCGATCAAAGGATCGGCCTCTACTAAGCATGATATGTTGTTTTATAAACACATGTGTTCTTATTCCGGTTATTAATCTAACTTACTATGTGATGCGCACAGCATACAAGTATAGACTCAATCACGAGAATTGGAACAAAAACAACTCATGTTTGTTTGTGAAAATGGTTTGAAAGTGCTACTCGCAAGTAGGTTAAAGCGCGGATTTGCCACCCTCAAGTGGGCTTAAAACATGATTTTGCCACTCCGCAAAGTGGGCTTAAAACTCACAATTATCGAGTTATTCCAATTCAGGCAATCAAGCCTTCACCCACAGGTATTCAAGCAGTTATCACTTAAGCAAATAGCCTCATGGAAAGCATGCTATCATGGCAACACTCACACTCATGCAAGGATGCTAAAGCATAAACACTTACAGTGTACTCCGAGCCAAAACAGAAGACTAATTAGAAATCATGCATGATCCTAACTATGTTAAAAACGCTTAATGCAACACATACAAAATGCAACTAAATAAGCTCAGCTATCTAAGATGGCATACGAATGCAACTTGATAACATGCTTTGAAACACATATTCAAATAAGTATTAAAATACGATGCAGTTTGAATGATGCGCCAAGCCCGGTGCATGCAAGACAAATGAATGATGCACGCATGGAAGCGTAAGGATTCTAATTGAAAAATGCCCTAAAACTAACCATCGAAAGCGGTTAAGTAAAAGGAAGAAAGAAGTGGGGTTGTAAGACATGCACCCACACACTGTAGACACCCCATTTTTGACCGACTTTAAGACTCAGACGTCATCGTTTGAGCGCTCGATGATTGTGCATGTTTGTGCTCGTTTTGAGTTTTCAGAGTTTTCAGCTGAGTGCCTTGCCTCCGAGCCTTTGAACTCTTTGTGTTTTGGCTTGGTTCATGGACCATGCCTTGTTGACCCTGCCTGGAGGGAGAGAGAGGTTCGTAGACCACTTTTCGTATTCATAGACTACTTTTCCCTCTTGTAGGCTAGTTTCTGGTTTTCGGGGCCTTCGGCCGAATGCCTTGTCTCGGGACCTCTTAACGTTCTCCTCTTTGCCTGGTTTTCGGACCATGCCTTGTTGCCTTTGCCTAGAAGGAAACAGAGGTCTGTAGACCACTTTTTGTGGTCATAGACCACCTTTCCCTCGTAGACCACTTTTTGTGCTCATAGACTAGTTTTCGAGGCTTCCGGCTGAGTGCCTTGTTCCGCAGACTTTTTTCTTTCATCCTTTTTGGTTTGTTTTTGGCACAAACCATGTTTTCCTTACTTGGAGGGTGGAATAAGGGTTGTAGACCAGTTTCACTCCGTGAAGACCACTTTTTGTGCCTACCAGCCAGTTTTCTAATCGGCCAACTGGCCTTGGTGGTCTGTGGACCGCCTAAAGTGATCGGCAGCCATGCCACCACCTCGCTTTCTTTGTGTAGACCACTCCTCCCCCTTGCCGACCACTTTTCATTCTTGCAGACCACTTCTTCTGGTCGGCCGACCAGTGCAAGTAGCTGGACAACCACTTCAGCTGGTCGGCAGCTTTCCTGCACTTTTTGTAGATAGTTTCCATGCCAGCTGTGCCAGTTGTCGGGCACAGAAAGCATCCTCTATACACGTGTATAGAGGGATTGATTCAAGCTTCAAGATTGCTCAACAAGATTGATGCATGCTTTTCTATAAAAGGGAACCTCATCCCTCTTGTCTCAGGTTTAGAAAATTGCTTAGGGCATATACATATATCTCTATCTCTATATTTCTCCCTTTGCTCCATATTTGTGCTTGAAAGTGCCTTTTCCCCACACTTTTTCACACAAACACATAATGAAACACCTTCAATCTTGGATTGAGGTTCTTGGAGGTTTGTTTGGAGCTCAAGGCTTGGTTTTGGCCTCAGAAGTTGCTGTCTTACTTTGATTTTTCAAGGGTGAGTCTCTAATCCATTTAAAGCCTTGTTGTAGTTGCTTACTAGGCCACCTTTGCATGCTTATTTTGGCTTAACTCTCAACTGTAAAAAGTTCTGATTTTAAGTGCTTAACATGTTTGTTTGAGGCTTCTTTAGTGTTGGGGGTGGTATACTCCCTTGCATGCCCTATTTGCTAGGCTTTTAAGCCATCACTTTGAGCTTTTGTGATCACCTTTATTTGGCCTCTTCACCACTAAATTCTAGAGGAATTTCAGTGGTGGAAAGTGTGTTTTGAGGTCCCAAATAGGGGGGGGGGTTCATCCCCTCTCCTTGTGTCTTGGTTCCATACCTTGTTAGCTCATCAAAGTAGCATGTTTGTTAAGCTTATTTTGGCCCCATCTTAGCATGTATTAGGCCTTATTTCAGCATGGCATACCTCTGTTTTGGCTTGGTTTGGTTACCTCATGCATGCATTCTACACTTGTAGTGTAATCTTGCAATCTAGCCTAACATGCATCATGCTTTGGACCATCATTCTAGGATGTTTTTTGCTCAACTCCAGCAAGCTTTCACTCATGTTTTACCATGCTTAAGCTCTATTTTATGTTATTTTGGTCATGCATGCCTTGCTTTGTATAGCCATAGTGCATTCTTGCTCACTAGCTTTGAGTTTCCAAGTCACTAGCATGCATTGCTTGGGCTATTTGCATGATTTGGCATCATTTGATATGTGATTTCAGAGCATGTTTCACTACCATGTCCTCATATCTCTCACTCTTTCAATGCTTTGGAGGGTTGGTGCTTTATGCCTTAAACATCAGCCATTATGTATGCCATCTTGCCTAAACTTGTGGGCTATTATTTCAGTATGTTTTTGGTCTTCTTTTGCCTTGCCATAGCTCTTATTTTTGTTAGTGGAGTCATCTCATGCTTGGTTTTGGTAGGTGTAGTGTAACCTTCCTCTTTGGCCTTGTATACTCCATGCTTCATCCCTCTAATTCTAGCACGTGTTAGCTTTAGTCCATGCATGTTTTAGTATCATTTTGACATGCTCTAGGACTATTTTGGGTTGTCTTGGCCATATGGTTCATGTATTGCATAACTGTAGTGCAATAAGCTTGACTAGCATTGTGTTTTGATGTATCTTGAATGCCATACTCGTGATAGTTGCATGTCATGGCATCATTTCATACTTGATTTCAGAGCATAAAGTGTTGTCACACTTCCATGTTTGTCACTTCTTAATCATGTTTGAGAGTTGTGCTTTTATACCTAGTTGATGGGCCAATGCATGAGCATGCATTACCTTGCCTTTCATGCCATCATTTTAGAGCATTTTGGTCATCATCTTGGCATGCATGAGGTCTATTTGAGGATGATTTGGTCCATTGAGCATTGCATTACATAGCCATTGTGTTGCATCCTTCACTAGCTTTTCATGCTTAAGGCTCTAACTTGACATGCTCATGTTGCATTGCATTGTGTTTGGCATACTTGAGCTGTATTGCATGTGTTTGGGTTGAACGTCAATTCAAACACAAGAAATGAGGGACGTTTCATACTTGAAGTGATGAAACGTGCCTCATTTCTCAGTCGCCGACCCTCTTGAGCAAGCATGATAGAGGTTAAGGCTTTTATATATTATTTGTGCATTCATTGACATGGTTGGTGGCCCGAGAGTCAAGAACTACACTCCCTTGAGCTTAAGAAATGATAGGGAGGGTGGTTGTGCACACATATCTTGCAAATACACTGTCGTGCCCCTTCTTGTTCTCTGTTGCAGCAAAATGGAGCTTGGGCAGAATTTCTGGTCGGCAGACTAGAACAAGTAGGTGGCCGACCACTTTTTCTAGTCTGCAGCATGCTTAGGTGGTCTACAGGTGGTCTACACCACCATCAATTGGTCGGCAACCCTCCTGGGGGTCCCCATTTTAGAGTAGAAGCTATCTGGAGCTTTGTGCAGTGTTCTAAGATCAAATGCAAACAGAGGCAAGTTGGGGCATAGCCATGGATTTACGAGCGAGGAACCAAATGCATGCATTGTTCAACTAAAGCAGAGCTGAGTAGTGTAGTTTAAGTGCTTATTTGTCTAGCTTGAATTTGTAACTTAATTAATTTGTTGATTAGTTAAGGTGTTGTAATAACTAGTTGTAGCTAGTCATTCATTTTGTTGTGTAATAACTAGTCTAATTAGCTTTATTAGATTAGTTAGCTAGCTTAGCTTAGATGTAGCTTAGTTTATTATTCGGACCCTCTGTCGAGAGGGCACATTTTTGTAATAAGTGTGCGTATGCGTGTGTGTGATGCATGTCTTCCAACCCCATTTCTTTCTCCCTTTTACTTATCAGCTTTTAATGGTTAGTTTAAGGTCATTTTCAATTAGCATCATTATGTTTGCATTCGCGCATCATTCATTCGTCTTGCATGCACTGGGCTCGGCGCATCATTCAAACTGCATTCTATTTCAATACACTTTTTTGAATACGTGTGTGGACGCGCCTCGCGTGAGGGCCTCCGTACCAAAGTTCGGACTCGATTGTCACAGTTCTTAATCTGAACCGAAGAGTCCAAATCCGGCAAATCATTTTGAAAAACAGATTTTTGTAAAGAAGTGCCAAACATGGACTGGTTTGCCAGATACAAAGTCGCCACCTAAATATTTTATTTTGGGGAATTTAGGAAACCCTGACTCGTTTGCCTAAGGCCACGTGTCCGTCATCACCAAAGTTGCCTTGGCTCGGGAACTTGGGTATGATTAGGGACGGTCAGCTATGAGCACCCCCTCTCGCTTTGCCGAAGATCGGCCTCTACTAACCATGATATCTCGTTTTCGAAAACACATGCGTTCTTATTCCAATTAATTAGCTAATCTTACTATGTGATGCGCGCAACACAAAAGTATAGACTAGATTGCCTAATTTGGAACAAAACATTGCATATCCGTTTGTTTTGAAAAACAGTTTGAAATTTTGCTACTCGCAACGAGTTGTCCCAACTCAAACAATCCAACCTTCACCCACAGGCATTCAGGTAGTTTATATCACATAAGCATCTAGCCAAATGGTAAGCATGCTGTCATGTTAACATCCACACTCATGCGAAATGCTAAAACATAAAGCACTTACAGTGTACTCCAAGCCAAAACAATAAACATGTTAGCAATCATGCATGATCCAAGTCCATGTTAAGTGGCTAATGCAACGCATACAAAATGTCACTAGAATAGGCTCGGCTAATCCTAGGATGGCATGTGGGATGCAACAAGTAGCACATATTCAAGTTAGATTTGGAATACTATGCTGTTAGCATGATGCGCCGAGCCCGATGCATGCAATACTAATGAATGATGCATGCATGCAAAGCATAAGGATGCTAAATTAAACATGCCCTAGTACTAACCATCAAAGCAGGTAAGTAAAAGGGAGAAAGAAGTGGAGGTTGGAAGACATGCATACATGCACCCACACTTATTACAAATTTGTCCTCGCTCGGAGAGACCGAAAGAATAATACAAATTTAACTAGCCTACAAGCTAATTAAATATTACAGACCAATTAAACCACTTAAGCAAATTAACTAAACTAATAAGACAGTAAATAGCCTCAGAAAGAGGGCCCAATGCAATGCATGCTCGGCTCCGCTCGAAAGTCCACTGCCATGCACAAGTTGCCTCTGTCCACACTGTTTTCCTTCTCTGATCAGTGCAAGATTCCCAAGGTGCACTATATGAACCTTGTGGGACACCACCGGCCAAGGGAAATGGTCACCGGCCAAAGGAAATGATCACCGGCCATCAATTATTGGTCGATCGGCACTAAAGATGACCGGCCGGCCAAATCTTCCTGCAGAATCCTGTTTTGACAGCAACAGAGGGCAAAACAAGGCATAGTAATGCATTCCAAGCAAATGTATGCACCAACACATCCTTTATTATATTTATGACTCAAAGGGACATGGTTCTCAGTTCTCGGAGCACCAATCATGCATTTCCATGTGTGATGGCCCAAGGAACCAAGTTATGCACTTTGATTTCAAAATGAAATGAAAACCAAATAAGCACAAAAAGGCCCAACCTCTATCACTTGATTTCAAGAGGCAAGGCATGCATGCCAATGCAATGCAACCAAGGCATGTAGACTAGGCATGCAATATGAACATGAAGGCGAGTAGGCTAGGCACACAACCTAAGCTAGCAAGCGTGCAATAACTATGCTAATGATCAACATGCAAGATATGATCTAATCATGCAAGTGTGTAAGGCATACAACATGTTATGCAACCTAATCAAGGAAATGCATGCCAAATGCAAATGTTACTTAAACATGCAACAACAACACATGGTAAGTCAAGTATGCAATCGACACCCAAGGTGAGCATGCCACAACATGTAAAGAAGAGACTTACACTAAGGAAATGGGGGCCAAACGCACACACAAGCATGCATGCAAACATGGTCCATCACTTAGGCATAAAAGAGCAACTTCTAAGCGCACTTAAAAGAGGCTAAACATGGGAATATGGCAAGCATACCAAGCTCTGAAAATCATGTAATAGAGGTGCCAAACCAACTAATTAAAGCAAGCAAAGCATGCAAGCGAAGCCAAAACTCAAGGCAAGCCAAAGATGTATTGGACTACACTTAGCAAAAATCAAACGTGGCATGAATTAAATAACCAAAATCAAAGTCTTAGCATGTTAAAACAAAGCCAAAAACACATCTAGATGGCATCTGAATGGTCTAAACATGCAAGCATACAAAGAGGCCAAACATGGAGCATAAGATGACAACCTTATAAGGCATTAAAGGGACATCAAATGCAAGCATACAAGCATGCCATGAGGACTGAAATGATGTTATAAGTGGTTTTAAGCCACTGAAATGATGCAAGGATGGCATGCTAGAAGGGCCAATGCTTAAGGCATACGAGAGAGGTTACATGGTAGCTATACAAAGCAAAGCATGGACAACCTAAATGACCAAAAATAGTCCCTTAGCATGCTAAAACAAGCATAAAATCTTCACAAAGCTTGGCAAAAAACATGCTAGAACAAGGCTCAAAGCACAAAGCATGTTAAGGCTAAAAGATGGCATTAAAAAACATGTATGCAAGGCATGCATGGTGTGTCTAAACCAAGTAAAAATAGAGCTATATCATGACATAATAAGCACAAAAAACAGCTAAGGCATGGCCATCATACACTTAAACAAAATGCTCACACATGAGGCGAAAATGGCCCTTTTCAAGGGCAACAAGACCTCTCATTCTTAGGACCTTAAGGCACCATCCTCACCACCGAAATCCCTCAAGATTTCAGTGGTGAGGAGGCCCAAACAAGGTGGTCCCGGAGCTCACCAAAATAGCACAAAAATAGGGCCAAACAAGGCCTAAGAGGGGTCAAACACCCCAAAATAGCAAAACACTCTTAAACAACTATTTAAAGCACTCAAACACAAGACTTTTATTAGTTATATACAAAGTCTAAAAATAGTTGCAAGATAGTCTAAAAGACTATGCAAAAATGGGGTAAAAAGGGACAAGAATCTTACCCTTGATGACCCTCTTCAAGAACAACACTCTAGCTGTTTCCTTAGCTCCAAACCAAGCCAAGAACTCCAAGAACAGCCCTCTGGTCCCTCAGCAAACAAGAGATGGTGTAGGACTAGGTGTTTGTGTGCAATAGTAAGACTAAACATGCACACAAGGCAAAAAGAGAGATATAGAGATGGCATAGATACAAATTCCAACCCTAATATCAGAGCTCTTCTGAAAATTTTGTCTAACCCTAATGGAGGGAGAAGAGGCTCCCTCTTATAGAGCTCCCTCTTGCAAAGCTTCTCAAGAGGAAAATCCGTATGGAGGGGAGCAAAGGTGTATGCCAGCTAGCACAGCTGGCATAAAAATATCTACAAAAGCAGATGCACAGTGGTCGGCCGACCAAAAATGCAATTTGACCAAAATAGATGGCCGATCGACTACAAAGAGTGCATGTCGGCCAAACATTTGGCCGGTGGCAACAAACCAGTGCCCGGTGGCCTCAAGCCATGGCCGGTGATGTGTGGGGATGACCAACAAGCCATTCCCTGCCCCTCAAAGGCAAAACACAAGTCTTTGGTGCAAAACCAGACACTAAACAGTCGAGTCGAGAGATCATGGGGCAAGGCGTGTGACCGAGACCTCCGAGAACTCAGGACGAACACAAACATGGATGATCACCGAGTGTTCAAGCGATGACGTCCAAGTCTTGAGGACAGTCAAAAATGGGGTGTCTACAACGTGTTTCAAAGCATGCTATCAAGTGTTGTGTTCATATGCCATTCTAGATAGCCGAGCCTATTTTAGTTGCATTTTTGCATGCGTTGCATTAGGCATCTTACCATAGCGAGGATCATGCATTGATTACTAACTAGCTTTTGTTTTGGCTTAGAGTACACTATTAGTGTTTACGCTTTAGCATCTTGCATGTGTGTAAGTGTTGCCATGATAGCATGCTTGCCATGAGGCTAACTGCTTATGTGTTTAACTACATGAATGCCTGTGGATGAAGGCTTCATTGCTTGAATTGGAACAATTCATCAAAATGTGAGTTTTAAGCCCACTTGAAGTGGCAAATCATCATGTTTTAAGCCCACTTGAGGGTGGCAAATCCACGTCTTAGCATACTTGCGAGTAGCAACTTCAAACCATTTTCGAAAAACAAACATTAGTTGTTTTGTTTCAATTTGCGTGATTGAGTCTATACTTGTGTGTTGTGCACATCACACAGTAATGTTAGCTAATAAACCAGAATAAGAGCACATGTGTTTTCAAAAACAACATATCATGTTAGTAAAGGCCGATTTTTGATCGGGCAAGCGGGGGTGCTCATTTCAGGACCTTCCCCTCTCGTACCCAAGTTCCCGAGCCGAGGCAACTTTGGTGATGACGGACACGTGGCCTTAGGCACGAGTCAGGGTTTCCTAAATTTCTCAAAATAAAATATTTAGGTGGCGACTCTGAAATCTGGCAAAGCAGTCCATGTTTGGCGCTTTTTGATTAAAATTGATTTTCCAAAACAATTTGTCAGATTTGGACTCTTTGGTGATTTATCAGTCTTACATTGCACTTTGTGAGATTAGATTGAGAACTGTGACAGGAGTCCGAACTGTAGTAGCTAGAACACGATTTGCGCCCTCATGCACGGACCAGAGTTCAGGCGGTCTACAGTTTCTGGTGACTCTGCTGGGGATTTACAGAACTTGACTCAAACTCATGATATGTTGTTTTGACTACACTTATGTGCTTTTTTGCATTGCATTTGCATTGGTACGCCTAGGACACCGTGTTCGCCATATGCTATTACTAAACGGTTTGCTGGAGGCTTGCTTGGAAAAGCATGCCATAAGGCTAACCGGTTGCGGGCTCTGCCACGATGGGATCACAAACCTCGGTTTTTACCGAGGCACCCTTTTTGACCATTCGACCTACTGCATATCAGAATCCATAGTGACTATTCCAAACTAGGACAGGTTGCTTACCCGATTGTAGGTTGTTTGAAACCGCTGCGTGCGTAGTGAAACCCTAGCTCCTGACGAAATTTGGACAGGGAAACCCTACCCATCCATAGGGGTGTTTTGGTTCTCACTTGCTTGCTATGTGCTTTTAGAGTGTGTCTCTACAGGAATGCATGTATTAGTTTGCAAGTCTGGGTATCAAGCCTACGGGCATCGGTATTTGGGGGATCAGTTTTACCTGAAGGTATTAGATTTGAGGCAGTGATTTGGAAACAATGATCAGTGTTGAGAACAGTGTGTTCAGCTTACAAATGCCAACTGTGTGTTGTCTTTATTTAAGCCGTTATGCTGTTCGTTTTCTGGTTGTTTGTTTCATTATTATGCTTTATTTATCTTTTTGCAAAGTAGTTTAGCACAATTGCTTCCGACCAGGCAGATATTCCCCAATCACTTTGGATTAGAGGTCGAAGACTTCATCAATCGGAGGATCTGATAGACGGACAACCAGTGTTCCTTTCATTACCCCCAGTTACTAGACTGAGGTCGATTTAGCCTTGATTCATCGATCTAGCGATTACCGTCGATTGTCCTTATCCACCCTTGATGAGTAGTCGGGATGAGGTTTTCATTTCTACCACAGAGGGAGATATACCTGTTGTTCAGTTAGATCAGCACCTTATGGAAAGTATGGAGGACATGATGCGTCAGCTCCAAGAGACTATGCAAGCCATGCAGCAGGATGCTGCCCGTCAAGTAGAGTTTGTTGCGCGCCAGGCAGAGGTTGTTGCTCAACAAACAGAACTGATTGCCAGACTTTAGCAACAGCAACAACCACAGCAAGCTGGAGCATCTGCTTCGCACCCACCTCCTCCCCCACCTAGGGTTCCAACACCCAGGGAGACTGCAAACGTCCAGAAAAATACGGACGTCCCAACGGGGCTAGTTCCACTCCCAATCCTACCTCAGCTATCCAAAGCACCCACCAATCTAGTGGATACACCGTTTGAATTTGAAGTGGATCCAACAGTGCTGAAAGTGAGCAAGCTAGAAAAGCTGTTCAAGAAGGCTCAAGGCGTTAATTCCATTCCGGACATAGAGGATGGATACACCGATTCAGTGGTTACTTTGCTGGACCGATTCAAGATGCCGCATATAGACCGTTTTGACGGTTCTCGGGATCCCATGGTACACCTCTGGTTATTTTCGGATATCTTAAGGCCAATGGGCCTCTCCAGGTTGCAAAAGCTTTCCCTCTTCGGTTGGACCCTGTCGGGTGTTGCGGCTATTTGGTATGCAAAGCTGGAGGATTCCATCAAGAGAAGTTGGAAGGAGATGGTTGAGGCCTTTGTAGCTCAATACTCCTACAACACGCAAATCGAGATCACAACTCGTGATCTCGAGACAACTAGACAAGAGCCAAAAGAGGGCTTCTCCGACTTTGTAACCCATTGGCGAGCCAAAGCTTCTATGATGACCACCAAGCCGGTCAAGAAGGATCAGATACGGATGGTTGTGCGCAACCTCCAGCCCAAGCTGATGCAAAAGATGATCGTCTTACCCCTCCCTATCTTTGCTGATTTACACAAGATTGGGGTACAAATTGAGGACGCTATGAAGGAGGCTCTAATTGACCACGAGAGAGAGCAGCCCAAGAGGGTGTTTACCTGCAGTTCGAATGCAGGCACGAGTAGTGCTGCAACTGGCAGAACTTCCGATGTGGGCATGGTCACCACCACCACTCCAAAAACACTTATAGCCACACCTTCACCAGTGCGTTTGGTACCAGCTCACAAACAGCCAAATATCCACCCCGAGGCCAGAGAACCTTCACTCCACTATACATGCCCCTGTCCAAAGCTCTGGGGGTTCTGATAAGGAAATGGCATTTCAAGCCCCTAGAGCCGCGACCATTACTAGACAAACTTTTTTCCTCCTATAACCCAGCTAAATACTGTGCCTTTCACCAATAGCACGGTCACGACATCGACCAGTGCTATAGACTGCGTCATGAGATCCAGGATCTCGTTGACAATAGGGTGATCACACCTCCAGAAAAACCAAATGTCACAACCAACCCTCTCCCACCACATAACCAAGCTCCACCACCTAAACGCATCAACCTGATCCAAACTGGGGTTGTGTCATACGACCCTAGCATATATATATCTCACCCTCCCACCTACCCAAGCCTGAGGTGTTCATCCTAGATAGCACAAACTTGTGCATGTTGAGCACCTCCCAAACCCAACCTGAATCGGTGGTGGTGACTATCGAACATAGAACTGGGATGACTTTAGGGGCAGATGGGAATGTTAATTCAAAGCCCAAGGGGTCTGGGTGCTTTGTGTACAACCCGAGTGGTTATATCACATCAACAGACCAGGTAAAGCCGAGAGTAGAGTTGCCGGTTGGGGCACAGATTAGCGTGGTTCGGGAGGATGGACCTAGTCAAGGGTTAGATGACCTAGCAGAACTGGAAGAGGACATTGCAAATCTACAGTTCTTTGAAAAGCAGGACTCAAGGGATGTGAACATCAACTGGCTCGACTTGGATGGATTTGTAGAGAATACTGGGTGGCTCAGCGACCAGCTGGATGTTTTTGAAGAACTTTAGCAAGAACAGGGGCAATCAGGAGCTGGGATATCAGCAGTGGCCTGAATGGCCAGGAATCTGGAGAAATCGCCGGAGAGCACTGGTGTTAAGAATTTTGCTAGGGATCCGGACATTTTGAGTACAATGGGTGCTGAACAGCAGGCTACACTGAAGTAGTTTGAGCAGGAAAAGATTGGGGATCTTGAGAGGGCTAGGAAGGCCAAAGCCCCTGCGGGGACGGAATGTGCTGTGAGCATAGGAATAGTTGTAACAGAACCAGACAGCTGTCTGTCAGTTGTCGACTGGATGTGGTGAGAAGACGACGACTTACGTCTTCCTACACCGATGAAGATTGGGGGCAGAACCAACCAGAAGACACCTGGTATGTTAAAGAGGTGGATCATATGACTAGAAGTGGGCGGTACTTTAAGCCCCCACACTTGGATCAACCAGAGGCATCCAGAAAAGACAAAGAAGCGGAGAGGCAGAAAGAAAAACTACTTGAGGAGGAGGCTATACTGAAACAGCTTAAGAAAATCCAAGCAGACATCTCCATCTTGGGACTGCTTATGGCCTCAAGAGTTCACAGACAAGCTGCCCTTTCTGCAATGGACAAGGCAAAACTTTCAATTGATACCATGCCCGAACAGCTGGTAGGGCTGGTTTTTCAGGGAGGAGCTTCCCCGACATTGACCTTCACTAACAAGGAATTGCCACCTGAGGGCTCAAATCATAACAAACCACTCTACATCTCTGCCGAGTGTAGAGAGAAGTTGATACCGGTGGTCCTTGTTGACACAGGATCTGCTATCAACGTGTGTACGTCGAGGACGACATATGCTATCAGGTTAAAGCCCGCGGATTTTGTGCCTACTGCCCAGGTGATACAGGCCTATGATAATACCAATTGAGAGGTGATGGGGACTATACAGATTCGGACTCAGGTTGGTCTGGGGCAACAGGATATTGACTTTCATGTCTTGGATGTCCCAACCACCTTTAATCTACTTCTGGGGCGGCCGTAGCTGCACCAGATGAAGACCGTCTCTTCTGCCTTGCATCAAATGTTGAAGTGCCCCCATGGGAAGGGGGTGGCAATCATTTTTGGGAATTCTTCAATCCATCCACCGCCAGAGGTTTCTACACCAGTTCTGGAGATTGAGCATGGCGCGGAGGATGTGTTTTTGTCAGGGTTCACCCTAGCTGAGGCCCCGGTTGTATAGAATATCTTAGGTGTTGATGAGGGGCTATACGTCAGCGCACAGTCTATCTACCTTATGAACAAGCTTCAGCACATACTCGGGATGGGATTAGGGTGAAGTGGCCGGAAAGGCATTACAGCATCGGCCGAAGTGCCACACAACCCATATACCTTTGGCCTAGGTTATCTGCCTACCAAAAAGGATTGGGCGAGGAAAGGAAAAGAGATGGCCAGAAGAGCCAGATCCAACCAGGTCGGGAAGCATTATGAGTTGATGCACCGACCTATCTAGGGGACCCTGAACGGACGCTTTGTCCGGGAGAGGGAAGACTTCCAGTTCTACGGCTTCCCAGAGCCATGGCTAAATGCAATTGTCCAGGGATGACGTTACTGAAGAGGAGATAGACCCACCAGATGAGGCTGAGCAGTGCAAGGAGGAGGATTCCGAGAGCATAGAAATTGAGATGGGGGTAGCACTGGCTTGTCTACCCTCAGATCCTCTGATCGTACAGGAGTGCTTGGTGGATAACTTCTCAGTTTCTATGATCGGGAATGAAGTGGCTGGGAGCCTATCTTCAAACATTCTAGATGCATCCATCGCACTCTCCCTCGTCTGGCAATACGAGGAGGGCTTTTTATCGAGCAGCACCGAGTCAAGTAGTGTGCCGGAATCTGATTCCACTGAGTTTGTGGAGTCGGAATCAGGTTCCAGCTCGTTTGAGTCTGAGTCTGGTATTCTTGGGGGTGATAAC
The DNA here is from genome assembly GCA_025200525.1 of Camellia lanceoleosa. NCBI lineage: Eukaryota > Viridiplantae > Streptophyta > Magnoliopsida > Ericales > Theaceae > Camellia > Camellia lanceoleosa. The sequence goes on along the minus strand of CM045758.1, from coordinate 138,959,049 downwards.
CCGGATGCCACTGTCCTGTCCATGTCATCTTTTTCTTTTTCCTTTGAGTCTGTTGTAACAGAGAAATCAGGCGGATTGGATGTTATTAATGAGAATGGTGCGGCTGTGGCTTCCGACTACTTTTCTGTGCCTTTAATTTATTGCATTAATGAAGACTTTCAAAATTTTGATGAAAACGACGAGGAAGAAATTCATCCAGTTTTACAACGTTTGATTGATCAAGAGCAGGAGAGGTTTGTAAAAACCTTTGGTTGATGAAATCACCACAATTAATGTTGATACTGAGAAGGACCCGCAGCTGATCCAGATCTGGTCCACGTTGTCTTCTGAGGAACACGAGTGCTTAGTCGCTTCATTAAAAGATTTCAAAAATGTTTTCGCATGGTCCTACGAAGACATGCCTGGAATCGATCCTGAGATTGTACAGCACCGGATCCCTCTTGACCCAAAGGTTCGACCTGTTAAGCAGAAACTTCGAAGGATCCGCCTGGACTGGGCTCTGAAAATCGAAGAAGAGGTCACCAAACAGATCGACGCAGGGTTCCTGTTAGTATTTGAGTATCCAACTTGGTTGGCCAATATAGTTCTGGTGCCGAAGAAGGACGACAGAATTCGGGTATGTGTAGACTTCAGGGATTTGAACAAAGCCAGTCTGAAGGACAACTTTTCTCTGCCACATATTGACAAATTAGTGGACTTCACTGCTAGGCATGTGCTGCTCTCATTCATGGATGGATTTTTAGGCTACAATCAAATTTTAATGGCACCCGAAGACTGGGAGAAGACTGCTTTCACCACCACGTGGGGAACCTATTGTTATAGGGTGATGCCGTTTGGGCTGAAGACTGTTGGAGCTACGTATCAACGGGCTACAACCACAATTTTGCACGATATGATACATAAAGAGGTTGAGGTGTACGTGGATGACATGATTGTCAAGTCCAAGGAAAGAGAGGGCCACTACACCACCTTGTAGAAATTCTTCCAACGGATCAGAGAGTATTGGTTGCAGCTGAATCCTTAGAAATGTACATTTGTTGTTACAACAGGGAAAATGCTAGGGTTCTTGATCACACAGAGAGGTATTGAGGTCGATCCTTCTAAAGTCAAGGCCATCTTAGAAATGCCACCACTGAGGACTGAAAAGGAGGTGCGAGACTTTCTGGGTAAAGTGCAATTCATAAGACGGTTTATTGCAAAATTAACCTTGAGTTATGAACCACTCTTTGGTCTCCTAAAGAAAGGAAAGAAGTTCCAATGGGACGACTGATGCCAAGTTGCCTTCGAGCAGATCAAGCAATATTTACAGAACCCACCTGTGTCGTCACCGCTTGAGCCAGAAAAATTGTTGATTCTGTACCTATCAGTGACTGAAAATACAATGGGCTGCATGCTTGCACATGAGTCTGAGGACAAAGTGGAGAAGGCTATCTACTACCTGAGCAAGAAAATGCTGGATTACGAAACCCGCTACACTCCGTTGGAGAAGGCTTGTCTGGCCTTGGTATGGGCTACCAGGAAGTTGAGGCACTACCTGTTAGCTCACTCTGTAATATTGGTTTTGAGATTAGATCCCATCAAATATCTCTTCAACAAACCAGCACTTACGGGTAAGCTAGCCTGTTAGTTGCTTCTACTTTCCGAATTTGATCTGAAGTACATGACGCACAAGTCAGTTAAACGGAGAGCGGTAGCGGAGTTCCTAGCCGATCACCCAGTTGAAGGAGATGAAGCAGTGGAATATCTGTTCCCAGACGAGGCTATTTTGTATGTCGAAGAAGAGACCTGGATGATGTACTTTGACAGAGTGTCAAACAAATATGGGTATGGGATAGGGGTGTTGCTGATAGCACCCGACAATTCCCACATACCTCTAGCATTCAAACTCCAGTTCAAAGTGTCCAACAATGAGGCAGAGTATGAGGCATGTATTGCTGGACTAGAAGCCGCCCTAGAACTGGGGGAAAAATGGTTGGATGTCATTAGGGACTTGAACCTTGTTGTATCTCAAGCTAAAGGAGATTGAAAAGTTAAAGAAGAAAAGACGAGAATCTATCACCAGACCTTGGACGCTCTGATTCCTCGGTTTGAGATACTGAATTTTGCTCATCTGTTAAGAGAGAACTACAGGTTCATTGATTCATTAGCAACTCTATCTTCTATGATAGACATCCCTTTCGGAGTCCGAATGCGTCCGATCATCATCAAACAAAAAATAGTGCCGGCCTACGAGCTGATTACTGTCATAGATGAAGTACAAGATGAGAATCCCTGGTATTATGACATTTGGAACTTCTTGGAAAAGGAGGCATATCCACCAGGGGCAAATGCCAAAGATAAGAGGGCAATTCGAAAAATGGCTACTTAGTTCATCGTCTGCGGGGGTAAACTGTACAAGAGGGGTCATCTCGAGATGCATAAGCTGTGTGTTGATGCTGAAGAATCTAAGCGCCTGATGGAGGCCATCCACGGAGAAGAGTGCGGAGCGCACATGAGCGGGGTGATGTTAGCCTGGAAGATCCTTAGATAGGGTTATTATTGGTCCACCATGGAGGAGGATTGTATTGGCTTTGTTCGGCGATGCCACAAATGCCAGATCCATGCAAATCACATGAACATTCCGCCATCGAAGCTATACAACATGACTTCGCCATGGCCATTTTCAGTATGGGGGATTGATGTGATTGGGGCTGCCACTCTGAAGGGGTTCAACAGGCATGAGTACATTCTAGTAGCGATAGACTACTTCACAAAGTGGGTTGAGGCCCAATCTTATGCGGTGTTGAAGGCATTTCGTGTTGCTAAGTTCATTACGAACAACATCATCTGTCGCTACGGGGTCCCAAATGAGATTATTTCGGATAATGGTTCCCACTTCAAGAAGGAGGTGATCAACTTGTTGGAGAAGTACAACATGGCTTTTCATAAGTCATCTACATATCGGCCGCAAACTAACAGAGCAGTGGAGGCCGCCAACAAGAACATCAAGCACATTCTGCAGAAGATGGTGGAAACCTACAGGGACTGGCCAGATAAGCTGCCATTTGCTCTTTGGGGCTACCAGACATCAATTCGAACTTCTACTGGGGCAACTCCATATTCCTTGGTTTATTGGATGGAGGCTGTTCTGCCTATTGTAGACGTCCCCGAACGCATCCCGGGCGAGGAGTGCGAGTCCCCCCCGTTCTGGTTCGATATCGGGTCTACTACAGCTCAAGGACTCAAATGTCACGATTCTTAATCTTGAACCAAAGAGTCCAAATCCGGCAAATCGATTTTGAAAACAGATTTTTGAAAGAAGTGCCAAACATGGACTGCTTTGCCAGATACAGAGTCGCCACCTAAATGTTTTTTATGGGAAATTTAGGAAACCCTGACTCGGTGCCAAAAGGCCACGTGTCCGTCATCACCAAAGTTGCCTCGGCTCGGGAACTTGGGTACGATTGGGGAAGGTCACTTCGTGAGCACCCCTGCTCGCCCGGTCAAAGACCGGCCTCTACTAATCATGATATCTGTTTTTTAAAGCATTGTATGTTCTTATTATGGTTATTAGCCTAGGTTACTATGTGATGCGCACAGCATACAAGTATAGACTGAGTCGCCTGAACTGGAACTAAACATTTCATGTTTGTTTGTTTGAAAATGGTTTGATGGTGCTACCCGCAGGTAGGCTAAGACGTGGATTTGCCACCCTCGGGTGGGCTTAGAAAACATGATTTTGTCACTATCTAGTGGGCTTAAAACAAACATTTGATGAATTGTCCAATCCAAGTAACTTAACCTCACCCACAGGCATCCAAGACAGTTATATCACATAAGCACATAGCCTCATGGTAAGCATGCTATTCATGGCAACACTAACACGCATGCAAGGATGCTAAAGCATAAAGCTCACCGAGTACTCCACGCCAAAATAGAAGCTCGTTAGAAATCATGCATGATCCTAAATATACTGTAATGCCTAATGCGACACATGCAAAGATGCAAACTATAGCAGGCTCGGCTGTCCTAAACGTGGCATGTGAAATGCTACGACTATCATGTATTCAATTTGGAATTTAAAATACAAATGCAGTTTGTATGATGCGCCGAGCCCGGTGCGTGCAAAACAGATGAATGATGCAAACATGCTGTCATACTGTATGCTAATTGAAATATGCCCTATATCTAACCATCGTAAGTAGGTAAATAAAAGGGAAGAAAGACGCGGGGTTGGAAAACATACATCACACTCACCCACACTTATTACAATTATGCCCTCGCACAGTGGGTCCGAATAAATAATACAGTCCGAAATAAAAGAATAATACAGTCCGAAATAAAATAATAATACATTCCAAATAAATATACAGATTCCTAATTAATTAACAGATTAACTAAGAAAAACTGTAAACTGGCATGCAAGCCAGGGGCTGCCTCGATTCTGATGAATGATACATGCTGGGCTGCCTTGCGCGGAAATCCACTGGGATGCCCCAATTAGCCTCTGTTTACACCTTTCCTCGAAATGCGTGCCAGACTCTGAAAAGTTACTGATTCTTCATTTTGCTGTAACAGAGAGCAGGAAAGGGGCATAGTAATGTATTTCACAAATATATGCATGCCTCGATCCTCGTGCCACCAATCACGCATCTCGATGCATGATGGCCGAGGAATCGGATTGCACAACTCAATATAGGATGAATGCATATGAATGCTACAACAAAACCTAACTCCATCATGGATAATCCGGAGTGTCGATGACTGGGGAATTGAGACCCGTTCCGTCACTCGAGTCTGAAAGCGCACCTCGTTTCCGTGCAAGACTAACTCCTATCCCGAACACAATGCAATATGCATGATATGTATGAAATGCAACTAAGATACAATCCTAACATACACAATGCTATGAAAATGAGATGTCTCGGAATGCGTGCACACGGGCACGCAAAACTGAGGAAATGATCCTAAGGCATAAAATAGCATACGCAATGCAATTGGACTTACACTAACATGAAAGAGCCTCAGCCACACTCAAATAAGAGGTTGTTGGATGAAAATGAAGTGCCTCGAAATGCGTGCACACGGGCACGCAAACCGAGGCAATGGCATACGGAATGATATGAGACTAAAATGGCATACAGGATGCAAAATAGACTTATACTAACATGAGAGAGCCTCAGCCACACTCACATAAGAGGCCGATGGATGAAAATGAAGTGCCTCGAAATGCGTGCACACGGGCACGCAAACCGAGGCAGTGGCATACGGAATGCAATGAGACTAAAATGGCATACATGATGCAAAATGGACTTATACTAACATGAGTGAGCCTCAGCCACACTCACATAAGAGGCCGATGGATGAAAATGAAGTGCCTCGAAATACGTGCACACAGGCACGTAAACCGAGGCAATGGCATACGGAATGCAATGACATAGAAAATGATATGCAAACATGCCAATGGAATTTCAGCACTGAAATATGGGGGAAAACAGTCCCGAAAGATGGCGAAATGACACCAAATGCAAGGAATGGTCCCGAAACATGAATTTTGGCACCCGAAATGACCTATAGCTACACCAAATAAGCATAACTGATACATGAAATGAAAAGGCAGAAGCAAGGAAACCCCAAAACTAGCATTTTTCCAGTTCAAAACAAACCACAAAGCAATATACAAGCATGGCAAAATTCCTACGTAAGAAATAAGCCACAAGGAGGGTAATGAAACAAGTGATATATACAAAATCCAAACAGAAAAATATCTTTCTACAACACTGAAGAGGGACCAAAAATATGCACATTTACAGTTTATGACAACCCCTAAATCAGTATGCAAACATGCTAAAAATGCCATGCAAGAACTAGGATAACAAAAGGCTATAACATGAGGTACACCAAAAATTCAACAAACCAGCAAGGACCCTTCATGAAATATAACCAGGGGGTCAAAATATGACCATTTCCAGTTCTGATGATGGCCGAAAACAGAAGCTAGATAAGCCTAAAAAGGCATGCAAAAATGGGGGCCAAAGAGGGGTATAATGGTAGGTACAACATGGAGGCCCCAAACAAGGTTGATCCCTTCTACAATGTTGTATAGGGACACAAAATAAGCTTACTCACAGTTCATGACATGCTCCAAAACAATTTACATATAGGTAAAACAAATCATGCAAATTTACGGTAAATAGGAGAGATTATGAAGCAAGTGCAAGATAGGGGACCCAAAAATGGTTGAGCCCTTCTTCAATGTTGAAGAGGGACTTAAAATAGGCCCTCTTACAGTTTACATTATGCTCGAAAAAAGATCACACATAGGCCAAATATTCAATGCAAAATAATGGCATATAAGAGGATATTGAAACAAGTGCAAGGTGGTGATCTCAAATAGGGTTGAACCCTTCAACAAACATGTAGAATAGATCAAAATATACCTAATTTCAGTTAGGGTTGGAGCTCAAAACAATAAGCAAATAGGCTAAGAAATTGGTGCAAAAATTGGCTACAAAAGGGGGAAAGTCTACTTACCCTTAAAGACCAATACTTTGACTACTTCTTGGACCAAATTTGATGACTCTAAGCTGCTGGAATTCCTCCCTTTGCTGCTGGAATGGAGTGGTGATGGTAGAGCTTGAAGATGATGAAGAAATGGAGCCTAAACTTGAAAGAAATGGAATGATATGTATGTATATGCTCAAACCAATTCTTGTAACCCTTTCTCTAGAGTTAGGAAGCCCTCTATGTGGACAAGAGAGGGAGAGGAGAGTCAAGGCAAAAGTGGAGGGAAATGAGCCCTTATTTCCCTCCACCAGGGTCCCCCGAATAGAGATATTTTGGGGGGAAAACAGCTATACAGCTGTAAAGTGCACATTGAGGGGATCATGACCGGCTAGGTATTTTTGTGGAAGGTGGCCGGCCGGCCACCTCCCATGACCGGCCGGCCAAGGGGCAAAAATGAAAAGTTGATTTTCTGGCCGGCCACCACATATTGGTGGCCTCCCATGTGTCCTTAACAAGACCCTATGGCTGGAAATTGGCAACTATGAAACAGGAGAGACAACAAGCCACTTTAAAGAGGGGTTCAAAAGGGTCAATTTGAGTTACTGGCCGGCCATGTGATATTAGGGTCCTCCCATGTGTGTACAACACAAATATGTGGTTTGAGCTTGAAGAAAATGCTCCTAGGGTGGTCAACATTGGCCCGGAAGTGAGAAAAACGGGCGTCGGAGGGCGCCGGAGGAGCATAACTGGTTGCTGAGACAATTGCTGGCCTCCCACCCTTCAGTGACCTTCCTGGTGATAAAGCAGGTACCCAAAATGAACAAAAACCGATGCAAAACGAATGCTCGGGGGCCAAAACACACAATTCGGGGTCCCGAAAATAAGCCGTTGAGCACCGAAAGTGGCATTCGGCCACGAAGTGGGTCTCTCAGACCCTAGTGTCCCTCAAAGGGGAGTAAATAAGATGCATGCCAAAAACCGGTGGAATCGGAGATGGTTAGACGGTCCCGAACCGAGGCACACGGCCTGACGGCTCCGAAAACCGGGAACCGGGCTCCGAAATGGGAAAAATGGCCTACGGCCACGAAATGTAGCCCACGGCTACTGAGAGATGGTCTACGGGACCTCTCCCTCCCTTCAGGAAAAGAAACAGAGAAAACCGAGTCTAGTTCGCAAACCGAGGCAAGGCACAGAAGAGGGTTCAGAAGTCCGGAGGCAGGGCTCACGGCCGCGACTCTGAGACTTCTGAACGAGTATAATATACAACATCACCGAGCGCTCCATTGGTGACGTCTAAGTCTTAAGGTCGGTCAAAAATGGGGTGTCTACAGTTGCCCCTCTTTGACAGAACTCGGAAGTCACAAGTGACGGGAGTGAATGTCAAAGCCCAGAGACGACCCATTTTTGACAAAGCCGAAGACTTAGACAATCATACAAGATGCATAGAGATATGTGCCCACAGGCGTGCCCGCAGGCAGGAGGCAAAATGCAAAGCGATATGCATGGAGCCAGATGTAACGTAAGGATCATGCAAGTGCAGCAAGTTGTAATGAAGCAAGTATTCACAAATAGATGCAACAGTTTTAAGCAAGAATGCAAAGCAACAACTACATTTCATGCAGTTAGGAATGCGGAGAATTATTCAATTCTCGTCGCGTCTCACACGGAGAAGATACGATACCTGCGCAATCTGTCTAGTCGCACCAGCCTCAAATGGACCATACATACAATATCGTGCCTGCAAAAGAAAGAAATTCAACAAGAACAATGTGCTAACAACATATATTCAATGCGATTCCTGTGATTCTGAAAGTTTGACACACGCAGTGTCGGCGAGTGAATGTATCGCAATGCGAGAAAGGAACGTGCGTGACAACACATGCTCAAGCACAGAGGTATGGTACACCAAGAAAACATGCATGACAATGCAAAATGCTCATGAGAATGCAAGTTATGTGCACAATAATGCAAAACGAGCATAAATCAGGGTGCGGTTGTTCTTGAAACAACGAGTAAGAAGCAGCGCATTTCGGCGAAAGGCGACTTCGATCATGACCTCTGGTTCACCTCCTGGAGAGGTTACAACATGCTCAAGAGGGATACACTCTGATTTTGATGAGTAAAGATGAGACACATGTCAGAAATTGCGGTGAGATTCGTGAGGAGGAATTTGCGCCAGAAAATACTTTTCTTGAACTTTTTCAGGTCCCGGGAACTCCAATCTTCTTCAAAATTTGCAGGGAGCTAGGTGGGGATGTGGGGAACACCACCGGCCAGGGGGTTTCCCTAGGGGAGGCCACCGGCTAGAGACCATAAAGCAAATGGCCGGCCAGCCAGAAAAGGTGGCCGGCCGGCCACCTGTCTAAAACAGGGGGCATTTTTGTCATTTTGCCTAATTTTCTTTATAACCTCTCATCCATTCATTCCGAAATCACTCCCACAGCTGCGAAAACTCCTTCTCTTGCTCCCCAAACCATCTTTTTCCTTGAATCTGCACTTTATCTGGCGCTTTTTGACCTTCCACGCAAGTTGTTTTTGCAAAATCATTCGATTTTAAGCACTTTGGACCGATTAAATTTTGATTTCGAGGCTTCTTTTCTCATTTTCAACACTTGAGGTAAGTTTGTCTCAATATATGGAAGATTTTCTCGGGAGTTGACTTTTGTTGACTTTTCCATTTCCCGGGTGTTGACTTTTGTTGACTTTTTCTAATTTTGGCTCATTTTTGCTCATTTTTGCTCCTTTTGCAGATTTTTTGAAATGGCAGGTAATTTCCCTCACGGTGGAGGTCCTCCAGGTGCCGGAGATGATTTTGATATCATGGCGCTGCCCCCGAGGGTCCGCCCCTTCATTCCCGGGAGATACGCTCCATCGGCGCACATCCTCCCGCGGGCGATTTTTCGTCATTTTACTGACTTCAGTGATCGGGCACCCGGAGACTTGCTTCTCTGAGGCGGAGCAAAGACCTTTCTTATGAGGCCCGAGAGGTATTTTACTTCATTTTCTGTATTTTCCATGCATTTCATACCTTTGCCATGCTTGAACACGCAGTTTAGCTTATGACATAGTACTTTGCCTGCATCCTGAACATGTAGTTTAAACACTTGAATTCCTGAACACTAGGCTCATTGATTGATCGTGAACGCACGGTACACATTAGTTAAGAATTGAACACATGGCTCAAACACTGATTTGTCGAACACACGGCCCGAATTTGAAGGTGAACACACGGCACACACTAACCAAGAGTGGAACACACAGTCCCTAACTCTGATTTTCTGAACACACGGTCCAAGTTGGTGGTGAACACACAGCCCACACTGATTGAGAGTAGAACACACAGCCCCTAACTCTGATTTTCTGAACACACAGTCCAAATTGATGATGAACACGCAGCCCACTGATTGAGAGTAGAACACACAGTCCCTAACTCTGATTTTCTGAACACACAGTCCAAGTTAATGGTGAACACACAGCCCACACTGATTGAGAGTAGAACACACAGTCCCTAACTCTGATTTTCTGAACACACAGTCCAAATTGATGGTGAACACACAGCCCACTGATTGAGAGTAGAACACACAGCCCCTAACTCAGATTTTTTGAACACACAATCCAAATTGATGGTGAACACACAGCCCACACTGATTAAGAGTAGAACACACAGTCCCTAACTCTGATTTTCTGAACACACAGTCCAAATTAATGGTGAACACACAGCCCACACTGATTAAGAGTAGAACACACAGCCCAAACTCTGATTTAACTCGATTTTCAATACACACCCAAATTAATGGTGAACACACACCATTAATCGATTAAGAGTAGAACACACAGCCCAAACTCTGATTTTCTGAACACACAGTCCAAGTTAATGGTGAACACACATCCCACACAGATTAAGAGTAGAACACACAGCCCTAACTCTGATTTTCTGAACACACAGTCCATATTAATGGTGAACACACAGCCCACACTGATTAAGAGTAGAACAAACAGCCCTAACTCTGATTTTCTGAACACACAGTCCAAGTTAATGGTGAACGCACAGCCCACACTGATTAAGAGTAGAACACACAGCCCTAACTCTGATTTTCTGAACACACAGTCCGTTTATTTGCATTTGCACACGGCTCATTCATTTCCTTCTGACACATGCATTCATTCTGAATGCAGGTTGGCTCTCGTACTGTACGAGGATACGGCTCTACCGCTGCGAGAGACTGGTATATCGAGCTCCCGGAGGCTGTCCGGGATCGGGTTGATCTAGCAGGGTTCGGAGCATTCTGCGTGGGATTATCACGTTGTCCTGCTATCAGGACATTGTTAGCTGCTTTGGTAGAGAGATGGTGGGACACCACCAATTCCTTCCACTTTTCTGCCACCAGAGACCCGACCATGACCTCGCTAGACTTCGCTGTGCTCACCGGCCTAGACATAGGCGGTTGGCCCATTCCTTATGACGAGGATATGGGCGAGTGGGAGGCTGCATGGATACATCTGTTGGGGGCTCGTCCGCCTGTAGACAGAGCTTCTGGGAGAGTTCGGTACACTTGGTTCTCCTCCCATTTTCGGAGGCCGGAGATGGAGCCCGAGTCTCCTGAGGAGGTTGAGCAGTATGCCCGTGGCTTCCTTATGTTCCTCTTTGGCACCACTCTGTTTGCCAATAGGGGGAACACGGTTGGGTTGTATCTTTTGAGCGCTCTAGTGGACCTATCACAAGTCAGTCGGTACGACTGGGGTGGCGCCGGCCTGGCTACCATCTATTGCTATATGAGCGCGGCCTCTCGCGGGCGGGGAGACTTACTCGGCGGCTACTGGAGAGCCTGGGAGGTATGTTCTGTTCTCTTGATTTACATTTCTACTCCTCATTACTTGTTCATTGCACACACGGCGCACTTTACATTCTGTATTTTTGCCCTCAGCACTTTGTATTTACATTCTGCATTGCTTTTCTCAGCTATGGGTCTATGTATATTTTCCGACATTAGCCCCAGAGATGGAGGTGGCAGGGCCTCTCACGACCCCATTTTCATTGGTATTCGAGGGCCAGCACCGACCAAGACCTCGAGAGACTCTCGTCTACCTGCGACAGTACTTCGACACTGTTCGGACGACGGAGGTATTTCAGAACCCTCAGTTCTTTTCCGTTTTCATCTTTGATTTGCCTTGTATATTCCCGATTTCTGATTGATTTATGCACTGGTTATCCGCAGATCACGTGGCAGCCATGGGCGGTCTTGGTCGATAATCTCCGATTCCAGTATCCCGAGGGAGCGGGTAACTCCCAGTATAGGTTCCTGCTCGAGGGACCGATGGGTAGAGCGTGGTTCCTGGGGGAACGCTTTCTACGGCAGGTTTGGGGGTACAATTCTCAGGACCCTCCGGCCGCACCTCTAGTCACTATGAGGACTACCGACAGACTCTCTACCCATGAGGTTATTAGTGCTATGCAGGGCACCGATGCTTTGCTGCATCTTACTGACGGGGACTACACCACTTACCGTCACACATATCTGATGCCCCCCTTGACGGGAGTGCGTGTTCCGCCACAGAGGCCTACTGATGTACCATCTTCGAGTCGGGCTCGTGCTACGAATATCTCCTCCTCTAGCAGGGCTGGTACATCTCGAGGTGGGGGTGGGTCGATTCCTCCGATCCCTCCGACTCTTCATCATCCTGGGTGGCCAGACATGCCGACCGAGTTAACGAGTTGGCGATTTGGGACGCCTTACCAGGTCTCGCTGGAGCCTCCTCTTCGTGACCACAGATATGTCAGAGATCTTGATTCACCCCCGGTATGTTTTACAGCTTTGATTTATCAGTCAGATACTTGGACATTCATTCCCTCACTGATAGTCTTTGCATTTGTATCTGTAGCCTCCAGTTAAGTACGTGGACGAAGTGCTTGGGATGCTGGCCACATTCGAGGGCATGATCTTATGGAGGGAGGCACAGCTGGCAATTATGGGCGTGCAGGTACTGTTCATCTTTCCTGTATTTAGCATATTTCTGATGACATACTAGTTTTGAACATTCTGCTGTATTGATAGGCTGTGTAGAGCACATCTGACACACACCCCACTCGCATATTGTACTTACATCTGCTTTTCATATTTGAACTGATGTATTGAACTCTTCATTTTCAGATGCCTCCTGTATATGCACCGCCGTGGGCCAGGCCACCTGAGCCTTCTTAGAGAGGTCGAGGTGCTGGGCCATCTGGGCCCTTTCGAGGAGCTAGGCCATCCAGGCCTTCTCAGGGAGCAGGGCCATCTAGGCCTGTCCGAGGAGCTCGAGGAGTGGGGTTGTCTCGCAGACGTAGGGCACATGTTGTAGAGGCAGAGCCTGATGAGGAGGAGGAGGAGGAGGAGGAGGAGGTCGCAGATCGTGAGTCAGAGACATCTGCTGAGGAGGGGGCTCCGGCCTTGGTTCCGGGAGTAGAGGCGAGGCTGAGGGGGATCCTGAGGATGACAGCTCCAACCCAGATGGTGATGATGGTGCAGAGGTTGTCCCACAGAAGAGGATGAGGGGGCCCCCTCATTCCCGCTCACGAGGATATTGATGCTATTTCCTGCTTTATTTTACTTTTTGCTAGTAGTTTGTAGCACTTTGCATATTGTTAGGCAGTTTTATTTTCTGTAAAACTTGTACCTTTATTTTGTTGTAAAACATGATGGAATGAAACAGCTTTTGAAAAGGTGTTTGTATTTGAAACTCTTAGCATCGCATCGCATCATTTTGCACAAAAAAGGAATTGAAAATGTGCCTCGTGTATTTACCGGGTCAGGTAATGAACCGACGCAACAAATTAAACAACTCGACTTACTAAGACATAACAGAATCTTGGCAAGTTTACAACTCGATAAGCAAAATACAACAATGTTAACGACTTGATAAACAAGACTTAACAAAATTGCGTAAACAAAAAGCAACAACTCAAAACACAAAATGCGACAGCTCGACAAAACTTACAACTCGATAAACAGAGCAACAACTCGATAAGCAAAATACAACAAAGCGTGCTTCGGACGGACGATCTGGATGATGGAACGCATCTGAAACTGAGAGAAATGGAGGCCTTCGATGTCCCCGATGCATTGAAATGCCTCAAACTTCCTTCCGGAGGGCAAAACAGGACCAATGCATGGCCGGCCACGTTTTGCATCTGAGGACTGAAGGGTAGCCGGCCTGCTAGAATAGATGGCCGGCCGGCCACCTTCCTCGCAACTCCTAGAATTGTGACACGTGTCCCCGAATAGTGTTTTACCCCCCCTATAAAGCTCCAACTTTGGAACTCTTTCATTTCATCACTGCTTTGTAGAAAAATGGAGGCATTTCTCGTAGAAAATCTCACATCTTGGATCTCTTCTTTAGATGGCTCGGAAAAGTTGAACTTCCGGGGTTTCGGCTTGAATGCACTATTCACGCTGGGCCGGACTCCACTGCACCTTCCTTTCCTCCATGCCGCAGTGAGATTTTGGAACCCGGTGACGCACGTCTTCAGCTTCGGAGGGCAAGAGGTATGTCCCACTTTTGAAGATTTTCAAGTTTTAATAGAATCCGAGCGAGGTGAGGAAATCTTGCCCCAACTCAATTTTGGCTATGCCCAAACCTTAGGGCGGATGTGCGGACTCAACGCGCATGATGCTCGATCCCTGATTTGTAACGGAATGTTGGATATCCCGAGCCTGATTTACCGGTTCTCCGATGCTGGTGACCGCGGCGACCATCATTGGCAAGGCTTCCGGCGACATGCCCTCTGTTTATGCATGTTATCTCATTTTCTGTTTGCTTCGAGCTTTGGAGGATCCAGCGTCCGCCTGATTGAAGTGGCCCAAGGCTTGAAAGAAGGAAAGAGTTGCATCGCCATGACATTGGCTGAGACACTGATGGGCTTGGATGCTTTCTACTGTCGGGAGACAACTAGAGTTGCAGGGAGTCCACTACTGCTGCAGGTAATGTTTCCCACCCAAGCTCACATATGTATTTGCTTACATCACTCGGCCCTCAGACTCGATTTTTTCTCACAAAACCCTTTTCTTATTTTTCTCTCATCGCATATCTCTCTATTCTCTATTCTCTCATTTTTCATCCCTCCCCAGATATGGTTGATGGATAAACTGCAAGTTGTGGACTCTTGCCCTGCTTACTCAGCCCGCGGCTACTTCTTCCGACAACGCCTAGTCGACGCCCTTGATGAGGGATGGTGGTTTGAATGGATGTGCAATTTGTCGGCAGATCGCATTGCGTGGCGCTGCCCTTGGCTCAATCTCCCGGCAATGAGCTACAGTATGTCTCGGCAGGTCGGGATTCGATTGATCGGCTTGACTTACTGCGTATTCTATTTCCCATTCCGTATTCTGCGCCAATTTGGCCATGACTAGACTTGCCCACCAGAGAGGATAGAGTATCCGGCTACATTCCTGCTCGAGAAGACACTAGTTTAAGCAGTCGCAGCATGGGGAAATAGAGAGCTCCTGGCCCCTGCTCCCACTTTTAGTTGCACTTTGTCTGACGAGTGCTGGGATTGGCTCAACGAAGAAGCACAGGTTGGGCCTAGGTTGGCATTAGAGGCTTCAACTAGCTCTGGCAGGGGGGGCAGGGACACTTGACTTGACTATGCCCCGGATTTATTGCTTTACTAGTACTTTCAAGTTTTCATTATGAATGTAATAAAAAGCAACTTCAATTATATGCGAGAGCAAGAGAACTCTGTTGTGAAATCAATGAAATTGAAGGTTGTGGTACTGAAAATTCTCCGCTTTGGTCCAAAAAAAAGGTCTTAGTTGTAAAAAAGATTAATTTTGAGCAAAGTCAACTTTTATTAAAACTTTTCAAAACTATTTTCGATATGGATCAAAACTGGACACGCCTGAGATCTGTCACTGAGATGCGCAACCCCGGATCCTAGCAACTGGAAAGTTGCCCCTAGTTTGAATGGTACCGCAGCACTTCATTGCCACGGAAAGTTGCCCCTAGTCCGTATAGCACTGTACCGGAGATCACGATAAATGCTGGTGAATAGAGATAACTGAGATGATCAAATGGACAAAGTTGATCAGGGAAAAGATTATGGCTGAACTTCAGGATGAAGCTGCCTACGTATCCCAAAGATGGGAATCAAGCCTTACATAGTTCAGGCTAAGGTTCGCTCAGGTATTTTTACTCTCCTTTTGCGCTCTAACTGTTGCCAAGGCCGCCCTTTGCGGGTTTTCAACCTTGCGAGCTCAGTTTTTATAATTTCAAATTTTCTATGCTCTAAATTTTGCCTAGGTCGCCCTTTCGAGTTTTCGGCCTAGCGAGCCTCTCAGGGGTAGTATTTTTTCAACTTGTCCATGTTGATCGGTTGGGAAAACTCCAAGCCATCTAGATCCATCAAAACCACAGCTCCACCTAACCAGATTGACTTGATAATGTAGGGACCAGTCCAATTGGGTCTGAACTTGCCCCTTGAGTCGTGGATGGGAGCTCGGTTGTCTTTGAGTACCAAATCTCCTTCTTTCAAATTCCTGGACTTAACCTTCTTGTTAAAAGCCCGGGCGATTCTTCGTTGATAACTTTGGACGTGGTACAGTGCTTTCAGCCTTCTTTCATCGAAAAGCATGAGTTCCTCAAATCTGCTTTGCTGCCAATCCGCTTCGGCTATCTGGCACTCAGCCAATACTCGTAATGATGGGACCTCAATCTCGATAGGCAGAATGGCCTCCATCCCATAAACCAATGAATACGGAGTCGCCCCAGTAGAAGTTCTGATTGAAGTCCGAGTCCCCACGCAGCTTAACGGCAACTTATCCGCCAATCCTAGAGGTTTCCACCATCTTCTGTAGTATGCGCTTGATATTCTTGTTGGCGGCCTCAACTGCTCCATTAGTTTGCGGCCGGTAGGTAGATGACTTATAAAAAGCCACATTGTATTTCTCCAACAAATCAATCACCTCCTTCTTGAAGTGGGAACCATTGTCTGAAATGATTTCATTTGGGACCCCGTAGCGACAGATGATGTTGTTTCTGATGAATTTTGCTACATGTGAAGCCTTCAACACCGCATAAGATTGGGCCTCGACCCACTTTGTGAAATAATCTATCGCTACCAAGATGAACTCATGCCCATTCGACCCCTTTGGCGTGACAGTTCCGATTACATCAATTCCCCAAACAGAAAATGGCCATGGTGAAGTCATGTTGTACAGCTTTGACGGCGGGATGTTCATGCGATTTGCATGAATCTGACATTTGTGACATCGCCGGACGAAACTAATACAATCCTCCTCCATGGTGGACCAGTAATAACCCTGTCTGAGAATCTTCCGTGCCAACATTACCCCATTCATGTGTGCACCACATTCTCCCCCGTGGATGGCTTCCATCAGACGCTTTGACTCTTCGGCATCAACGCACAGTTTATGCATTCCCAGATGACCCCGTTTATACAGTTTACCTCCGCAGATGATGAACTGAACTGCCATTCTCCTGATTGCTCTCTTGTCTTTGGCATTTACCCCTGGCGGGTATGTTTCTTTCTCCAAGAAGTTCCAGATGTCGTAATACCAGGGGTGTTCGTCTTGAACTTCATCTATGGCTGCAATCGACTCATAGGCAAGTGCAAATTTCTGGTCAATAATGACTGGACGCATTCGAACTCCACACGAGATGTCTATCATAGATGATAGAGTTGCTAAAGCATCTGCGAACCTGTTGTTCTCTCTTAGTAGATGAGTAAAACTTAGCTTCTCAAACCGAGGAATCAACAAATCCAAGGTCTGGTGATATATCATCATCTTTTCCTCTTTCACTTTCCAGTCTCCTTTAGCTTGAGACACAACAAGGTACAAATCCCCAATGACGTCCAACCGTCTTGCCCCTAGTTCCAGGGCTGCTTCTAGACCAGCAATGCACGCCTTGTATTCTGCTTCATTGTTTGAGACTTTGAATCGGAGTTTGAAGGCTAAAGGGACACGAGAATCATCGGGTGCTATCAGCAACACTCCTATCCCATACCCATGTCGATTTGACGCTCCGTCAAAGTACATCGTCCAAGTTTCATCGTCGATATGCAGAATTGATTCATCTGGGAACAGGTACTCAACTGTTTCATCCCCCTCAACCAGGTGGTCGACAAGGAACTCTGCCACTGCTCTTCCTTTCACTGACTTGCGTGTCACATATGTGAGATCAAATTCGGAGAGCAACAGCAACCAACGAGCTAGCCTACCTGTGAGTGCTGGTTTCTCGAAGAGATATTTGATGGGATCAAGTCGTGAAACCAACATTACAGAGTGAGCTAACAGGTAGTGCCGCAGCTTCCTGGTAGCCCATACCAGAGCTAAGCAAGCCTTTTCCAGCGGTGTATATCGGGTCTCATACTCCAGCATCTTCTTGCTCAAATAATAGATGGCTTTCTCCACCTTATCTTCCGATTCTTGTGCAAGCATGTAGCCCATTGTAGTTTCAGTCACTGACAGATACAAAATCAACGGTTTCCCCGGTTCTGGTGGCGATAAAACGGGTGGGTTCCGTAGATATTCTTTGATCTGTTCAAATGCAGCTTGACATTGGCCGTCCCATTGGAACTTCTTCCCTTTCTTGAGGAGACCAAAAAGTGGTTCACAAGTCAAGGTTAATTTTGAATAAATCGTCTTATGAATTGCACTTTACCCAGAAAGCCTCACACCTCCTTTTCAGTCCTTGGTGGTGGCATTTCTAGGATGGCTTTGATTTTGGAAGGATCGACCTCGATGCCTCTTTGTGTAATCAGAAACCCCAGCATTTTTCCCGTTGTAACACTAAATGTACATTTCTAAGGGTTTAGCCGCAACCTGAATTCCCTGATCCTTTGGAAAAACTTGTGCAAGGCGGTGTAGTGGCCCTCTCTTTCCTTGGACTTGACAATCATGTCGTCCACATACACCTCAACCTCTTTATGGATCATATCATGTAGTATTGTGGTCGCAGCCCATTGATAAGTAGCTCCAGCGTTCTTCAACCCAAACGGCATTACCCGGTAGCAGTATGTCCCCCACGGGGTGGTGAATGCAGTCTTTTCCCTATCTTCTGGTGCCATCACTATCTAGTTGTATCCTGAGAAGCCATCCATGAATGAGAGCAATGCATGCCCTGCTGTGAAGTCTACCAACTCATCGATGTGCGGTAGGGAAAAGTCGTCCTTCGGACTGGCTCTGTTCAAATCCCTGAAGTCTACACACACCCGGATCCTACCATCTTTCTTCTAAGACCGAACAATGTTGGCCACCCAAGTCGGATATTCAGATACCAAAGGGAAGCTGCGTCGATTTGCTTGGTGACCTCTTCCTTAATCTTAAGAGCCCAATCCCGGATTCTTTCCGAAGTTTCGCTGATGTGTCGGGCCTCGGGGTCAAGGGGATCCGATGTCAGACAATCTCAGATCGATTCGTGCATGTCTTCGTAGGACCACGCGAAAACATCTTTGAAATCTTTTAATAAAGCGACTAAGCTCGCGTTCCTCTGAAGACAACGTGGACCCGATCCGACCAACCGGGTCCTCCTCAGTACCAATGTTCACGGTAATGATTTCATCCATTAATGGTTTAACAAATCTCTCTTGCTCTTGCTCAATTAAACATTGTAAAACCAGAGGAACTTCGTCCTCATCGTTTTCATCAAAGTTTTGAAAGTCTGAATTAATGCAATAAATCAAAGGCACAGAAAAGTACTCGGAAACCACAGATAGTTCATTCTCATTAGGCACATCCAAATCGTCCGATTCATTGGTTACAACAGACTCAAATGAAAAGGAAAAAGACGACCTAGACAGGACTGTGGCATCCGGGTTAGCTTCCCCAAGAGTACGAGACTCAGACTCAGTCGAGCTGGAACCTGATTCCGACTCACAGGACTTAGTGGAATCAGATTCCGACTCACTACCTGACCCGGTGCTGCTGGACAAAAATCCCTCCTCGTACTGCCAGGTGAGAGAGGGTGCGATTGATGCATCCAAGATAGCTGTTGGTAGGCCCACAGCCATTCCATTCCCAATCATGGAAACCACGAAGTTATCCCCCAAGCACTCTTGGTCGATCGGAGGATCAGAGAGGAGACATGCCAGTGCTACCCCCATTTCCAATTCTGTGCCCTCAAGATCCACTGCTTTATTCTGGTCAACCTCAGCTGTTGGGTTTGTCTGGCAACATCATCCCCGGGGAGTTGCAGGTCGAAGAAGATTTCGAAACCTGGTACGCGCTTCCTCTTTGCGTTTAACCATGGCTCTGGGAAGCCGCAAAATGGAAAGTCTTCCCTCTCCCGGACAAAGCGTCCGTTCAGGGTACCCTAAATGGGCCTGTGTATTAATTCAAAAGGCTTCCCAGCCTGCTTCGCTCTGGCTCTACCGGCCATTTCCTTTCCTTTCCTCACCCAGTCCTCTTTGGTGGGTAGATAACCCAGTCCAAAGGTATGTGGGTTGTGTGGCACTTCGGCCAATGCAACGACTCCTTTCCTGCCACTCCTTCCTAATCCCATCCCAGGAATATGTTGTAGCTTGTTCATGAGGTAAACGGATTGAGCACTGACGTACACACCTTCATTCATAGCCATAATATTCTGTACTACCCGGGCCTCTGCCAAAGTGAACCCTGATAAGAACACATCCTCCGTGCCATGCTCAATTTCCAAAACTGGTGTAGACACTTCCGGCGGCGGATGGATGGATGAGTTTCCGAAAAGAATTGCAACCCCCTTCCCGTGAGGGTATTTCAGCATCTGGTGTAGAGTGGAAGAGACTGCCTTTACTTGGTGCAACCACGGCCGCCCCAAGAGCAAGTTGAAGGTTGCGGGAACGTCCAAGACATGAAATTCAATATTGTGTTGTCCTGGACCAACCTGGGTCTGAGCCTTGACAGTCCCTATCACTTCCCTGCTGGTATTATCATAAGCTTTGATCACCTGAGTGGTTGGTATAAAGTCCGCGGGTTTCAACCCGATTACATATGTTGTTCTGGCTGGGCAGACATTGATAGTAGACCCGGTATCAACTAGTACCACCGGTATCCACTTATCTCTACATTCCACAGAGATGTAGAGGGGTTTGTTATGATTGACGCCCTCAGGCGGCAGTTCTTTATCTGAGAAGGTTAATGCTGGGGAACCTCCTCCCGGAAAAACCAACCCAACCAGCTGCTCTGGTGTAGTATCGATGGAGAGTTTGGCCTTGTCCATAGCAGATAGGACAGCCTGTCTGTGTACCCTTGACCTCATAAGCAGTCCCCAGATAGAGATGTCTACTTGTATCTTCTTTAACTGTCTCAGTACAGCTTCTTCTTCAATTTGCTTCTCTCTCTGTTTCTCAGCTTCTTTATCTTTTCCAGAAGTCTCGGGTTGGTCTAGGTGTGGGGGCTTGAAGTACCGCCCGCTCCTGGTCATGTAGTCGACCTCATCGAGGTACCAAGTATCATCTGGTTGAGCGCCTGCCCAATCTTCATCTGTGTGGGCAAGACATAAGTCGTCGTCTTCCCACCACATCCCATTAGCATTCAACAGACACCTATCTGGTTCTGGCAAATTTGTACTCTCGGTACTTTTATCCCATATGCTCACAGCATATCCTACTCTCGTGTTCGCAGCACTTTCAATCCCTTCATGATTCTTGGCTTTCCGGATTCTCTCAGAATCCCACTTCTTCTCTTGCTCCTCCTGCGTTAGTACGGTTTATTGCTCAGTTTTCACAATATCTTGGTCACGAGCGAAATTCTTTGTACCGGCGCTCTCTGGCAATCCATTCTGACTCTCGGCCCTTCCGGCCATCATTGATACCCTTGCCCCTGCCGGGCCTTGCTCTGGCTGAAGTTCCACGACATCTGGCTGATCATCTAACCGTCCGGTAATCTCTGCCGACTCCCCATATTCAAACCAGTTGATTGTTGCATCCCCTGATTCTTGGTCGTTGAAGAACTAGAGGTTGGCAAAGTCTCCTTCCACTGTTGTCAGATCATCTCCCCCTTGTTCAAGTCTGTCCCCCTGAATCATGCACAATTCAGCTTTTTCTGGTGGCCCCACACTCAGCTTAGACTGGCCCACTGATAAGATGTATCCGCTCGGATCATAGGCTCTTCCAGCCAGATTCCCAAACTGTTCCATCCCAGACTCAATAATTCTTTCTTCCTCTGAAACCTGCCCCATTCCATCTTCGGTGGTCACCACTTTTGGCTTTGATTGGGTTGTGAAGGCGTCCAACATGCACAAGTCAGTGCAGTCAGGAAGGATCACCTCAGGCTTGGGTAGGTGAGAGGGAGTGATATAGATACTAGGATCGTATGACACGACCCCAGTTTGGATGAAATTGACTCTTTTGGGTGGTGGATCTTGGTTATGTGTGGGGAGTGGGTTGGTTGTGACGTTGGGTCTTTCGGGAGGTAGAATAATATTTTTGTCAACGAGGTCCTGAATCTCGTGGCCTTGAAACATTGGTGCAGATCATGGCAATGCTTTGGTGGTACGTAAGATGCTTGGCCAGGTTGTGGGAAGGGGGGAGTGGATTTGGTAATGGCCTCGGCTCTAGGGGTTTCAGATGCCCCTTTTTGATTAGAACTCCGAGAGCCTTGGACAAAGGCATGTATAGTGGAGTGAAGGTTCTTTGGCCTCTGGACTGATATCTTGGGGCTTGGGTACTGCTCCCGGATGTATTGGAAAAGGGTGTGGCCGCTGTGGGCCTTGGATGGGGAGGGAGAGTGGTGGTGACCATGCCGACTTCCGAAGTCCTTGTGTTTGCAGCGCCACTCGGGCCTGCGTTGTTATTGCGATTGAATGTCCTTCGGGACTGCTCTCGGTCCTGATCGATCAAACCTTGCTTCATCGCATCCTCGATCTGTACCCCCATCTCGTGTAAATCTGAGAAGGTGGGAAAGGGGAGTACGATCATCTTTTGCATGAGTTTCGGTTGAAGATTGCGCACAATCATCTGGATTTGATATTTGTCTATCGGCCTCAAGGTCATCATCGACGCCTTTGCCCTCCATCTAGTTACAAAATCGGAGAAAGATTCCTTGGGTTCCTGCCTCGTTGTTTCGAGATCACGTGTTGTAATCTCGATTTGTGTATTGTACGAGTATTGTGCAACGAAAGCCTCAGCCATCTCATCCCAGCTTCTTTTCACGTCATCTTCTAACTTCGCGTACCAAATGGCTACCACACCCGACAAAGTTCGGCCAAACAAGGAAAGCTGTGGTCGGGTTAGGCCCATTGGCCTCAGAATGTTTGAAAATAGCCGAAGATGGACCATAGGATCCCCGGACCCATCAAAACGGTCAATCTGTGGCATCTTGAATCTGTCTGGCAATGTTACGACTATATCGGTATACCCATCCTCAATGTCTGGGATGGCCTTCACCCCCTGAAATTTCTTGAAAAGCTTTTCCAACTTACTCAATTTTAGAGCTGTATGATCTACCTCGAACTCGAATGGAGAGTCCGGGTGGTTGGGTGTAAAATTCTTGGACAATTGCGGCAGAAGCGGGGGCGGAGCCAACCCCGTTGGAAGGTTCGTGTCCTCTTGAGTATTTTGGACATTGGGTAGGATATTCTGGGTGTTCGGGAGGGTATTCTGAGGATTTGGCAGGGTATTCTGACCAGTAGGTGCCTGCTTGGGTAGTGGAGCCGCTGGTGGAGGAGGAGCCTAATGTGAAGCAGACACGATTTGCAGCCTTGTCAGTGATCACTTCGCCTTGGGCCATGATGACTTGTTGTTTGGAAAATTCCGCTTGGCGGATGGCATCCTCTTGCATCTGTTTCATGCTCTCGTGCATTTGGCGCATCATCGCCTCCATCCCTGATGTATTCTACTGTTCCATCTGAATGACCGGTGAATGTATCTCTATGGCAGACACAGAAATCTCAACCTGACTGCTTACTGTCAAAGTAGCCCTCTGTCCCGGTAATCCCTGTTCTGACAAACTGCGCCTCCTCGGCCTTCTTCTGATAACTGGGGGTAGAGAGTGGAACACTGGATGTCCGTCAACCAGATCCTCGGATCAATTGAGTCGGCGACCTCGTGTCCAAAGTGCTTGGGGAGTATCTACTGGTTCGGAAGCAATCGTGCTAAAAACTGTCCTAGCAAAAAGATAATAAAGCAAAAAGGAAATAAATAACCAGAAAAACGGGCAGCATAACAGCTTAAATTAAATACACACAACACACAGTCGGGCATACAACACGCAGTTGATAGGCTGAAAATACACTGTCTTCAATCACTGATCATTGTTCTTGTATCACTGTTCCCCTAAACTAAATCCGATATCTGCAGACAACTGATTCTCAGATACTGACTGATGCCCGCAGGCCTGATGCCCAAACTCATAGACTGATACATGCATTCCCTGTAGAGACACACTCTAACAAGCATATAGCAGATAAGTGAGAGCCAAAACACCCCTATGTTGGGATAGGGTTTCCCTGTCCTATTTTGTCAGGAACTAGGGTTTTACTACACACGCAGCGGTTTCAAACAACCTATAAACAGGTAAGCAACCTGTCCTAGTTTGGAATGGTCACTATGGATCCCAATATGCACTAGGTCGAATGGTCAAAAAGGGTGCCCCGGTAAAATCGGGGTTTGTGTTCCCATCTTTGTCGAGCCAGGCCGTCAGCCTTATGGTCATGACTTGACAAGACAAGCCTCCGGCAAATCGTTCGGGAATGGCATATGGCAAACACGGTGTCCTAGGCGCACCAATGCAAATGCAATGCAAAGAAACACACAAGTGTAGTCAAAACCTAGATATCATGAGTTCGAGTCAAGTTCTCTAAATCCCCAGCAGAGTCGCCAGAAACTGTAGACGTCCCCGAACGCATCCCGGGCGAGGACTGCGAGTCCCCCCACCGTTCTGGTTCGATATCGGGTCTACTACAGCTCAAGGACTCAAATGTCACAGTTCTTAATCTTGAACCAAAGAGTCCAAATCCGGCAAATCGATTTTGAAAACAGATTTTTGAAAGAAGTGCCAAACATGGACTGCTTTGCCAGATACAGAGTCGCCGCCTAAATGTTTTTTATGGGAAATTTAGGAAACCCTGACTCGGTGCCAAAAGGCCACGTGTCCGTCATCACCAAAGTTGCCTCGGCTCGGGAACTTGGGTACGATTGGGGAAGGTCACTTCGTGAGCACCCCCACTCGCCCGGTCAAAGACCGGCCTCTACTAATCATGATATCTGTTTTTGAAAATATTGTATGTTCTTATTCTGGTTATTAGCCTAGGTTACTATGTGATGCGCACAGCATACAAGTATAGACTGAGTCGCTTGAATTGGAACTAAACATTTCATGTTTGTTTGTTTGAAAATGGTTTGATGGTGCTACCCGCAGGTAGGCTAAGACGTGGATTTGCCACCCTCGAGTGGGCTTAGAAAACAAGATTTTGCCACTATCTAGTGGGCTTAAAACAAACATTTGATGAATTGTCCAATCCAAGTAACTTAACCTCCACCCACAGGCATCCAAGACAGTTATATCACATAAGCACATAGCCTCATGGTAAGCATGCTATTCATGGCAACACTAGCACGCATGCAAGGATGCTAAAGCATAAAACTCACCGAGTACTACACGCCAAAATAGAAGCTCGTTAGAAATCTTGCATGATCCTAAATATACTATAATGCCTAATGCGACACATGCAAAGATGCAAACTATAGTAGGCTCGGCTGTCCTAAACATGGCATGTGAAATGCTACGACTATCACGTATTCAATTTGGAATTTGAAATACAAATGCAGTTTGTATGATGCGCCGAGCCCGGTGCGTGCAAAACAGATGAATGATGCAAACATGCTGTCATACTGTATGCTAATTGAAATATGCCCTATATCTAACCATCGTAAGTAGGTAAATAAAAGGGAAGAAAGACGTGGGGTTGGAAAACATACATCACACTCACCCACACTTATTACAATTATGCCCTCGCACAGTGGGTCCGAATAAATAATACAGTTCGAAATAAAATAATAATGCAGTCCAAATAAATATACAGATTCCTAATTACTTAACAGATTAACTAAGAAAAAGAATCGGCATGCAAGCGGTTTGCCTCGATTCGATGAATGATACATCTTTGGGCGCTTTGCGAAATCCACTGGGATGCCCCAATTAGCCTCTGTTTGCACCTCTCCTCGAAATGCGTGCCAGACTCTGAAAAGTTATTGATTCTTCATTTTGTTGTAACAGAGAACAGGAAAGGGGCATAGTAATGTATTTCACAAATATATGCATGCCTCGATCCTCGTGCCACCAATCACGCATCTCGATGCATGATGGCCGAGGAATCGGATTGCACAACTCAATATAGGATGAATGCATATGAATGCTACAACAAAACCTAACTCCATCATGGATAATCCGGAGTGTCGATGACTGGGGAATTGAGACCCGCTCACTCCTGAGTACGAACGCACTCGTTTCCGTGCTGACTAACTCCTATCCCGAACACAATGCAATATGCATGATATGTATGAAATGCAACTAAGATACAATCCTAACATACACAATGCTATGAAAATGAGATGTCTCGGAATGCGTGCACACGGGCACGCAAAACTGAGGAAATGATCCTAAGGCATAAAATAGCATACGCAATGCAATTGGACTTACACTAACATGAAAGAGCCTCAGCCACACTCACATAAGAGGTTGTTGGATGAAAATGAAGTGCCTCGAAATGCGTGCACACGGGCACGCAAACCGAGGCAATGGCATACGGAATGATATGAGACTAAAATGGCATACAGGATGCAAAATAGACTTATACTAACATGAGAGAGCCTCAGCCACACTCACATAAGAGGCCGATGGATGAAAATGAAGTGCCTCGAAATGCGTGCACACGAGCACGCAAACCGAGGCAATGGCATACGGAATGCAATGAGACTAAAATGGCATACAGGATGCAAAATGGACTAATACTAACATGAGTGAGCCTCAGCCACACTCACATAAGAGGCCGATGGATGAAAATGAAGTGCCTCGAAATGCGTGCACACGGGCACGTAAACCGAGGCAATGGCATACGAAATGCAATGACAGAGAAAATGATATGCAAACATGCCAATGGAATTTCAGCACTGAAATATGGGGGAAAACAGTCCCGAAAGATGGCGAAATGACACCAAATGCAAGGAATGGTCCCGAAACATGAATTTTGGCACCCGAAATGACCTATAGCTACACCAAATATGCATAACTGATACATGACATGAAAAGGAAGAAGCAAGGAAACCCCAAAACTAGCATTTTTCCAGTTGAAAACAAACCACAAAGCAATATACAAGCATGGAAAAATTCCTACGTAAGAAATAGGCCACAAGGAGGGTAATGAAACAAGTGATATATACAAAATCCAAACAGAAAAACATCTTTCTACAACACTGAAGAGGGACCAAAAATATGCACATTTACAGTTTATGACAACCCCTAAATTAGTATGCAAACATGCTAAAAATGCCATGCAAGAACTAGGATAACAAAAGGCTATAACATGAGGTACACCAAAAATTCAACAAACCAGCAAAGACCCTTCATGAAATATAACCAGGGGGTCAAAATATGACCATTTCCAGTTCTGATGATGGCCGAAAACAGAAGCTAGATAAGCCTAAAAAGGCATGCAAAAATGGGGGCCAAAGAGGGGTATAATGGTAGGTACAACATGGAGGCCCCAAACAAGGTTGATCCCTTCTACAATGTTGTATAGGGACACAAAATAAACTTACTCACAGTTCATGACATGCTCCAAAACAATTTACATATAGGTAAAACAAATCATGCAAATTTACGGTAAATAGGAGAGATTATGAAGAAAGTGCAAGATACGGGACCCAAACAGGGCTGAGTCCTTCTTCAATGTTGAAGAGGGGCTCAAAATTGGCCCTCTTACAGTTTACATTATGCTCGAAAACAGATCACACATAGGCCAAATATTCAATGCAAAATAATGGCATATAAGAGGATATTGAAACAAGTGCAAGGTGGTGATCTCAAATAGGGTTGAACCCTTCAACAAACATGTAGAATAGCTCAAAATATACCTAATTTCAGTTAGGATCAGAGCTCAAAACAATAAGCAAATAGGCTAAGAAATTGGTGCAAAAATGGGCTACAAAAGGGGGAAGACCAATACTTTGACTACTTCTTGGATCAAATTTGATGACTCTAAGCTGCTGGAATTCCTTCCTTTGCTGCTGGAATGGAGCGGTGATGGTAGAGCTTGAAGATGATGAAGAAATGGAGCCTAAACTTGAAAGAAATGGAATGATATGTATGTATATGCTCAAACCAATTTTTGTAACCCTTTCTCTAGAGTTAGGAGGCCCTCTATATGGACAAGAGAGGGAGAGGAGAGTCAAGGCAAAAGTGGAGGGAAATGAGCCCTTATTTCCCTCCACCAGGGTCCCCCGGATAGAGATATTTTGGGGGGAAAACAGCTATACAGCTGTAAAGTGCACATTTAGGGGATCATGACCGGCTAGGTATTTTTGTGAAAGGTGGCCGGCCGGTCACCTCCCATGGCCGGCCGGCCAAGGGGCAAAAATGAAAAGTTGATTTTCTGGCCGGCCACCACATATTGGTGGCCTCCCATGTGTCCTCAACAAGACCCTGTGGTTGGAAATTGGCAACTATGAAACAGGAGAGACAACAAGCCACTTTAAAGAGGGGTTCAAAAGGGTCAATTTGAGTTACTGGCCAGCCACGTGATATTAGGGTCCTCCCATGTGTGTACAACACAAATATGTGGTTTGGGCTTGAAGAAAATGCTCCTAGGGTGGTCAACATTGGCCCGGAAGTGAGAAAAACGGGCGTTGGAGGGCGCCGGAGGAGCATAACTGGTTGCTGAGACAATTGCTGGCCTCCCACCCTTCAGTGACCTTCCTGGTGATAAAACAGAGGTACCTGCCAAAAATGAACAAAAACCGATGCAAAACGAATGCTCGGGGGCCAAAACACACAGTTCGGGGTCCCGAAAATAAGCCGTTGAGCACCGAAAGTGGCATTTGGCCACGAAGTGGGTCTCTCAAACCCCAGTGTCCCTCAAAGGGGAGTAAATAAGATGCATGCCAAAAACCGGAGGAATCGGAGATGGTTAGACGGTCCCGAACCGAGGCACACGGCCTGATGGCTCCGAAAACCGAGAACCGGGCTCCGAAATGGGCAAAATGGCCTACGGCCACGAAATGTAGCCCACGGCCACTAAGAGATGGTCTACGGGACCTCTCCCTCTCTTCAGGAAAAGAAATAGAGAAAACCGAGTTTGGTTCGCAAACCGAGGCAAGGCACAGAAGAGGGTTCGGAAGTCCAGAGGCAGGGCTCACGGCCGCGACTCTGAGACTTCTGAACGAGTGCAATATACAACATCACCGAGCGCTCCATTGGTGACGTCTGAGTCTTAAGGTCGGTCAAAAATGGGGTGTCTACAGTTGCCCCTCTTTAACAGAACTCGGAAGTCACAAGTGACGGGAGTGAATGTCAAAGCCCAGAGACGACCCATTTTTGACAAGGCCGAAGACTTAGACAATCATACAAGATGCATAGAGATATGTGCCCACAGGCGTGCCCGCAGGCAGGGGGTAAAATGCAAAGCGATATGCATGGAGCCAGATGTAACGTAAGGATCATGCAAGTGCAGCAAGCTGTAATGAAGCAAAGTATTCACAAATAGATGCAACAGTTTTAAGCAAGAATGCAAAGCAACAACTACATTTCATGCAGTTAGGAATGCGGAGAATTATTCAATTCTCGTCGCATCTCACACGGAAAAGATACGATACCTGCGCGATCCGTCTGGTTGCACCAGCCACAAATGAACCGTACATACAATATCGTGCCTGCAAAAGAAAGAAATTCAACAAGAACAATGTGCTAACAACATATATTCAATGCGATTCCTGTGATTCTGAAAGTTTGACACACGCAGTGTCGGCGAGTGAATGTATCGCAATGCGAGAAAGGAACGTGCGTGACAACACATGCTCAAGCACAGAGGTATGGTACACCAAGAAAACATGCATGACAATGCAAAATGCTCATGAGAATGCAAGTTATGTGCACAATAATGCAAAACGAGCATAAATCAGGGTGCCCGTTTGTTGCGAAACAACGAGTAAGGAAACGCGCATTTCGACGAAGGCGACTCGATCGCGGCCTCTGGTTCACCTCCTGGAGAGGTTACAACATGCTCAAGAGGGATACACTCTGATTTTGATGAGTAAAGATGAGACACATGTCAGAAATTGCAGCTGAAGTTCCGGCGGAGGAATTTCGCGCCAGGAAGTACACTTTTCTTGAACTTTTTCAGGTCCCGGGAACTCCAATCTTCTTCAAAATTTGCAGGGAGCTAGGTGGGGATGTGGGGAACACCACCGGCCAGGGGGTTTCCCTAGGGGAGGCCACCGGCTAGAAACCATAAAGCAAATGGCCGGCCCGAGAAAAAGGTGGTTTACCACCATCCAAAACAGGGGGCATTTTTGTCATTTTGCCTCATTTTCTTTATAACCTCTCATCCATTCATTCCGAAATCACTCCCACAGCTGCGAAAACTCCTTCCCTTGCTCCCCAAACCATTTTTTCCTTCAGATCTGCACTTTATAAGCGCTTTTCAGCCTTCCATGCAAGTTGTTTTTGCAAAATCATTCGATTTTAAGCACTTTGGACCGATTAAATTTTGATTTTGAGGCTTCTTTTCTCATTTTCAACACTTGAGGTAAGTTTGTCTCAATATTTGGAAAATTTTCTCGGGAGTTGACTTTTGTTGACTTTTCCATTTCCCGGGAGTTGACTTTTGTTGACTTTTTCCAATTTTGGCTCATTTTTGCTCCTTTTGCAGATTTTTTGAAATGGCTGGAAATTTCCCTCACGATGGAGGTCCTCCAGGTGCCGGAGATGATTTTGATATCATGGCGCTGCCCCCGAGGGTCCGCCCCTTGATTCCCGAGAGATACGCTCCGTCGGCGCACATCCTCCATGAGCGATTTTTATCATTTCTTGACTTGGTGATCGGGCACCCGGAGACTTGCTTCTACGAGAGCCGGAGCAGCACCTTTCTTATGAGGCCCGAGAGGTATTTTACTTCATTTTCTGTATTTTCCATGCATTTCATACCTTTGCCATGCTTGAACACGCAGTTTAGCTTGTGACATAGTACTTTGCCTGCATCCTGAACATGTAGTTTAAACACTTGAATTCCTGAACACTAGGCTCATTGATTGATCGTGAACGCACGGTACACATTAGTTAAGAATTGAACACATGGCTCAAACACTGATTTGTCGAACACACGGCCCGAATTTGAAGGTGAACACACGGCACACACTAACCAAGAGTGGAACACACAGTCCCTAACTCTGATTTTCTGAACACATGGTCCAAGTTGGTGGTGAACACACAGCCCACACTGATTGAGAGTAGAACACACAGCCCCTAACTCTGATTTTCTGAACACACAGTCCAAATTGATGGTGAACACACAGCCCACTGATTGAGAGTAGAACACACAGTCCCTAACTCTGATTTTCTGAACACACAGTCCAAGTTAATGGTGAACACACAGCCCACACTGATTGAGAGTAGAACACACAGTCCCTAACTCTGATTTTCTGAACACACAGTCCAAATTGATGGTGAACACACAGCCCACTGATTGAGAGTAGAACACACAGCCCCTAACTCAGATTTTCTGAACACACAATCCAAATTGATGGTGAACACACAGCCTGCACTGATTAAGAGTAGAACACACAGTCCCTAACTCTGATTTTCTTAACACACAGTCCAAATTAATGGTGAACACACAGCCCACACTGATTAAGAGTAGAACACATAGCCCTAACTCTGATTTTCTGAACACACAGTCCAAATTAATGGTGAACACACAGCCCACATTGATTAAGAGTAGAACACACAGCCCTAACTCTGATTTTCTGAACACACAGTCCAAGTTAATGGTGAACACACAGCCCACACAGATTAAGAGTAGAACACACAGCCCTAACTCTGATTTTCTGAACACACAGTCCATATTAATGGTGAACACACAGCCCACACTGATTAAGAGTAGAACAAACAGCCCTAACTCCGATTTTCTGAACACACAGTCCAAGTTAATGGTGAACGTACAGCCCACACTGATTAAGAGTAGAACACACAGCCCTAACTCTGATTTTCTGAACACTGTAGACACCCCATTTTTGATCGTCCTCAAGACTTGGACGTCACCGTTGGAACACTCGGTGATTATCTATGTTTGTGTTCGTTTGGAGTTCCCGGAGTTCTCATTAAGGCCTCGCCTCAAGATCTCGAACTTCGACCCGATTGTGTTTGGTTTTGCACCAAACACTTGTGTTTTGCCATGAAAGGAGGGAATGCCTTATGAGGCATCCCTACACACCATTGGGGCTAGAGGCCACTTACGGCTGCTGTCGGCACTTTATTGTGCCGACCGGCACTATTTTGTGCCGGCCGGCACTGTTTTTTTCAAAATGGTACTCTTTGCCGGCCGAGCACTGTGCACTTGCTTTATCAGGTATTTTCTTGCAATGTAAAAAGTTTTTGCTCCCCTCCATACGTGTATGGAGGGATGAGCCCTTGGCTTGCTTAGTTGCTAAGTTTTCCTTGCCTATAAGAGGAGAGCTCTTCCTCTTGGCTCAAGGTTAGCATTTTGGGAGGCAAAAACCAGAGCTTATACATATATTTCTCTGTCATATATCTATAGATACATAGATCTCCATCTCTCTCCTCTTGTGTGTGTGTTTTTAGGCCAAAAAGTGTAGTTTTACCTCATTTTTGCTCCTTTACACACACCATTACACCTTAGCTCGAGATTGAGAGACTTAGGAGGTTGTTTGTGTTGGTTTTGCACTGGTTTTGAGCACTAGAGAGTGGCTGCCTCACTTGTTCTTCAAAGGATCTTCAAGGGTAAGAACATCACTTTATATTCCCCATTCTTGCAACCACTTTCTACCCTCTTTACTTTGTGTTTTGAGTTTGTGTTTAAGATAAAAAAAAGTCTTGTTTTTACTTGTTCTTGAACCTTCATTAAGGTCCTCTTTTGGTTTGAGCAAAGGTCCATACTATTAGACCTTATATGGCCACTTTTGGTGCCTTTGCTTAAGACCCTCTTTACTTGGTGTTCTTGGCCTTCCCACCACTGAAAACCAGTGGGTTTTTAGTGGTGAGGAAGATGGTTTTAGGTCTCATATAGGGGAGAGACACCCCTCTCCCCCTTGGCCCTTTGTTTGCCTTCATTTTTGGCTAATGAGGTAACATGTATGCATGCTTGTTTTAGCTTCATTTTAGAGACTTTTTGGGTGTTTGAGGTCATGTTTTGCCTCTGTTTTTGGTCGGTTTTGTAACCCTTAACATGCCTCTTATGTTTGCTTTGGAATGCTCTCTTGTGCCTCGAAGTGTACCATATGTCTAAGCCTTGATACTTGCGTGTTTTAGTTTGATTTCATGGAGATAATAGCATCAGCTTGTCATGTATAAGGGCTGTGAGCCACTTTCTTGGACCCATTTGGCATGCTTGGTTCAGTTGTCTTGCATTTTGGCTTGTAGGCCTTGCTTGTATGAAGCTCTAGTATGCACGCTTGCTTGCATTTGGCCTCATTTTAGAGCTTTCTTGAGTGTTTTAAGTCATGTTTAACCTCTGTCTTATATGGGTTTAATGGCCCTTAGCATGCTTCTTACACTTGCTTTGTAATGCCTCGTTTGGCCTAGAATTGTGCCATATGTTTAGCCCCATATATCTCCATGTTTTGGCTTAGCATGGTGGAGCATTTAGCCTTGATTTGCCATGTTCTAGGGCTGTGAGCCACTGTTTTGGCCATGTTTGGTATGTTTAGCATGGTTGTCTTGTACTTTAGGCTTGTAAGCCTTGTATGTTTTGGTTCCTAGCATGCTTAACTTGTCTTGATCCCATGATTTGGCATCATCTAGGGTCATTTTTCAGTCCATAAATCATGCTTGTATACATGCACGTGTAGCCAATTTCATGTCATAAGGGTGCGCTCTTGTATGTCTAGGATTGAACATTGTGCATGCTTTCATGTTTGGTGCATTTTGGGGTTGCCATATACGGGGTTTGGGTACCATTTTGTATGCTGAAGACCTGTTTTGGTTGTCTAACATGTGCCATGTTTGGTCTTATTAAGTGGTGGTTCAATGCCCCACTTTGTGCCTTAGCCTTAGGCCTCATAGCTTGCATGCTTGCATATCATCTTGCTCTTGTTTTGGGGCATGTTTTGCCACTGTTTTGGGGGAATTTGAGGACTGCCCTCTATGGCTTGAGTCCATTATTGCATGCTCATTACATGGTTGTTGCATGATTGGTCAATGAAGCCTTGAGCGCATGCTAGTTCTATGCTTAATTGGTCCCTCTTTGCATGACTTCTATGCTTTCCACATTCTAGCATTTTGCATGCCTAATTTGCTAGCATCTTAGTCCCCATGTTTGTATGTTTGCATGTTTTGCATGTTTACATGATTGCATAGTTGCATTTCATTGCTTGGTTTGGGGTGTCAAACCAAGTGTGGGATTTGAGGTGTGTTTGTACCTTAAGTGACAAAACACATCTCAATCCCCCATGTCATTAGGGCCCTTGACATTAACATGATAGGGGCTTAATCCATCTGTTTGTTTGCATGCATTGTTACATCAAAATAGCAATCTTGGTTCCTTAGGTTATCATGCATCAAATGCATCATTGATGGCCCAAGAACCAAGAGTCTTACCTCCTTGAGTGCCCAAGCATGATAGGAGGCAATGACCATGCTTACATATGCCCAAAAACCATGCCTTGCACCTTCTTATTTTTCTTCTTCTTCTTTATCGATAATGTGCCGATCGGAACTTTGTTTGTGCCGATAACCACCACAAGAAGCCGATGGCCAATACAAGCAGCCGATGAGCTCTTCCCCACGGTGGGGTATTTGAGATCATTTAGGAGGTATTCGAAACTTTGGGAATTTTTAGAGGCGAGGCGTTAAGCAGAACCGGCGTGTACGGTGACGGGTTTTCGGGCAAGTCGGATCGAGCATGCATCCCTCATCCAAGGCGCAGGTGAGGCCCCCATTGCATTTATTTACTTGCTTTAATTTTAATAATTAGAAGTTTGTAATAATTAATTAGCTTGTGTAGTTAATTAGTTATTCGGTTCTGTATTATTATTTTGGTTCCTCCGAGCAAGGGCAAAATTGTAATAAGTGTGTGTGAGTGGGTGTATGTCTTCCAACCCCCATTTCTTTCTCCCTTTTATTTACCCGCTTATGTTGGTAGATTAGGGCACATTTAAATCAGCATACCTCATGCAATGCATGCGTGCATCCATGCATTTGTTTACATGCACCGGGCTCGGTACATCATACAAACTGCATAGCAATTTTCAATTCCAAATTGAATACGTGCTACTCGCGCATTTCACATGCCATCTTTAGGGTTAGCCGAGCCTACTCTAGATTGCATCTATGCCTGTGTTGCATTAGCCACTTAACATGAACTAGGTCATGCATGTTTGCTAACTAAGTTTATTGTTTTGGCACGGAGTACGATGTAAGTATTTTACGCTTTAGCATATCGCATGCGTGTGAATGTTAACATGACAATATGCTTTCCATGCGGCTAATTGCTTACATGTGATAAACTGTTTGAATGCCTGTGGGTGGAGGTTGGATTGCTTGAGTTGGGAAAACTCATTGAAATCCGTGTTTTAGCCTACTTGCGAGTAGCAAATTCCAAAGCATTTTCAAAACGAACGGATATGCAATGTTTATTTCCAAATTAGGCGATCTAGTCTATACTTGTTTGCTGTGCGCATAACATAGTAATTCTAGGCTAATAATTGGAGTAAGAGCATATAAGGTTTTCAAAAATGGATATCACGGTTAGTAGAGGCCGGTCTTGGATGGGCGAAAGGTGCTCATAGCTGACCTTCCCCGATTGTACCCAAGCTCCCGAGCCAAGACCACTTTGGTGATGACGGACATGTGGCCTTCGGCACCGAGTCAGGGTTTCCTAAATTTCCCATTTTAAATATTTAGGTGGCGACTCTGTAATCTGGCAAAGCAGTCCATGTTTGGCACTACTTTTCAAAAATCTGTTTTCTCAAACGATTTGCTGGATTTGGACTCTTTGGTTCAGATTTAGAACCGACACAAAATCGAGTCCGAACTGTAGCGCGAGGCCCCCCCCGCGCGGACGTGCAACAGTTTCTGGCGACTCTGCTGGGGAACTTTAGAGAGCTTGACTCGAACTCGTGATATCCTGTTTTGATTTCATCTATGTGTCTCTTTGCATTGCATGTGCATTGGTGCGCCTAGGACACCGTGTTGGCCATCTGCTATTCCTGAGCGGTTTGCCGGAGGCTTGTCTCGTCAAGGCATGTCCATAAGGCTGACCGGTTGCGGGCTCTGCCAGTATGGGAACACAAACCCCGGTTTTACCGGGGCACCCTCTTTTGACCATTCGACCTAGTGCATATTCGGAATCCATAGTGACCATCCCAAACTAGGACAGGTTGCCTACCCGATGCTAAGTTGTTTGAAACCGCTGCGCACATAGTGAAACCCTAGTTCCTGGCAAAATAGGACAGGGAAACCCTACCCCAATATAGGGGTGTTTTGGTTCTCATTTATCTGCTATGTGCTTTAGAGTGTAACTCTGCGAAACGTCTGAATCGGTTTGCAAGTCTAAATATCGAACTGAGGGCATCGATGTCGATGTTTTGAGAATCAGTTGTCTGTGGATATCAGATTCAGGCCTAGGGGCAATGGTTCATGATCAGTGATCAGTGGTTGAGAAACAGTGTACCCAGCATTCGACCGTTTATTTTAAATACCCGACCGTGTATTGTGTGTTTATTTACTTTGCGCCGTTATGCTGTCCGATTTTCTGCTTATTTCTACGCTTTATTTATCTTTTTTTATTAGGGTAGTTGAGCACGATTGCTACCAACCCGATAGATATCCCCCAAGCACCCTGGGTCAGAGGCCGTCGACTCCTTCGATCTGAGGATCGATGAGCGGACAACGATGTACTACTCGCTACCCCGGTTACTAAGCGGAAGTCAATAAGGCGAAGGACATCGAGACAGCGATCAATTGAGAGCTCTATCTACCCCACGTGTTCGATAGGGGATCGAGGATTACATGCCACCAGAGAGAATATATACGATAATTCAATCGAGCGAATAGTATGGCTAGTTTGGAGGAGATGGTGCGCCACCTTCAAGAGAGCATGAAAGCAATGTAACAGGATGCCGTCCGTCAGCGATTCGCGAACAGCGAGCCCGCGATTGTGAGAAACGGCGAAGACAATTGCGAGCTAGA
Source organism: Camellia lanceoleosa (assembly GCA_025200525.1). NCBI lineage: Eukaryota > Viridiplantae > Streptophyta > Magnoliopsida > Ericales > Theaceae > Camellia > Camellia lanceoleosa. The sequence goes on along the minus strand of CM045758.1, from coordinate 138,922,231 downwards.
CGACAAGAACGGAGCCTCGCCGCATCAAGTTCCTCCCCCACCGGGAGCTCCTAATGTCGGGGAGGCAGCCAATGCTCAGACTGATATAGAGCTGCCCACAGGACCACCCCCACCTCCGACCCTACCTCAAATTCAACCTCAGCTATCAGAAACACCCACCAACCTACCGGACTCTCCCTTTGAGTTCGAGACTGATCCCACTGCATTAAAATTGAGCAAGCTTGAAAAGTTGTTCAAAAGGTCCCAAGGGGTCAAGACTATCCCCAACATTGAAGATGGTTACACCAGCCTTGGTGTGGCGTTGCGAAGCAATTCAAAATGCCTCATATTGATCGGTTTGATGGGTCCGGCGACCCCATGGTACATTTGAGACTGTTTTCGGACGTCCTAAGGCCAATGGGCCTCAACAGGCTTCAGAAGTTGTCTTTATTCGGCCGGACCCTGTCAGGTGTGGCGTCCGCATGGTATGCCAAGCTAGAAGATGACGTCAAGAGAAATTGGGACGAAATGGCTGAGGCCTTCATCGCGCAGTACTCATATAACACACAGATTGAGATCACTACCCGTGATCTCGAGACAACAAACAGAGCCTAAGGAGAGTTTCTCGAGTTTGTAACGGATGGAGGGCCAAGGCTTCAATGATGACCTTAAGGCCCACGGACAAAGACAGATTCCGGATGATTGTGCGCAATCTCTGACGAGTTGATGCAAAAGATGATAGTAGTCCCTTTCCTACTTTTTCGACCTACATGAAATGGGGTGCAGATTGAAGATGCCTTGAAACAAAATTTGGATTGATAATGATCGGGAGCAACCAGAAGAACCTTCAACCGCATAGCGCTAATGCAAGCCCGAAAGTGGTACATACGCTCACGAGCCTCCGAAGTGAGTATGGTCACCACTAATCCCCACAAAGAAATACGGCAGCCTCGCCCTTTTCCGGTGCATCCGGAAGCAACCCGCAAACAACCAAATACCCACCCAGGAACACCAGAACTTTCGCTCCACTCTATATGCCCCTATCCAAAGCTCTGGGGGTGTTGATCAAGAAAGGGCACCTGAAGCCCCTGGAGCATGACCCTACGGAAAAACTCCCTCCTACCCATAACTTGCCAAATATTGTGCATTTCACTGCTTGACGCAGTCCACGACACCGATCAGTGCTTCCGGTTACGTCATGAGATTCAAGATCTCATTGATAACGGGGTGATTTTGCCTCCCGAGAAGCCCAATGTCACTACAAATCCCCTCCCTGCACATAACCAAGCTCCACCACCTAAAAGACTTAATTTCATCCATCTTTGGGGCCGTGTCTTATGACCCTAGTATCTATATCACACCCACCCACTTGCCTAAACAGAGGTGTTCCTCCCGATGCACCGACTTGTGCATGGTGGACATCTCCATAACCCAACCTAAGCTAGCGGTGGTGACCCGAGAAACGAGAGAGAGAGACCGAAGAAAGAAAAGGTTGTTGAATCGAGTCTGCGGAATCTGGGAGTTCTGATGGGAAGACATCTGATCCGAGTGACTACATTTCGTTGATAGGCCAAGATAGGCCCAAGATAGAATTATAGCGAGGAGACTTGTGTATGATCCAAGGGGACAGTCAGGACGAGGAACAAATGATGTAACATAGTGGAGGAGGACTGGCCAATCTCAATTTCTACGACCAATACCTAGAGGGCCTTGGCGATTCGTGGTTCAATTATGAGGATTCGATAGAAGCTCTTTGGGTGGTTGGACGATCACCCGATGTGATAGAAGAGTTTCAACGAAGGGAGCCCGGGCAAGAACATTAGTAACGGCGGAAAAGGTTGAAAAGCAGTGTATTGTGGGAGGCGCCGGCGAAATTTCGCCGGAGTGGAGCATCTTGACCACAGAAATGTTGAACAATAGGGATGTATTAGCCATGTCGAGAACAGGGAAAGATTTGAGGATCCGAGAGAGTCGGAAGGCAAAGGCCCATGTGGGGATCAAACCGCTGTGTGCACAGAGGCAGCGGATGTTTGTCGATTCTTGATGGGATGTGGTGGGAAGATGAGGATCTTTGTCTTGCCCATCTGACGAAGACGGGAAATGATCAACACGGTACCTTGGCGTACGGTAGAGAAATCGACCATATGACTAGGTGGGCGGTATTTCAAGCCTCGCACTTGGATCAACCGAGACGTCCGGAAAGGATAGGGAGGCAGAGAGACAGAAGGAAAAGCAGCTCGAGGAAGAGGCCGTTTTGAGACAATTGAAAAAGATACAAGCAGACATCTCCATCTGGGGACTGCTTATGGCTTCTCGAGTGCATAGGGAGGCTGTTTTATCAGCCATGGATAAGGCAAAGCTTTCAATAGAGACGACACCAGAACAGCTAGTAGGGTTAGTCTTTTCGGGAGGAGCTGCCCCGATGTTGACGTTTGCTGATAAGGAATTACCGCCTGAGGGCGCAAATCACAACAAGCCACTCTACATCTCCGTGGAGTGTAGGAACAAATGGATACCGGTAGTCCTTGTTGATCTGGTCCGCCATCAACGTCTGCGGCGAGGACGACTTCTGCGATTGATGCGAAAGTCGCAGACTTTATACCAACGATCCAGTCATCGGGGCATATGACAATACAAGCCGAGAGGTGATGGGAGCGGTAAAAGTCTGAGACTAAAGTTGGGCTGGGCGACGAAATAGATTTCCATGTCTGGAGGTGCCCGCGACCTTCAATTTGCTTTTAGGCGTGCATTTGCATCGGTGAAGGCGATATCATCTACTTTGCACCAAATGGTGAAATACCCCTATGGGAAGGAGTACCCATTGTTTTTGGTAATTCATCGATCCATCCGCCACGGAGGTATCTACCTGTTCTAGAAATTGAGCGGGATGGAAGGCGTGTTTATGTCGGGGTTTACCCTAGCGAAGTTGAGGTGGTCTGAGAACATCATGGCGATTAATGAAGGGATATATGTCGGTCTTGTGCGGTATACCTCATGAACAAGCTCCAACACATCCGGGATGGGATTGGGAAAAGAGTGGTCGAGAAAGGCGTCAACCACGGCGAAGTGCCACAACCCTCACACCTTTGGATTGGGTTATCGCCCAAGGAAGATTGGATAAGGAAAGGAAGGAAATGGCCGGGAAGAGCCGAGCAAAAGTAGGCAAGTCTTTTGAGTTGATACATCGGCCCATCCAGGGTACCTGAGCAGACGCTTCGTCAGGGAGAAGACTTCCATACGTGGTTTTAAGACCATGGCTTGAATAAAGAAAAGCACGCGGGATTTGAGATTTTCTTTGACTTGCAGTTATCTAGGGATGATGTTGCTAAAGAGCAGACAGACCCGACAATTGAGGCAGAACATAGCAAAGAATCAGAGTCTGTGGACACAGAGTTCGAAATGGGGGTAGCACTGGCATGTCTACTTTCAGATCCTTTGATCGACCAGTCGTGCTTGGGGGATGACTCCTCGGTGTCCATGATCGGAGATGAAACGGCTGTGGGCCAACCAGCGGCTATTTTGGATGCATCCATCGCACCCTCCCTTATCTAGCAGTACGAGGAGGGGTTTTTATCAAGCAGCACCAGGTCAGGTAGTGAGCCGGAATCAGATTCCGCTGAGTCTTGTGAGTCGGAATCAGGTTCCAGCTCGTCTGAGTCTGAGTCCGCTATTGCTGGGAGTGATAACGGATGCCACGATCTGTCGGTCGTCTTTTCTTTCTCTTTTGAGTCTGTTGTAATGAAGAATCGGACGGTTCGGAAGTATCTAATGAGAATGAGGTAGCTGTGGTTTCAAGTACTTTTACGTGCCTTTGGTTTATTGTTTAGATCGGGACTTTCAAAATTTTGATGAAAGCAGCGAGGCGAAATTCCTCGGTTTTGCAGCGATTAATTGAACAAGAGCAAGAGGTTTGTTAAACCCTTGATGGATGAAATCACTACCGTGAGCGTTAGTCTTGAGAAGGACCCGGTGGTCGGATCGGGTCCACGTTGTCTTTGGAAGAACTTGGCGTTTAGTCGCTTTATTAAAAGATTTCAAAGATGTTTTCGCGTGGTCACGAAGACATGCCCGAATCGATCACGAGATCGTCTGACCGGATCCTCTTGACCCGAGGCTCGACCTATCAAGCGAAGCTTCGGAAGGATCATACTGATTGGGCGATTAAGATCAAGGAAGAGGTCACCAAGCAGATTAGCGAGCTTCTGTTGGTATCTGAATACCCGACTTGGTTGGCCAACATTGTTCGATCTTAGAAAAGGATGGCGAGAACCGGGTATGTGTGGACGAGGATTTGAGCGAGCGGTCAGAAGGATGACTTTCCCTTGCCGCATATCGGCGAGTTGGTAGATTTCTGTGAGGCATGCTTTGCTTTCATTCATGGATGGCTTTTGGGCTATAATCGGATAGTAATGGCACCGAAGATCGGAGAAAGGCGCTTTTACCACCGTGGGGTACATATTACTCTGAGTGATGCCATTTGGGTTGAAGAACGGCTGAGCTACGTATCAACAAGCTGCAACCACGATATTACATGACATGATCCATAAAGAGGTCGAGGTGTATGTGGGCGACATGATTGTCAAGTCCAAAGAAAGAGAGGCCACTACACGCCTTACAAAAGTTTTTTTCAAAGGATTAGAATTTAATTTGCGGCTGAATCCTCAAAATGTCGTTCGTTGTTCTGGCGGGGAAAAATCTTTGGGATTCCTGATTACACAAAGGGGCATCGAAGTCGACCCTTCTAAAATCAAGGCCATCTTAGAAATGCCACCACCAATGACTAAAAAGGAGGTGCGAGGCTTTCTGGGTAAAGTGCAATTCATAAGGCGGTTTATCTCAAAACTAACCTTAACTTGTGAACCACTTTTTGGTCTCCTGAAGAAAGGAAAGAAGTTCCATTGGGACGTCAGATGCCAAGCTGCGTTTGAACAGATTAAAGAGTATCTACAGAATCCGCCCGTGTTGTCACCACCGAAGCCGGGGAAGCCGTTGATATTGTATCTGTCAGTGACTGAAACTACAATGGGCTGTATGCTCGCGCAAGAGTCGGAAGATAAAGTAGAAAGGGCAATCTACTATCTGAGCAAAAAGATGCTGGATTACGAGACCCGCTACACTCCACTAGAGAAGGCTTGTTTGGCCTTGGTATGGGCTACCCGGAAGCTGCGACACTACCTGTTAGCTCACTCTGTAATGTTGGTTTCACGACTTGATCCCATCAAATATCTTTTCGAGAAACCAGCACTTACAGGTAGGCTAGCTCGTTGGCTGTTGTTGCTCTCCGAATTTGACCTCAAATATGTGACGCGTAAATCAGCAAAAGGAAGAGCGGTGGTAGAATTCCTTGCCGACCACCCGGTTGAAGGGGATGAAGCGGTTGAGTACCTATTCCCAGATGAAGCTATTTTGCACGTCGAAAATGAGACTTGGGCGATGTACTTTGATGGGCGTCAAATCGATGCGAACGCGGAATAGGGTGTTCTTGATGGCGCTGGACGAGTCCGTATCCCTTTAGCGTTCAAGCAGTTCAAGGTCTCGAACAATGAGAAATCTGAGGCATGTATTGCGATGCAGGCGGCCCTAGAACTAGGGGCAAAGGCGATTGGGCGTCATTGGAGATTCGAACTGGTTGTGTCTCAGCGAAAGGAGATTGGAAAGTGAAGGAGGAAAAGATGATAATATACCACGGACCTTGGATTTGTTAATCCCTCGGTTTGAAAAGCTAAATTTCACTCACCTAGTGAGAGAACAACAGTTTCTTGATTAAGCTAGCAACTCTATCTTCTATGATAGACATCCCATCTGGAGTCCGGATGCGTCCAGTCATTATTGACCAGAAATTTGCACCCGCCTACGAATCGATCTCTGCCATAGAAGAAGTGCAGGATAACAACCCTTGGTATTACGACATATGGAACTTCTTAGAGAAGGAGACGTACCCACCAGGGGCAAACGCCAAAGACAAGAGGGCAATCAGAAGAATGGCTGTTCAGTTTATCATCTGTGGGGGTAAGTTGTACAAAAGAGGTCATCTGGGAATGCACAAGCTGTGTGTGGAAGCCGAAGAGTCGAGGCGCCTGATGGAGGCCATCCATGGAGGAGAATGTGGGGCACACATGAATGGCGTGATGTTGGCAAGAAAGATCCTCAGACAAGGCTACTACTGGTCTACCATGGAGGAAGATTGTATCGACTTTGTTCGGCGATGCCACAAATGCGATTCACATAAACGCATGAACATCCCGCCATCAAAGTTGTACAACATGACATCACCATGGCCGTTCTCAGTTTGGGGAATCGATGTGATCGGAGCTGTAACTCTGAAGGGGTCGAATGGGCATGAGTATATCTTAGTAGCAATAGATTACTTTACAAAGTGGGTCGAGGCCCAATCTTATGCAGTGTTGAAGGCTTCGCATGTCGCGAAGTTTATCAGAAACAACATTATTTGCCACTATGGAGTCCCGAACGAGATCATTTCGGACAATGGTTCTCACTTCAAGAAGGAAGTAATTGATTTGTTGGAGAAGTATAATGTGGCTTTTCATAAATCGTCTACATACCGGCCGCAAACCAACGGAGCAGCTGAGGCCGCCAACAAGAACATTAAACACATTTTGCAGAAGATGGTGGAAACCTATCGGGACTGGCCAGACAAGTTGCCATTCGCTCTGTGGGGCTACCGGACTTCAATTAGAACTTCAACTGGAGCAACTCCTTATTCCTTAGTATATGGGATGGAGGCCGTCCTACCTATAGAGATTGAGGTTCCATCATTGCGAGTGCTGGCTGAGTGTCAGGTAGCTGAGGCAGATTGGCAGCATAGTGGATTCGAGGAACTCATGCTCTTTGATGAAAGAAGGCTGAAAGCACTGTACCATGTCCAAGGTTATCGTATGAGAATCGTAGGGCTTCCAACAAGAAAGTGAGGTCCAGGAATTTGAAAGAAGGGGATTTGGTGCTCAAAGACAATCGAGCTCCCATCCACGACCCAAGGGGCAAGTTCAGACCTAATTGGACGGGTCCCTATATCATCAAGTCTATCTGGTCAGGTGGAGCTGTGGTTCTGATGGACCTAGATGGCCTAGAGTTCTCCCAACCGATCAACATGGACAAGTTGAAGAAATATTACCTGAGAGGCTCGCTGGGCGAAAACCGAAAAGGCGACCTAGGCAAAATTGAGCAGAAAAAATTAGAAAATATAAAAGCGAGCTCATAAGGTTGAAAACCCACAAAGGGCGGCCTTGGCAAAAGTTAGAGCGCAAAAGAAGAGTGAAAATACTCGAGTGAACCCAAGCCTGAACTACGTAAGGCTTGATTCCCATCTTTGGGATACGTAGGCAGCTTCATCCTGAAGTTCAGCCATAAACTTTTCCCCGATCAGCTTTGTCCATTCGATCATCTTGGTCATCTTTGTCCATCAGCATTCATCGCAATCTCCGGTGCAGTGCTATTCAGACTAGGGGCAACTTTCCGTTGCCATGCAGTGCCGCGGTACTATTCAAACTAGGGGCAATTTTCCAATTGCAGGAATCTGGGGTTGTGCATCTCAGTGACAGATTTCAGGCGTGTCCAGTTCCGATCCATATCGAAAATGGTTTTGAAAAGTTTTGATAAAAGATGACTTTGTTCAAATAAATCTTTTTACAACTAAGACCATTTTTGGACCAAAACGGAAAATTTTCAGTACCACAACCTTCAATTTCATTGATTTCAAATAGAGTTCTCTTGCTCTTGCATATAATTGAAGTTGCTTTTTTATTACATTCATAAAGAAAACTTGAAAGTACTAATAAAGCAATAAATCCGGGGCATGGTCAAGTCAAATGTCCCTGCGCCCCCTCCAGGCTGGTGAAGCCTCTGATGCCAAAGTGGGCCCTTCTGTGCCTCTTCATTAAGCCAATCAAGCACTCATCGGACAAAGTACAACCGAAAGTGGGAGGCGGGGCAGAGCTCTCTCGTCCTCCATCTTTGTGGCATACACGTCATTGTGAGCCTCGGATTAGGAATGCAGCCGGGTACTCTATCCCTTCTGGCGGACAAGTCTGATCATGACCAAACTGGGGGAGGATACGGAATCGGAAGTAGAAGACCGAGTGGGTCAAGCCAATCAATTGGATCCCGGTCGACGGGACATCTTGTAGCTCATCATTGGCAGATTGAGCCAAGGACAGCACGATGCAATGCGATCTGCAGACAAACTACAGATCCATACAAACCACCAACCCTCATCGAGGGCATCAACTAAGCGTTGCCTAAAGAAGTAGCATGGTGAGTATCTTTGGGCAAGAGTCCACAACCTTCGGTTTATCCATTAACCACACAGGGAGGGATGAAAAATGAGAGAATAAAGAATAGAGATGTCGATGAGAAGAAAAGCGAGAAAAGGGTTTTGTGAGAAAAACCGAGCACGAGGGCAGTGATGTGAGCAAACATAAATGTGAGATTGGGTGGGAAACATTACGAGTAATAGTGGACTCCTGCTAGTCGATCGTCTCTCGGCGATGAAAGGCGTCTAAGCCCGGCAATGTCTCGGCTAGAATCATGGCGTCTGACTTTGCCCTCTCTCAAGCCTAGGGCAACCTCAATCAACCGGACACTAGACCCTCCGGGCCGGAGAACAGCGAAATGAGATAGCATGCATAAGCAGGCGCGTAATGTCGGAAGCCTTGCCCGATGGCGGTCACGCGGTCACGATCTCGAGCGACAAACCAAGCTCGGAACATCCAACGCCCATCACAAGTTAGAGAACGAGCATCGGGTATTGAGCCCACACATTTGCCCTAAGGCTTGAGCATGGCCAACGAAATTGGGGCAAGATTTCCTCATTGCTTGATTCCATTAGAACTTGGAAATCTTCAAAAGTAGGACACACCTTTTGCCCGCTAAAGCTAAAGACATGTGTTACCGGGTTCCAGAACCTTGCCGCGGCATGGAGGAACGGAAAATGCAGCGGGGTGCGGCGCAAAGTAAATAGTGTGTTTATGCCGAAAGCCCGGAAATTCAGCTTTTCCGAGCCATCCAAGTTGTTAATCCAAGTTGCGAGATTTTGAGCAAGAAATTCCTCCATTTGGAGTAAATCAGAGTGGAAATGAAGAAGACCACGAGGCTAGGATCTTTTGTAGAGGATAAGGTTGAGTGGAAGACACGTGTCAACATTCTGCTGATGCTGAAGATTGATGGCCGACCGGCAGGTTATAGTGCCGACCGGCCATACTTTTGTGCCGACCGACCAAGTATTGTGCCGATGGGAATTCTTCAAGGCCGGTGGACCTTCTGTCGGGCCGATGGCTCTCCCCTATGTTTTCTAAAATTGTTTATCTTTGAATATTGGGGAATTCCACCACTTCCAGCACTCTCCGGTGATTTGGTTCCCACCGAGTCGCGCGTATTTGTTTATCGAGTTGTTGTAAATTTGCTTATCGAGTTGTATGTCACTCCCTTTAAGTCTTTGCTTTGTCTATCGAGCTGTGCTTGCACTTGGCTAGTCTGTTGAGTCTTTGATTTGCTTATCGAGTTGTAAGTCGGTTCACTACCTGGTTATTACGACGTGATGCTTTGTTTTCAAGAAAACAGTTTCAATTTTATTCACATTGTTATGTGATGCCTTGCGATGCGGTGCACACAAGTGCAACATCTTTTTAAGTAAATAGCTGTCTTATCTCCACATGTGTTTTTGCAAAAACCCGCAATTTCAAAAGAATATAAAACCTGCCTGAGGCAGTGCAATGTGCTTAAACAACTAATGAAAAGGAATGTAAAGCAGAGGACAGTGGGGTAACAGAATACCGGATTGGATATCGAAAACCTCCCCTTGCAATCAGAGTACCTTTCATGCCCTTGTCCGGGTTGATTACGAGGTCTGGCACCTTCGTCACTTAAGAACAGTGCGGGGAAGTGCACTTCTGGAATGTTAATGGATCTTCGAGTTGATTTCAAGCCATGACTTTTGGTGAGCAATGCTCGGAACATGCGAAGGATGTCCCTTCTCGTATCCTTTTATATCTTGTGAATTTCAAAAGAAATTGTTTCAATTATACTGTGTTGCAATACGTTACATTTCAACATCATGCTTTACCATGTTCAATTTTCTCTATACACATTGCATTGTATGCGTGCTTTGCTTTACTGATATGTGTTCAAGTTCCTTCTATTATACACATTGCATTGTATCGTGCATTGCTTCTTGATATGTGTTCAATTTTCTCTATACACATTGTATTGTATCGTGCATTGCTTCTTGATATGTGTTCAATTTTCTCTATACACATTGCATTGTATCGTGCATTGCTTCTTGATATGTGTTCAATTTTCTCTATACACATTGCATTGTATCGTGCTTTGCTTCTTGATATGTGTTCAAGTTCCTTCTATTATACACATTGCATTGTATCGTGCTTTGCTTCTTGATATGTGTTCAAGTTCCTTCTATTATACACATTGCATTGTATGCGTGCTTTGCTTTACTGATATGTGTTCAAGTTCCCATTATACACATTGCATTGCATACGTGCTTTGCTTTACTTATATGTGTTCAAGTTTCTATTATACACATTGCATTGTATGCGTGCTTTGCTTTACTGATATGTGTTCAAGTTCCTTTATACACATTGCTTACATGCGTGTATTGCTTTACTCACATGTGTTCAACTATAACTGCCTATACACATTGTTTGCATAGACTGCATGCTTTACTTACATGTGTCTGTACCTTCACAGCATTGTTAGGTACCCCTCTCGATTTGCGTCGTCGCGCACTTTCGATTACATGATATACATGTCACTAACAATATTGTACCTGTTAAGTTTACTTTCTTTGCAGGCACGATATTGTATGTACGGCTCATTTGAGGCCGGCGCGACCGGACGAGCCGCACAGGTATTGTATCCTCCGCGTGAGACGTTTTGAGAATTGCATAATTCTCTTACATCCTTTCTACATTGTAGTGTAGTTTGGCGTATGCTAGCTTATAACTGTTGCATGTGTGCTTCATTACAGCTTCCTTTGCATGATCGTAAGTTATGCCCGGCTTCGTGCATTGTCTTGCATTTTGCCCCTGCCTTCGGGCGCATATCTTACTTGTTTTGCATGACTGTCTAAGTCTTCGGCCTTGTCAAAAATGGGTCGTCTCTGGGCTTTGACATTCACTCCCGTCATCCTTATGACTTCCGAGTTCTGTCAAAGAGGGGCAACTGTAGACACCCCATTTTTGATCGTCCTCAAGACTTGGACGTCACCGTTGGAACACTCGGTGATTATCTATGTTTGTGTTCGTTTGGAGTTCCCGGAGTTCTCATTTGGCATACCGCCTCGGGATCTCCGAACTCGACCCGATTGTGTTTGGTTTTGCACCAAACACTTGTGTTTACTATGAAAGGAGGAATGCCTTATGAGGCATCCCTACACACCACCGGGGGCTAGAGGCCACTTACTGGCTCTTCTGTCGGCACTTTATTGTGCCGGCCAAGCACTATTTTGTGCCGAAGCCTTTTTTTTTCAAATGGTACTCTTTGCGGCGAAACCTTTGTGCACTTGCTTTATCGGATATTTTCTTGCATGTAAAGTGTTTTGCTCCCCTCCATACACGTGTATGGAGGGATGAGCCAACTTGCTTAGTTGCTAAGTTTTCCTTGCCTATAAGAGGAGAGCTCTTCCTCTTGGCTCAAGGTTAGCATTTTGGGAGGCAAAAACCAGAGCTTATACATATATTTCTCTGTCATATATCTATAGATACATATATCTCCATCTCTCTCCTCTTGTGTGTGTGTTTTTAGGCCAAAAAGTGTAGTTTTACCTCATTTTTGCTCCTTTACACACACCATTACACCTTAGCTCGAGATTGAGAGACTTAGGAGGTTGTTTGTGTTGGTTTTGGACTGGTTTTGAGCACTAGAGAGTGGCTGCCTCACTTGTTCTTCAAAGGATCTTCAAGTGTAAGAACATCACTTTATATTCCCCATTCTTGCAACCTCTTTCTACCCTCTTTACTTTGTGTTTTTGAGTTTGTGTTTAAGATAAAAAAAAGTCTTGTTTTTACTTGTTCTTGAACCTTCATTAAGGTCCTCTTTTGGTTTGAGCAAAGGTCCATACTATTAGACCTTATATGGCCACTTCTGGTGCCTTTGCTTAAGACCCTCTTTACTTGGTGTTCTTGGCCTTCCCACCACTGAAAACCAGTGGGTTTTTAGTGGTGAGGAAGATGGTTTTAGGTCTCATATAGGGGAGAGACACCCCTCTCCCCCTTGGCCCTTTGTTTGCCTTCATTTTTGGCTAATGAGGTAACATGTATGCATGCTTGTTTTAGCTTCATTTTAGAGACTTTTTGGGTGTTTGAGGTCATGTTTTGCCTCTGTTTTTGGTCGGTTTTGTAACCCTTAACGTGCCTCTTATGTTTGCTTTGGAATGCTCTCTTGTGCCTAGAAGTGTGCCATATGTCTAAGCCTTGATACTTGCGTGTTTTAGTTTGATTTCATGGAGATAATAGCATCATCTTGTCATGTATAAGGGTTGTGAGCCACTGTCTTGGACCCATTTGGCATGCTTGGTTCAGTTGTCTTGCATTTTGGCTTGTAGGCCTTGCTTGTATGAAGCTCTAGTATGCACGCTTGCTTGCATTTGGCCTCATTTCAGAGCTTTCTTGAGTGTTTTAAGTCATGTTTAACCTCTGTCTTATATGGGTTTAATGGCCCTTAGCATGCTTCTTACACTTGCTTTGTAATGCCTCGTTTGGCCTAGAATTGTGCCATATGTTTAGCCCCATATATCTCCATGTTTTGGCTTAGCATGGTGGAGCATTTAGCCTTGATTTGCCATGTTCTAGGCTGTGAGCCTTTGTTTTTGGCCATGTTTGGTATGTTTAGCATGGTTGTCTTGTACTTTAGGCTTGTAAGCCTTGTATGTTTTGGCTCCTAGCATGCTTAACTTGTCTTGATCCCATGATTTGGCATCATCTAGGGTCATTTTTCAGTCCATAAATCATGCTTGTATACATGCACGTGTAGCCAATTTCATGTCATAAGGGTGCGCTCTTGTATGTCTAGGATTGAACATTGTGCATGCTTTCATGTTTGGTGCATTTGGGGTTGCCATATCTGGGGTTTGGGTACCATTTTGTATCTTTGAAGACCTGTTTTGGTTGTCTAACATGTGCCATGTTTGGTCTTATTAAGTGGTGGTTCAATGCCCCACTTTGTGCCTTAGCCTTAGGCCTCATAGCTTGCATGCTTGCATATCATCTTGCTCTTGTTTTGGGGCATGTTTTGCCCTTTGTTTTGGGGAATTTGAGGCTGCCCTCTATGGCTTGAGTCCATTATTGCATGCTCATTACATGGTTGTTGCATGATTGGTCAATGAAGCCTTGGCGCATGCTAGTTCTATGCTTAATTGGTCCCTCTTTGCATGACTTCTATGCTTTCCACATTCTAGCATTTTGCATGCCTAATTTGCTAGCATCTTAGTCCCCATGTTTGTATGTTTGCATGTTTTGCATGTTTACATGATTGCATAGTTGCATTTCATTGCTTGGTTTGGGGTGTCAAACCAAGTGTGGGATTTGAGGTGTGTTTGTACCTCAAGTGACAAAACACATCTCAATCCCCCATGTCATTAGGGCCCTTGACATTAACATGATAGGGGCTTAATCCATCTGTTTGTTTGCATGCATTGTTACATCAAAATAGCAATCTTGGTTCCTTAGGTTATCATGCATCAAATGCATCATTGATGGCCCAAGAACCAAGAGTCTTACCTCCTTGAGTGCCCAAGCATGATAGGAGGCAATGACCATGCTTACATATGCCCAAAAACCATGCCTTACCTGCTTTGTTTTTCTTTCTTTGTCAAAACATCCTCTGCGAGGAACTTTACGCGGCCGGCAGTATAATGTGCCGATCGGAACTTTGTTTGTGCCGATAACCACCACAAGAAGCCGATGGCCAATACAAGCAGCCCATGAGCTCTTCCCCCAGCCGGTGGGGTATTTCAGATCAATTTGGAGGAAATCCGAAACTTTGGGAATTTTTAGAGGCGAGGCGTTAAGCAGAACCTTGGCATGTGCAGTGACGGGTTTCGGCAAGTCGGATCGAGCATGCATCCCTCGCGCATCCCGAGGCAGGGCTGAGGCCCCCATTGCATTTATTTACTTGCTTTAATTTTAATAATTAGAAGTTTGTAATAATTAATTAGCTTGTGTAGTTAATTAGTTATTCGGTTCTGTATTATTATTTTGGTCCCTCCGAGTGAGGGCAAAATTGTAATAAGTGTGTGTGAGTGGGTGTATGTCTTCCAACCCCCATTTCTTTCTCCCTTTTATTTACCCGCTTATGTTGGTAGATTAGGGCACATTTAAATCAGCATACCTCATGCAATGCATGCGTGCATCCATGCATTTGTTTACATGCACCGGGCTCGGTACATCATACAAACTGCATAGCAATTTTCAATTCCAAATTGAATACGTGCTACTCGCGCATTTCACATGCCATCTTTAGGGTTAGCCGAGCCTACTCTAGATTGCATCTATGCCTGTGTTGCATTAGCCACTTAACATGAACTAGGTCATGCATGTTTGCTAACTAAGTTTATTGTTTTGGCACGGAGTACGATGTAAGTATTTTACGCTTTAGCATATCGCATGCGTGTGAATGTTAACATGACAGTATGCTTTCCATGCGGCTAATTGCTTACATGTGATAAACTGTTTGAATGCCTGTGGGTGGAGGTTGGATTGCTTGAGTTGGGAAAACTCATTGAAATCCGTGTTTTAAGCCTACTTGCGAGTAGCAAATTCCAAAGCATTTTCAAAACGAACGGATATGCAATGTTTATTTCCAAATTAGGCGATCTAGTCTATACTTGTTTGCTGTGCGCATAACATAGTAATTCTAGGCTAATAATTGGAGTAAGAGCATATAAGGTTTTCAAAAATGGATATCACGGTTAGTAGAGGCGGTCTTGAATGAAGGCGAAAGGTGCTCATAGTGACCTTCCCGATCGTACCCAAGCTCCCGAGCCAAGACCACTTTGGTGATAGCGGACATGTGGCCTTGACACGAGTCGGGGTTTCCTAAATTTCCCATTTTATATATTTAGGTGGCGACTCTGTAATCTGGCAAAGCAGTCCATGTTTGGCACTACTTTTCTAAAATCTGTTTTCTCAAACGATTTACCGGATTTGGACTCTTTGGTTGAGATTTAGAACCGACACAAAATCGAGTCCGAATGGCGCGAGCCCCAGCGGACGTGCTCTGATTTGGCGACTCTTTGGGGAACTTTAGAGAGCTTGACTCGAACTCGTGATATCCTGTTTTGATTTCATCTATGTGTCTCTTTGCATTGCATGTGCATTGGTGCGCCTAGGACACCGTGTTGGCCATCTGCTATTCCTGAGCGGTTTGCCGGAGGCTTGTCTCGTCAAGGCATGACCATAAGGTGACGGTTCTTGAGCTCTGCCCGATATAGGAACACAAACCCGGTTTCTGGGGCACCCTCTTTGACCATTCGACCTAGTGCATATTGAATCCATAGTGACCATCCCAAACTAGGACGGGTTGCCTACCCGATGCTAAGTTGTTTGAAACATTGCGCGCATAGTGAAACCCTAGTTCCTGGCAAAATAGGACAAGGAAACCCTACCCCAATATAGGGGTGTTTTGGTTCTCATTTATCTGCTATGTGCTTTAGAGTGTAACTCTGCAGAAACGTCTGAATCGGTTGCAAGTCTAAGTATCGAACTGAGGGCATCGATGTCGTGTTTTGAGAATCGGTTATGCGTGGATATCGATTCGTGCCTAGGGGCAATGGTTCATGATCGGTGATCGATGGTTGAGAAGCAGTGTACCCGGATTCGACCGTTTATTTTAAATACCCGCCGTATTGTGTGTTTATTTACTTTATGCGTTATCTTTGTCCGATTTTACGCTTATTTCTCCGCTTTATTTAGCTTTTTTTATTAGGGTAGTTGAGCACGATTGCTACCAACCCGATAGATATCCCCAAGCACCACGGGTCGAGGTCGTCGACTCCTTCGATCGAGGATCGATAGCGGACAACGATGTACTACTCGCTACCCCGGTTACTAAGCGGAAGTCAATAAGCGAGAGGACATCGATACAACGATCAATTCAGAGCTCTATCTACCCCACGTGTTCGATGAGGATCGGGATTACATGCCTGTGAGAGGGAATATATACCAGTAATTCAATCTGAGCAGATTAGTATGGCTAGTATGGAGGACATGGCGCACCACCTTCAAGAGATCATGTAAGCAATGTAACAGGATGCCGTCGTCAGCGATTTCGCGTAACAGCGAGCCGATTGTGAGGGAACAGGCAGAGACAATTGCCAGGCTAGAATAGCAAACCGGAGCCACTGCTTCGCATCAAGTTCCTCCCCCACCGGGAGCTCCTAATGTCGGGGAGGCAGCCAATGCTCAGACTGATATAGAGCTGCCCACAGGACCACCCCCACCTCCGACCCTACCTCAAATTCAACCTCAGCTATCAGAAACACCCACCAACCTACCGGACTCTCCCTTTGAGTTCGAGACTGATCCCACTGCATTAAAAATGAGCAAGCTTGAAAAGTTGTTCAAAAGGTCCCAAGGGGTCAAGACTATCTCCGACATTGAAGATGGTTACACTGACGCAGCTGTGGCGTTGCCCGACAGATTCAAAATGCCTCATATTGATCGGTTTGATGGGTCCGGCGACCCCATGGTACATTTGAGACTGTTTTCGGACGTCCTAAGGCCAATGGGCCTCAGCAGGCTTCAGAAGTTGTCTTTATTCGGCCGGACCCTGTCAGGTGTGGCGTCCGCATGGTATGCCAAGCTAGAAGATGACGTCAAGAGAAATTGGGACGAAATGGCTGAGGCCTTCATCGCGCAGTACTCATATAACACACAGATTGAGATCACTGCCCGTGATCTCGAGACAACTAGGCAAGAGCCTAAGGAGAGTTTCTCAGAGTTTGTAACCAGATGGAGGGCCAAGGCTTCAATGATGACCTTAAGGCCCACGGACAAAGACCAGATTCGGATGATTGTGCGCAATCTATAGCCGAAGTTGATGCAAAAGATGATAGTAGTCCCCTTTCCTACTTTTTCTGACCTACATGAAATGGGGGTGCATATTGAAGATGCCTTGAAACAAGGCTGGATTGATAATGATCGGGAGCAACCCCGAAGAACCTTCAACCGCAACGCTAATGCAAGCCCGAGTGGTACATCTGCTACGAGAGCCTCCGAAGTGAGTATGGTCACCACTAATCCCCCACAAAGAAATACGGCAGCCTCGCCCTTTTCCAGTGCATCCGGAAGCAACCCGCAAACAACCAAATACCCACCCAGGAACACCAGAACTTTCGCTCCACTCTATATGCCCCTATCCAAAGCTCTGGGGGTGTTGATCAAGAAAGGGCACCTGAAGCCCCTGGAGCCGCGGCCCCTACCAGAAAAACTCCCTCCTACCCATAACCCGGCCAAATATTGTGCATTTCACCAACAGCACGGTCACGACACCGATCAGTGCTTCCGGTTACGTCATGAGATTCAAGATCTCATTGATAACGGGGTGATTTTGCCTCCCGAGAAGCCCAATGTCACTACAAATCCCCTCCCTGCTCATAACCAAGCTCCACCACCTAAAAGACTTAATTTCATCCATACTGGGGCCGTGTCTTATGACCCTAGTATCTATATCACACCCACCCACTTGCCTAAACCGGAGGTGTTCCTCCCCGATTGCACTGACTTGTGCATGGTGGACATCTCCATAACCCAACCTAAGCTAGCGTTGGTGACCGCCGAGAACAAGAGAGAGGAGACCCCGAAGAAAGAAAATGTTGTTGAATCAGAGTCTGCGGAATCTGGGAGTTACAGTGGGAAGACATACAGTCCGAGTGACTACATTTCGTTGATAGGCCAAGATAGGCCCAAGATAGAATTGCCAACAGGGGGAGACTTGTGTATGATCCAAGGAGACAGTCCGGGACAGGGAACAAATGATGTAACAGCCGTGGAGGAGGACCTGGCCAATCTCCAATTTTACGGCGACCAATACCTAGAGGACGCGGCAGTTGCGTGGTTCAATTATGAGGATTCAGTAGAAGCTACTGGGTGGTTGGACGATCACCCAGATGTGATAGAAGAGTTTCAACCAGAAGGGAGCCCAGCAGGGGCAAGAACATCAGTAACAGCCAGAAAGGTTGAAAAACAGAGTGTATTGCCGGAGAGCGCCGGCACGAAGAATTTCGCTCGGGAGTGGAGCATCTTGACCACAGGAATTGTTGAACAGCCGGATGTATTGGCACAGTCAGAACAGGAAAGATTTGAGGGATCTGAGAGAGTCAGGAAGGCAAAGGCCCATGTGGGGACTGAAACCGCTGTGTGCACAGAGACAGATAATGCTACGAATACGAGAATGGAAAGTGCCGTGAGTACGAGAACAGCCATGCCAGAGCCCGACAGATGTTTGTCAGTTGCTGATGGGATGTGGTGGGAAGATGAGGATCTTTGTCTTGCCCATACAGACGAAGACTGGGGAAATGATCAACCTGACGGTACCTGGTACCTGGGGGAAATCGACCATATGACTAGGAGTGGACGGTATTTCAAGCCTCCGCACCTGGATCAACCAGAGACGTCCGGAAAGGATAGGGAGGCAGAGAGACAGAAGGAAAAGCAGCTCGAGGAAGAGGCCGTTTTGAGACAATTGAAAAAGATACAAGCAGACATCTCCATCTGGGGACTGCTTATGGCTTCTCGAGTGCATAGGGAGGCTGTTTTATCAGCCATGGATAAGGCAAAGCTTTCAATAGAGACGACACCAGAACAGCTAGTAGGGTTAGTCTTTCCGGGAGGAGCTGCCCCGATGTTGACGTTTGCTGATAAGGAATTACCGCCTGAGGGCGCAAATCACAACAAGCCACTCTACATCTCCGTGGAGTGTAGGAACAAATGGATACCGGTAGTCCTTGTTGATACAGGGTCCGCCATCAACGTCTGCCCGGCGAGGACAGCTTACGCGATTGGTCTGAAAGTCGCAGACTTTATACCAACAGTCCAGGTCATCAGGGCATATGACAATACAAGCCGAGAGGTGATGGGAACGGTAAAAGTACAGACTAAAGTTGGGCCTGGGCAGCACGAAATAGATTTCCATGTCCTGGAGGTGCCCGCGACCTTCAATTTGCTTTTGGGGCGGCCGTGGCTGCATCAGGTGAAGGCAGTATCATCTACTTTGCACCAAATGGTGAAATACCCCTATGGGAAGGGAGTACCCATTGTTTTTGGTAATTCATCGATCCATCCGCCACCGGAGGTATCTACCCCTGTTCTAGAAATTGAGCATGGGATGGAAGACGTGTTTATGTCCGGGTTTACCCTAGCAGAAGTTGAGGTGGTACAGAACATCATGGCAGTTAATGAAGGGATATATGTCAGTGCGCAGGCGGTATACCTCATGAACAAGCTCCAACACATCCCTGGGATGGGATTGGGAAAGAGTGGTCAGAAAGGCGTCGCAACCCTGGCCGAAGTGCCACATAACCCTCACACCTTTGGATTGGGTTATCTGCCCACCAAGGAAGATTGGATAAGGAAAGGGAAGGAAATGGCTGGAAGAGCCGGAGCAAAGCAGGCCGGCAAGTCTTTTGAGTTGATACATCGGCCCATCCAGGGTACCCTGAACGGACGCTTCGTCCGGGAGGGGGAAGACTTCCCATTCTGTGGTTTTCCGGAGCCATGGCTGAATAAAGAAGGGAAACGCACGCCGGGATTTGAGATTTTCTTTGACTTGCAGTTATCTAAGGATGATGTTGCTAAAGAGCAGACAGACCCGACAGTTGAGGCAGAACATAGCAAAGAATCAGAGTCTGTGGACACAGAGTTCGAAATGGGGGTAGCACTGGCATGTCTACTTTCAGATCCTTTGATCGACCAGTCGTGCTTGGGGGATGACTCCTCGGTGTCCATGATCGGAGATGAAATGGCTGTGGGCCAACCAGCGGCTATTTTGGATGCATCCATCGCACCCTCCCTCATCTGGCAGTACGAGGAGGGGTTTTTATCAAGCAGCACCGGGTCAGGTAGTGAGCCGGAATCAGATTCCGCTGAGTCTTGTGAGTCGGAATCAGGTTCCAGCTCGTCTGAGTCTGAGTCCGGTATTCCTGGGAGTGATAACCCGGATGCCACAGTCCTGTCCAGGTCGTCTTTTTCTTTCTCTTTTGAGTCTGTTGTAACAGAAGAATCGGACGGTTCGGAAGTATCTAATGAGAATGAGGTAACTGTGGTTTCCGAGTACTTTTCTGTGCCTTTGGTTTATTGTTTAGATCAGGACTTTCAAAATTTTGATGAAAACGACGAGGACGAAATTCCTCCGGTTTTGCAACGATTAATTGAACAAGAGCAAGAGAGGTTTGTTAAACCCTTGATGGATGAAATCACTACCGTGAACGTTGGTACTGAGAAGGACCCGCGGCTGGTCCAGATCGGGTCCACGTTGTCTTTGGAAGAACGCGAGCGTTTAGTCGCTTTATTAAAAGATTTCAAAGATGTTTTCGCGTGGTCCTACGAAGACATGCCTGGAATCGATCCTGAGATCGTACAGCACCGGATCCCTCTTGACCCCGAGGCTCGACCTATCAAACAGAAGCTCAGAAGGATCCGCCCTGATTGGGCCATTAAGATCAAGGGAGAGGTCACCAAGCAAATTGACGCAGGCTTCCTGTTGGTATCTGAATACCCGACTTGGTTGGCCAACATTGTTCTAGTGCCGAAAAAGGATGGCAGAACCCGGGTATGTGTGGACTTCAGGGATTTGAACAGAGCCAGTCCGAAGGATGACTTTCCCTTGCCGCATATCGACGAGTTGGTAGATTTTACAGCGGGGCATGCTTTGCTTTCATTCATGGATGGCTTTTCAGGCTATAATCAGATAGTAATGGCACCCGAAGACCGGGAGAAGACTGCTTTTACCACCCCGTGGGGTACATATTGCTACAGAGTGATGCCATTTGGGTTGAAGAACGCTGGGGCTACGTATCAACGGGCTGCAACCACGATATTACATGACATGATCCATAAAGAGGTCGAGGTGTATGTGGACGACATGATTGTCAAGTCCAAAGAAAGATAGGGCCACTACACCGCCTTACAAAAGTTTTTTCAAAGGATTAGAGAATTTCGGCTGCGGCTGAATCCTCAAAATCAGACGCTCGTGTTACAATGGGAAAAATCTTTGGGATTCCTGACACAATAAAGGCATCGAAGTCGACCCTTCTAAAATCAAGGCCATCTTAGAAATGCCACCACCAATGACTGAAAAGGAGGTGCGAGGCTTTCTGGGTAAAGTGCAATTCATAAGGCGGTTTATCTCAAAACTAACCTTAACTTGTGAACCACTTTTTGGTCTCCTGAAGAAAGGAAAGAAGTTCCATTGGGACGGCCGATGCCAAGCTGCGTTTGAACAGATTAAAGAGTATCTACAGAATCCGCCCGTGTTGTCACCACCG
Organism: Camellia lanceoleosa; assembly: GCA_025200525.1. NCBI lineage: Eukaryota > Viridiplantae > Streptophyta > Magnoliopsida > Ericales > Theaceae > Camellia > Camellia lanceoleosa. Next base: position 138,900,741 of record CM045758.1, on the reverse strand, counting down.
AAGCCGGGGAAGCCGTTGATATTGTATCCGCTGCTGATCGAAACTACAATGGGCTGTATGCTCGCGCAAGAGTCGGAAGATAAAGTAGAAAGGGCAATCTACTATCTGAGCAAAAAGATGCTGGATTACGAGACCCGCTACACTCCACTAGAGAAGGCTTGTTTGGCCTTGGTATGGGCTACCCGGAAGCTGCGACACTACCTGTTAGCTCACTCTGTAATGTTGGTTTCACGACTTGATCCCATCAAATATCTTTTCGAGAAACCAGCACTTACAGGTAGGCTAGCTCGTTGGCTGTTGTTGCTCTCCGAATTTGACCTCAAATATGTGACGCGTAAATCAGCAAAAGGAAGAGCGGTGGCAGAATTCCTTGCCGACCACCCGGTTGAAGGGGATGAAGCGGTTGAGTACCTATTCCCAGATGAAGCTATTTTGCACGTCGAAAATGAGACTTGGACGATGTACTTTGATGGAGCGTCAAATCAGTACGGGCACGGAATAGGGGTGTTACTGATAGCGCCTGACGAGTCCCGTATCCCTTTAGCGTTCAAGCTTCAGTTCAAGGTCTCGAACAATGAGGCAGAGTACGAGGCATGTATTGCCGGTCTGGAAGCGGCCCTAGAACTAGGGGCAAGGCGATTGGACGTCATTGGAGATTCGAACCTGGTTGTGTCTCAAGCGAAAGGAGATTGGAAAGTGAAGGAGGAAAAGATGATAATATACCACCAGACCTTGGATTTGTTAATCCCTCGGTTTGAAAAGCTAAATTTCACTCACCTAGTGAGAGAGAACAACAGGTTTGCAGATTCGCTAGCAACTCTATCTTCTATGATAGACATCCCATCTGGAGTCCGGATGCGTCCAGTCATTATTGACCAGAAATTTGCACCCGCCTACGAATCGATCTCTGCCATAGAAGAAGTGCAGGATAACAACCCTTGGTATTACGACATATGGAACTTCTTAGAGAAGGAGACGTACCCACCAGGGGCAAACGCCAAAGACAAGAGGGCAATCAGAAGAATGGCTGTTCAGTTTATCATCTGTGGGGGTAAGTTGTACAAAAGAGGTCATCTGGGAATGCACAAGCTGTGTGTGGAAGCCGAAGAGTCGAGGCGCCTGATGGAGGCCATCCATGGAGGAGAATGTGGGGCACACATGAATGGCGTGATGTTGGCAAGAAAGATCCTCAGACAAGGCTACTACTGGTCTACCATGGAGGAAGATTGTATCGACTTTGTTCGGCGATGCCACAAATGCCAGATTCACGCAAACCGCATGAACATCCCGCCATCAAAGTTGTACAACATGACATCACCATGGCCGTTCTCAGTTTGGGGAATCGATGTGATCGGAGCTGTAACTCCGAAGGGGTCGAATGGGCATGAGTATATCTTAGTAGCAATAGATTACTTTACAAAGTGGGTCGAGGCCCAATCTTATGCAGTGTTGAAGGCTTCGCATGTCGCGAAGTTTATCAGAAACAACATTATCTGCCACTATGGAGTCCCGAACGAGATCATTTCGGACAATGGTTCTCACTTCAAGAAGGAAGTAATTGATTTGTTGGAGAAGTATAATGTGGCTTTTCATAAATCGTCTACATACCGGCCGCAAACCAACGGAGCAGTTGAGGCCGCCAACAAGAACATTAAACACATTTTGCAGAAGATGGTGGAAACCTATCGGGACTGGCCAGACAAGTTGCCATTCGCTCTGTGGGGCTACCGGACTTCAATTAGAACTTCAACTGGAGCAACTCCTTATTCCTTGGTATATGGGATGGAGGCCGTCCTACCTATAGAGATTGAGGTTCCATCATTGCGAGTGCTGGCTGAGTGTCAGGTAGCTGAGGCAGATTGGCAGCATAGTGGATTCGAGGAACTCATGCTCTTTGATGAAAGAAGGCTGAAAGCACTGTACCATGTCCAAGGTTATCAGCGCAGAATCGCCCGGGCTTTCAACAAGAAAGTTAAGTCCAGGAATTTGAAAGAAGGGGATTTGGTGCTCAAAGACAATCGAGCTCCCATCCACGACCCAAGGGGCAAGTTCAGACCTAATTGGACGGGTCCCTATATCATCAAGTCTATCTGGTCAGGTGGAGCTGTGGTTCTGATGGACCTAGATGGCCTAGAGTTCTCCCAACCGATCAACATGGACAAGTTGAAGAAATATTACCCCTGAGAGGCTCGCTAGGCCGAAAACCCGAAAGGGCGACCTAGGCAAAATTCAGCACGTAAAAATTAGAAAATATAAAAACCGAGCTCGCAAAGGTTGAAAACCCACAAAGGGCGGCCTTGGCAAAAGTTAGAGCGCAAAAGAAGAGTGAAAATACTGAGTGAACCCAAGCCCGAACTACGAAGGCTTGATTCCCATCTTTGGGATACGAGGCGCCTTCATCCTGAAGTTCAGCCATAAACTTTTCCCCGATCAGCTTTGTCCATTCGATCATCTTGGTCATCTTTGTCCATCTGCATTCATCGCAATCTCCGGTGCAGTGCTATTCAGACTAGGGGCAACTTTCCGTTGCCATGCAGTGCCGCGGTACTATTCAAACTAGGGGCAATTTTCCAATTGCAGAACTGGGTTGTGCATCTCAAAGGATTTCAGCGTGTCCGCCCGATCCATATCGAAAATGGTTTTGAAAAGTTTTGATAAAAGATGACTTTGTTCAAATAAATCTTTTTACAACTAAGACCATTTTTGGACCAAAACGGAAAATTTTCAGTACCACAACCTTCAATTTCATTGATTTCAAATAGAGTTCTCTTGCTCTTGCATATAATTGAAGTTGCTTTTTTATTACATTCATAAAGAAAACTTGAAAGTACTAATAAAGCAATAAATCCGGGGCATGGTCAAGTCAAATGTCCCTGCGCCCCCTCCCAGAGCTGGTCGAAGCCTCTGATGCCAAAGTGGGCCCTTCCTGTGCCTCTTCATTAAGCCAATCCAAGCACTCATCAGACAAAGTACAACTGAAAGTGGGAGCGGGGGCCAGGAGCTCTCTCGTCCTCCATGCTGTGGCATACCTGGCCAGCTGTGAGCCTCGGATTAGGAATGCAGCCGGGTACTCTATCCCTTCTGGCGGACAAGTCTGATCATGACCAAACTGGCGCAGGATACGGAATGGGAAGTAGAAGACGCAGTGGGTCAAGCCAATCAATTGGATCCTGGGTCGACGGGACATGCTGTAGCTCATCGCTGGCAGATTGAGCCAAGGACAGCACCATGCAATGCGATCTGCAGACAAACTACACATCCATTCAAACCACCAACCCTCATCGAGGGCATCAACTAGGCGCTGCCTAAAGAAGTAGCCGCGAGCTGAGTATGCTGGGCAAGAGTCCACAACCTTCAGTTTATCCATTAACCACACCTGGGGAGGGATGAAAAATGAGAGAATAAAGAATAGAGAGATGTACGATGAGAAGAAAAGCGAGAAAAGGGTTTTGTGAGAAAAACCGAGCCTGAGGGCCGAGTGATGTGAGCAAACATAAATGTGAGATTGGGTGGGAAACATTACCTGAAGTAATAGTGGACTCCCTGCTAGTCTGATCGTCTCTCGACGATGAAAGGCGTCTAAGCCCAGCAATGTCTCAGCTAGAATCATGGCGATGCAGCTTTTGCCCTCTCTCAAGCCTAGGGCAACCTCAATCAACCGGACACTAGACCCTCCGGAACCGGAGGCAAACAGGAAATGAGATAGCATGCATAAACAGAGCGCATGTCGTCGGAAGCCTTGCCAGTAGCGGTCACCGCGGTCACCAGTCTCAGAAAAGCGACAAACCAAGCTCGGAACATCCAACGCCCCATCACAAGTTAGAGAACGAGCATCGGGTATTGAGAGCCCACACATTTGCCCTAAGGCTTGAGCATGGCCAAAGCGAAATTGGGGCAAGATTTCCTCATTGCGCCCAGATTCCATTAGAACTTGGAAATCTTCAAAAGTAGGACACACCTCTTGCCCGCTAAAGCTAAAGACATGTGTTACCGGGTTCCAGAACCTTGCCGCGGCATGGAGGAACGGAAAATGCAGCGGGGTGCGGCGCAAAGTAAATAGTGTGTTTATGCCGAAAGCCTGGAAATTCAGCTTTTCAGAGCCATCCAAGTTGTTAATCCAAGTTGCGAGATTTTGAGCAAGAAATTCCTCCATTTGGAGTAAATCAGAGTGGAAATGAAGAAGACCACGAGGCTAGGATCTTTTGTAGAGGATAAGGTTGAGTGGAAGACACGTGTCAACATTCTGCTGATGCTGAAGATTGATGGCCGACCGGCAGGTTATAGTGCCAACCGGCCATACTTTTGTGCCGACCGACCAAGTATTGTGCCGATGGGAATTCTTCAAGGCCGGTGGACCTTCTGTCGGGCCGATGGCTCTCCCCTGTGTTTTCTAAGCTGTTTATGCTGAATATTGGGGAATTCCACCACTTCCAGCACTCTCCGGTGATTTGGTTCCCGCCGAGTCGCGCGTATTTGTTTATCGAGTTGTTGTAAATTTGCTTATCGAGTTGTATGTCACTCCCTTTAAGTCTTTGCTATGTCTATCGAGCTGTGCTTGCACTTGGCTAGTCTGTCGAGTCTTTGATTTGCTTATCGAGTTGTAAGTCGGTTCACTACCTGGTTATTACGACGCGATGCTTTGTTTTCAAGAAAACAGTTTCAATTTCATTCACATTGTTATGTGATGCCTTGCGATGCGGTGCACACAAGTGCAACATCTTTTTAAGTAAATAGCTGTCTTATCTCCATCATGTGTTTTTGCAAAAACCCGCAATTTCAAAAGAATATAAAACCTGCCTGAGGCAGTGCAATGTGCTTAAACAACTAATGAAAAGGAATGTAAAGCAGAGGACAGTGGGGTAACAGAATACCGGATTGGATACCGAAAACCTCCCCTTGCAATCAGAGTACCTTTCATGCCCTTGTCCGGGTTGATTACGAGGTCTGGCACCTTCGTCACTTAAGAACAGTGCGGGGAAGTGCACTTCTGGAATGTTAATGGATCTTCGAGTTGATTTCAAGCCATGACTTTTGGTGAGCAATGCTCGGAACATGCGAAGGATGTCCCTTCTCGTATCCTTTTATATCTTGTGATTTTCAAAAGAAATTGTTTCAATTATACTGTGTTGCAATACGTTACATTTCAACATCATGCTTTACCATGTTCAATTTTCTCTATACACATTGCATTGTATGCGTGCTTTGCTTTACTGATATGTGTTCAAGTTCCTTCTATTATACACATTGCATTGTATGCGTGCATTGCTTTACTGATATGTGTTCAATTTTCTCTATACACATTGTATTGTATGCGTGCATTGCTTTACTGATATGTGTTCAATTTTCTCTATACACATTGCATTGTATGCGTGCATTGCTTTACTGATATGTGTTCAATTTTCTCTATACACATTGCATTGTATGCGTGCTTTGCTTTACTGATATGTGTTCAAGTTCCTTCTATTATACACATTGCATTGTATGCGTGCTTTGCTTTACTGATATGTGTTCAAGTTCCTTCTATTATACACATTGCATTGTATGCGTGCTTTGCTTTACTGATATGTGTTCAAGTTCCCATTATACACATTGCATTGCATACGTGCTTTGCTTTACTTATATGTGTTCAAGTTTCTATTATACACATTGCATTGTATGCGTGCTTTGCTTTACTGATATGTGTTCAAGTTCCTTTATACACATTGCTTACATGCGTGTATTGCTTTACTCACATGTGTTCAACTATAACTGCCTATACACATTGTTTGCATAGACTGCATGCTTTACTTACATGTGTCTGTACCTTCACAGCATTGTTAGGTACCCCTCTCGATTTGCGTCGTCGCGCACTTTCGATTACATGATATACATGTCACTAACAATATTGTACCTGTTAAGTTTACTTTCTTTGCAGGCACGATATTGTATGTACGGCTCATTTGAGGCCGGCGCGACCGGACGAGCCGCACAGGTATTGTATCCTCCGCGTGAGACGTTTTGAGAATTGCATAATTCTCTTACATCCTTTCTACATTGTAGTGTAGTTTGGCGTATGCTAGCTTATAACTGTTGCATGTGTGCTTCATTACAGCTTCCTTTGCATGATCGTAAGTTATGCCCGGCTTCGTGCATTGTCTTGCATTTTGCCCCTGCCTTCGGGCGCATATCTTACTTGTTTTGCATGACTGTCTAAGTCTTCGGCCTTGTCAAAAATGGGTCGTCTCTGGGCTTTGACATTCACTCCCGTCATCCTTATGACTTCCGAGTTCTGTCAAAGAGGGGCAACTGTAGACACCCCATTTTTGATCGTCCTCAAGACTTGGACGTCACCGTTGGAACACTCGGTGATTATCTATGTTTGTGTTCGTTTGGAGTTCCCGGAGTTCTCGGCTGCGCGCGCCCTGCCTCAGGATCTCCGAACTCGACCAGTTGTGTTTGGTTTTGCACCAAACACTTGTGTTTTGCCATGAAAGGGGAGGGAATGCCTTATGAGGCATCCCTACACACCACCGGCTGGGGCTAGAGGCCACCGGCTGGCTGCAGCTTCTGTCGGCACTTTATTGTGCCGACCGGCACTATTTTGTGCCGACCGGCACTGTTTTTTTCAAAATGGTACTCTTTGCCGGCCGAGCACTGTGCACTTGCTTTATCAGATATTTTCTTGCAGAACTTCTGGGAGAGTTCGGTACACTTGGTTCTCCTCCCATTTTCGGAGGCCGGAGATGGAGCCCGAGTCTCCTGAGGAGGTTGAGCAGTATGCCCGTGGCTTCCTTATGTTCCTCTTTGGCACCACTCTGTTTGCCGATAGGGGGAACACTGTTGGGTTGTATCTTTTGAGCGCTCTAGTGGACCTATCACAGGTCAGTCGGTACGACTGGGGTGGCGCTGGCCTGGCTACCATCTATTGCTATATGAGCGCGGCCTCTCGCGGGCGGGGAGACTTACTCGGCGGCTACTGGAGAGCCTGGGAGGTACGTTCTGTCCTCTTGATTTACATTTCTACTCCTCATTACTTGTTCATTGCACACACGGCGCACTTTACATTCTGTATTTTTGCCCTCAGCACTTTGTATTTACATTCTGCATTGCTTTTCTCAGCTATGGGTCTATGTATATTTTCCGACATTAGCCCCAGAGATGGAGGTGGCAGGGCCTCTCACGACCCCATTTTCATTGGTATTCGAGGGCCAGCACCGACCGAGACCTCGAGAGACTCTCGTCTACCTGCGACAGTACTTCGACACTGTTCGGACGACGGAGGTATTTCAGAACCCTCAGTTCTTTTCCGTTTTCATCTTTGATTTGCCCTGTATATTCCCGATTTCTGATTGATTTATGCACTGGTTATCCGCAGATCACGTGGCAGCCATGGGCGGTCTTGGGCGATAATCTCCGATTCCAGTATCCCGGGGGAGCGGGTAACTCCCAGTATAGGTTCCTGCTCGAGGGACCGATGGGTAGACTGTGGTTCCTGGGGGAACGCTTTCTACGGCAGGTATGGGGGTACAATTCTTAGGACCCTCCGGCCGTACCTCCAGTCACTATGAGGACTACCGACAGACTCTCTACCCAGGAGGTTATTAGTGCTATGCAGGGCACCGATGCTTTGCTGCATCTTACTGACGGGGACTACACCACTTACCGTCACACATATCTGATGCCCCCCTTGACGGGAGTGCGTGTTCCGCCACGGAGGCCTACTAATGTACCATCTTCGAGTCGGGCTCGTGCTACGAATATCCCCTCCTCTAGCAGGGCTGGTATATCTCGAGGTGGGGGTGGGTCGATTCCCCCGATCCCTCCGACTCTTCATCATCCTGGGTGGCCAGACATGCCGACCGAGTTGACGAGTTGGCGATTTGGGACGCCTTACCAGGTCTCGCTGGAGCCTCCTCTTCGTGACCACAGATATGTCAGAGATCTTGATTCACCCCCGGTATGTTTTACAGCTTTGATTTATCAGTCAGATACTTGGACATTCATTCCCTCACTGATAGTCTTTGCATTTGTATCTGTAGCCTCCAGTTAAGTACGTGGACGAAGTGCTTGGGATGCTGGCCACATTCGAGGGCATGATCCTACGGAGGGAGGCACAGCTGGCAATTATGGGCGTGCAGGTACTGTTCATCTTTCCTGTATTTAGCATATTTCTGATAACATACTAGTTTTGAACATTCTGCTGTATTGATAGGCTGTGTAGAGCACATCTGACACACACCCCACTCGCATATTGTACTTGCATCTGCTTTTCATATTTGAACTGATGTATTGAACTCTTCATTTTCAGATGCCTCCTGTATATGCACCGCCGCGGGCCGGGCCACTTGAGCCTTCTCAGAGAGGTCGAGGTGCTGGGCCATCTGGGCCCTTTCGAGGAGCTAGGCCATCCAGGCCGTCTCAGGGAGCAGGGCCATCTAGGCCTGTCCGAGGAGCTCGAGGAGCGGGGTCGTCTTGCAGACGTAGGGCACATGTTGTAGAGGCAGAGCCTGATGAGGAGGAGGAGGAGGAGGAGGAGGAGGAGGAGGTCGCAGATCGTGAGTCAGAGACATCTGCTGAGGAGGGGGGCTCCGGCCTTGGTTCCGGGAGTGAAGGCGAGGCTGAGGGGGATCCTGAGGATGACAGCTCCGACCCAGATGGTGATGATGGTGCAGAGGTTGTCCCGCAGAAGAGGATGAGGGGGCCCCCTCATTCCCTCTCACGAGGATATTGATGTTATTTCCTGCTTTATTTTACTTTTTGCTAGTAGTTTGTAGCACTTTGCATATTGTTAGGCAGTTTTATTTTCTGTAAAACTTGTACCTTTATTTTGTTGTAAAACATGATGGAATGAAACAGCTTTTGAAAAGGTGTTTGTATTTGAAACTCTTAGCATCGCATCGCATCATTTTGCACAAAAAAGGAATTGAAAATGTGCCTCGTGTATTTACCGGGTCAGGTAATGAACCGACGCAACAAATTAAACAACTCGACTTACTAAGACATAACAGAATCTTGGCAAGTTTACAACTCGATAAGCAAAATACAACAATGTTAACGACTCGATAAACAAGACTTAACAAAATTGCGTAAACAAAAAGCAACAACTCAAAACACAAAATGCGACAGCTCGACAAAACTTACAACTCGATAAACAAAGCAACAACTCGATAAGCAAAATACAACAAAGCGTGCTTCGGACGGACGATCTGGATGATGGAACGCATTTGAAACTGAGAGAAATGGAGGCCTTCGATGTCCCCGATGCATAGAAATGCCTCAAACTTCCTTCCGGAGGGCAAAACAGGACCAATGCATGGCCGGCCACGTTTTGCATCCGAGGACTGAAGGGTAGCCGGCCTGCTAGAATAGATGGCCGGCCGGCCACCTTCCTTGCAACTCCTAGAATTGTGACACGTGTCCCCGAATAGTGTTTTACCCCCCCTTATAAAGCTCCAACTTTGGAACTCTTTCTTTTCATCACTGCTTTGTACAAAAATGGAGGCATTTCTCGTAGAAAATCTCACATCTTGGATGTCTTCTTTAGATGGCTCGGAAAAGTTGAACTTTCGGGGTTTCGGCTTGAATGCACTATTCACGCTGGGTCGGACTCCACTGCACCTTCCTTTCCTCCATGCCGCAGTGAGATTTTGGAACCCGGTGACGCACGTCTTCAGCTTCGGAGGGCAAGAGGTATGTCCCACTTTTGAAGATTTTTGAGTTTTAATAGAATCCGAGCGAGGTGAGGAAATCTTGCCCCAACTCAATTTTGGCTATGCCCAAACCTTAGGGCGGATGTGCGGACTCAACGTGCATGATGCTTGATCCTTGATTTGTAACGGAATGTTGGATATCCCGAGCCTGATTTACCAGTTCTCCGATGCTGGTGACCGCGGCGACCATCATTGGCAAGGCTTCCGGCGACACGCCCTCTGTTTATGCATGTTATCTCATTTTCTGTTTGCTTCGAGCTTTGGAGGATCCAGCGTCCGCCTGATTGAAGTGGCCCAAGGCTTGAAAGAAGGAAAGAGTTGCATCGCCATGACATTGGCTGAGACACTGATGGGCTTGGATGCTTTCTCGCCGGGAGACAACTAGAGTTGCAGGGAGTCCACTACTGCTGCAGGTAATGTTTCCCACCCAAGCTCACATATGTATTTGCTTACATCACTCGGCCCTCAGACTCGATTTTTTCTCACAAAACCCTTTTCTTATTTTTCTCTCATCGCACATCTCTCTATTCTCTATTCTCTCATTTTTCATCCCTCCCCAGATATGGTTGATGGATAAACTGCAAGTTGTGGACTCTTGCCCTGCTTACTCAGCCCACGGCTACTTCTTCCGACAACGCCTAGTCGACGCCCTTGATGAGGAATGGTGGTTTGAATGGATGTAATCTCCCGGCAATGAGCTACAGTATGTCTCGGCAGGTCGGGATTCGATTGATCGGCTTGACTTACTGCGTATTCTATTTCCCATTCCGTATTCTGTGCCAATTTGGCCACGATCAGACTTGCCCACCAGAGGGGATAGAGTATCCGGCTACATTCCCGGTTCGAGGCGCACAGCTAGCTCGACAGGCCGCAGCATGGGGAAATAGAGAGCTCCTGGCCCTTGTTCCCACTTTTAGTTGCACTTTGTCTGACGAGTGCTGGGATTGGCTCAACGAAGAAGCACAGGTTGGGCCTAGGTTGGCATCAGAGGCTTCAACTAGCTCTGGCAAGGGGGGCAGGGACACTTGACTTGACTATGCCCCGGATTTATTGCTTTACTAGTACTTTCAAGTTTTCATTATGAATGTAATAAAAAGCAACTTCAATTGTATGCAAGAGCAAGAGAACTCTGTTGTGAAATCAATGAAATTGAAGGTTGTGGTACTGAAAATTCTCCGCTTTGGTCCAAAACAAAGGTCTTAGTTGTAAAAAAGATTAATTTTGAGCAAAGTCAACTTTTATTAAAACTTTTCAAAACTATTTTTGATATGGATCAGAACTGGACACGCCTGAGATCTGTCACTGAGATGCGCAACCCCGGATCCTAGCAACTGGAAAGTTGCCCCTAGTTTGAATGGTACCGCAGCACTTCATTGCAACGGAAAGTTGCCCCTAGTCCGTATAGCACTGTACCGGAGATCACGATAAATGCTGGTGAATAGAGATGACTGAGATGATCAAATGGACAAAGTTGATCAGGGAAAAGATTATGGCTGAACTTCAGGATGAAGCTGCCTACGTATCCCAAAGATGGCAATCAAGCCTTACGTAGTTCAGGCTAAGGTTCGCTCAGGTATTTTTACTCTCCTTTTGCGCTCTAACTGTTGCCAAGGCCGCCCTTTGCGGGTTTTCAACCTTGCGAGCTCAGTTTTTATAATTTCAAATTTTCTATGCTCTAAATTTTGCCTAGGTCGGGTTTCGTTTTCGGCCTAGCGAGCCTCTCAGGGGTAGTATTTCTTCAACTTGTCCATGTTGATCGGTTGGGAAAACTCCAAGCCATCTAGATCCATCAAAACCACAGCTCCACCTGACCAGATTGACTTGATAATGTAGGGACCAGTCCAATTGGGTCTGAACTTGCCCCTTGGGTCGTGAATGGGAGCTCGGTTGTCTTTGAGTACCAAATCTCCTTCTTTCAAATTCCTGGACTTAACCTTCTTGTTAAAAGCCCGGGCGATTCTTCGTTGATAACTTTGGACGTGGTACAGTGCTTTCAGCCTTCTTTCATCGAAAAGCATGAGTTCCTTAAATCTGCTCTGCTGCCAATCCGCTTCGGCTATCTGGCACTCAGCCAATACTCGTAATGAAGGGACCTCAATCTCGATAGGCAGAACGGCCTCCATCCCATAAACCAATGAATACGGAGTCCCAAAGAGAAGTTCGATTGAAGTCCGAGTAGCCGAGAGCGAACGGCAGCTTATCTGGCCAATCCCGGTAGGTTTCCACCATCTTCTGTAGTATGCGCTTGATATTCTTGTTGGCGGCCTCAACTGCTCCATTAGTTTACGGCCGGTAGGTAGATGACTTATAAAAAGCCACATTGTATTTCTCCAACAAATCAATCACCTCCTTCTTGAAGTGGGAACCATTGTCTGAAACGATTTCATTTGGGACCCCGTAGCGACAGATGATGTTGTTTCTGATGAATTTTGCTACATGCGAAGCCTTCAACACCGCATAAGATTGGGCCTCGACCCACTTTGTGAAATAATCTATCGCTACCAAGATGAACTCATGCCCATTCGACCCCTTTGGCGTGACAGCTCCGATTACATCAATTCCCCAAACAGAAAATGGCCATGGTGAAGTCATGTTGTACAGCTTTGACGGCGGGATGTTCATGCGATTTGCATGAATCTGACATTTGTGACATTGCCGGACGAAACTAATACAATCCTCCTCCATGGTGGACCAGTAATAACCCTGTCTGAGAATCTTCCGTGCCAACATTACCCCATTCATGTGTGCACCACATTCTCCCCCGTGGATGGCTTCCATCAGACGCTTTGACTCTTCGGCATCAATGCACAGTTTATGCATTCCCAGATGACCCCGTTTATACAGTTTACCTCCGCAGATGATGAACTGAACTGCCATTCTCCTGATTGCTCTCTTGTCTTTGGCATTTACCCCTGGCGGGTATGTTTCTTTCTCCAAGAAGTTCCAGATGTCGTAATACCAGGGGTGTTAGTCCTGAACTTCATCTATGGTTGCAATCAACTCATAGGCAAGTGCAAATTTCTGGTCAATAATGACTGGACGCATTCGGACTCCACACGGGATGTCTATCATAGATGATAGAGTTGCTAAAGCATCTGCGAACCTGTTGTTCTCTCTTAGTAGATGAGTAAAACTTAGCTTCTCAAACCGAGGAATCAGCAAATCCAAGGTCTGGTGATATATCATCATCTTTTCCTCTTTCACTTTCCAGTCTCCTTTAGCTTGAGACACAACAAGGTACGAATCCCCAATGACGTCCAACCGTCTTGCCCCTAGTTCCAAGGCTGCTTCTAGACCAGCAATGCACGCCTCGTATTCTGCTTCATTGTTCGAGACTTTGAATCGGAGTTTGAAGGCTAAAGGGACACGGGAATCATCGGGTGCTATCAGCAACACTCCTATCCCATACCCATGTTGATTTGACGCTCCGTCAAAGTACATCGTCCAAGTTTCATCGTCGATATGCAGAATTGATTCATCCGGGAACAGGTACTCAACTGTTTCATCCTCAACCGGTGGTCGAAGGAACTCGCATCGCTCTTCCTTTCACTGACTTGCGTGTCACGTATGTGAGATCAAATTCGGAGAGCAACAGCAACCAACGAGCTAGCCTAACACTAAATGTACATTTCTGAGGGTTTAGCCGCAACCTGAATTCCCTGATCCTTTGGAAAAACTTGTGCAAGGCGGTGTAGTGGCCCTCTCTTTCCTTGGACTTGACAATCATGTCGTCCACATACACCTCAACCTCTTTATGGATCATATCATGTAGTATTGTGGTCGCGGCCCATTGATAAGTAGCTCCAGCGTTCTTCAACCCAAACGGCATTGCCCGGTAGCAGTATGTCCCCCACGGGGTGGTGAATGCAGTCTTTTACCTATCTTCTGGTGCCATCACTATCTAGTTGTATCCTGAGAAGCCATCCATGAATGAGAGCAATGCATGCCCTGCTGTGAAGTCTACCAACTCATCGATGTGCGGAAGGGGAAAGTCGTCCTTCGGACTGGCTCTGTTCAAATCCCTGAAGTCTACACACACCCGGATCCTGCCATCTTTCTTCGGCACCGGAACAATGTTGGCCAACCAAGTCGGATATTCAGATACCAGCAGGAAGCCTGGGTCGATTTGCTTGGTGACCTCTTTCTTAATCTTAAGAGCCCAATCCGGGCGGATTCTTCTGAGTTTCTGCTTGATAGGTCGGGCCTCGGGGTCAAGGGGGATCCGATGCTGTACAATCTCAGGATCGATTCCAGGCATGTCTTCGTAGGACCACGCGAAAACATCTTTGAAATCTTTTAATAAAGCGACTAAGCGCTCGCGTTCCTCTGAAGACAACGTGGACCCGATCTGGACCAGCCGCGGGTCCTCCTCAGTACCAATGTTCACGGTAATGATTTCATCCATTAATGGTTTAACAAATCTCTCTTGCTCTTGCTCAATTAAACGTTGTAAAACTGGAGGAACTTTGTCCTCGTCGTTTTCATCAAAGTTTTGAAAGTCTGAATTAATGCAATAAGTCAAAGGCACAGAAAAGTACTCGGAAACCACAGATAGTTCATTCTCATTAGACACATCCAAATCGTCCGATTCATTGGTTACAATAGACTCAAATGAAAAGGAAAAAGACGACCTAGACAGGACTGTGGCATCCGGGTTAGCTTCCCCAAGAGTACCAGACTCAGACTCAGTCGAGCTGGAAAATGATTCCGACTCACAGGACTCAGTGGAATCAGATTCCGACTCACTACCTGACCCGGTGCTGCTGGACAAAAATCCCTCCTCGTACTGCCAAGTGAGAGAGGGTGCGATTGATGCATCCAAGATAGCTGCTGGTAGGCCCACAGCCATTCCATTCCCAATCATGGAAACCACGAAGTTATCCCCCAAGCACTCTTGGTCGATCGGAGGATCAGAGAGGAGACATGCCAGTGCTATCTCCATTTCCAATTCTGTGCCCTCAGGATCCACTGCTTTATTCTGGTCAACCTCAGCTGTTGGGTTTGTCTGGCAACGTCATCCCCGGGGGGTTGCAGGTCGAAGAAGATTTCGAAACCTGGTACGCGCTTCCTCTCTGCGTTTAACCATGGCTCTGGGAAGCCGCAAAATGGAAAGTCTTCCCCCTCCCGGACAAAGTGTCCGTTCAGGGTACCCTGAATGGGCCTGTGTATTAATTCAAAAGGCTTCCCAGCCTGCTTCGCTCTGGCTCTACCGGCCATTTCCTTTCCTTTCCTCACAAAGTCCTCTTTGGTGGGCAGATAACCCAGTCCAAAGGTATGCGGGTTGTGTGGCACTTCGGCCAACGCAGCGACTCCTTTCCTGCCACTCCTTCCTAATCCCATCCCGGGAATATGTTGTAGCTTGTTCATGAGGTAAACGGATTGAGCACTGATGTACACACCTTTATTCACAGCCATAATATTCTGTACTACCCAGGCCTCTGCCAAAGTGAACCCTGATAAGAACACATCCTCCGTGCCATGCTCAATTTCCAAAACTGGTGTAGACACTTCCGGCGGCAGATGGATGGATGAGTTTCCGAAAACAATTGCAACCCCCTTCCCGTGAGGGTATTTCAGCATCTGGTGTAGAGTGGAAGAGACTGCTTTTACTTGGTGCAACCACGGCCGGCCCAAGAGCAAGTTGAAGGTTGCAGGAATGTCCAAGACATGAAATTCAATATTGTGTTGTCCTGGACCAACCTGGGTCTGAGCCTTGACAGTCCCTATCACTTCCCTGCTGGTATTATCATAAGCTTTGATCACCTGAGTGGTTGGTATAAAGTCCGCGGGTTTCAACCCGATTGCATATGCTGTTCTGGCTGGGTAGACATTGATAGCAGACCCGGTATCAACTAGTACCACCGGTATCCACTTATCTCTACATTCCACAGAGATGTAGAGGGGTTTGTTATGATTCACGCCCTCAGGCGGCAGTTCTTTATCTGAGAAGGTTAATGCCGGGAAACCTCCTCCCGGAAAAACCAGCCCAACCAGCTGCTCTGGTGTAGTATCGATGGAGAGTTTGGCCTTGTCCATAGCAGATAGGACAGCCTGTCTGTGTACCCTTGACGCCATAAGCAGTCCCCAGATGGAGATGTCTGCTTGTATCTTCTTTAACTGTCTCAGTACAGCTTCTTCTTCAATTTGCTTCTCTCTCTGTTTCTCAGCTTCTTTATCTTTTCCAGAAGTCTCGGGTTGGTCTAGGTGTGGGGGCTTGAAGTACCGCCCGCTCCTAGTCATGTAGTCGACCTCATCGAGGTACCAAGTATCATCTGGTTGAGCGCCTGCCCAATCTTCATCTGTGTGGGCAAGACATAAGTCGTCGTCTTCCCACCACATCCCATTAGCATTCAACAGACACCTATCTGGTTCTGGAAAATTTGTACTCTCGGTACTTTTATCCCATATGCTCACAGCATATCCGACTCTCGTGTTCGCAGCACTTTCAATCCCTTCATGATTCTTGGCTTTTTGGATTCTCTCAGAATCCCACTTCTTCTCTTGCTCCTCCTGCGTTAGTACGGTTTGTTGCTCAGTTTTCACAATATCTTGGTCACGAGCGAAATTCTTTGTACTGGCGCTCTCCGGCAATCCATTCTGACTCTCGGCCCTTCCGGCCATCATTGATACCCTTGCCCTCGCTTGCCTTGCTCGTGAAGTTCCACGACATCTGGCTGATCATCTAACCGTCCGGTAATCTCTGCCGACTCCCCATATTCAAACCAGTTGATTGTTGCATCCCCTGATTCTTGGTCGTTGAAGAACTAGAGGTTGGCAAAGTCTCCTTCCACTGTTGTCAGATCATCTGCCCCTTGTTCAAGTCTGTCCCCCTGAATCTTGCACAATTCAGCTTTTTCTGGCGGCCCCACACTCAACTTAGACTGGCCCACTGATAGGATGTATCCGCTCGGATCATAGGCTCTTCCAGCTAGATTCCCAAACTGTTCCATCCCAGACTCAATAATTCTTTCTTCCTCTGAAACCTGCCCCATTCCATCTTCGGTGGTCACCACTTTTGGCTTTGATTGGGTTGTGAAGGCGTCCAACATGCACAAGTCAGTGCAGTCAGGAAGGATCACCTCAGGCTTGGGTAGGTGAGAGGGAGTGATATAGATACTAGGATCGTATGACACGACCCCAGTTTGGATGAATTGACTCTTTTGGGTGGTGGATCTTGGTTATGTGTGGGGAGTGGGTTGGTTGTGACGTTGGGTCTTTCGGGAGGTAGAATAATATTTTTGTCAACGAGGTCCTGAATCTCGTGGACGCTGAAACATTGGTTCAGATCATGGCCATGTTGCTGGTGGTACGCGCAGTACTTGGCCAGGTTGTGGGAAGGGGGGAGTGGATTTGGTAATGGCCTCGGCTCTAGGGGTTTCAGATGCCCCTTTTTTATTAGAACTCCGAGAGCCTTGGACAAAGGCATGTATAGTGGAGTGAAGGTTCTTTGGCCTCTAGACTGATATCTCGGGGCTTGGGTACTGCTCCCGGATGTATTGGAAAAGGGTGTGGCCGCTGTGGGCCTTGGATGGGGAGGGAGAGTGGTGGTGACCATGCCGACTTCCGAAGTCCTTGTGTTTGCAGCGCCACTCGGGCCTGCGTTGTTATTGCGATTGAATGTCCTTCGGGGCTGCTCTCGGTCCTGATCGATCAAACCTTGCTTCATCGCATCCTCGATCTGTACCCCCATCTCGTGTAAATCTGAGAAGGTGGAAAAGGGGAGTACGATCATCTTTTGCATGAGTTTCGGTTGGAGATTGCGCACAATCATCCGGATTTGATCTTTGTCTGTAGGCCTCAAGGTCATCATCGACGCCTTTGCCCTCCATCTAGTTACAAAATCGGAGAAAGATTCCTTGGGTTCCTGCTTCATTGTTTCGAGATCACGTGTTGTAATCTCGATTTGTGTATTGTACGAGTACTGTGCAACGAAAGCCTCAGTCATCTCATCCCAGCTTCTTTTCATGTCATCTTCTAACTTCGCGTACCAAATGGCTACCACACCCGACAAAGTTCGGCCAAACAAGGAAAGCTTTTGTGGTCGGGTTAGGCCCATTGGCCTCAGAATGTCTGAAAATAGCCAAAGATGGACCATAGGATCCCCGGACCCATCAAAACGGTCAATCTGTGGCATCTTGAATCTGTCTGGCAGTGTTACGGCTATATCGGTATACCCATCCTCAATGTTTGGGATGGCCTTCACCCCTTGCGATTTATTGAAAAGCTTTTCCAACTTACTCAATTTTAGAACTGTATGATCTACCTCGAACTCGAATGGAGAGTCCGGGTGGTTGGGTGTAAAATTCTTGGACAGTTGCGGCAGAAGCGGGGGCGGAGCTAGCCCCGTTGGAAGGTTCGTGTCCTCTTGAGTATTTTGGACATTGGGTAGGATATTCTGGGTGTTCGGGAGGGTATTCTGAGGATTTGGCAGGGTATTCTGACCAGTAGGTGCCTGCTCGGGTAGTGGAGCCGCTGGTGGAGCCTGATGTGAAGCAGACGATTGCCGTGCTATTGCGACCTTGTGATCACTTTCTTTGGGCCATGATCGCGCTTGTTGTTTGGTAAATTCCGCTTGGCGGATGGCATCCTCTTGCATCTGTTTCATGCTCTCGTGCATTTGGCGCATCATCGCCTCCATCCCTGATGTATTCTGCTGTTCCATCTAAATGATCGGTGAATGTATCTCTATGGCAGACACAGAAATCTCAACCGATCGCATCGTCAAAGTAGCCCTCTGTCCCGGTAATCCCTGTTCTGACACACTGCACCTCCTCGGCCTTCTTCTGATAACTGGGGGTAGAGAGTGGAACACTGGATGTCCGTCAACCAGATCCTCGGATCGATTGAGTCGGCGACCTCGTGTCCAAAGTGCTTGGGGAGTATCTACTGGTTCGGAAGCAATCGTGCTAAAAACTGTCCTAGCAAAAAGATAATAAAGCAAAAAGGAAATAAATAACCAGAAAACGGGCAGCATAACAGCTTAAATTAAATACACACAACACACAGTCGGGCATACAACACGTAGTTGATAGGCTGAAAATACACTGTCCTCAATCACTGATCATTGTTCTTGTATCACTGTTCCCCTAAAGTGAATCCGATATCTGCAGACAACTGATTCTCAGATACTGACTGATGCCCGCAGGCCTGATGCCCAAACTCATAGACTGATACATGCATTCCCTGTAGAGACACACTCTAACAAGCATATAGCAGATAAGTGAGAGCCAAAACACCCCTATGTTGGGGTAGGGTTTCCCTGTCCTATTTTGTCAGGAACTAGGGTTTTACTACGCACGCAGCGGTTTCAAACAACCTATAAACGGGTAAGCAACCTGTCCTAGTTTGGAATGGTCACTATGGATCCGAATATGCACTAGGTCGAATGGTCAAAAAGGGTGCCCCGGTAAAACCGGGGTTTGTGTTCCCATGCTGTCAGAGCCCAGAGCCGATCAGCCTTATGGTCATGACTTGACAAGACAAGCCTCCGGCAAATCGTTCGGGAATGGCATATGGCAAACACGGTGTCCTAGGCGCACCAATGCAAATGCAATGCAAAGAAACACACAAGTGTAGTCAAAACCTAGATATCATGAGTTCGAGTCAAGTTCTCTAAATCCCCAGCAGAGTCGCCAGAAACTGTAGACGTCCCCGAACGCATCCCGGGCGAGGAGTGCGCATCCCGGGCGAGGAGTGCGAGTCCCCCCACCGTTCTGGTTCGATATCGGGTCTACTACAGCTCAAGGACTCAAATGTCACGGTTCTTAATCTTGAACCAAAGAGTCCAAATCCGGCAAATCGATTTTGAAAACAGATTTTTGAAAGAAGTGCCAAACATGGACTGCTTTGCCAGATACAGAGTCGCCGCCTAAATGTTTTTTATGGGAAATTTAGGAAACCCTGACTCGGTGCCAAAAGGCCACGTGTCCGTCATCACCAAAGTTGCCTCGGCTCGGGAACTTGGGTACGATTAGAAGGTCACCGTGAGCACTTCGCCCGGTCAAAGACCGGCCTCTACTAATCATGATATCTGTTTTTGAAAACATTGTATGTTCTTATTCTGGTTATTAGCCTAGGTTACTATGTGATGCGCACATCATACAAGTATAGACTGAGTCGCTTGAACTGGAACTAAACATTTCATGTTTGTTTGTTTGAAAATGGTTTGATGGTGCTACCCGTAGGTAGGCTAAGACGTGGATTTGCCACTCTCGGGTGGGCTTAGAAAACATGATTTTGCCACTATCTAGTGGGCTTAAAACAAACATTTGATGAATTGTCCAATCCAAGTAACTTAACCTCCACCCACAGGCATCTAAGACAGTTATATCACATAAGCACATAGCCTCATGGTAAGCATGCTATTCATGGCAACACTCACACGCATGCAAGGATGCTAAAGCATAAAACTCACCGAGTACTCCACGCCAAAATAGAAGCCCGTTAGAAATCATGCATGATCCTAAATATACTGTAATGCCTAATGCGACACATGCAAAGATGCAAACTATAGCAGGCTCGGCTGTCCTAAACATGGCATGTGAAATGCTACGACTATCACGTATTCAATTTGGAATTTGAAATACAAATGCAGTTTGTATGATGCGCCGAGCCCGGTGCGTGCAAAACAGATGAATGATGCAAACATGCTGTCATACTGTATGCTAATTGAAATATGCCCTATATCTAACCATCGTAAGTAGGTAAATAAAAGGGAAGAAAGACGTGGGGTTGGAAAACATACATCACACTCACCCACACTTATTACAATTATGCCCTCGCACAGTGGGTCCGAATAAATAATACAGTCCGAAATAAAAGAATAATACAGTCCAAATAAATATACAGATTCCTAATTAATTAACAGATTAACTAAGAAAAACTGTAAACTGGCATGCAAGCCAGGGGCTGCCTCGATTCTGATGAATGATACATGCTGGGCTGCCTTGCGCGGAAATCCACTGGGATGCCCCAATTAGCCTCTATTTGCACCTTTCCTCGAAATGTGTGCCAGACTCCAAAAAGTTACTGATTCTTCATTTTGCTGTAACAGAGAGCAGGAAAGGGGCATAGTAATGTATTTCACAAATATATGCATGCCTCGATCCTCGTGCCACCAATCACGCATCTCGATGCATGATGGCCGAGGAATCGGATTGCACAACTCAATATAGGATGAATGCATATGAATGCTACAACAAAACCTAACTCCATCATGGATAATCCGGAGTGTCGATGACTGGGGAATTGAGACCCGTTCCGTCACTCGGAGTACGAAACGCACCTCGTTTCCCGTGCCCGGGCTAACTCCTATCCCGAACACAATGCAATATGCATGATATGTATGAAATGCAACTAAGATACAATCCTAACATACACAATGCTATGAAAATGAGATGTCTCGGAATGCGTGCACACGGGCACGCAAAACCGAGGAAATGATCCTAAGGCATAAAATAGCATACGCAATGCAATTAGACTTACACTAACATGAGAGAGCCTCAGCCACACTCACATAAGAGGCTGTCGGATGAAAATGAAGTGCCTCGAAATGCGTGCACACGGGCACGCAAGCCGAGGCAATGGCATACGGAATGCAATGAGACTAAAATGGCATACATGATGCAAAATGGAGTTATACTAACATGAGAGAGCCTCAGCCACACTCACATAAGAGGCCGATGGATGAAAATGAAGTGCCTCGAAATGCGTGCACACGGGCACGCAAATCGAGGCAGTGGCATACGGAATGCAATGAGACTAAAATGGCATACAGGATGCAAAATGGACTTATACTAACATGAGTGAGCCTCAGCCACACTCACATAAGAGGCCGATGGATGAAAATGAAGTGCCTCGAAATGCGTGCACACGGGCACGTAAACCGAGACAATGGCATACGGAATGCAATGACATAGAAAATGATATGCAAACATGCCAATGGAATTTCAACACTGAAATATGGGGGAAAACAGTCCCGAAAGATGGCGAAATGACACCAAATGCAAGGAATGGTCCCGAAACATGAATTTTGGCACCCGAAATGACCTATAGCTACACCAAATAAGCATAACTGATACATGACATGAAAACGCAGCAGCAAGGAAACCCCAAAACTAGCATTTTTCCAGTTCAAAACAAACCACAAAGCAATATACAAGCATGGCAAAATTCCTACGTAAGAAATAGGCCACAAGGAGGGTAATGAAACAAGTGATATATACAAAATCCAAACAAAAAAATATCTTTCTAAAACACTGAAGAGGGACCAAAAATATGCACATTTACAACTTATGAAAACCCCTAAATCAGTATGCAAACATGCTAAAAATGCCATGCAAGAACTAGGATAACAAAAGGCTATAACATGAGGTACACCAAACATTCAACAAACCAGCAAAGACCCTTCATGAAATATAACCATGGGGTCAAAATATGACCATTTCCAGTTCTGATGATGGCCGAAAACAGAAGCTAGATAAGCCTAAAAAGGCATGCAAAAATGGGGGCCAAAGAGGGGTATAATGGTAGGTACAACATGGAGGCCCCAAACAAGGTTTATCCCTTCTACAATGTTGTATAGGGACATAAAATAAGATTACTCACAGTTCATGACATGCTCCAAAACAATTTAAATATAGGTCAAACAAATCATGCAAATTTACGGTAAATAGGAGAGATTATGAAGCAAGTGCAAGATAGAGGACCCAAAAAGGGTTGAGCCCTTCTTCAATGTTGAATAGGGGCTCAAAATATGCCCTCTTACAGTTTACATTATGCTCGAAAACAGAACACACATAGGCCAAATATTCAATGCAAAATAATGGCATATAAGAGGATATTGAAACAAGTGCAAGGTGGTGATCTCAAATACGGTTGAACCCTTCAACAAACATCTATAATAGCTCAAAATAGACCTAATTTTGGTTAGGGGGCTGGTTTGATCACCTCTTGCATGCTTTATACACTTGTAGTGTAAACTTGCACACCAGCCCAACATGCATCATGCTTTAGACCATCATTCTAGTGTGATTTTGGCTTAACTCCAAGAAGCTTTTGGCCATGTTTTAGCATTGTTAAGGTCTGATTTATGTTGTTTTGGTCATGCATGCCATGCTTTGTATAGCCATAGTGCATTTTAGCTCACTAGCCTTGAGTTTCCAAGCCATTAGCATGCATTGCTTGGGCTATTTGCATGATTTAGCATCATTTAGAATGATATTTCAGAGCATGTTTCATTGCCATGCCCTCACATTTGTCACTCTTTCAATGCTTTGAAGGCTTGGTTCTTTATGCATTAAGAATGAACATATGTGTATGCCATCTTGCCTAGGCTTTTGAGCTATCATTTCAATGTGTATTTGGGGTTATTTTGCCATGATATAACTCTGATTTTTGTGGGCAAAGCCATCTCATGCTTGGTCTTGATAGGTGTAGTGTAATCCACCTCATTTGCCTTGCATCCATCATGCCTTATGCCCTTCATGCTAGCATATTTTGGCTTCCTTCCATACATGTTTTAGACTCATTTTAACATGTTCTAGGACTGTTTTGGTTGTCCTTGGCCCTTTGGGGTTTGATTCATGTGGCCTTAGTACAAGTTCCTTGGCTAGCTTCAAGCTTTGAAACCTCTTAATATGCTATACTTGTTTTGTTTGGTTGATTTGGCATCATTCCATGCATGATTTTAGAGCTTATAGTGTGGTCATACACTTGCATTTGTCGCTCTTCAAGCACCTTTGAGAGTTGTGTTCTTATGCTTAATTGATAGGCCAATTGGCATGCATGCTTATCTTGCATTTCATGCCATCATTTCATAGCATTTTGGCCACTGATTTGGACATGATTAAGGTCTGTCCATTTTGGTTTAAGTCCATAGATCATGCGGTTTGTGTGTTGTTGCATGCTTATTGCATTACATGTTGTTGCATGCTTGGTACATTGCATGTTTACATGTTTAGGTTGCATTGCATTTTGCATGCTTGGTACAGTACATGTTTGCATGTTTAGGTTGCGTTGTATTTTGCATGGTTGTTACATTAGCTTTGTTTGGCATGCTTATGTTGCATACATTGCATTGTGTTTGGTTTGGGTGTCAAACCAAACACGAGGAACGAGGGACGTTTCATACTTGAAGTGATGAAATGTGTCTCAATTCTTAGTCGCCGACACTCTTGATCAAACATGATAGAGTTCAAGGCATTTACGTGTTTTTGTGCATTGATTCCACATCGAATTGTGCAACTCGGCCTCTTTGGCCATCATGCATCAAAATGCGTGATTGATGGCTCGAAAGTCGAGCACTACACACCTTTGAGTCTCAAACATGATAAGGGGTGTAGTTGCACAACATTTTCTTGCAAATACATTGACATGCCTCTGTTTGTGCTCTGTTGCAGCAAAAGGAGCAGTTTGCAAGAAGAGATGGCCGATCAACTATCTGGTGTGCCGATCGGCTAACAATATTTGGCCAATAGCTTCAAAACTGGTCGATGACCCTCATCTCTTGGCTGATGGCCTTACCTCTTGGCCGATGACCTCTCAGCATATCTATGAGGTGGATCAGAAGTGTTTCAGAAGTTTGTACAGTTTTCAGAAGTCTAGAACAATGCAAACAGAGGCACAAGAGGCATGGCAATGGATTTCCAAGCGAAGCCGATCGAGCATGCATCATTCCAAGACAGGGCTATGGCAGCTTGTTTTAGCTTCTTTCTTTTCTTACTTAGTTGGTTTTGTAACTTAATTAATTTGCTTAATTAGTTAAGGTTTTGTAATAATTAATTAGTGTAGCGTAGCTAGCTAGTTGATTTATTTGTACCCTCCGTCGAGAGGGCGAATTTTGTAATAAGTGTGCGTGAGTGTGTGACTGTCTTCCAACCCCACGTCTTTCTCCCTTTTACTTACCTGCTTTTGATGGTTAGTTCTAGGTCATGTTTTGATTAGCATCCTTATGCTTGCATGTTTGAATTCATTCATCTATCTTGCATGCACCGGGCTCGGCGCATCATACAAACTGCATTGTATTTCAATACCAATTTGAATACATGTTATCAAGTTGCATTTCATATGCCATCTTAGAATAGCCGAGCCTATCGTAGCTGCATTTTGCATATGTTGCATTAGCCATCTTAACATAGCTAGGATCATGCATTGATCACTAACTAGCTTCTGTTTTGGCTCAGAGTACACTGTGAGTGTTTACATTTTAGCATCTTGCATGTGTGTATGTTGCCATGTTAGCATGCTTGCCATGAGGCTAATTGCTTAAGTGATTAATTGCATGAATGCCTATGGGTGAAGGTTGGATTACTTGAATTGGAACAATTCATCGAAATGTCCGTTTTAAGCCCACTTGAGAGTGGCAAAATCATGTTGTTTTCTAAGCCCACTTGAGGGTGGCAAATCCACGTCTTAGCCTACTTGCGAGTAGCACCTTCAAACCATTTTCAAACAAACATGAAATGTTTTGTTCCAATTTAGGTGATTTAGTCTATACTTGTGTGTTGTGCGCATCACGTAGTAATGATAGATTAATAAACCGGAATAAGAGCGCATATGTTTTCAAAAGCAAAATATCATGTTAGTAAAGGCCGATCTTTGATCGGGCAAGCAGGGGTGCTCATTGCATGACCTTCCCCTCTCGTACCCAAGTTCCCGATCCGAGACAACTTTGGTGATTGACGGACACGTGGCCTTAGGCATGAGTCAGGGTTTCCTAAATTTTCCCAAAATAAAATATTTAGGTGGCGACTCTGTATCTGGAAAAGCAGTCCATGTTTGGCACTTCTTTATTAAAATCAGTTTTCCAAAACGATTTACCGGATTTGGACTCTTTGGTGATTTATCGGTCTTGCATTGCACTTTGCGAGATTAGATTTAGAACCGTGACATTGAGTCCAAACTGTAGTAGCTAATGAACAAAACGATTTCGCGCCATTTCACGCGTGGAACCGGGACGTTCGGGCGGTCTACAACTGCCAAACTCCATTTTGCTGCAACAGAGAGCAAGAAAGGGCATGGCAATGTATTTGCAAAGTATGTGGGCACAACCACCCTCCCTATCATTTCATAAGCTCAAGGGAGTGTGGTTCTCGACCCTCGGGCCACCAATCACACATCTCGATGCATGATGGCCAAGAGGCGAAGTTGCACAATTCAATGTAAAATGAATGCACACATAAACACATAAAGCCTAGAACTCTATCATGTATGATCAAGAGCATCGGTGACCGAGAATTGAGGCACGTTTCATCACTGTAAGTATGAAACGTCCCTCGTTTCTCATGTTTGGACTAATACCTATTCCAAACACAATGCAACACATAACATGGCATGCACAATGCTATGTAACATGGAGCATGCAAAAATGCAATGCAACACAAGCATACAAATATGAAATATGACTTGAGCATGCAAACATGCAATGCAACATGAACAACCTAACAAGGCTAATGGCATGCATACACAATGCAATGTAATATAAGCACACAATGCAAAGAACATGGCATATACAATGCGATGAATCAACATGCAAACAACATGGCATACTCAATATGATGAACTACATGGCATACACAATGCTAAAGGGACTTAAACCAAAAGTGGACAAACCTCAGCCATGCCCAAATCAGTGGCCATAACACCAAAACAAAGGCACAAAAGGGCAAGGCAAACATGCACATGCCTAGGTCTATCAAGTAGGCCTAAGAGCACAACCATCAAGGGTGCTCAAGGAGTGATAAACATGGAGGTGAGACAACACTAAATGTACTAAAATAAGGTATGAAATGATGCCAAATCATTCAAACATATCAAGTATAGCATGCTAGAGTCCTTAAGGCATGAAGCTAGCAAAGAGCAACACATAGGAGGCATGCAAAACATGGCACAAATACATGAACCAACCATGGACAGAGCTTAATTAGGTCTAAACAAAGATCAAAACATGCTAAGATGGGGGCTCAAATGCCTAGGCAAGATGGCATACATGCTAGGCCACAAACTAGGCAACAATGCATAACGCTCAAAGGCACTGAAAGCATGAAAGAAATAGGAACATGGCAGTCCTATATGCTCTGAAATGTCATGTTAAAGGATGTCAAATCATGTACACAACACAAATGAAGCATGCTATAAAGCTCAAAGCTTGAAACTAGCATAGGCACTTACACTATAGCTATGCAAAACATGAAGCATATGGCAAAGGCAACCCAAAACAGTCGTAGAACATGTCAAAATGACTCTAAAACATGTATGGAAGGAAACCAAAATATGCTAGCATGAAGGGCATAAGGCATGGAATATGCAAGGCAAATAAGGTAGATTACACTACACCTACCAAGACCAAGCATGAGATGGCTTAACCAACAAAAATCAGAGTTATATCATGGTAAAATAACCCTAAAAACACATTGAAATGATAGCTCGCAAGCTTAGGCATGAAGGCATACGCAATGATTCATGTTAAGGGCATAAAACACCAACTCCTTAAAGAATGGAATAAGTGAAAGATGCAAGAGTAAGACCATGAAACATGGACTGAAATCACATTCCAAATGATGCCAAATCATGGAAATAGGCCAAGCAATGCATGCTAGTGGACTTGATACACAAAGCTAACAAGCTAGAATGCTTTATAGCTATACAAAGCATGGCATGCATGACCAAAACAACACAAATCAGAGCTTAAGCATACTAAAACATGGACAAAAGCTTCTTAGAGTTAAGCCAAAAGCATGATAGAACGGCACACATTAGGCTAGTTCATGGAAATGCACTACAAGTGCATGGAGCATGCAAGGACCAACCAAACCAAACCTTAACAGAGGTATGACATGGCAAAACATCACCAAAAACATGCTGAAACGGAGTCAACATAAGCTAGAAAGACATGCTACTTCATGAAGCATACAAGACTAGTTTATGAAATTTACACTACAAGTGTTTAAGGCATGCAATAGCCAACCAAACCAACCCAAAACATATCTAAGGCATGTTAAAACAATACCAAAAACCTACTAAGATGGCCCCAAAACAAGCTAGAAAGACATGCTTAAACATGAGGCACACAAAGCTAGTTTGTAAGATTTACACTACAAGTGTATAAGGCATGCATAGAATGACCAAACCAAGTCAAAATAGATCTGAGGCATGCTGAAATAACCCCAAATACATGCTAAGAACAAGCCAACACAAGCTTAATTAACATGCTCAAACATAAGGCATATGAAAGAAAGTATTCAAAATACAAGGAGAGGGGATGACCCTCTCCTATTTGGGACCTCAAAACCTCCTCTCCACCACTAAAAACCCTCTGGATTTCAGTGGTAGAAAGGTCATGCAAAGGTGATCCCAATAGCTTAAAAACAAGGCATAAGAACAAGACCAAACAAGACCTAAGAGGGGATATACTACCCCCAACACAAAAGTCACCTTAAACAAACATTTTAAAGACTGAAAAATATAATTTTTTTCAATTGGAAGTTAAGCTTAAATCAGTATGCAGATAGGTCTAAAAGCTTAAGCAAAACAAGGGGTTTAAGGAGTTAAAGGTTCACCCTTGTAGAACCTCTTCAAACCCACAACTCCAGCAGCTTTTCCAAGCTCAAACCAATCCAACAACACCAAAACCAGCTCCTAAGCACCTCAGCAACAAAAGGATGGTGTTTGAGTGTGTGTTTGTGTGTTAAAGTGTGGTAAAATGACACTTTTGAAGCACAAAATGAAGAACAAGAGCAAGATAGATACAAGTATGTATGTATAACTCTCAAGCCTCAAATTTTTGAACCTAGAGGAGGGAGGAGGTGGTTCTCTCTTATAGAGAACAAAGAACAAGCTTGTTAGACAAGCTTTGGCCTCAAAGCCATCCCTCCATACACGTGTATGGAGGATGGCTTTACTGCCTTCCAACTGTGCCAGCTGGAAGAAAATATCTCCAAAAAGGTGACAAAAAGCAACTGACCACTTGAAGTGGTCAGCTAGCTACTTGAGGTGGTCGACCAACCACCACAAGTGGTCTCCCAAGACAACAACTGGTTGGCCATGGTGGGAGATTGTCTAGAGCATGAAAAAAATGCAGGGGTGTGGTGGCCAACCAGAAAAGGTGGCCCAAAGACCAAGAAAACCAGTTGTCAGACCAGAAAACTGGCTGGTGGAAGGAAAAGTGGTCTCCAAGGGGAAGAACTGGTCTCCCATCCTTGTACCACCTTCCAAACAAGGAAAACAAGGTTTGTAAAAAAAACCAAAATGGATGCAAAACGAAAGTTTGAGAGGCAAAGCGCGTAGCCAAAAGCCTCGAAAACTAGTCTACCGGCACCAAAAGTGGTTTGCAACCATAAAAGTGGTCTCCCGGACTATAATGTCCCTCTAGGCAGAGGCAACAAGGTGTGTTTCAAAAACCATACCAAACGGAGAACGTTAAGCGGTCCCGAGTCAAGGCGTGCGGCCGAAGGCTCCAAAAACCGAAAAGTGGTCTACGACCACAAAGAGATGGTCTACAAGACCACTCCCTCCCTCCAGGGAAGAGAAACAAGGTTCAGTCTGCAAACTGAGCCAAAGCGCAAAGAGTTCAAAGGCCTAGAGGCAAGACTCTTAGCCAAAACTTCGAAACCTCGAAACGAGCACAACATGCACAATCACCGAGCGCTCAATCGATGACGTCTGAGTCTTAAAGTCGATCAAAAATGGGGTGTCTACAAAGGGTAGGACTATCATCTTCTGCAATAACTTTCCATGCAGATTACGGACTACCATTCTTATCTGATCTTTCTCTGAAGGTCGTGTAGTCATCATTGAAGCCTTGGCCCTCTACCTTGCTACAAATTCTGAGAAGCCCTCCTTCGGCTCCTAGCATGTTGCTCCGAGATCATGGGTTATAACCTCGATTTAGGTGATGTAAGAGTGCTGTGCAATAAAGGCCTCAGTCATTTCCTCCCAACTTTGTTTCACAGAATCCTCGAGCTTTGCATACCAGATAGCTGCTATACCCGACAAGGTCTGGCCAAAGATTGAGAGTTTTTGCTGTCTGGTAAGGCCCATCAGCTGCAGAATGTTTGAGAACAGCCGAAGATGAACCATGGGGTCTCCAAAACCATCGAACCGATCTATGTGTGGCATTTTGAACCGGTCTGGCAAAGTTACTGCAGAGTCAATATATCCATCTTCGATGTCGGGCATAGAGTTCACACCCTGTGCCCGCTTGAAAAGCTTCTCCAGCTTGTTGACCTTAAGCACAGTCGAGTCAACTTCAAATTCAAATGGCGCCTCAGTTTGGTACATTGGTGCCTTAGAGGCTTGTGGTAGAATGGGGTCTACCGGGTTGCCTTGATTCTCAGCCTAGGCATTAGTAGTAATTCTGGGTGCTGGGATACCTGCAGGAAGTACATGAGATGCAGAAGCTACTGCCAACTATAGCTATTGTTGTTGCAGCATGTTTATTACTTCGGCTTGATGGCCTGACTTTAGCCTGGTGAGCAGTATCTTGCTGCATGGTTTCCACTGTTTGCTGGAGATGACAAATCAAGTCCTCCATGCTAACCGAGGGATATTGTGCCATCGGAATTGGCGAGTAATTTCTTATTAGACTAGACGTAGAAGACTGAACCTGACCAGATGTAAGTGAACTGAAGGGTGTCTGCTGGACTGGTGAATTGTGCCTAACTCTTCTCCGTCTAGTAATCGATGGAAACGAAGCAAACACAGGTTGTCCCCTAACAAGATCCCTGAATCTGTAAAGCCTCCTGATGCCAGTCAAGAGCACTTGGGGGATATTCGAACTGTCCGAAGCAATTGTGATAAACTACCTAGCAAAAAGAAAATAAAGCAAAAGGAAAGCAAAAATCAGAAATGGCACAGCACCTCAGCTCAGAAGTGAACAACACACAGATGTAATCAAAGCTATAGGACTGCAGTCGACACTGAATTCTGCCCCAAAAACTAATACCCAACTTACAACTAATACGCACATCCCTATACAGTTTCACTGTAAAGCACATGCCAAGTAACTAAGATCCAAAACAACCCTATGAAGGGGTAGGGTTACCCTGTCCTAGTTTCGTTAGGAACTAGGGTTCACTATTCAAACAATGCAGTTTCACGCAATGCTACATTCGAGTAAGCATCTTGTCCTAGTTTGGCTCAGTCTTTATGGCTTTCGATATGCAACTAGGCCAAATGGTCAAATAAAAGGATACCTCAGCAAGACTACCTAATATACCTCTCACTCCGAACACCAAAAAGTAAAAGGAGGATCAAACAGTACAGCTGTAGTCTAGATCCAAGGGACGTGTTCCCATCGTGGCAGAGCCCATGACCAGTCAGCCTTTTGGCGAGCTTTTCAGACAAGCCTCCGGCAAATTGTCCAGGAATAGCAGATGGCAAACACAATGACTTAAAACGAACCAATGTAAATGCAATGCAAAAAAACATATAAATGTAGATAAAATTTCATATCATGAGTTCGAGTCAAGTTCTCTAATTCCCCAGTGGAGTCGCCAGAAACTGTAGCTCGGCTTTTTCACGCCCCCTTTCGGAAGTTCAAAATAAGCCCTATAGTTCGAACTCCCGTGATTCTGAATCTAATCTCACAAGTGCAATGTGAAATTGATAATCACCGAAGAGTCCAAATCCGGCAAATCTTTTGGAAAATAGATTTTGAATCAAATTGCCAAAAATGGACTGCATTGCCAAATACAGAGTCGCCACCTAAATATTTTGTTTTAGGAAAATTTAGGAAACCCATGACTCGTGCCAAAGGCCACGTGTCCATCATCACCAAGATTATCTGGGCTCGGGAACTTGGGTACGAGAGGAGAATGTCATGAATTGAGCACCCCTTCTCACTCGATCAAAGATCGGCCTCTACTAATCATGATATGATTTTTATCAAAATTATATGCTCTTGTTCTGCTTTATTAGGCTAGCATTTACTATGTGATGTGCGCGCACACACAAGGTATAGACTAGTTTGCCCGAATTGGAACAATTCAATTTCATGTTTGTTTTTCAAAATGGGTTTGATTTTGCCACTTAACAAAGTGGGCTTAAAGTTCGCAAATTTGCCACTTGACAAAGTGGGCTTAAACATACATTCATTGAATCATTCCAATTCAAACAACAAACCTTCATCCACAGGCGCTCAAACAGTTCATCAAGTAAGCACTTAGCCTCATGGCAAGCATGCTAGTCACAGCAATCACTCACAATCATGCAAGTATGCCGAAGCACTAAAAACTCACCTAGTACTCCAAGCTAAGATAAAACAAAAGAGTTAGAAAAATATGCATGATTTCTAACTATACAAGATGGCTAATGCAACACATGCAGTAATGCAACTAAAATAGACTCGGCTACTTAACATGTTATTTGCAACAATTTTATAGCATGCATTTAAACACGTATTCAACGAGGTATTGAAACGACAATGCAGTTAAAATGATGAATCGAGCCTCAGTGCATATAAGACAAATGAATGGATGAAAACATGCGATATGCTAATTGAAACGTGATGCCCCTAATCTAACTATCAAAAGCGAATAAATAAAAATGAGAAAGGCGTGGGGTTGGAAGACATACACATTATTACAACGTTATGCCCTCGCACAGGAGGGTCCAAATGAATAAACTAGCTAAGCTAAACTACTTAACTAATTATTACAAAACTTGAATAAATAAGCTAACTATCTAAGCTAATTAATTAATTATTACAACAAATTAATTACAACATGAATTAATTAACTAAATAACTCATCTAATTAAATAATTACAACACTTCTAATTAGATACAACACAACTAACTAATCAGTAACTAAACTAGTTAACTAGTCCCAAGAACGAGGGAGGCCCAATGTATGCTCGATTTCTACCTGAAGAACGTCCATTGTTTGCTCCCGAAAGCCTCTGTTACACAACCCTTGCACAAATTTTCCTCTTCCAGATCAACTCTACTCTGCTTCATAAACATTCTGCTCAAAATTCACTAGTGGCCAGCTGGCCAAAAGTGGTGGCCAGCCGGCCACCAGTAGGGGGTTGTCGTCCAACACTAATGGCTTGCCGGCCATAAACAGTGCTGGCCAACCACTAATGATGCACCATTTCTTCCTGCAACAGAGGGAAAACAAAGCAAAGAGTGGGTATTCTCACAAGTTGTTTGTACTGTATATCCCTCCTTATCATCAAAACAAGCTCAAAGGAGTGATACCCTTGGTTCCATGACCATCAATCATGCAATTTTATTGCATGATGGCTAAAGAACCAAGGTGTACAAGTTTAATAAATACGCAAACAAGACTCATAACCTTCACTCTATCATGCATGATCAAGGGCAATGAAGACCTAGGAAACTTGGCACATTTCATCACTTTGAGCATGAAATGCCCCAATTTTCCTTGTGTTTAATTAACGTCCGATTGAACACATCGAAACACAGTCAAACTCTTATCTTTGCACAATTTTAGTTTCCATTTTTGTTTATCCATTTTAACTTATCAACCATTCTTTAACCAATTAAGTCCACTAGTGAGTTAAGTCCTCTAAAATAGAAGGAAGTGTCAAACAATGGGTAGTTTAAGGCAAGAGAGAGGTGTCATGCCGTTGATAATGAACCCCCAAAAGAGGATTAAACCATTAAGCATGGACCTCAATCTTAAGCTTACACAATCCCAAGGTTGAAACAACCCTCAAAGTAAACAAAGAGTCAAGAAATAAGGGAGGTTGCAAAGATTATGTTTACTAAAATTAAGTGATAAAAGCACTAAAACAATGCAATCAACTCAAACAAGTGGTGTCTAAAGGCTTAAAACACCAAGCTTGTGAGGACACTTACACTAGAAGCATGCAAAACAAGAGTCAAATGCAACAACTAGCCAAAAACAAAGGCAAAATAGTCTAAAATAAAGCCTAAAACATGATGGAATTAAGCTGTAAAAGGCTAGAAAATTAAGCTAACACACAGAGCTAACTAGGCTAGCAAACAAAACACAAGAATAGGAGGCTAATCCCTCCAAATTTAGACTTCAAAAAATGATTTTCACCACTGAAAATACTCTGAAATTCAGTGTTCAAAAGCCCAAAACAAGATGGCTTGAAAGTGGGAAACAAGGGTGGAAAGGCCTTACAAACAAGGAATAAAGAAGGGTGAGCCACCCCTTAACCTTAAATAGCCTAAAATCACCAATTTCAGCCCACCAAAGCCAATTTTTTTTATAGCCCAAAAACAACCCAAAATCAGTGGGAAAATATAGAAAAACAAGTATACAAAGCAAGGTAAAAGGACAAGTGTTGTACCTCTTGAAGCAAAGATCAATTCTAGACAACAATTCAAGCCAAAACCAACTTCAAGAGCTCCAAGAAGGCTTCAAAGAACCTCAATCCAAAGGTGATCAACTTGGATTAAGGAGGTGTAGGCAAAAGTGTAGTGTATGTAAGCTAATGTGCACAAATTTCCAAGAGAGAGAGAGAGAGAGAGAGAGAGAGAATTTTTGCTCCAAAAATTCCAATCCTCAAAAATGGGGGAGGAGACCCCCTATATATAGAAAAACATCCATTTGGCTAAGATATATCCCTCCATACACATGTAGGGAGATGCAGCCAATTGTGCCAACAGCTGGCACAACTATCAACAAAATATCTTAAAAAAGACACTGATGGCTGGTAGGCCACACCATTGGTTGACAAGGCACAAGGGTGGCCGGTAGTGCACAATTGGTGGCCGGCAATCCACTAGAGGAGGCCTGCAGGTCCCAAGGTCTTGAGGTTTGAAGCACTAAGGTTTTGGTCCAAAACAAGGCATAGAATGGATAGGGTTTAAAGGCTCAAAGACAGGGCATTCTACCGAGGACTTCGAGCACTAAACCGAGCACATGAAATCATAATCATCGAGTGTACAAGTTATGACATCCAAGTCTTGAGGATAGTCAAAATTGGGGTGTCTACACCTTCCATTTATTTCCACTTTGTCCTTACTCGATTTACTAAAAACTGTAATATTTTAATCAACATGTGAGCCTCAAAATATCGTAGAAATATTTGTAAAAATATTTTGAAAAGAGGATTTTAAGGTCTAAAATAGTTTGGTCAAAATGGGGTGTAAGGTTTGGGATTAGAGCTTGAAACCAAAGATTCAAACGATTTGCATAATGTAACTTTCTTCATCGAGTACTCGGAATGAAGCACCCAAGTCTTAAGGGTGGTAAAAAATGGGGTGTCTAAAGTTGCCCCTCTTTGATAAAGCTCGAATAGTCATGAAATGACATGAGTGAATGTTAAATACCGAAGACGACCCATTTTAACGAGGCCGTAAGACTTGGGCAAGCAAACAAAATGCAGATGCAATTGGTTAAACTCGAAAGTTTCCTACGTATCCCTTTGTAAGGAATCAAACTAGCAGAGTTCAAGGGCAGAATGTAAAATGATATATAATGCAACGAAACAATGCAAATAATATACAATGTAACAAAATAATCAAACCACGAGCAGTGCCTTCTACACAAATATCATAAAGCAAGGGGGATGCAAAATCAAACTACGTTTAACACAGAAAAGTTGCCGACACCCTCAAACCACAATTCTTGTAGAATAGGTGCGTACACATGCAAAACTATGCTTTTCGCAGAAAAAGTACAAGTAGTTAGGGGTATGACATAAGTGAGGAATGATCTGCTGGGGAAAAATAATGACCCTAAATGTTGAATGCAATATGACTAAGTATGATGCAATGGATGAAGTGAATAAGGGGTGCAGGCCGAACCATGTCTTACCTAGAAAAGGCATGGACACAAAACGAACCACGTCTAACACAGAAAATGTGCCAAAACCCTCAGACCACAATTCTTGCAGAATAGGCGCGTACACATGCAAAGCTATGCTTTAACGCGGGAAAAGTATGAACACATGCCAAACAACTAAGCTTAACATGGAAAAGATACAGGTAATAAAATGATATGAAGTATTGGGTGTAATGGATAATGGATTAGAAGCATGTGAGAGATGCTACATGCAATACGATAGAGGTAATAGATAATAACTATGATGTAACAATTGGGAAGCAGCGCTTTTATAAAGTACCTGGCAAGGGCAATTGGCAATGACTCACCTTATGTTGCTGTGGATCTTCCTCTTATTCTTGGTTTCAAGACTTCGCCATTCATCTTGCGCTTCCAAACCACAGGTACTACTTTTTTCCCAGGCCATGTTCTCAACTTTCCTTACTCTCCAACAAGGTGATAGACTAGGTTGGTTCAATATCCAGAATTGAGGCGCATACAAGCTACCTCAACCTATGGGGCTGCCATACATATTTCAAGCCGAGGATACACCCCTGGGTATTTAAACCAGATTTTAGCCTCAAAAATTCCGAACCTTTGCATTCTAGGCCTCGGCCATTCAAACTCTAGTTTCTACTATCTCAGTTGATCACCTAGGAACTCACTACAAACACAGTCATGTGGTTATACTAGACCGCCTGAAGCCATTCAAGCAAGACAATCACCACAGGAATTGCACCTTTAGAGGATTTAAGGTCTCCTAAACCCTATGAGTACAAAAGACCATGCGGGTGAGATGCACAAAATAGTGTGATGTGGGTGCACAAAATAGTGTGATATGGGTGCACAAGACAGTACTATGGAGGTGCACAAAATAGTGTTATGTAGGTGAATGCATAAGAAAGTGTGATGCAAGGTGAATGCACAATATAGTGCGATGCAAGCACACAAGACAGTGCTGTGTAGGTACACAAGACAGTGCGATGCAAGGTGAATGCACAAGACAGTGCGATGCAGGAGCACAAGACAGTGCTGTGTAGGTGCACAAAATAATGCGATGCAAGGTGAATGCACAAGATAGTGCGATGCATGTGCATAAGACAATGTTGTGTAGGTGCACAAGACAGTGTGATGCAAGGTGCACAAGACAGTGTGATGCAGGTGCACAAGATAGTGCTATGTAAGGTGCACAAGATAGTGCAATGCAGGGTGCACAAGACAGTGCGCTGCAGGTGAATGTACAAAATAATGTTACAAGGATGCACAAATACTGGATAAATGCACAAAACCATGCAATATGGGTGCACAAAACAGTGCTACGTGGGCACACAAGACAGTGCAATGCAGGTTAATGCACAAGATAGTGTGATGCAAGTTGAATGCACAAAATAGTGCTATAAGGTGCATAAGATAGTGCTGTGTAGGTAGACAAGATAACACAATGCAGGGTGTACAAAATAGTGCGATGTAAGGGTAATGAGCAAGACGTAAAGTAGTGCATCATGTACCTTATGAAATGAGTGTAGAGCAACTCGCCACAACTTATTGAAATGTAACTGGGAAAAAAAAAACACCAAGGAAGGCAACTCGACGAAACTCTGTTATTACAAGTACAGAACAAAGTCAAGAGTAAGAGTAACCAATCATGCGGTTCAAATCAGCCAGAGTGTATGAGCATGCATGCATAATCCAAAACACATGTATTAATCAGAGGGAATATGGCAATAGCAAGAGAGTTTTGAAAATGGTCAGAGACAACTTTCAAAAGTTGAATCATATCAAAATCATCATGGGGGTGAGCCTACCCTAACCCAGGGAAAAGTGCCCAACAAATGGCTTTGAGCAAACTGAGAGAAAGGTTGGGTTCATGCCCCTTGTTCAAATGCTGACCCGATTAGATATACTGAAAATTGCTCCTAGTGTCCAGTCACTGGCCACCCTTTTCAGCATTATGCAGGCATGTGTGATGGGGATCATCAGATCCTGGAACGGTTGCCAACAAATCAGACTTATGCTTCTCTTCTATCCAAGCATGTTGAGAACTTACTCTAGTCTCCTCCAAAGTAGTGACGGATTCCTTATATACACTTAGCAATGATCATGAACGCGATGCCTCTTGTATGGGCACTCTCAGTTTGTTTATAAATTCCACATCTAGACTTGTTTTTCAATCTAGAATGAACACTCGTGTATGGACTTTTGACCATGCCACTCTATTAAATTTGAGCGACAAACACACTATGGTGACTCGATGAAGAGTGCTTTTGAGTGACAGACACGCTATGGTGACTTGATGAATAGCACAGACTATGACAAACACTAGGCGCAACACAACAGAACTCACAGCTGACCCAAAAGTTGAAAAAGACTCAAGGTGACTGATCGTTCATAGTGCCCCTAGTATTACTTATGTTTCCTTTAGAACTCAATTTCGCCCCCTTTTTTTGGCTCAAGTTAGAGATTCTACTAATAAGTTCAAGTATTGAAAATTGCTCCACTTATTGATTCAAGCTAGTTCTTTCTTACCCGATGCAAGTATGTCATATGCACAGTAGTCGATGTAGCTCATGGATTGATGCGAAGCTGACGACGTGAATTGGGCAAGATAATTGGGTCGAGAAAGATGAGATGGATGTGGTTGAGACCAAACTTCAAGATGAAGTTGCCTACGTATCCCAAAAATGGGAATCTGGTCAACATAGTTCATGGCTTAGGTTCACTCGGGTGTTGCCACTCTCCTTTTGCGCTCTAACTTTTGCCAAAGTCATCCGTTCGGGTTTTCAACCTTGCAAGCTCTATATGTTTGATTTCTCACTTTTCATGCTCTAACTTTTTCCTAGGTTGCCCTTTTGGGTTTTCATCCTAGCAAGCCTCTCAAGGATAGCATTACAACACTTGCGGTGAATTTCATCAATAGTCATCCTTGCCTTAACACTGGAACTAGTTTCACTTTGATTTGAGCTTGGTTCTCCATTCTCTTATGCATGTCTCCTTTTTTTCTTTTGCTCTATTTTCAGAGTTAGTTCTTCTTGCAATGTGGTACCTTCTTCCGTTGGCTTCCCCAAATTCAGACAAAAGTTTCTTTCATCATAGGTAATTGGATTTCATTCCAATGGATACCCCTAGCTTGATGGTTGACTTCTTTTCCCTTTTCTTTTTATTTTCTTTTCTTTTTCCTTTCTCTTTTCTTCTTTTTGGTTTCTTTTATCCATTTATTTTTCAAGTAATGAAAACACCAACGGGAGAAATTCTATAATTATGAGGTATGAAAGCCTCCTTGTGCTTGCCAAAATGATCACCTAATGGTGAGGAGAATCCCCAAGACAATGCAGAATACCACACAAAATTCCGAATCTATCTTCGCAAGTTTTGTAGAAGAAATAACTAAAGAAGCAACTTAAACTTTTGAGATCATGAAGGACTTTGTGCCGATAAGTCAGAATCCACTCAAACCATTTGGGGGATCCTTCTCAACACTCGAGCTTATTAATAGAATCTCATTCAAAAAATAAATTCAAAGCTTTTTCTATGTTTTTAAAAAGGTCACACATGCATTACTCTAAGCACAACAAAATGATCAAAAACTTGACTGCTACTTTCTTATTTAGAAAAACAAAGACCGGAGGGTACACGAGAGCGACTCAAATAAAGAAACTCAACTGACGTGACAACACAAGAAAAGACAATGAAAATAAAACTCACAACTCGATATGTAACTCAACTCTTTACAGGACACGACTTAAAACAAAATCAATACCCACGAGACAAAAGGTGTTTTCACTCTACAAGTCCATCAGCCGAATTCACGAAAAAAAAAAATTCAAGTAGCCCACAAGAGGGTCCAGACCTACCTTCAATTCAGCAATACGAACATCCACACCCAGTAGGATTAATTTCAGACTTTCAAATCGGGTCTCACAGATTGAGCCTCACAAGTACTCCGGTTGTCCCCACACATCTCTTTGACCATGATCAATGGGGTCAAGGTTGGTTGTTGGCAAGCCACGGATGGGATTTATGCTATAGGGTGGTAGTCTATTGTGATCAAGGGGAGGGTTACTGAGAGCTTTGGGATTTTCAAGTGGGATGATGACCTTTTTGTCAATCAGGTCTTGAATTTCATGGCAAAGGCGAAAGCAACAATTAGTATGATGACTGTACTGTTGGTGGAATATGCAATATTGGGTAACGTCATGTCTAGGTGGGAGAGGGTTAGAGAGAGATTGAGGATCGAGAGATTTGAGATACCCTTTCTCCATTAGTACCTTCAATGCGCAGGTTGGGCTCATGTGGAGATGTGCGAAGGTTTATTTTTTAGAGGAGGAAACATCTGTGTTAGAAACATTTGCAAATGAGTTGGTGGGTGTTGGCTCGATATTCATGGTCTTGGGACTGGAATCAAGATGGGTGTTTCTGGTAAAGCATCCATTTTCATTGTTTGACCTTCCCCTTTTTTGCCAACCTGTGATTCAAATTACCTGCAACCGGGCTTTTCTCATTGAATTCATCCATAGTAACCCCCACTTGAGCATTAGTGTGTTGAGCGACAAAAGTTTCATCCACAACCCTTTCAACAATTGCAAGGACTTGCCATTTGTTCAGGCCTTTAGTCCCTCAGAGCTTCGACAACCATCGGAGATGTGCACAAGGATCAATAGTCACCCCAGACTCATTCTTGCTACTTGTTTCAGCTTTGTTTGTTTTTTATTAGCCCATTCCACTTTTAGCTTGTCCCAAGATTGGAGAATTCTTTGGTACAAAATCCCCAGCATAAGGTGTGGTAAAGGATGAGGTTGGAACCCCAAAGGTTAAATCAGTCACCGTTCCTTGAACGTCTTCGATCATTCTTAACATCTTAACAGTAATGGGTTCGGCCATTTGGCACCCTTAGTGCATCCGAACCAGATTGGTGTATCCATCATACACAAATCTGTATTTTCGAAAAAGAATACCTCTGGCCCGGCGTAGCCCGACTATTTGTGCTCTTTTCGAAAGACAAATAGCCCTACAGTTTGGACTCCACTTGTGGTTCTAAATTTGATTTCACAAGTGCAATGTGAAATAATGAAAATATAAGAGTTCAAACCCAGCAATTCTTTTTGAAAAATCAACGTTTGAAACAAATGCCAAAAATGGATTGCTTCGCCAGATTACAGAGTCGCCACCTAAATATTTTTGGAAAACTTAGGAAATCCGAGACTCGTGCCAAAGGCCATTAGTCCGTCATCACCAAAGTGTCTCAGCTCAGGAACTTAGGTACGAGAGAGGAAGGTTATTAATTGAGCACCCCACTCGCCCGATCAAAGATCGGCCTCTACTAATCATGATGTGTTTCTTATTTACATTATATGCTCTTGTTTTGATTTATTAGCTATTTTTACTATGTGATGCGCACATTAGGTATAGACTAGTTTGCAGAAATTGGAACACTTGATCTCATCTTTTGTTTCAAAATTGTTTTGTGAATTTGCCATTTAAAAAAAGTGGGCTAAAAAAATGGACATTTAATCAAACCATCTCAATTCAAGCAACTAGCCTTCATCTACAGGCATTTAAACAATTATATCATTTAAGTAATTAGCCTCATGGGATTCATGCTTTAGATATGACAACACAAACATCCGATGCAAGATGCCAAGACATAAAAGCTCACCTAGTACTACGAGCCAAAACAGGTGAAAAAGTTAGAAAAATATGCATGTTCCTAACTTATGTAATATGACTAATGCAATGCACACATTATGTATTTTTATAGGCTCAGCCATGAGCATGGCATATGATCTTCAAGACATGCGAGAGAGCATGTATTCAAGTAATGAGTTTGACAATTTTGATATTGGGTTAACATGATAAGTCGAACCTTTGATACATGCAAGACAATGGATGCAAATCATAAGAATGCTAATGAAACGTGATGTCCTATACTAACCATCGTAAGCGAATAAGTAAAAGGGAGAAAGACATGGGGTTGGAAGACATGCAACTTATTACAACATTGCCCTCGTGCAAGAGGGTGTGAATCAAAGTCTAAAAGTTTGAATTAAACTAATTATTACAAAACCGAATGAATAAATAAACGAGGAAAATTAACTAGCTAATTATGCTATTACAACAAGAATAACCAAGATGAATAAACTCGTTATTTAAACTAATTAACTACAACAATTACAGAGGGACAATAATAATTATTACAACACTTAATAACTAATGAGACTAATTACAACAAACAATATTAAATTAAATTAATTACGATGATCATAATGTAAACGAGGATGCGCAAGAATTGCATGCATGTACATGCACAATGTTCAAGAACAACTTTATCTACCGCAAGCATGCTCTGTTTCACCTCAGCCACTGCCCTCTGTTTTTTGCAAAAATGCACTACTGACCAAACATTCAGGACCAACTGGTCCTCAATGAAGCCTGGCTAGGTCTATAGAAGGCCGGTCGTGCCTTAATTTTGTGTAAAACTCTATTTTGTGCTCTAGAATTAAAATAGTGCAAACAAAGCTGTTCAAGCTCTATTTGTCCATTTCTTCCTTCTTTGTCATGGAAAAGCCTCGGGAGAAGGTTTTAATTGTTTCCAAAACCATCAATGAGCAAATTGATTGCTTGATGATTTCGGATACAATTTCGGACAAAAATTAATAAACGCAATGAATATGACCACTCCTCCCTCTTTATCATGGCATTAACTCAAAAAAAAGAAGTAGAGACACTTCAAAAATCATCAAAACGCCATGAATTAGCGTATGACCACTCTTGACTCAATAAACTTGGCATAACGTCCAGCCAAGCCCAAGTGAGATGACTCATTTTCTTTATGTGTGTTGGTTGCTTTTAAACCAATTCTCGTAGTCATTTCCATTCTTTAGTCCATTTGTCCGAAGTGATGATTAAGTCCTCTAAAAGGAGAGAAACATCAAACATGAAGTAATTCTCAACATGAAAAAGGGATCATGCCATTGACAATGAATCTCCGTAGAGATTAAGCCATTAAGCATGAATCTCTAGTTCATGTGTTGAATAACCATCAACCGATTGAAACAACTCTCAAATGAAAGAAAGGAGTGGCAAGTTGATTCTTAAAATGAGGTTATTCACATGAAAGTTAGACAAAGAAATGCTAAGAACAATATAATACAAGCAATGTACAAAGACCAATGCTACAACAAATGAACTAATCAAAGCTTGAATCAACTAAATAGATTAGAACAACCCTAAAACAGCCTCTAATAGCCAAACAATGGTTGGAAATGTAAGAAAAGAGCTCAAAAGCTAAACAAAAAAAGTAAAGACACCAAAGCTATGTAAGCAAAAACAATGAAGGGTGGCCAACCCCTCCAATTTTAAGACTTCAAACAATGTTTTTTGGCCTTAGTTCAACTCTAAAAATCAGTTCAAAAATCAAAGAAAAAGAGTGTAAAGGAACCAAGGGTTGAGCTATAAAAATAGGTGCAAGTAAGGGTGTTAACCTTACCACCTTTGGTAGTTTATCCAAACCCAAGTTCCAACACTTAAAATGGATGCAAAATAGCCCAAGAATACAAGAAATAGGTAGAAATGTAGTAAACAAAAGCAAGAACAAAAGTTACAAGCTTATACCTCTCAAAATGGAGTAAGCTTTGGTTGATGATCAAACTCACTCTTGACACACTCTCAAGCTTGAATTATGCTTCTCAAGAGTCAACCAAGGCTCTAAGATGATGAGTCAAGGTTGTGTACGGTGTATATATGCGATACAAGGTTGGTAGGTTAACTCAAAGATAGCTTGCAATAGAAGAAAGAGGAAAATGAGCTCTCTCTATGTGTATAGGCTTTCTCTCAATTATTCAACCCCCAAAATAAAGGTATATGGTCGTATTTATAGAATTTGAGCACAAAAGGTGATAAATATCTTCAAAAATGGCCAGTTGGCAGCCTCCTGCCTAGAACAATGTTTCTTGTTACTGAAGCCCAGTTGGCTTTCAATGAGGCACGGCCGAGCCTCAATGAATTCTCTTGTTTTTTCTGTTTCAACCTCAACACGTGGTGGCACAAGGTGTAAAAAGGGACTTCTTGGGTATGATCAATGGGAATATGGAAGGTTTAGGGTTGTTTCGAAGCTTGAACAAGACTCCTTCATTGAGACCTTAAACCACTCACAATACCACTTTCATCATCGAGTGTTCCGAGTAAAGCGCTGGAGCCTTGCGGGCAGTCAAAAATGGGGCATCCACAGATGCCCCTCTTTGACAGAGCTCAAAGTCATAAAGTGACGTGAGTGGATGTCAAAGCCCAGAAACGACCCATTTGACGAGGCTGCAAGGCTCGGGCAAGAAATCATGACATAAATGCAAAATTTGAACTCAGGGCAAAGTGCAAAAACGAAATGCAACAAATAACTTATGATCATGCAAT
The DNA here is from genome assembly GCA_025200525.1 of Camellia lanceoleosa. NCBI lineage: Eukaryota > Viridiplantae > Streptophyta > Magnoliopsida > Ericales > Theaceae > Camellia > Camellia lanceoleosa. The sequence continues at coordinate 138,856,889 of CM045758.1, read as the reverse complement.
GAAACACAATGTAAATGAAGCAAGACAAGAGTGCAACATTTGAATGATAATGCAAAATAAAGCAAAATAAACCTCACCATGTTTTATGCAGAACAAAGTGAATAACCTCGCCGTGTTTCACACAGAAAAAAATGAATAAACAGGCACGCCTTGCATGAAAAACAAAAGAAAGCATAAACCAACCTACGTCTCACGTGGAAAGGATGTAAGAAAATGCTGACCTAACTACACCTCGTGTAAAAAGGGGGAAGAGTGACGTAACCATCGAGCACACCCGAGGTCTCAACCAAGATCCTGACGCATCTCACGTAATAGGAGGAAGGGCGGTGTGAACAAATAAGTGCACCTGATGTTTTTAACCAAGGTACAATCCTAACATGTCACACGCAAGAGGAGGAAAGGTGCTCTGAACACTGGGCACACCTGATGTTTTTAACCGAGGGTACAATCCAACGCAGCACACGCGAGAGGAGGAAAGGTGGTGTGAACAAACAAGCGCACCTGATGTTTTTAACCGAAGGTAAACAATCCTCACGCGTCACACACAAGAGGAGGAAAGGTGGTATGAACAAATAGGCACACCTAATATTTTTAACCGAGGGTACAATCCTAACATGTCACATGCGAGATGAGGAAAGATGATAAACAAATCGCATAATTAGGACTTCGAACAAACAAAGCGGTAGGGAAGCTAATTTACCAATGTGTTTAAAACAATGAATGCAACACACCACGCTTAAATGTGGTTGTGAAATGGACGATGATTTTACTGTGGCACGAATGATTTTATCTTGAACTCCTCTAAATAAACCATACATACAATATCGTCTGGTAACAAAACATAATAACAGAAGGAACTACAATTTTAGACAAAACAAATTATAAACTACTCAGAATAGTTTAAACAAATTAAAAGTTTTAAACAAATGAGTTCAAACAAGCAAACTTTAAACAAATTAAATCAAGAATCAAACACAAATGCACTCACATAATAAATATATAAAACAAAAAAAAAAATTCTTTCTTTTATTTTTCACTCTCTGATTATTTATTTTTCTTTTTCACTCTCTTATCTTTGGTTTTTTTCTTCTTTTTTTTTTTACTACCTTTCTTTCTTTTTTGAACTGTCTTATTTTTTGTTTTCTTTCTTTTCTCCTTTTCTTTTTCTTTTCTTTTCTTTTTCTTCTTTTTCTTTGATTCACTGTTTTTTTTTTTTTGAACTCCCTTATTTTCAAATCCATAAAATAAGAAATAAATAACAGAAAGGAAGAGAAAGAGAGAAAGAACAAAATTGTACTGTGTTGTCATTAAGGGCCGGTCGGGCCTCAATGAAGCACGGCCAGGCATTGCAATAGCCGGCCGGGCCTTGATAGCGATAGGGGCAGTTTCGGCCTTTCGTCGTGATTTATGTGTTTGAAACAAATCCAAACCCTATTTCCTCACGCCTTCTCATCTGAAATCATTCTCTCTCTCTAGCTTTCTTCTCTCTCTAGATTTCCTCTTTCCCTTGCATTTCCCAACAAATCTCGCCATTTTTTTTTTTGAAACCCTTCATCTCTTCTTCATTTTGAACCAATTGGATTTCGATTCGGTCAAGTTTTTGGGTTTCTCATTGTTTTTGCTTTATTTCTCACAAGTTTTCTGGGTTTTTTGGGGACTCATTCTCGTGTTTTCACTTTCACCTCTCATTTTCTCTCTCCTAGGGTTTAGCCCCTTACATTTTCTTGCTTTCTCTTCATTTCCTCCATTCTTTTCCATGGCTAGTGACGAAGTTCCCATTCCGAACCCCTCCATTAGTATTGGGGCTGCCCTAGGTACAGACATGGAGGTCGAGGATGCTCCCGCATTGCCTCCCCTCGTTGATAGGCCATTTGACACGACCACATACCAACCACACACACACGCTCTACCCCGGAGTGGGATTTTGAGATTCGAGGGCCTCATTCCCAGGATAGACGAGGATATTTTGATGCGAGAGCCCATAGAGCACTTGTTCGCCGATACCTCCACGGTAAGTAACTTTCCTTTGTTTTGATACATTGTTAAATCTAACAAGTAGACCACTAGTTAAATGCTATTATATTTCTCATTTGCAAGTGATATCCAAGAGGATTGGTGGATACAGATCAATATCCGACCCTTGGCGCTAGTATGAGAGACTACCTACGGAGGTCCTCACATCAATTGACATAGCTGGCTTTGGACCCTTCTGCTCAGGGCTTATACATATGAGAGCCGAGTCTGTGTTGTACGGGGCCCTAGTTAAGAGATGGTGGGACACCACAGACTCATTCCACTTCTCATCGATCGAGGAGATGACTCTGACCCTGTACGACTTTGCGATGCTCACCGGCTTGCTGGTTGGAGTTGGCAACCCAATCCCATGTGATACTGACATGTCGCAATGGAGAGCTGCACAATATTAGCTTCTTAGAGCAATCCAAGACGCTACTAGCCATGGGATAGTGAGGTACAACTAGTTCTTCGAGTACTTCTCTAACTTTCAGCCCACCACTCCAGATGAGGTTGCCCAGTACACCCGCAGCTTCCTTATGTGTCTCCTCGGTACTACCCTGTTTGCGAACTAAGAAAATACCGTGGGGTTATATCTTTTGGGGGCACTGGTGCTCCTTCTCCAGGTGGCAAAGTAAGATTGGGGTGGCACTGGCCTGGCCACCTTATACTGCTACATGAGCTCCGTCTCCCGCTGCAAGGCAGATTCACTCAGTGGCTATTGAAGGGTTCGGTAGGTATGCCTCACACTTATCTTTTCTGTTCATTCTGTTTATTCTGCACTTTCTGCTCATTTTCATTTTCCGCTCATTTACTTTATCCATCTTTTTCTATTTGCATCTCTGGGTTTATACCTACTTTACCTCTCTAGCTACGATCCCTGTCACGCCCCTAACTTGCCCCTAAAAGTTTGGGCATGACCTATTCAAAACAGACTTGAAACCTGATATACATAACATATGGGGCCTGAACGGAAGCACGAAATATGAAAATAATTAAACAAATAAACTCCATTGAGCTACTTCTACATGCCAGGATCACATTCATCACATGCATTATAGTGGATAGATAAAGTTCCAAACTATATCTCGGAGCATATACATGCACATTTACAGTTCCAGCCCTATGATTGGGCGTATACAACAAAATAAACATGAAAGTTAAATACATCAACCTTAAATGGACACCCCTAAACAAGCCAACATCTTCTCGATTACTGGACATATGAAGGTTGACAAAAGAAAATGGGCGTCTTGGCTAGGACTGACCACCTGATTGGTGACCTACAGAAACAGACATAACAGAGAGTGAGCCGAGCTCAGTGAATAGTAATACATAAATAAAATGATGCCTAACTTGAAACATAATACATATCAATGCATATAAGAATGCAGAGTTCATATAGTTAGTGCGAATCGTACATGCTAAGTACACGACGGCCTCAGGCCCAATCCTGCAACATAAACATCATAAACATAATGGCTATAAGCTCTTAATCCTGCAACATAAACATCATAAATATAATGGTTATAAGCCCTTAATCCTGCAACATAAACATCATAACATAATGGCTATAAGCTCTTAATCCTGCAACATAAACATCATAACATAATGGCTATAAGCCCTTGAAACGTGGTGGCACAAGGCCCTTGAAACATACGGCATGAGGCCCTTGAAACATATGGCACTAAGGCCCTTGAAAGTTGGCATATAGCCCTTGAAAGTGGCATGAAGCCCATGAAAGTGGCATAAAACCCTTGAAAACATGTGGCATAAAGCCCTTGAAAGTGGCATAAAGCCCTTGAAAACATGTGGCATAAATCCCTTGCAATGGCATAAAGCCCTTGTAATGGCATAAAGCGCTTGAAATGGCATAAAGCCCTTGAAATGGCATGAAGCCCTTGTAAACATATTGGCATTAAAGCATACTTAAACTTGTAACATATACTTGAAACATACCTGAAACATCCTTAAACTTGTAATATACTTGAAACCATACTTGAAACATACTTGAACTTGTAATTTACCTGAAACCATACTTGAAATATACTCGAGACCATACATAAACCATACTTGAAATATACTTAAATTTACAACATACGTGAACTTGTAACATGCGTATACTTGTAACATTTTTGGACTTGTAACATACATAGACTTATAGCATACTTGGACTCGTAGCATACATGAACTTATAACATACTTGAACTTGTAACATATTAAACTTGTATATACTTGAACTTGTAAACTTACTTAAACTTGTGCATACTTGAACTTGTCACATATATATAAACTTGTAACATTCTTGAGCTTGTAACATTCTTGACTTATAACATATGTAATCTTGTAACAGACTTGAACTTAGAACATACGTAAACTTGTAAACATTCATTAAGTCATAACGTAACATATCAGAAAACAGAGCCTTTCTTGTCATATTATGTCATTATTGTGCGCTTAACAAAAATAGAATAATTCATATTCTTATGTGGTCACATAATGATGTTAAACTTTTGTATTCATGTGTAACACAACAAAATAACTTCAGATTCATATGAATTCACATAGTTTTCCAATTATTCTGATTCTTCGAAGATGAACATCAGTTCCATTTATCCTTTAAGAAATCACATATTATGCTTATAAATAACAAAGGGTTAATATTTGTCATTAACAGAACAAAGGATTCCAAAATCATACCGACGTACGTGAATCTTTCAGCGTTCATGTCAGTTCATATTGATTTCCAATTATCATAAATGTTCGTATAACACTTACGAAGAACAGAGCATTAGTAACAATAATTATCAACAACAGATAAAATATACACTTTTGTACTACTACTCATAGTGGTTAGATGCTTGGTCCGCCTTTGTAACTGACCTTACACAATTCATAATACACATAGAAATCGGGTCACATATAATTATTTCGTTCTTAACTTGTTTAATTCTCTTTGTCCCATTTACACATCACTTTGCAATTCAACATAAATCAAATTAAATCCTTGAATCTCATTTCAACATTCCACACCCGAGTTCATGTCATCCATATCCTTAATAAATTATTTCCTTAATTTGTCCTTTACATTATAGCATGAATTCCAATGTTTATCACATAGTTCATTCGCAAATTGTAAACATAATTTTCAAACATTTCTAAATTCCAATTAAACTTGAACACATATAATTCAATATCTCAATTTCATGATTCTACTTCCAATTTGGGCAAAATCTTTGCTTAACATCATAAATCAACCTAGGGTTTTCAAGTAAATAAAGGATTTCAAGAAAATCCAAATTCCCCAAACCATTACTTCTTGTTCCAATTTTCTCATTGATTACAAGTCTAAAGTTCATACTCCATCACCTAAACCAAGCAATTGCATTCCCAACATTTCAAACCCTAAACCCCCAAATCTCAAGTTTGACACAATAATATGCTCAAAACCATAGGTTTTGCATTTATATACTCGTAATATCACAAATTCATCCATGAATACAAATATTGAAAGGGAATAGGGACCCTTACCTCAAGAATCAAGCAAAGGAGCAAGATTGAGAAGAATCCTTCAAAATCTCGAAATTGCAATTGGTAGAACACAATAATCTTCAAGCTTCTTCACTTCTTGATGGGTGATGTTGATCTAAACTAAGGGAAATTAAAGGTTTTGGGGATCAAGGACCTAGGGTTTTCGGCCCTAAGACAAAGGAAAGAAATGATCTCAAAATCCCGATTTAAAGCTGCTATACCCGCTATTCCCGCTTGAGCGTCCCTATTCCCGCTCGAGCGGACCTGCTCCCAGCACAGATTTCTAAATTTTGAACAAGTATAACTCTTCCATCCGGACTCCGTTTTAGGTCGTTCTTGTGTCCAAATTGAAGCCCCGAAAATAAGCTTTCCAATGGTTCTAACCTCACATCCAAATTCAAAGTGTGAAAAAAGAAAAGGGCAAAAGAGTGGCTGCTGATCATAGACAAATTATTCCAATTAAAGCTTTTGGTCCAATCTTACCTCACCATCATATTACCACCTCAATCAATACCCCAAAATAAAAATAAGAAGATTCCAAATATACTAATAAAAATGTCCAAAAACGAACCCACGTGCCTCAGAAATTCAAACTTAACCAGGCGACTCGCTCGAGCGCCCAACCCTGCGCTCGAGCGTGCAGACCAACAAAGCAGTCCGCTCGAGCGTCTACTCCCCCGCTCGAGTGGAAAATCACAACTCCCAGAATCTCAGGCTGTCTGCAAAATTACTGGAAACCTCGAAAGTCCGCTCGAGCGTCAACTCCCCTTCTCGAGCGGAGAGAAAAATTTTAGATTATTACAGTAAAGGTCGTCAATTCCAGTTTTAACACATTAACACACATTAACCCCTAATTAAATAAGGATGACTTCCTCTACAGATTTTGGGGTCATTACAGTCCCAGTGAGGCCAATCAAGTTGTCAGTACCTCGTTCACGATACTACAACTCCCGATTTGAGCGCCGCCGCCGCCGTGTAGACCAAGATTTCCTCTATTTTCATCGCTTCTTTAACGCGATCACTGTGGACCAGGTAACAAAATACCAACCTTTAACTGTTACATACTATGACCATACTGCACTGTTTCCCACACTACACGGTCATTCTCATACTGTTGATTTCTCACACTATACTGCCATTCTCATACTGCATTGATTTCTCGCACTGATTCATCTCTAACATTATACTGATCTAACACTGCACTGATTTCATAGGTTGATTGGCATCCTTGGGCAGGCATTTCCCAGGTGTCGAAAACGACCTACGTCGCTACATGGCATGCCTCCACCATGCAGATTCTATTTGAGGGTCCCTTTGGCTGAGCGTACTACCTGAGGAAGAGGTTTATCCGCCAGACGCGGGGCGTTGCTGACCCCGACATCCCACATCCCCCTTCTCCAATTATGAGGGTAGTTGATAAGCTGTAGGAAAGTACTCAGATCGACCTCCTGATGTTAGGAAAGGACGGCAATCATTATCATGAGCTTGGCGACTTCACTACCTTCTTATATATCGAGGGGTGGCAACAACTAGCGGAAGCCTTCGTCACCAGATTCAAAACAAACACTCGAACGCCGAAGGAGGTAGACCATCTTCTGGGCGTTAAGATGGAGTCTGGGAGTTCACTGAAGGCATACAATGCGAAATCTTGAAACTTAGCGAAATTCTCGACTGCCCTACCAATTTGGCGATCACTCAATACAAGAGGGGTCTCCCAGTCGGACATAGGCTGCGAGATTCGCTCACGATGCATCAGCCGACCACCATGGAATCTCTGATGCAGCGGATCAACGAACACATTCGTGTGGAAGAAGATGTCGTCTCTATGACCGAGAAGGATAATCCGGTCGGGGTGGACAGAAGGGTAGCTGGGAAAGTTCATTCGGTCGGGCAGGAGGAAAACCGCCCTAATGACCGACCAAAAGATCAGCGTCGAGGGACCGGCCAGAATGACAAAAACAGAGGCCGCAAAAATGACCGGGCTGATGCACCCTGCGACGCAGCAGAGGATGCCAAGAGAAAATTGAAGGCGCGGACAGGGATTACCACGGTCTTCAAAATTCCCATCTACCGCATTTTGAGCGAGATCCGCGGGGAGCCTTTTGTCCGTTGGCCGGCCAAAAGGGAAGCCTTGTGGGCTTCAATCAAAGTATCATTGCACCTTTCATGAAGAAGCAGGGGGCACGGACGGAGGATTGCTTGCCGCTCAACGACATTTGGAGGAGTTGGTGGCGGCGGGCATCTTGACCAATATATTGATGGGGAGTCAAGGTCGCGCCAACCGGATGACCGAGCCAAGCGGAATGGCCGCCTAGAAGCGCCCACGAGCGTGATCAACGTCATTCACGGCATCATTGAACCGCAAGGGTCTCTGGTGAGAGGATGATCAAGAAGGCCGAGCACATGAGGAAGTGCTCTCGGTCGGCCCTTGATAAGAGAGGAAAAAGCAGGAGAAAGAGCGTCCTTTCGTTCTCTACCAAAGACACAGAGCAGGTGCAGATGCCGCACAATGACGCTTTGGTGGTGACCCTTCGCGTCAAAGATTTCGATATCAAGAGAATACTGATCGACCAGGGGAGTTCGGTCGAGATAATGTACTATGACGCGTTCAAACAAATGAAGTTGGAAGACAAGGATTTGGCTCCTGCAACATCTCCTCTAGTCGGCTTCAACTCGCAGCCAGAATGGCCGATTGGAAAAATTATCTTGCCGGTCAAGGCGGGGTCGGCTGTGAAGCAGGTAGAGTTCTGGGTGCTCAAAGTTCCATCGACTTACAATTTGATTCTGGGCAGAGGTTGGCTGCACGCTATGCAAGCAATTGCTTCAACTTTTCATCAAGTCATGCGCTTTCCGGTAGCGAACAAATAGAAATGCAGGGAGACGGTAATGGCCAAACAATGCTTCGTTGCGGTAAATGGCAGCGGCGGCCAAAGGATTATTCGAGATGATCGAGGGCAGGAAAGGAAGTCCTTGAAGACGTGGGCAGAAAGGCCGAGGAAAAGTCAGTCGAAGATTTGGTGGAAGTGTGCATCGATGAGAAAGATCCGACTAAGTTCTTCCTCCTGGGATCGTCTTTGTCCGGCGCTGAATGGTCGGATTATGTCAACTTCTTGGTCGACAACTTGGAAGCTTTTGTATGGACGCCTTACGATATGCCTGGTGTCGATCCAGGTTTTATCTGCCACCAGTTGAATGTCTTCCCCAACGCGCGGCCGGTCATACAAAGGACACGCCGCTCGGCCTTGCACCATGCTGAAGTGGTGGCAGAAGAAGTGAAGAACCTGTTGGAAGCCGGGGCCATAGAAGAGGTGCAGTACCCTCGATGGATATCTAACACGGTGGTGGTTCCAAAGAAGAACAGCAAGTGGCGAGTCTGCGTGGATTACAAGACTGTCAACCGTGCGTGCCCAAAGAATAGCTTTCCCCTCCCTCGAATTGACCAGCTGGTGGACTTAACCGCTGGCCATCAGAGGTTTAGCTTCCTGGACGCATATCGCGGTTATCACCAAATAGCCATGTACGAACCGGACAGAGAGATCACGTCCTTCACTACCCCCAGAGGCTTGTACTGCTACAAGGTCATGCCATTCGGACTGAAGAACGCCGGGGCAACCTTTCAGCGGATGGTGACAAAGATGTTCGCTCCTCTCTTGGGCCGAACTATGGAAGCCTATATCGACGACATGGTGGTGAAAAGTAAGGAGAAGTCTCAGCACCTCGCCGACCTAGAAGAAATGTTTGCCATACTCAAGCGCCACAAGCTCCGCCTGAACGCCTCTAAGTGCGCCTTTGGGGTTGGCACTGGGAAATTCTTAGGTTTTGGTCTGGCACCGGGAATTGAGGCCGACCCATCGCAAATAAAGGCAATACAAGAATTGGGCGCCCTAACTCCTGAAAAGGCGTGCAACATCTTCTTGGGATGGCGGGTGAAACAGGTTTATCAGCCGGTCTTCAGATCGTTGCAGGCCTTTCTTCAAAACTTTGAAATCCAAGTTCTTTTGGGATAAAGAGTGCGACCGTGCTTTGGCGGACTTGAAAGCGTATCTCTCTTCAGCACCTATCTTGGTTACACCTCAGCCGGACGAGGAGTTATATCTGTACTTAGCGGTCTCTCAACATGCGGTGAGCGCTGTCCTGGTTCGTGCTGAGGGCATTCAGCACTTGCCCATTTTCTATGTGAGCAAAACTTTGCTCCCGGCCGAAACGAGATACCTTCCCTTGGAAAAATTGGCGTTGGCTCTCATGATGGCGTCACGAAAGCTGGCGCACTACTTCCATGCCCATACAATAGTGGTGTTAACCGAGTTCCCGCTCAAGGTGCTCTTCGAAAAAGCGGACTTTACTGGGAGAATTCTGAAATGGGCCGTGGAATTAGGCCAGTATGACATTAAGTTCCGACCGCGCACCACAATCAAAGATCAAGCCCTTGCAGATTTTGTGGCGGAATTTGCCCCAAGAACGCATCCTGTCTATCCGGTTGATTTGGTTGATGCGGATTTAGCACAACCCAGAGTTCTAGCAACGGAGATATGTGATGGTTATAGCGGGGAAGAGCGAGCTTACTGAAATAGCAAAGGCCGACGTCTCACAGAAAGAAGAACCCCGCAAAGAAGTGTAAGCAGACCAGATTGAGCCTACCAGAGACTTGGAATTGAGAAGCTCCCAGAATCCGTCTGATTGCTGGAAGCTGTTTCTTGGCGAGATGTGGAAATTGTTCGTCGATGGGTCGTCCAATAGGCATGGGGCTGGGCTGGGAATTGTGCTAACTTCGCCAGATGGGCTAATTGTTGAGCAAGCAATTACGCTCGGCTTCCCAGCATCCAACAACGAGGCGGAGTATGAAGCCCTCCTCATTTGGTTTAAGCCTTGGCCGAGAATGAAGGTCCTGACCCTTATGGTATTCAGTGACTCAAAGCTGGTAGTCAATGAAGTCTCAGGGGAGTATGAGGCCAAGGATGAAAGGATGGCCAAGTATCAGGCGTTGGTGCGAGCAGAAGTCAAAAAGTTCGATGCCATCAGAGTTGAACAAATCAACCGCAAAGGAAACAGTATAGCCGATGAATTGGCCGGTCTCGCTTCCCTTCAGACAACCTTTCCCAATCCCTTGATGATCGAATTTTTACCCCGGCCAAGCATTGAGAAACTAGAAGCAACCGAGGTACTCTGCGCTGACTTGGGACCCTCCTGGATGGACCCCATCGTCGCCTTTTTGAAAGATCAAATTCTACCAGAAGAAAAGAAGGCGGCCCACAAGATCCGGGCAAAGTCAAAGCGGTTCTGGCTCTCACCTTCCGGAGCTTTATACAAGAAATCCTTTACGGGGCCGTATTTGAAGTGTGTCCACCCCTCTAAGGTGGAAGCCTTCCTCTATGAGATCCATGAAGGCATCTGCGGCAGCCATACTGGGGGTAGATCTCTAGCCTACCGAGCAATCTCGCAGGGTTTTTGGTGGCCATGTATGCAGGCAGACGTGCAAAAATACGTTCGCCGATGTGAAAAATGCCAAAAATTTGCTCACCAGATCCACCAGCCAGCAAGGGAGTTGCTCTCACTCACAAGTCCTCGGCCGTTCGCACTCTGGGGATTGGATATTGTTGGACCACTCCCAGTTGCACTGGGCAATCGCAAGTTTTTCATCGCCACCACGGATTATTTCACCAAGTGGGTGGAGGCCGAGCCACTGGCAACTATTAAGGAGAAAGACGTCAAGAAATTCGTTTGGCAAAATGTGATCACTCGCTTCGGTATACCCAGGGCGCTCATCTCAGATAATGGCACTCAATTCGATGGGAGACTCTTTCGCGGATTTTGTGAAGAGTTGAAGATTGAGTTCTACAATTCAACCCCGGCTTATCCTCAGTCGAATGGTCAAGCAGAGGCCTCAAACAAGACCATCCTGGATGGGCTGAAGAAGCGGCTTGAGAAGGCAAAGGGAAAGTGGGTTGAAGAGCTTCCTAATGTGCTATGGGCATACCGCACTACGCCAAGACGGTCGACCGGAGAAACACCGTTCGCTTTGGCTTATGGTATGGAGGCCGTCATCCCATTAGAGATTGGCATGCCAACCATCCGCTCAGAAAGTTTCCAACCAGACTTGAACAATGAGACCGTGGCACTAGAGCTGGACCTTGCTGAGGAAAGACGAGAGCGCGCATTGATCCATCTAGCGGCCTACCAGCAGGAACTATCCAAAAAATACAACAAGGAAGTGCACCCTAGGCTATTCAAGATTGGGGATTGGGTCCTCAGGAAGGTGCTTGGCAACACGGTGATCCCTGGCGAAGGCAAGCTTGGTGCAAATTGGGAAGGACCATACAAGGTGGTTGGTCTTGCTGGCAAGGGGGCATACCATTTGGAAGATTTAGATGGCAAGGCTGTCCCCAGACCATGGAACGCAGAAAACCTAAAGGTCTTTTACCTTTGAAATGTAATTTGTTTATGTTCCTTAGCTTTTCAGACCTCTAGCCCTTTGGCATGTGATGTAAGAGATGGCAATGTTTTTGTAATGAAAATTAGTCTCTTTTTGTTTGGTATTACATCTGTCCAATGACATCATAAAACACAAAAACCTTGATGGATGCGAGGGCAAGCAAGAGCACACTGGGGTTGGCCTTTTTTTCCTCGGAAAGGGGCAGACCGCACAAGCAGATCAGCGATAGGGCACAATCGCAGTGGTTTTGCTCGCCCGGTGGGAATGTTGGCGGCATGACCAACCTAACTAAAACATTGGTGTTTTGCCCAATGTATGAGCCGAGCTGGTTTTGCTCGGCCTATCTAGCATATTGGTGAGTTGTCCAATATGAGCGACGAGCTGATTTTGCTCGGCAGAATTGCCAATGCTGGTGTCTTGCCAAGCAATTATAAGGCCGAGCTGAATTTGCTTAGCCGAAAAGAAATATTGGCGTATTGAACAACTTCAAAAAAAAAAAAAAAGCGAGGGGCGAGTTAGTTTTTGCTCGGCCGGCTATGTGTTGCCAACCGAACGAGGCCGAGCGGAATTGGCTCGACCAAGTACAAAATATCATTTTGTTTGGAAATCAAGGAACTGCAAGGTTGCATGAAGGTTTGTGCGGTCTCGCCAACCTGCCAGTTGATTAAAATGCAAGCAAGAAATTCAAACATACATAAGCCGAACAGGAACAACAGAAGTACGAGCAAAAAGTTGTATTTCATTAATAGAAGAAATCCAGTACAAGGTAGGGGCATTGCCCGGTTACATTGCCAAAAAAAAAAAAGAGAGGAAGAGCAAGAAAAGCGAAAAGTGCAATCTTCAGTCCAAATCAAGGTTTTGGTCGGCCTCCTCCACCGTTAACTCGGCGCTCGGGACAGTTTGCTCGGGCAGGATTTCCTCGGCCTCGTTGTCAGTGCCTTCCACCGAGACGACCTCCCGATCAATCACTTCATCCTCAGCATTTTGGGATGCTTCAGGTGGAGTTTGCTCGGCTTCTTTCTCGGCGGCGGCCTCTTCCTCAGCTTCTTTCCTTGCCTATGCTATCAGACGATTCTGTTCGGCCTCGGAGTAAGCTAGCATATAGACCGGGATATAAGCAGGGGGCGGATTATTGAACATTTCAGAATCCTGGCCAAGGCCAACTTTCTCCACGGCGGCTTTCCAGCCGCACTGGAAAAAGATGCCCTTGGTCGCTTGGACCTGCCGCTCATAGGTTGTCTCCCCCTGCTTGTATCCTCGGTCCTCCGCTTCTTCCACCGCCTTGTCCAACGCGTCCTTGTGGGCATCCCGCAGCTTTCTGAGCTCGGCGAGGTACCGAGCTTTGGCTTTCTTCGCAGCCTCTTTCTTGTCCGCATCAGTACGGTCTGCCTTCAGATTCAACGCATCCCGCTCGGCCGCAACCTCCTCTTGCGTGGCCTTGAGCTTTGCTATCTCGGCCACGTGTGCCTTGTTTTCGGCGATAGCATCTCGGAGGCTCTGACGCAGCTTAACCATACGGTCGTGCGCCAAGTAGTTCTTTTGCGCGGCCTAAAAACAAGCGCAAAATCAAGCATGAGAAAACCGAGCAAAAAGCCGAACAATAACTTGAAAAAAAATTGGGTAACTTACCCGGCTGTCGATTTCGCGCCCGGCGAAGGACCTTGAGGTCGGCCGGCATTCGTGCCTCTTCATATCCGCGGGCAGGATCAAACCCTTGGTCAAATTGAAACCAAGTGAGTAATCCTTGTCCTCGTAGACCGAGTCCTCGGCGGAGACTGCTCGGCCCTGGTAGACGAACTCGGGCGCCCGGGCAAGAAGCGGCGGGGCCCTTGCCCTTGGATTTGCGGGCGAGTTGTTGCTCGGTCTGGTCGCCGAGCTCGGTAGAGGCGACTTCAATGGAGTCTTCATCCACAAGGCTTTGCCCGGCCTTCTCCTTCCTTTGCCTCTTCTTTGGCCGGCCAGCCTGTTGCTCGCTGGCAAAGGCAAGAACTGCCCCTGTTTGACCGGCGGGGGTGGAGGATGTTCCCCCGGTTGCTTCGGGAGGTTGAGACTCGCCTTCCTCCCCGATTATCATCGACTTGATGGCTCTGATTTTTTCCATCTCCTGCTCGGCGGTCAAGGGAACCAATCTGATCGGTGGAAGAGTTGGATCGGGCTCTGGAGATGGAGCGCGAAGAAAATTAGTCACGCGACTTTTGCGCGGTGCCTGGTAATGGTATGTTTGCTCGAAGCCGAGCAGGTTTGAGGCTTCTCTCTCTTCCTTGGGGACGCGGAGCAGAGCTCGGATTGCTTCGGGGTTGGCTTGGTGATAGTCCGCTGCCAAGTGTTTATCTGCAAGAAGAGACCAAGTGTTAGTCCGACTAAACAAAATCATAATGAAATGCAGAAAGAAGATTGCGCGGTCGGCCGGGCTACTTACCAGCGTGGCCAAAGTCTTTCCTAATGTACCACCCCGGTATGGGTGCCTCGGTGTCCTCATAATTACCGGACACCCAAAGAAAATCGTCATCATTCGTTTCTTTGTCCGGGTTGCCCTCTATGAGCTTTGCTCGACCCTTCTTCACTTTGAGGTACCAGCAGAGCCCGCTCTTATTCCTACTCAAGCTATACTGATGGAAAATTTCTGCGAGGCCGAGATTGAGACCGAGCCTGCGGTTCAGCTCGGCGACGCCGTTTATTATCTTGTATGTGTTATTAGAAACCTGGCTCGGGCAAAGCCTTGTCTGCCTTAAAAATTCGCAGAGCAAGAAATTTGGGCCGAAGCGGGACGCCGCCCTCGACTATGGAAACAACCATGAAGGGGCACCGGTCTAAGTCGCCCCACGGTGTGTCCCCCTTCTTGGCGAGCTCTAGAATCACGTCGTCAGGGACGTTGTACTCCTCTCTAAATTCCGCCATGGCACCGGGCGAACTAACCTTATAGCGGTATTTCCCCATCTATTGTATCTCGGTCTTATTGGCTATACGGTATCTCGGTCAAAAATGTGTAGTGGCTGCTCGGACTTTGAGCTCCACCAACAATAATGCTGGATTGGACGGTCCTACTTGTTCTGCATATTGAAAAATAAGTCCAAGGGTTAGCACGGCATATATTGCGCGGCCTATTGGAAACAGCTCAGAAAGGTTCTAGGTGTTTGGCCGGCCCTCACCTACCTCGGCCCATCAGGATGGCTGATTTAGCTTCCTTTTTGGTGCTGGTTTTTACTCGGTCTATAAGTTTTTGATCGGTTCGGTTCTAATGGAGGTTTTACCTCGGTCAAGCCCGGACCAAGGTATTGGCTCATGATTTCAGGCCTTTAGCCCGGTTAAACCTATCTGCCGATCTAAGGTGTATATAGCTCGGTTGTGACTCGATCTGAAAACAGCAGTTTTTTGCTCATTTGGGCTCTACCTACAGATCTAAGCGAGCGTTTTGCTCGGTTCAGTCCAGATTCAAAGTGTTCATATCAAATGCAAAGAGTTTGCTCAGAGGTTTCGTGGATCGAGGGACACAAAGACCCCCACCACCTCTCTAGTTTCAGTTTCCCTAGTGTGTGAGGTTATCGAGATCACAGAAGAACAACCAAAAGCAAGAAGTGCCAAGCACAGGGGCACAAAAATGGAGAACACGCATAGAGAACTCGAAAACAGAAACTGAAAATGCAAGGGGGAGGAGGAAAAACTTACCAGGAAATGGAGATGAGCCTCGCGAACTTGGCAGCAACGATGAGGATGGCAGGAAGGAATGTGGAGAGTGGAAGCTCAGAGGCAGTGTTGGCAATGAGGGGTTAGGGTTTTCTGGAGCTCGAATGGAAGATGGAAAAGTGAAGGGACAAAACCCTTCGAATAGGGTTTAAAGAGTGGGGGGAAACCCAAACGGCTGTGCCGTTTGAATTTCGCGTGCAAAGGCAATTTGGGTGCCGACGACCCAATAACTGATGACACGTGGCTCGCAAGCTTGCTGTCAAGATCTGGTATCGACCTTTGATGGGACTGCAGAAATAATGACCGGCCAATTGGGGTAGCTCGGCGACTGAAGTGCACCTAATTGAGATAGCTCGGCGACTGGAGTGCCCTTAATTGAGGTCGCTCGGCGCAGAGGTGTAACCAATTCAACCATGGCTCGGCGACAGACATAGCCTCGTTCAAGCTCGGCCTGGCGGGGGTGCGACTCAATCACAGCTCGGACACATCGGTAAACCCAATCACGATAGCTCGGATGGGTTTAAGGGGCAATTGTGAGGGAAGATTTGCACGGATTGTACGGCCGAGCAACGATGACGGCAGACTTGACGGAATGCAAGGCGCCGGGCTAACCCTCACGTCGGCACGGCCAGCAACTTGGCTCGTACGGTCGGGGATATTGGCCGGTCAGACACCAACAGGCGTGACCGAGGTACGGCTCGCACGAGGGGAACGGAGCCCAAGGCTACGGATGGTTGCGCCGAGCTATATGGTGCCCGGGCTAGACTTAAACCGCGGTAGCGCTGGTATGCGCCTAACCGGTCGTTTGAGATGAGCGCAGTCCGCAGGACCGAGAGGGATAGATGGATGGTTAGAGGCCGGCATGCCTCGCCCGGCTGGTCCTGGCGAACCGGTCTATATTGGCTCGGTCGAGCCGGCCAGGCTTTCGCTTGATTCCAAGTTATTAGTCGGACACATAGCACGGTTATGTGAGGACAAGCCTCCCTAAGTGTTAGGCCGGTCGTGGCATCTCGGTCAACGGTGCCACCTGGGCCAATAGCGTGAGGGAGAGGACATCTACTCCACACACGCCTCAATACCGTTGGGCAGTTCTGCGTGCACTAGTGAAAGGACAAAACCTTTACACGCGTAAGGTGGTGAGAGGCTCGCACTGCCACCTGTCCAGGGAAGGACAGCAGAGGTAGTGCGCGCACAATCTCGAGGCTGCATGGCCAGCCTAGAAATAGGAAAGAAAGACGAACATTGGAGGTATGTGAATTCATTCTCACAAGCTCTCTCTCTCTCTCTCTCTTCTCATTGTCTTCTTCCTCAGTGAACTGACTTGATCGTCGGAGGGTCTTTCCGGCACACCACCGCCGGGCAGCTCACCCTTTTTGTGTTGCAGAGACAGACGCCGTTGACAGAAGCTTGACGTTCAAGGCGTACGGAGAGCAAAGGATATTTCACCCCCGTACACTTCACATATCATATTAGTAGCCGAGCCTATTAATTGCATATCACATATATTGCATTAGTCATAATTACATAAGTTAGGATCATACATTTTTATAACTCATCTTTCTTTTGGCTTGGAGTACTATGTGAGCCTTTACTCGCTTTAGTATATTGCATGTGATTGTTGCCATGTTTAGCATGCTTGCCATGAGGCTAAGTGCTTAAATGATAAACTGTTTGAATGCCTGTGGATGAAGACTAATTGCTTGAATTTGAATAATTTGAGTAAATGTTCATATGCGATCACTTTTTTTCAAGTGGTACATATTTCGAAACAATTTTCAAAACAAACATGAACTAGGTGTTCCAATTCTTGCAAATTAGTCTATACTTTTGTGTGCACGCATCACATAGTAATGCTAGCCTAATAAATCAGAACAAGAACATATGATGTAAATAAGATTCATATCATGATTAGTAGAGGTTGATCTTTCATCGGGCTAGCAGGGGTGCTCAAATCATGATTTTCTCCTCTCGTACCTAAGTTCCCAAGTCGAGACAATCTTGGTGATGACGGATACGTGGCCTTTAGCACAAGTGATTAGTTTCCTAAATTTTTCAAAATATTTAGGTAACGACTCTATATCTAGCAAAGCAGTCTATTTTTGGCATTTTTTATTCAAAATTGATTTTCCAAAAGATTTGTCGGATTGGAACTCTTTGGTGATTATCTATTTCACATTGTACTTGTCAGATCAGATTTAGAACCGCGAGAGTCCGATGATGTAGGGCTTATTCGTCTTCCGAAATGGGGGTGCGAAAAAGTCGAGTTACAAGCTCCAACAGTAGAACTCATCAGTAAGTCAGCCAGTGCTTTTCCCAACAGCTCCTTCTCTTCGATGTCTAGGTTTGCGGTCCTGCTTCAATCTATACCAGTGCTTAGGTCCACCTGCTCATACTCCTCTTTTGGTAATTGGTGCCCGAAAAAGATCTCGAACCCAGGATACCTAGTCTTTGTTTCCCAGTCATACCAAGGCTTCGAGAATCCACAAAATGGGAAATCTTCCCCTTGGCGGACAAAGCGTCCGTTCAAGGTTCCCCGTATAGGTTTGTGGACTAACTCATACTGTTTCCCAGTCCTCTTTACCTTCAACCTTTCTTTCAACTCCTGCCCTTTCCTTTGCCAATCTGCAACGGTAGGTTTGTATCCCAGCTCGAAAGCATGAAGGTTGTGACTCAACTTTTTAGCAACAATACCTCCCTATCTGTAACTTCGACCTAGTCCCGACTCGGGCATGTGCCCCTGTTTGTTCATCATTTATATGGATTGCGCACTCACATAATCTCTATCACCCTCTGCCATGATGGTTTGGACCAACTGGCCGTCTGCCAGAGAGAAGTCGGAAAGGAACACGTCTTCTTTCCCATGTATGATTTCCAATAATGGTGCAGTGGTTCCTTGGGGAGAATGGATCGCAAAGTTACCGTACACAATGGCGATCCCGCCTTTGAAAGGGTACTTTACTAACTGATGGACTGTTGATGATATAGCCTTCATCTGGTGTAGCCAGGGCCTTTCCAGTGATAGATTGAATGTGGCCAGAACATCCATGACATGGAATTCCACCTCATGTTGGGACGGGCCGATCAGGATATTGCTCTTGAATATTTCCATGACATCTCGGCTTGTATTATTGTAAGCCTGGACAGCTTGGGTCATGGGCGTAAAGTCAATCAGCTTTGAACTGATTGCATAGGCAATTTTCACTGGGCACACATTGATCGTCGATCCGGTATCTACTAACACCATCGAAATCCACTTTTTTTGACTTTCCAAGGTTACATACAAAAGCCTGTTGTAGTTGGCACCCTCGGGTGGCAATTCTTTATCTGTAAAGGATATTACTGGCATAACATCCCCAGAGGTGACCAACGACACCAATTGGTCAGCAATGGTGTCAATGGGCAGTTTGGTTCGGTTCATTGCTTCAAGCAAGACTTGCATATGCTCCCAGATGGATATGTCACCTTGAATCTTCTTGAGCTATTTTAAGACCATGTTTTCCTCAACAACCTTCTCTTTTGAATTCTCAACCTCCTTGTTAGAGGTCTCTGGCTGGTCTACCGCTGCGGGTTTGAAGTACCAACCGCTCCGAGTCATATGATTGATCTCATCAGTATACCAAGTGTTATCTGGGGTATCGGCTTTCCAACCTTCATCAATGTACGCATAACTTAGGTCACTGTCTTTCCACCACTCACCAGACTGGCATCGGGTTCCATCCGGAGCATATTAACATCACACGTCCCATCATCATACCATTCTTCTTCGACCACAGCTCGGGTTTCAACATCCTCTTTCGGTCATTGGGATCCCATTTGACTTTTCTAGTTATCTAGGCATCACCCACCGTTGTTTCAGGTTCTTCTTTCCCTTTTCCATTACCTTGTTCCAGAGATATCTTCACTTGGATCTCCTCTATCCTTTCCTTTTGAAACTGTTCCAGTGCATGTAACTTCTCAATAAAGGGTGCAGCCTCAGCCTTACCCTTAACAGCAACTTCCTCTTCTCCCTCAGTCTCTTCTGTTTGTTCCTCCACAGCAGGCTCTTCCTCACTCAACCACCCATTGTTTGTTTCTGGCTAGCTTGGGTCCCACTATTCCATCTGTACACAGCTTGTATCTTCTTCCTCAAAAAAGTAAAGATCCTCCAAATCCTCTTCTAATTCTGACAGATGCTCCTCTAGGTTTGCTAAGTCATTCAGGCCTTGCTCGGGCCACTCATTCTGATTCTGCGCCATTTGGTCTTCCCCTATAGCATTGATCCCGAGAAAGTCTGGTAGTATGACCACTGGCTTTGGCTGATCGATAGCCACAATGTATAAGCTCGGATCGTACTCCTCTATAAGCAAGACCTCCTTCTCTATAACACAGGCATCAGATGACCCTGTCTTCAGTGCATTCTTCTTTTTCTCTGTTTCTACTGCCACGAGCTTGGGTTGGGTTTGTGGTATTAAATCCATCATGCACATGTTTATGCCTTCCATAATGACCACCTCCAGTTTTGGTAGATGGTATGAGGTAATGTACATGCTAGGGTTGAAGGTGGGCGGTAGTGTATGGATGTGGCTATGTGTAGGAAGTGGGTTGGTTGTTACGTTGGGCTTGGAAAGTGGGGCGATGACTTTGTTGTCAATGAGATCTTGGATCTCATGACATAGATGGTAGCACATGTCTGTAGGATGGCCATGTTGTTGGTGGAAGATAAAATACTAGGTAGGGTCATGTTTGGGTGGCAATGGGTCTAGAAGCGGACGAGTATCAAGGGGCTTGAGATGTCCCTTTTGCATTAGCAGCTTGAGGGCATGGATTAGGCTCATATGGAGGGGAGTAAAAACTCTACAGTTTCAGGGTGGACCAGTATTTTGTGAAGGTTGTGAGGTTGTGGCAGTAGCAAAAAGATCAGCCATCTTGGCCATCGTGATAACATTGCTAACATCTGCAGGCCACAGAATAGTGTTATTGCTAGCATTGGTATTCCAGGAGAACGACCTTCTTGTGGGTTCACTTGTTCTGTGGATGATGCCCTTTTTGAATGCACTCTCGATCTGGACCCCCAGCTCATGTAAGAAAGCAAATGTGAACAATGGAGCCACTATCATTCTCTGCAACATGTCTGGCTCAAGTTTCTGGACCACCAGTCAGACTTGCTCTCTTTCGGCAGGCCTATTTGTCATTCGGGCTACCTTGGCTCTCCTCCGAGCGACAAAATTGATGAATGAATCTTTGGGGTTCTAGATAGTAGCCTCCAGCTCATTAATGGTTACCTCTATCTGGATGTTATATGAGTACTGATTGACAAATGCCTCAGATAGCTCCTCCCATTTCCATTTTGTAGAGTCCTCTAACTTAGCGTACCAGATGGCCACCATATCAGACAGGATTCTCCCAAACAACGAAAGCTTCTGTGCCCGAGACAAACCCATGGGCCTCAATACATCTGAAAACAACCGGACATGCACAATTGGATCCCTACTCCCATCAAATCTGTCGATGTGGGGCATATTAAATTTCTCTGGTAATCTGACCGAAGCCTCAGTGTACCCATCTTCGATATCTGGAATGGAGTTGAAGCCCTGAGATTTCTTCAATGGTTTCTCCAATCTAGCAATCTTGACCAAGGCTAGATCAATTTCATTGATATCGAAAGGAAAAATCCCTGAAGGAGGTTAAACCGATGGATAGTAAGCTGGAGCTGAGGGGAAACATGTCCTGAGGATCTGGGACTGGTAGATTTTTTGCTGGTGGGGGTAGATCCGGGTTTGGCTAAGCAATAGGGATCGGATGCACGGTTGATGCTGATGCCCCAGATGTACGTCATAGATCAGCAATGACTTCATCTTGTGCAGCCATCCTTTGGTTTGCAGTGTCTATAGTCTTTTGGACAGCAATCATCATGGCAGCGAATTCCTCTGCGTTTGGTGTTGTGTTCTGTGCCATTGCTAATCTAGGTGAACTAGATATGGTGAATTGATTGACTAAGAACGGGTAGGTGTTTGTGGAGTACTTTGTACTGATGCTACTGACCGTTTGTTTCTTCTCCGTCGAGTGATTGGAGGAAACGAGACTAACACGGGTTGACCACTAACAAGGTCTTGAGCTTTACACAGCCTGCCGAAACGAGTCCACACAACTTGGGGAATATCAGGTCTTTCTGAAGCTGTGATGTAAACTACCTAGCAACAAGAAAGAAACAAAAACAAAATCAAAATAGAACAGCACTTCGGCCCTAATTCACAACAATCAAAACACATAGCTAAACTGTAATCTCCACTTAACTCTTTTCTCAAACTTTACTAATATGAACCATCCTGTACAGCTTCACTGTAAAAGCACATATCAAGTAAAAAGAACCAAAACACCCCTATGAGGGGGTAGAGTTACCCTGTCCTAGATTTTTGGCATGATCTAGGCTGCACTATTTCAAACAACATGTTTCACACCATCTTATGAATAGGTGGCATCCTGTCCTAAGTTGGAATAGTCACTAGAGCTTCACTATATGCTACTAGGTCGAATTGGTCAAAAAGTACCTTAACAAGAATACCTAATATACCTCTCACACCTAAAACCGAAAAGTGAAAGGTGGATCAAGCGGTATGGCGGTAATCCAGATCCAAGGATTGTATTCCCAACATGGCAGAGCCCATGACCGGTCAGCCTTTTGGGCGAGCCTCCAGCAATTGTCCAAGAATAGCAGTCGATAAACACAGTGACTTAATGTAACACGCCCACGAGGGACCTCGGCTACAGTTCGGACTCCCCTTTTTTTGTTTGTTGCGGTTCTTAATCTGAACCAAAGAGTCCAACTCTGGCAAATCGTTTTGAGAAAAAACAGATTTTGAAAAGAAATGCCAAACATGGACTACTTTGCCAGATACAGAGTCGCCACCTAAATATTTTTTAAAATGGGAAATATAGGAAACCCTGACTCGGTGCCGAAGGCCACGTGTCCGTCATCACCAAAGTTGTCTTGGCTCGGGAGGTTGGGTACGATTGGGGAAGATCAGCTATGAGCACCCCCTTTCGCCCGGTCCGAAAACCGGCCTCTACTAATCATGATATCCGATTTTGAAAACGTTATGCGTTCTTATTCCGGTTATTAGCCTAGAATTACTATGTTATGCGCACAACAAACAAGTATAGACTATAATACCTAATTTGGAAACAAGCATTGCATATCCGTTTGTTTTTTTTTTTTGAAAAGCGCTTTGAAATTTGCTACTCGCAAGTAGGCTAAAACACGGATTTCAATGAGTTTTTCCAACTCAAACAATCCAACCTTCACCCACAGGCATTCAAGCAGTTATATCACATAAGCAGCTAGCCTCATGGTAATCATGCTGTTATGGCAACATTCACACGCATGCAATATGCTAAAGCGTAAAAACTCACCTAGTACTCCAAGCCAAAACAGAAACTAGTTAGTAATCATATGCATGATCCTAGTTCATGTTAAGTGGCTAATGCAACGCAAGCAAGGGTGTAATCTAGACAGGCTCGGCTATCCTAAGCATGGCATGTGAAATGCTACAAGTAACAAGTATTCAATTTGGAAATTGAAATACAATGCAGTTAGCATGATGTACCGAGCCCGGTGCATGTAAGATAAATGTATGGATGCACGCATGCATTGCATAAGGTATGCTAATTTTAAATATGCCCTAATCTACCATCATAAGTAGGTAAATAAAAGGGAAGAAAGAAGTGGGGGTTGGAAGACATGCACACCACTCACCCACACTTATTACAAATTCGCCCTCGCTCGGAGGAACCAAAAGAATAATATAGGCCGAATAAATAATTAACTACTCTAGCTAATTAAATATTACAAAACTCTATTTAATTAATTAACAAATTCACTAAGCTATGGAAAGCAGTAAAAGGCCTCGGGAAGAGGGATGCACGCATGCTCGGATTTGCTTCGCCCAGAAATTCATTGCCATGACACATGTTGCCTCTGTTTTCACTGTTTGGCATCTCTGAAGACTGCAAAAATCCCAAGGTATGCTCTCGCACCGTGGAGTGCCACCGCCAGGAGGAATGTCCATCGGCTATGGGAAATGGTCACCGTCATGATGAAGTTATCGGCCATTGATGAGCTGCCAAGATCGTATGTAGCCGACCGCCAAAACTTCTGAAAACTTGTTTGGCAATGAAGAGGGCAAACAAGGCATGGCAATGTATTTTCAAAGCAATGTTTGCACCACCACACTCCATATCATGTTTAAGACTCAAGGGAGTGTGGTGCTCGACCCTCGAGCCACCAATCACGCATTTCGATGCATGATGGCCAAAGAGTCAAGTATGCATTTCAATGTCAAATGTAATGCACACAAAACATACAAGGGACCCAACCTCAATCATGGTTGATCAAGAGGCGACGCAATGCACAACAATGCACATGCGACCTAAGTATGCAAGCAAGCATACAAACATGCAATGCAACTACATGGCACACACAATGCTAACAACATAACATGCACAACGCATTGAAACATGGCATACACAATGCAATATGGACTTACACCAACACAAGCGGACCTCAGTCACACTCACATAGGAGGCCATAAGATGAAAATGAGACAACTCGAAGTGCGTGCACGCGTGCACGCAAACCGAGGATAACAAGACATGGCAAAACATGGAATATGGCATATGATCATGCAATTTTCAGAGGCAAAATGAGATGCAAAACAGCCCCGAATCATGGCAAAATGATACCCGATGTATGGAACGAGTCCCGAAACATGAATTTTGGTGCATGAAATGGCCTATAGCTATGCAATGCATGCATAATTTGTACATGAAGTATGAATACAGAAGCTAGGAAACCCCAAAAAAAGCATGTTTACAGTTCAAAGCATGGCCAAACAGTGATCACAAATGGGACTAAAATGACATACAAAAATGGCTCCGCAAGGGAGGCAATGAGGCAAGTGGTAGATGCAAAGCCCAAAAAAAAAAAAAGACCCTTCTACAACACTGAGAAGTGACCAAAAATATGATGTTTTTCAATAGATGACAAGCCCCAAATCAGTATATAAACATGCTCAAAATGCAATGCAAGATTAAGGCCACAAGAAGGCTATAACACAAAGTATACAAAATATTCATGAAACAGCCAAAGACCCTTAATGAAACATGACAAGGGGGTCAAAATATGGCCACTTTAAGCTCTGATAATGGCCGAAAAACAGAAGCATGATAAGCTAACAAAACATGCAAAAATAGGGACCAAAGAGGGGTACAATGGCAAGTGACACATGGAGGTCCCAAAAAATGGTGATCCCTTCTTCAATGTTGAAGAAGGGCTCAAAATAAGCCTATTCTCAGTTTACATCATGCTCCAAAACAGATTACCCATAGGCCAAAAATACTACTCAAGGAAATGGCATACAAAGGGATAATGAAGGAAGTGCAAGATGGGGGTCCCAAACAGGGTAAGACCCTTAATGAAAGATAAAATAGAGCTCAAAAAAATGACACTTTCAGTTTTGGTCGGAGCTCAAATGTGCAAGAAAATATGGCTTAGATATGAACAAAGAGAATGCTAGTTTAGGGGAAAAGTGTGCTTACCCTTGTAGACCAATAAACCAGCAGGTTTTGATCAAAGGAAATGAGCTCCTAGCCTCTACAAATGGCCTCCAATGTGCTGAAATGAAGTGTAGAGGTGTGGTGCTATGGATTGGTGAGGAAATGGCCCAAGAACAAGGGTATTTGATGGTTGAATAAGAGAGATATGGAGAGGGAGGTGAGATATATCAGATATATAACTATATATCTCTGGTTTTTTGCTCAAAAATCCAACCCTTTACAATGAAGGAGGAGATCTCCTTATATAGACAAATGGAGAGGCTCTAAGCTTATAAGACAAGCTAAAGAGAAAGGTTCAAGGGGAGCAAGAGGGCCAAGGCTTATTAAGAAAGCCAAGACAGCTGGTAGGCTTCTTGAGGAAGCCAAGACAAGGGGTCAAGGCTTCCTCAAGAAGCCATGAGCAAAGGGTCCAAAAAAAAAGGGGCAAAGGCTCCAAATAGGCACACATATGCACGGGGAGCAGGGTCTGTGCATCCCAGCTAGCACAGCTGGCATGCACCATTCTGCAAGAGTCAAAAGGGTCAAATCGGCCATAAAAAGAGGTCATCGGCCAAATAAATTGCCAGTCGGCACAATAAATTGCCGACCTGCAATTTGTACTGGCTGGTCGGCTAAATAGAGTGTCGATGGGTGGCTGATGAGGTCAAAAAGTGCCGGTGGATGTCCAGATTGAAGCCCTAGAAGTTATCTTTCCAATGGCGCAAACCTTGCATTAAAATTCCTTCTGTGGAAAAAGTTATGCCCTTTTTGGTGAAGCCGCGCAGACTCAATCCAACCGGGATGATGCCCAACTTCAACCAATCATACCTTCCCCACCCGGACTTGGTTTTGAGAGATTCTTGAGTGAAAAATGAAGCCCCGGAAGTCTTATTTCCAATGGTTATGGCCTCATAGCTTAACTCCAAGTGTATAGATAGATGAGCTTGATTTAGCGAGGACTGGTCGACTCTCTTCTACCTGGATTCATGCTGAACCTCTTCTCCAACTTGTTTTCTCCCCTCTTCTCCTCTTCTCTTCAACTTCAAACCCCGAAGTAAGGTGTTTTGAAAGATTTTTCAAAGATTTCATCTCTCTTTCATTCATCTCCACTTTGTCCTTGCTCGGTTACTGAAAAGCGCACCATTTACCAAAATGCGAGCGTCGGAACATTGTGGGAATTTTATTTCAAAAATGTTTTGAAAGAGAGGGTTTTAAGGTCTCAAAACCATCCAAAATAATTTTGGTTCAAAATGGGGTGTGAAGTTGAGATTCGCCTCTCTCCTTGCCGAAGAAACTGAACCTTTGCCCTGCACACCTTTCTCCAACAAGTAGACCATCAGTAACGCCTAAGTCTCGAGGGCGGTCAAAAATGGGGTGTCTACAGTTGCCCCTCTTTGACAGAACTCGAAAGTCATAACAATGACGGGAGTGAATGTCAAAGCCCAGAGACGACCCATTTTTGACAAGGCCGAAGACTTAGACAAACATGCAAGACAAACAAGATATGCGCCCGAAGGCAGGGGCAAAGTGCAACTGAAAATGCAAGAAGCCGAGCATAACTTATGATCATGCAAAGAAAGCTGTAACGAAGCACACATGCAACAGTTTTAAGCTAGCATACACCAGACTACACTACGATGCAGAAAGGATGTAAGAGAATTATTGCAATTCTCACTGCGAATACAGTGTGCATGTGTGATAGATACACAAAGCGAACGTGTGTGATTGATACACCAAACGAGCGTGTGTGATTGATACACAAAGTGTGCATGTGTGATTGATACACAAAGTGAGCGTGTGTGATTGATACACAAAGCACAAAGCGAGCGTGTGGGATTGATACACAAAGCGAGCGTGTGTGATTGATACACAAAGCGAGCGTGTGTGATTGATACACAAAGTGAGCATGTGATAGATACACTACATGAAGCAAAATGTGATAGATACAGTAGCTGAGTTTGTGATAGATACAGTAAGCGAGTGTGGTGAGCACAGTGTGATAGATACACAAAGGGTGAACACAAAGTGTGATAGATGCACTAAGTGAACAAAGTGTGATGGATACACTAAAGGTGAACACAAAGTGTGATAGATGCACTTAGTGAACAAAGTATGATTGATATACTAAAGGTGAACACGAAGTGTGATAGATGCACTTAGTGAACAAGTATGATTGATATACTGAAGGTGAACACGAAGTGTGATAGATGCACTTAGTGAACAAGTATGATTGATATACTAAAGGTGAACACGAAGTGTGATAGATGCACTTAGTGAACAAGTATGATTGATATACTAAAGGTGAACACGAAGTGTGATAGATGCACTTACTGAACAAGTATGATTGATATACTAAAGGTGAACATGAAGTGTGATAGATGCACCTAGTGAACAAGTATGATTGATATACTAAAGGTGAACACGAAGTGTGATAGATGCACTTAGTGAGCAAGTATGATTGATATACTAAAGGTGAACACGGAGTGTGATAGATGCACTTAATGAACAAGTATGATTGATATACTAAAGGTGAACACGAAGTGTGATAGATGCACTTAGTGAACAAGTATGATTGATATACTAAAGATAATGAAGTGAGATGGATACACTAAAGTAAATGACGTGTGTGATGGATACACTAAAGTAAATGAAGTGTGTGATGGATACACTAAAGTAAATAAAATGTGTGATGGATACACAAAATGAGAATGTGTGCGATAGATACAGAAAGATGAATATGTGCGTGATAGATACACAAAATGAGAATGTGTGTGATAGATACACAAAAGTGAGAATGTGTGTGACAGATACACAAAATGAATGAAATGTAATTGATGTACTAAGTGAATGAAGTGTGATCGATACACTAAATGAATGAAGTGTGATAGATACAGAAAATGAGAAGGTGTGTGATAGATACACAAGAGTGAATATGTGCGTGGTAGATACACAAAATGAGAATGTGTGTAATAGATACACAAAATGAATGAAGTGTGATTGATACACTAAATGAGTGAGAGTGTAATAGATACACAAAGCGAATGAAGTGTGATTGATACACTAAATAAATGAGAGTGTAATAGATACACAAAGTGAATGAAGTGTGATTGATACACTAAATAAATAAGAGTGTAATAGATACACAAAGTGAATGAAGTGTGATTGATACACTACATAAATCAGAGTGTAATTGATACACTAAGTGAATGAAGTGTGATTGATACACTAAATAAATGAAGTGTGATTGATACACTAAATGAATGAAGTGTGATTGATACACTAAATGAATGAAGTGTGATTGATACACTAAATGAATGATCTTAAACGGAACTTCTTTGAATAAACCGTACATACAATATCGTGCATGAATGAGGAAGAAACTTGATAGGTACAATGCATTACAATGCATGATGCTTAAGGAAAGCAATCAAAGGACAAAGCGGCACTTTAGAAAGCACCTCATTGGCAAGACTTGAAGAGGTACATCCGGAATACAATCTCAGAATTTGCAGAAATTGAAACAAACTCAGATGCTCCAAATTTTTCCTCTTTTCTTTTGCTTTGCAGTCTGGAACCAATATAGCTTCAGATAGGTCCTGGTTTTACTGTTCTCACATGACCTGGGTTGAACCGTGCGGTTTTATGAAAGAACAAATCCTGTTTTGCACAAATGTGGAGAATGGCACAGCACTCTGAGCACAAAATGATTTTATTTCAAAATTTGAAATTGAGAGATGAGTTCTTGACCGGGTATTGAGCCTACGACTGAACACAGCAAAACAACTCAACACGGAAATAAAAGGCACACAACCAAGACACGTCGAGTAACACTCAAGACGACTCAAAACAAGAATCGATACAAACAAAAAGACACGACACTCAGACGTGCACAGGGAGCCTGTTTCACCGGGTATTGTTTCCCACCCTTTCTCACTTGTGATTCTCACATCACTCGGCACTCAATCTCTAGTTTTCTAAAAAAGCCCTTTTCTCACTTTTCTCTCAACGCACATCTCTCTATTCTTCAATCTCTCATTTTTTATCCCTCCCCTGGGTGGTTGATGGGTAGACAAGAAGTTGCAGGCTCTTGCCCCTAGCATTCTGCTAGATTCTCTTTCTTCTGCTCACAACAGTGAACTTCCCCCACAGAGGGGTTATGATGCGGCTGGATGTGCAGCAGGTCTGCGATTGGCATCGGTTAATGATGCTCTACTGGGGAGTTTGGGTATGATCAGATCTATCCAGATGATGGAGTGGAAGATCTTAATCCAGATGATGGAGTGGAATATCTTGCTCCATTCCAGTTCGTGCTTCGCATTTGACTTGTTACCTCGCTGCTTGAAGGATGAGAGAGCTTTCAGCCCTTTTCTGTTAGCTTCCGCTGTGCCCTTTTCTGGCAAGTATGATGCCCTTTCTGGCAAGTGTATTGACAACGGGGAAAAGACAAGAAGCCTGACTCAAATGTACCCCTAGTTCATCATTTTGACCATTTTTTGTTTTGGTTTTCTATTAAAACAATTTTCATCAGCATAAGAGTTTGATTAACATGCTTGTTCGATTTTTGATTTGAAATCATGCAAGTCAGGCTATAAGCACTGAAATTTTTCTTTTTTGGGTCCAAGAAAGTGGTCCAGTTTTAGAAAAATGGAATAATTTTCGAGAGAATTAGTCAACCTCAGTAAAAATTCTCTGGCTGTTTTTTGCAAGCGGCCCTTTGCTCACGAGCATGGAACCTACTCTTGAGATGCACAACCTCGGACCCATAGTAATGGAAAATTGCCCCTTGTCTGAAGGACACTGCATGGCAACGGAAAGTTGCCCCTTATTTGAAGTGACACCGCGGCGTTTTGAATGGCAACGGAAATTTGCCCCTTGTTTGGATAGCATCGCAGCGTATTTGTAGTCGATCCTCGGGCGGCGAACACAAGGACTCTCGGATCTGAGAGGAGGCAAAGATGATCAAAACCATCACATGGACACAATTGATTTGGAAGTGTTTGTGGTGGACTTCATAATGAAGTTGCATACGTATCCCAAAGATGGGAATCAAGCCTCACGTAGTTCAGGGTTAAGGTACACTCGGGTATTTAACCTCTCCTTTTTATGCTCTAACTTTTGCCAAGGCGCCTGTTGCAGGTTTTCGACCTTACGAGCTTTGTTTTTCTGATTCTCTTCTTAATTCTTTTCTTCTTCTTTTTTGATATTCTTTTCTTTTCTTTTCTTTTCTTTTTGCATTTTTTCTTCTTTTTTTTTTCTTTTCTTTTCTTCTTTTTTCTTTTTTTGTTCTTTTTCTTCTTTTTCTTGCTCTAACTTTTGCCTGGGTCGCCCTTTCGGGTTTTCGGCCCAGCGAGCCTCTCAAGGGGTAAAAGTGTAGCTTTGTCCATGTTGAATGGTTTGAGATCCCGAAGTCATCTGAATCCAGGAGAAAGGCTGCTGTTCGCTGACGATGCAGGAGTCTATCCGATGGGGGGACTGAATTTGCCCCTAGTGTTGTGAATAGGAACTTGGTGACTCCTCTTTGACTCTTCGAGCGCATCTGACATTTTTGCCCCTAGTTCGGGGGGCTTATGTTCTAGCTTCACAAGCTTCTTCTGATGACATCTGATCTTCTTGATCTGACTTTCTTGCCTCTAATTCATGAAATTTGCTTTGAATCAGCCACATTGTGGTTGACCGTTGAACATTCTGAATGCAAGTTCAAGGTTTGAAAGCAAGGGGGGGTGAAGTCTCGAGGATGAGAGCGATCCTAGGCTGCATAATCTCAAGAGCGATTCCACACAAGTCTTCGCAGGACCGCGCAAAACATTTTTTGAAAGTTTTTAAGAAAGTGACAAATCGCTCGCGCTGAAGACAGTGTAGAACCAATCTAGATCAAAGCTAGGGTCCTTCTCAGTACTCACACTAACAAGAATGATTTCATTCATTAAGGGCTTAGCACGCCTATCTTTCTCTCAGATTGATCAAATTTTGCAAATCCCGAGGAATTCCTTCCTCTTCGTTTTCACTGCAGTGTTCAAAAAGCTTTTGGAAAACTTAGGTCGATGCAATGAATTCAAGGCACAGAAAAGACACAGCTTCTAGTCAAATACTACCATCTCATTTGGAATTTTTGGTACAACTGACACACGGCAAAAGCAAACACAAAAGCATGAAAAACCACTGCTATTCATTCAAATCTGTTGGCACAACTAGCTCCCTGGCAGAAACAGACTCAAAAGAAAGCGAAAAGACAAACACAAAACAAAATGGCGATGCCCGAGGTAACACCCTCGGAGTCACTTGACTCTGAAAAAATAGGATTGACTCGATAAAACAAGATAGACTCGACTGACTCAGTATGAAAAAACCGACTCAATACAAAACGACAAGACTGACCCAATACCCAAGTAAGAAAGTACAAAACTAGCATTCGCAAATGCTCAAAACAGTGCGTGCCAAACGCTACATCTAGAGTAAACTGAGTGCCGCCCGCAGGGGGTTCATCCCCTGATCACATATTCGTACTATCCCCAAAGTTCACTGATCCAGTGGTGATAGACTTTCTTTGGTAGTGCGACAATGACCTTGTTGTCAAACAAATCTTGTACATCATAAGCGTGACGAAAGCAGCTATCGGTCTCATGACCAGTTTGTTGATGGTAGGCATAGTACTTAGTCTTGTCATGCTTTGGAGGGAGAGGATCAGGTAAAGGCTGTTGTTCCAATGGTTTCAGATGTCCTTTCCGGATTAAGACCTCTAGAGCCTTTGACAAAGGCATATAAAGTGGGGTGAAAACCCTCTTGACTCGAGGTGGATATTTGGTTTTCGTGAGCTACTTAGGACGCTTGGGTGAGTGGGGTAGCTTTTGTGATGTGGTGTTGGTGACCATGCCCACTTGGAAGATCTTGCAGCTGCATCACCCTGGTGGTCACATTGAGCTATGGTAAACGCCCTCCTAGGTGCTCCTTTTCTACGGTCAATAAGGCCTTGCTTTATAGCGTCCTCGATTTGTACTCCCATCTCATGTAGATCTGAAAAGGTAGGGAATGGGAGAACAATCATTTTCTGCATGAGCTTGGGTTGGAGGTTGCGCACAACCATCCGTATTTGATCCTTGTCCGTTGGCCTAATGGTCATCATTGAGGCCTTGGCCCTGCACCGAGTTACAAAATCGGAGAAACTTTCCTTCGGCTCCTGCCTAGTCGTCTCGAGATCACGGGTTGTAATCTCAATTTGTGTATTGTAGAAGTATTGATCGACGAAAGCCTCGGCCATCTTATCCCAATTCCTCTTAACATCGTCTTCCAGTTTCGCGTACCAGATGGCCGCCACACCTGACAGGGTTCGGCCAAACAGAGACAGCTTCTGTAGTCTGGTGAGGCCCATCGGCCTTAAGATATCTGAAAACAGCCTCAGGTGCACCATGGGGTCCCCGGACCCATCAAATCGGTCGATTTGTGGCATCTTGAACCGATCTGGCAGCGTCACAGCTGCGTCCGTATACCCATCCTCAATGTCGGGAATGGACTTGACTCCTTGGGATTTCTTAAACATCTTTTCCAGCTTACTCGGCCGGTATTTGTGGGGTCGCTTGAACTTCGAAGGAGAGTCCGACACATTGACAGACGTGGGTGCCTTAGATAGTTGCGGTAGAATCGGGGGCAGAGCTGGCCTCGTTGGAAGGTCTATATCCTCTTGGACATTTTGGAAATTTGGCGTCTCCCAGTCTTTGGAGCTCTGGTGGGGAGGAACTTGTTGTGAAGCGAGCGCCGCTTTCTTTGTTAAGCACAGTGATGAGCTCGGCTTCTGAGCCATGATTCTGACTTCTTTGCTTAGAAAATTCCGCTTGACGGACAGCGTCTTGTTGCATGAGTTTCATAGTTTCCTACATTTGACGCATCATTGCCTCCATCCCTGATGTATTCTGCTAATCCATCTGACTAACCTGTTCACTAGAGGGATGGATAAGGACCACTGATCGTAGCTTCTTGAGCGGTGATCGTGCACGACTAGCCTTCTCTAGCCCTGATTACCCTTGAACTAAGTCTCTGACCTGACAAAGTCTATCAGTACAAATCCAATGTACAGGAGATAGTGGAGCCTTACGAAGCTATGGTTCCAAGACTACCTAGCAAAGGGAAAAGCAGACATCTCGGCTCAACTTCACCAAAAGCAGTCTGGCGGTGAGCAGTGTGTTCTATTCGATCCTTTGTTCCCCAAAATCACTACCCCAAATCTGAATCTAATACCCGCAGATATAACTGATTCTCAAAAATACTATCTTGGTGCCCTTGAACTGATGCTTCATAACCGGTGGTATATGCGTTCCTGTAGAGATACACTCTAAAAGCACATAGCAAGTAAGAGAGAGCCAAAACACCCCTATGCTGAGGTAGGGTTTCCCTGTCCTATTTTGTCAAGAGCTGGGGTTTCACTACGCACGCAGCAGTTTCAAACAACCTAAAATCGGGTAAGCAACTTGTCCTAGTTTGGAATGGTCATTATGGATTCCGAATATGCACTAGGTCGAATGGTCGAAAAGGGTGCCCCGGTAAAACCGGGGTTTGTGTTCCCATACTGGCGAGCCGCAACCCGATCGACCTTATGGTCATGCCTTGACAAGACAAGCCTCCAGCAAACCGCTCAGGAATAGCAGATGGCCAACACAGTGTCCTAGGCGCACCAATGCACATGCAATGCAAAGAGACACATAAATGGAGTCAAAACAGGATATCACGAGTTCGAGTCAAGCTCTCTAAAATCCCAGTGAAGTCGCCAGAAGCGTAATACGCCTCATGATTCGGACTCCCCTTTTTTTGTTTGTTGCGGTTTTTAATCTGAACCAAAGAGTCCAACTCTGGCAAATCGTTTTCAGAAAAAATAGATTTTGAAAAGAAGTGCCAAACATGGACTGCTTTGCTACATACAGAGTCGCCACCAAAATATTTTTTAAAATGGGAAATTTAGGAAACCCTGACTCAGTGCCAAAGGCCACGTGTCCGTCATCACCAAAGTTGTCTTGGCTCGGGAGCTTGGGTACGATTGGGGAAGGTCAGCTATGAGCACCCCCATTCGCCCGGTCCGAAAACCGGCCTCTACTAATCATGATATCCGATTTTGAAAACGTTATACGTTCTTATTCAGATTATTAGCCTAGAATTACTATGTTATGCGCACAGTAAACAAGTATAGACTAGAATGCCTAATTTGGAAACAAGCATTGCATATCCATTTGTTTTTTTTTTTTGAAAAGCGCTTTGAAATTTGCTACTCGCAAGTAGGCTAAAACACGGATTTCAATGAGTTTTTCCAACTCAAACAATCCAACCTTCACCCACAGGCATTCAAGCAGTTATATCACATAAGCAGCTAGTCTCATGGTAATCATGCTGTTATGGCAACATTCACACGCATGCGATATGCTAAAGCGTAAAAACTCACCTAGTACTCCAAGCCAAAACAGAAACTAGTTAGTAATCATATGCATGATCCTAGTTCATGTTAAGTGGCTAATGCAACGCAAGCAAGGGTGTAATCTAGACAGGCTCGGCTATCCTAAGCATGGCATGTGAAATGCTACAAGTAACAAGTATTCAATTTGGAAATTGAAATACAATGCAGTTAGCATGATGTACCGAGCCCGGTGCATGTAAGACAAATGTATGGATGCACACATGCATTGCATAAGGTATGCTAATTTTAAATATGCCCTAATCTACCATCATAAGCAGGTAAATAAAAGGGTAGAAAGAAGTGGGGGTTGGAAGACATGCACACCACTCACCCACACTTATTACAAATTCGCCCTCGCTCGGATGAACCAAAAGAATAATATAGGCCGAATAAATAATTAACTGCTCTAGCTAATTAAATATTACAAAACTCTATTTAATTAATTAACAAATTCACTAAGCTATGGAAAGCAGTAAAAGGCCTCGGGAAGAGGGATGCACGCATGCTCGGATTTGCTTCGCCCAGAAATTCATTGCCATGACACATGTTGCCTCTGTTTTCACTGTTTGGTACCTCTGAAGACTGCACAAGTCCCAAGGTATGCTCTCGGCACACTGTGGAGTGCCACCGGCTAGGAGGAATGTCCATCGGCTATGGGAAATGGTCACCGGGCACTGATGAAGTTATCGGCCATTGATGAATTGCCGGTCGGCACTGTATGTAGCCGACTGGCCAAAACTTCCTGCAGAAACCTGTTTGATAGCAGCAGAGGGCAAACAAGGCATGGCAATGTATTTTCAAAGCAATGTTTGCACCACCACACTCCATATCATGTTTAAGACTCAAGAGAGTGTGGTGCTCGACCCTCGGGCCACCAATCACGCATTTCGATGCATGATGGCCAAAGAGTCAAGTATGCATTTCAATGTCAAATGCAATGCACACAAAACATACAAGGGACCCAACCTCAATCATGGTTGATCAAGAGGCGAGGCAATGCACAACAATGCACATGCGACCTAAGCATGCAAGCAAGCATACAAACATGCAATGCAACTACATGGCACACACAATGCTAACAACATAACATGCACAACGCATTGAAACATGGCATACACAATGCAATATGGACTTACACCAACACAAGCGGACCTCAGTCACACTCACATAGGAGGCCATAAGATGAAAATGAGACAGCTAGAAGTGCGTGCACGTGTGCACGCAAATCGAGGACCGAACCTACGGCACGGAATGCCACTCTAACAAGACATGGAAAAACATGGAATATGGCATATGATCACGCAATTTTCAGAGGCAAAATGAGATGCAAAACAGCCCCGAATCATGGCAAAATGATACCCGATGTATGGAACGAGTCCCGAAACATGAATTTTGGTGCATGAAATGGCCTATAGCTATGCAATGCATGCATAATTTGTACATGAAGTATGAAGACAGAAGCTAGGAAACCCCAAAAAAAGCATGTTTACAGTTCAAAGCATGGCCAAACAGTGATCACAAATGGGACTAAAATGGCATACAAAAATGGCTCCGCAAGGGAGGCAATGAGGCAAGTGGTAGATGCAAAGCCCAAAAAAAAAAAAGACCCTTATACAACACTGAGAAGTGACCAAAAATATGATGTTTTTCAATAGATGACAAGCCCCAAATCAGTATATAAACATGCTCAAAATGCAATGCAAGATTAAGGCCACAAGAAGGCTATAACACAAAGTATACAAAATATTCATGAAACAGCCAAAGACCCTTAATGAAACATGACAAGGGGGTCAAAATATGGCCACTTTAAGCTCTGATCATGGTCCAAAAACAGAATCAAGATAAGCTAACAAAACATGCAAAAATAGGGACCAAAGAGGGGTACAATGGCAAGTGATACATGGAGGTCCCAAACAATTATGAGCCCTTCTTAAATGTTTAAGAAGGGATCAAAATAAGCCTATTCTAAGTTTACATCATGCTCCAAAACAGATTACCCATAGGCCAAAAATATTACTCAAGAAAATGGCATACAAAGGGATAATGAAGGAAGTGCAAGATGGGGGTCCCAAACAGGGTAAGACCCTTAATGAAAGATAAAATAGAGCTCAAAAAAATGACACTTTCAGTTTTGGTCGGAGCTCAAATGTGCAAGAAAATATGGCTTAGATATGAACCAAGAAAATGCTAGTTTAGGGGAAAAGTGTGCTTACCCTTGTAGACCAATAAACCAGCAGGTTTTGATCAAAGGAAATGAGCTCCTAGCCTCTTCAAATGGCCTCCAATGTGCTGAAATGAAGTGTAGAGGTGTGGTGCTATGGATTGGTGAGGAAATGGCCCAAGAACAAGGGTATTTGATGGTTGAATGAGAGAGATATGGAGAGGGAGGTGAGATATATCAGATATATATCTATATATCTCTGGTTTTTTTCTCAAAAATCCAACCCTTTACAATGGAGGAGGAGAGCTCCTTATATAGACAAATGAAGAGGCTCTAAGCTTATAAGACAAGCTAAAGAGAAAGGTTCAAGGGGAGCAAGAGGGCCAAGGCTTATTAAGGAAGCCAAGACAGCTGGTAGGCTTCTTGAGGAAGCTAAGACAAGGGGTCAAGGCTTCCTCAAGAAGCCATGAGCAAAGGGTCCAAAAAAAAAGGGGCAAAGGCTCCAAATAGGCACACATATGCACGGGGAGCTGGGTCTGTACATCCCAGCTGGCACAACTTGCATGCACCATGCCTGCAAGAGTCAAAAGGGTCAAATCGGCCATGAAAAGAGGTTATCGGCCAAATAAATTGCCAGTCGGCACAATAAATTGCCGACCTGCAATTTGTACTGGCCGGTCGGCTAAATAGAGTGCCGATGGGTGGCTGATGAGGTCAAAAAGTGCTGGTGGATGTCCAGATTGAAGCCCCATAAGTTATATTTCCAATGGCGCAAACCTTGCATTAAAATTCATTCTGTGGAAAAAGTTATGCCCTTTTTGGTGAAGCCGCGCAGACTCGATCCAACCGGGATGATGCCCAACTTCAACCAATCATACCTCCCCCACCCGGACTTGGTTTTGAGAGATTCTTGAGTGAAAAATGAAGCCCCGGAAGTATTCTTTCCAATGGTTATGGCCTCATAGCTTAACTCCAAGTGTATAGATAGATGAGCTTGATTTAGCGAGGACTGCTCGACTCTCTTCTACCCGGATTCATGCCGAACCTCTTCTCCAACTTGTTTTCTCCCCTCTTCTCCTCTTCTCTTCAACTTCAAACCCCGAAGTAAGGTGTTTTGAAAGATTTTTCAAAGATTTCATCTCTCTTTAATTCATCTCCACTTTGTCCTTGCTCGGTTTACCGACAAGCGCACCATTTACCGAAATGCGAGCGTCGGAACATCGTGAGAATTTTATTTCAAAAATGTTTTGAAAGAGAGGGTTTTAAGGTCTCAAAACCATCCAAAATAATTTTGGTTCAAAATGGGGTGTGAAGTTGAGATTCGCCTCTCTCCTTGCCGAAGAAACTGAACCTTTGCCCTACGCACCTTTCTCCAACAAGTAAACCATCAGTAACGCCCAAGTCTCGAGGGCAGTCAAAAATGGGGTGTCTACACTTAAGCGCACCAATGCAAATGCAATGCAAAAAACATATGTGTAAATAAAAATTCACATCATGAGTTTAAAGTCAAGTTCTCTAAGTCCCCAACAGAGTCGCCAGAAACTATAGCCCGACTTTTCATGCTCCTTCGGAAGATGAATAGCCCTACAATTCGGACTTCACTTGTGGTTCTGAATTTGATTTCACAAGTGCAATGTGAAATAATGAAAATATAAAAGAGTCCAAATCTAACAATTCTTTTTGAAAAATCAATGTTTGAAACAAATGCCAAAGATGGATTGCTTCGCCAGATTACAGAGTCGTCACCTAAATATTTTGGAAAAACTTAGAAAACCCAAGACTTGTGCCAAATGTCTCGGCTCAGGAACTTAGGTACGAGAGGGAAAAGTCATGAATTGAGCACCCCACTTGCCCGATCAAAGATCGGCCTCTACTAATCATGATATGTTTTTTATTTACATTATATGCTCTTGTTTTGATTTATTAGCTATTTTTACTATGTGATACACACATAAGGTATAGACTAATTTGCAAGAATTGGAACACTTGATCTCATGTTTTGTTTCGAAATTGTTTTGTGAATTTGCCACTTAAAAAAAAGTGGGCTAAAAAAATGGGCATTTAATCAAACCATCCCAGTTCAAGCAACTAGCCTTTATCCATGGGCATTCAAACAATTATATCATTTAAGCAATTAACCTCATGGTATTCATGCTTTAGATATGACAACACAACATTGAATGCAAGATGCTAAGACATAAAAGCTCACCTAGTACTCCAAGCCAAAACAAGTGAAAAAGTTAGAAAAATATGCATATTCCTAACTTATGCAATATGACTAATGCAATGCACACATTATGTATTTTTATAGGCTCGGCCATGAGCATGGCATATGATTGTATTCAAGACATGCGATAGAGCACATATTCAAGTAATGAGTTTGACAATTTTGATATTGGGTTAGCATGATGAGCCGAACCTTGGATGCATACAAGACAATGGATGCAAATCATAAGAATGCTAATGAAACGTGATGTCCTATACTAACCATCATAAGCGAATAAGTAAAAGGGAGAAAGATGTGGGGTTGGAAGATATGCAACTTATTACAACATTGCCCTCGTGCAAGAAAGTGTGAATCAAAGTCCAAAAGTTTGAATTAAACTAATTATTACAAAACCGAATAAATAAATAAACGAGGCTAATTAACTAGCTAATTATGCTATTACAACAAGGATAACCAAGATGAATAAACTCGCTATTTAAACTAAATAACTACAACAATTACAGAGGGACAATAATAATTATTACAACACTTAATAACTAACGAGACTAATTACAATAAACAATATTAAATTAAATAGATTACGATAATCATAATGTAAACGAGGATGCGCAAGAATTGCATGCATCCACATGCACAATGTTCAAGAACAACTCTGTCTGCCCCAGGCTTGCTCTGTTTCACCTCAGCCACTGCCCTCTATTTTCTGCAAAAATACACTACTAACCAAACATTGAGGACTGGCCGGCCCTCAATGAAGCCTAGCCGAGTCTAGAGAAGGCCGGTCGTGCCTCAATTTTGTGCAAAACTTTATTTTGTGCTCTAGAATTAAAACAGTGCAAACAGAGCTGTTCAAGCTCTATTTGTCCCTTTCTTCCTTCTCTATCATGGGAAAGCCTCGGGATAAGGTTATAATTATTTCCAAACCATCAATGAGCAAATTGATTGCTTGATGATTTCAGATACAATTTCGGACAAAAATTAATAAACGCAATGAATATGACCACTCATCTCTCTTTATCATGGAATTAACTCAAAAAAAGGGAAGTAGAAACGCTTCAAGAATCATCAAAACGCCATGAATTAGCATATGACCACTCTTCACTCGATAAACTTGGCATAACGTTCGTCCAAGCCTAAGCAAGATGACTCATTTTCTTTATGTGTGTTGGTTGCTTTTAAACCAATTCTCTTAGTCATTTCCATTCTTTGGTCCATTTGTCCGGAGTGATAATTAAGTCCTCTAAAATGAGAAAAGCGTCAAACGAGAAGTAATTCTCAACATAAAAAAGGGATCATGTTGTTGACAATGAATGTCACGCCCCAAACCTGCCCCCTAAAAGTTCGGGCATGACCTTAACAAAAACAGACAGAATAACCTATTTGGTATAACGTTTGGGGGCCTGAACGGAAGCATTTTAATTTTAATTAATAAAGAACAGACGCATCCATTGAGCAACTACCAAAAACCAGGATCAACTTAACATTTAACATAGAGTACCATGCACACAAAATGAGGTTACAAAAACATTTACAAATTAGCCTAGGTCTTAGGCATACAAAACAATAGATACAACGTCCCTGACCAGGATGTGAATACCAAAATTACATATATAAAACCAACTGGTCTAATATGCAAGGGTTTCTTCCAGTGCCTGGTTAAACTTAAGCTGGCAAAAATGCATGAAGCATGCTAGATCGGCTCCCCAAGCTGGTTCCTACAGAATCAGACAATTTACAGAATGAGACAAGCTCAGTGAATAATAGTACGCAGTAATAAAATCACAATGTACAATAGCATATGTACCAAAATTAAATCTTGAGATATGATTGACCCATTGGTCGAGGTAGCCTTCTGGCTGAGATAGCCTTCGGCTCGGGTAGCCTTACAAGACAGATAGCCTTTCGGCTCAGGTAGCCTTTCGGCACAGATAGCCTTTCGGCTCAGGTAGCCTTTCGGCACAGATAGCCTTTCGGCTCAGGTAGCCTTTCGGCTCAGATAGCCTTCGGACACTGGAGTAGCCTTCGGCAATGACAACTGACAGATATCTGAGATATAGTTCTCACTTTCATTTTCAGATCAGTACATAATTACAATCGTGTCTTACAGAACAGATACATAAATGTATGTGTAATGCACTATTACTCACAGTGTTGTGGTGGCGTATGAGTTCCTTCTGGAGTGTGCCCTGCACACAACATATCTAATAAATTAGTATTCTTTTCTTAAAAATCCATTCATATGCCTTCATACTTATATGAAGTTATAACCTCTTAAAATTCATCAGAAAAGAATATCCTAATAACACCAAAGAGTCCAGCATGAAGAACAGAACAAAACATATTTTCCTGGCTGAACAGTCCTACGCTCGAGCGTAGATTTGTCCGCTCGAGCGGACAGTGTAATTCTGCCAAAAATACTGGATGGTCGATTTCTGCGCTCGAGCGTACCGATCACGCCGGCGTCTGATCTAATTTCTCGAAAAGCTGGCGGAGGTGTAATTCTACGCTCGAGCGGACATGACCCCGGCGGACGTCGACCCAAATTCTGGGCAGCCCGAATTTCATCCCCAAATCATCAATCAAACCCAATTTTTCATAGATTCAAAGATCAAATTCATGCAACACATTCATCTAACAACCCCAAAACATGAATCTAAGCTTAATCATACCAATTGAAACCAGGTTAGAAGCTTTGTCAAGTCAACACTTCCACAAATTCAATCTAACTTCACATTCTTCAAACATATTGCATGATTTCAACATATATACATGGATTGATGCTATAATTCAAAGATTTAAGTATATCTTTATTCAATACTCAAATTATTGCCAACATGTTCAAATGGTAAGAAACCCTAGTGAATCAAACATGGATTATCCATCAATCATACAAACATGAGATAAGATTCTTGGAGATTAAGCTAGAATTCAATTACCTTTGAATAAATCACCCAAATCAACAAGTTGAGTAGTCTCCTTAGTGACCCACGAATTTTCTCCCAAATTCTCTCCTCCTTTCTCTCTTTTTCCTTCTCTCAAAAGTGACCCACGTTTTGAT
Organism: Camellia lanceoleosa; assembly: GCA_025200525.1. NCBI lineage: Eukaryota > Viridiplantae > Streptophyta > Magnoliopsida > Ericales > Theaceae > Camellia > Camellia lanceoleosa. The sequence goes on along the minus strand of CM045758.1, from coordinate 138,814,782 downwards.
CACAACTCCACAAGACTTAAGTAATAAAATATATATATAAGGCTCATATAAGGCGAAATTGAATCGTTTAAGGATGCGAAATGAAAATTCTCTGAAAATCCCATTATAGCTTAAAAATCATGTAGATTCCAAATACCAAATCAACGCAAATTAAATCTCTAAGGTGCTCAATTTGGATTTAAGTAATTCAAATGTGACAGATAGAGTTTTAATTCAACAGATGGAAATTCATTTTGCTAAGTCTCATGCACCTTTACTATATTTTCACATAGGTTTCCACAATAAACATTCAAAAACATCAAACAGTGATTGAAAAGATAATTGAGAATCGAATCACGAGGGTCGAGGCGTTACACTCTTCCCCTTATTTAAGTTTGGTCCTCCAAACTTGTTTTTACTTTAGGGCTAAGCAGATCACGGATATTGATTTCGCATTTCCTCCTCTTTTTCCCAAGTTGCCTCAGTTCCATAGTGCTCTTGCCACTCCACTTTCACCATTGGGATTTCCCGGTTTCTTAACTGTTTCACCTGACGGTCCAGAATTCGAAGCGGGGTTTCTTCGTATGTTAACTTATCGGTTAACTCAATCGATGATAGTCAATGATATGGGATGGATCCGGAAGGTACTCGAGCATAGAAACATGAAATACATTGTGAACTGACTCGGTGTGGCGGGAGGCGACTTCGGTAGCTCTTGACCCAACTTTCTGCAAAATCTGAATGGGGCCGACATATCGGGGTGTTAACTTACCCTTCTTTCCAAATCTTGGGTGGCCTTTCATTGGTGTGACTTTCACAAAGACATGACTGCTCTTATCAAATTCTAAATTTAAATACTTTGTTATCGGTGTAACTCTTACTGCTTTGAGCGGTTTTGACCTTTCTAGAATAATCTTCACCTTTTCATTAGTTAATTGAACAAGTTCGGCCCTAACAAAGGCCTATCTCCCACCTCGGCCCGGACACGGTGGCGACCACGGTCTCCGTCTGAGCTTCATAAGGTGCCATTTGAATACTCGAATGGTAGCTATTATTATCATAAATTCAATCGGCGATAAATGAGTTTCCCAACTTTCACGAAAATCCGGCACACACATTGAGCATATCTTCTAGGGTGCATATCGTTCTTCGGATTGACCGTCGATGCAGGGGTGGAAAGTCATCTTGAACTTTAATTCGGTACCCATTGCTTCTTGCAAGCTTTGCCAAAATCTGGAGACAAACTTCGGATCCCTATCTCTCCCACTCCAGACCGGAATACCATGAAGTCTCACAATTTCATCTATATAAAGCACCGCCAATTTATCTGCATTATACTGAGTCTTTACTGGCAGGAAGTGAGCAGACTTGGTTAATCGGTCCACAATGACCCAAATTGAATTCATACCTCGGGGAGTTCGTGGTAACCCCACAACAAAATCCATTGTCAAATGTTCCCATTTCCACTCCTAATGCAGAAGAGGCGCAACAAACCGGCAGTTTTTGATGCTCGCTTTACTTGTTGGCATTGTAAGCATTTAGAAACAAATTCATGATCTCCTTTTCATACGGCCACCAAAAGTTGCACTTCAAATCTCGGTACATCTTGGTACTCCCTGGATGTACTGTGAACCTTGAGGTATGTGCATCCTCCATTAATTTCTGCTTAAGGTTTAACACGTTGGGGACACATATTCGATCTTGGAACTTAAGCACCGAATCTACTAAATTGAATCCCACCTTCGGATTTGTCCCCAGTTCATCACAAATCTTCTTTAGAGCTTCATCTTCCGCTTGATGCGATTTAATTTCTTCGAGTAAGGTCGGTTGGACCATCACTGTTGCCATTAAAGCTTCTTGTCCTTGTAGTACTAAGTCTACTCCCATTTTATCCAATTCAATCATCAATTCCTTTTTCTCTGTAACTAAACTTGCCAAAATCCCTGCACTTTTCCGACTAAGCGCATCTGCAACTGTATTGGCTTTACCAGGATGGTAATGAATTCGTAGATCATAATCTTTAAGCAACTCTAGCCACCTTCGCTGTCGCATATTCAGCTCTTTTTGGGTGACACGGTACTTGCGACTCTTGCGGTCCGTATAGCCTTCACAGGTTGTACCATAAAGATAGTGTCGGCATATTTTTAAAGCAAACACTACTGCTGCCTCAAGGTCGTGCGTAGGATAGTTTTTCTCATGGGGTTTCAATTGCCGAGAAGCATAAGCAATAACTCTTCCGTTTTGCATCAATACACAACCAAGCCCTTTGTGTGAAGCATCACTGTAAATTACAAATCCCTCTGTCCCGGATGGTAAGGCCAAAACGGGGGCTGTTGTCAACTTTGTCTTTAATTCCTGAAAAGCAGACTCTCGTTCCTCTGACCAGTCAAATGCAATTCCCTTTCGGGTCAATTGTGTAAGAGGCACAGCAATTTTGGAAAAATCTTGAACGAATCTCCGGTAATAACCAGCCAGTCCCATAAAACTGCGCACTTCAGTTACATTGGTCGGGGTTGGCCAGTTTACGATGGCCTCAACCTTGCTCGGATCAACGGAAACTCCCTCTTTAGTGATAACATGTCCCAAAAATGTCACCTCTGATAGCCAAAATTCACATTTCTTCAGTTTTCCATACAATTTCTTTTCCCGGAGGGTTTGGAGGATTAAACGAAGATGATTCTCGTGAGCTTCCATATTTTTCGAATAAATGAGGATATCATCAATGAAAACCACCACAAACTCATCCAAATAAGGCTTGAAAATACGGTTCATCAAATCCATGAAAGCTGCCGGTGCGTTAGTGACTCCAAATGGCATAACCAAAAATTCATAGTGGCCGTACCGGGTCCGAAAAGCTGTTTTCTCAACATCTTCAGCCTTGACCTTTAGTTGATGGTATCCAGACCGTAGATCAATTTTGGAGAAGACTTGAGCCCCCTGAAGCTGGTCAAATAGATCATCAATTCTCGGTAGCGGGTACTTATTCTTAATTGTGACTTTATTAAGCTCTCGGTAATCAATGCAAAGCCGGAGTGTTCCATCTTTCTTCTTTACAAATAACACTGGTGCACCCCACGGAGATACACTCGGACGGATGAATCCCTTGTCTAATAAATCCTGCAACTGCATTTTCAGTTCTTTCATTTCAACCGGCGACATTCTATATGGAGTTTTTGAAATGGGTTGAGTGCCTGGTACCACTTCAACAGTAAACTCAATTTCACGGTCTATTAACTGCCCTGGCAGTTCTTCAGGAAAGACATCCGGAAAATCACAAACAACTGGAATTGCATCAATAGTTTCATTCTCTGCTGGCCTTCCCAGAACACTACATAAATACCCCTGACATCCTTTTCGAATCAATTTGCAAGCCTTAGGCTGCGAGATTACATATGGTGGTGATGTCACTTCTTGACCTTGGAAAATAGTTTCTGACTGACCCGGAAGATGAAATTTAATTTGTTTTGCTAGGCAGTCTATAGTAGCCCCGTATTCACCCAACCAATCCATCCCCAAAATAATATCAAATGAAGTCATATCAAGGGGGACTAAGTTAGCATATATACAGACATCTCCAATGAGAATTTCACATGTAGGATAAACAGAAGTACAGATCAAAGAAGTCCCCATAGGTGATGTAACACACAACACATAGGCTAATTCTACTTCAGGTTTTTCTAAGTTCTTTGCAAATTGCTTTGACACAAAAGAACAGGTAGAGCCAGAATCAAACAAAACATAAGCAGAATGGCCATAAACCATAAATGTACCTGACACCACGGTTGTTGCATTCTGTACATTTCCTGGAACCAACGCAAATACCCTACCCTGCCTCATGGTATCCTTACCATTGGTCGGTTTAACGGTTGATTTGGCACTTGGAGTCGGTGTAGACCGGTGAACTTGTGGCGATCTTACTAGGGTTGTTGATTCCTTTGTGGACGATCCCTAATCGGATGTCTGTTTTACCGGACCGAAAACATGCACCAGTCAACCGATGACAAACCCCACGATGCTGCAACCCACATTCTAGACACACAGGAGTTGAATTCTGAGAAGCTGTATTGGAAAAGTTTCCTGAATTCTGCTTTTTGTTTGGTGAAGTGGTTGATCCCTTAGACCATTGAGTATTTTTCCTCTTCCTTTCCATTCGTAAATCCAGTCGAGTAGCCAAATTTCCTTCCGCGATAACGGCCCGCTCCAAAACATCAACATCGTCGGTAACTTCAACACATTGATCCGATCTGAATAGCATTCCTCAATCCTCCTCGAATTTCCGCCTTTTTGTACTCGTGTCTACCATGTGAGGTGCGAACTGGCGATTCTGCAAAGCGGGCTTCATACTCGGCTCTGATTTTGTTTCCTTGTCTCAATGTTTCAAACTCCGTTACTTTCTTGTCTCGCATACTCTGGGAAAATATTTGTCATAGAATAACACCAAGAACCTATCCCAATTCAACCACTGGTGCATTGTTACAGCAAGCATCCACCACCTCCGTGCCTCCTCTTCAGCGTGAAAGCGACAAGCTGCACTTTCAATTTCAAGACAAGGAAGACTTGAATAATTTCTCTATCCCTAGCACCCATGCCTCTGCCTTCATTGGTTCAATCCTCCTTTGAACGAAGGTGGTTTCATCTTTTTAAACTCCCGGGTAAGTGTGATGGTACGGTCCTCGGCATGAATGTCTTGCATTACGGTGGGGAATGCTTGGTGGGGGTGGTCGAGGTTGTTGTTCTTTGTTGTTGTCGTAGAGTTTCAGCCATATCCTCATCATCCTTTCCATCCTATCCAACCGCACTGAAGTAGCATCCTCTGGCTCGTCCGCCCTTGTTCTCACCATAGTCTACAAAACAAATCATTATACCATACACAAAGGTGTACAAGAAAATCAAATCGTTAGCATTTGGGTTAGCAGAAATCATATCACGTTGCTATCATTCTTACTTTCTTATGATGCCTAATACCTTAGACACCCTAACGCTCAATGGACCAGTGTGTGAGATAGCAACTCGTGCTCTGATACCACTTGTCACGCCCCAAACCTGCCCCCTAAAAGTTCGGGCATGACCTTAACAAAAACAGACAGAATAACCTATTTGGTATAACGTTTGGGGGCCTGAACGGAAGCATTTTAATTTTAATTAATAAAGAACACACGCATCCATTGAGCAACTACCAAAAACCAGGATCAACTTAACATTTAACATAAAGTACCATGCACACAAAATGAGGTTACAAAAACATTTACAAATTAGCCTAGGTCTTAGGCATACAAAACAATAGATACAACGTCCCTGACCAGAATGTGAATACCAAAATTACATATATAAAACCAAGCGGTCTAATATGCAAGGGTTTCTTCGATTCTGGTTAAACTTAAGTGGCAAAAATGCATGAAGCATGCTAGATCGGCTCCCAAATTTGGTTCCTCTGAATCGGACAATTTCTGAGAATGAGACAAGCTCGATTGAATAATAGTACGCGATAATAAAATCACAATGTACAATAGCATATGTACCAAAATTAAATCTTGAGATAACAGATTGACCCATTGGTCGGGTAGCCTTGCGGCCTGAGATAGCCTTCGGCTCGGGTAGCCTTCGGCACAGATAGCCTTCGGCTCGGTAGCCTTCGGCCTGATAGCCTTCGGCTCGGGTAGCCTTGCGGCACAGATAGCCTTCGGCACAAGGTAGCCTTCGGCTGCGGATATCTGAGATATAGTTCTCACTTTCATTTTCGGATCGATACATAATTACAATCGTGTCTTCTGAGCAGATACATAAATGTATGTGTGATGCACTATTACTCACAGTGTTGTGGTGGCGTATGAGTTCATACGGAGTGTGCCACGCACACAACATATCTAATAAATTAGTATTCTTTTCTTAAAAATCCATTCATATGCCTTCATACTTATATGAAGTTATAACCTCTTAAAATTCATCGAAAAGAATATCCTAATAACACCAAAGAGTCGGCATGAAGAAACGAGAACAAAACATATTTTCTGGTGAACAGTCCCTACGCCGGCGTAGATTTGTCCGGCGAGCGACATGTAATCTGCCAAAAATACTGGATGGTCGAGTTCTGCGCTCGAGCGTACCACGCCGGCGTGCATCTAATTCTCGAAAAGCTGGGAGGTGTAATTCTACGCTCGAGCGGACATGACCCCGCCGGCGGGCGTCGACCAAATTGCAGGCAGAATTTCATCCCCAAATCATCAATCAAACCCAATTTTTCATAGATTCAAAGATCAAATTCATGCAACACATTCATCTAACAACCCCAAAACATGAATCTAAGCTTAATCATACCAATTGAAACCAGGTTAGAAGCTTTGTCAAGTCAACACTTCCACAAATTCAATCTAACTTCACATTCTTCAAACATATTGCATGATTTCAACATATATACATGGATTGATGCTATAATTCAAAGATTTAAGTATATCTTTATTCAATACTCAAATTATTGCCAACATGTTCAAATGGTAAGAAACCTAGTGAATCAAACATGGATTATCCATCAATCATACAAACATGAGATAAGATTCTTGGAGATTAAGCTAGAATTCAATTACCTTTGAATAAATCACCCAAATCAACAAGTTGAGTAGTCTCCTTAGTGACCCACAATTTTCTCCCAAATTCTCTCCTCCTTTCTCTCTTTTCCTTCTCTCAAAAGTGACCCACGTTTTGATCACAACTACAAAAGACTTAAATAATAAAATATATATATAAGACTCATATAAGACGAAATTGAATCGTTTAAGGATGCGAAATGAAAATTCTCTGAAAAATCCCATTATAGCTTAAAAATCATGTAGATTCCAAATACCAAATCAACTTCTGCAAATTAAATCTCTAAGGTGCTCAATTTCGGATTTAAGTAATTCAAATGTGACACATAGAGTTTTAATTCAACAGATGGAAATTCATTTTGCTAAGTCTCATGCACCTTTACTATATTTTCACATAGGTTTCCACAATAAACATTCAAAAACATCAAACAGGTGATTGAAAAGATAACAGAATCAGATACGAGGGTCGGGGCGTTACAATGAATCTCTGTAGAGATTAAGCCATTAAGTGTGAATCTCTAGTTCATACGTTGAATAACCATTAACCGATTGAAACAACTCTCAAATGAAATAAAGGAGTGGCAAGTTGATTCTTAAAATAAGGTCATTCACATGAAAGTTAGACAAAGAAAAACTAAGAACAACATAATACAAGCTATGTACAAAGACCAATGCTATAACAAATGAATTAATCAAAGCTTGAATCAACTAAATAGATTGGAACATCCCTAAAACAGCCTCTAATAGCCAAAAATAGTGGCTGGAAATGTAAGGAAAAGCTCAAAGGCTAAACCAAAAAAGTAAAGACACCAAAGCTGTGTATGCAAAAACAAGGAGGGGTGGCCAACCCCTCCAATTTTAAGACTTCAAACCATGTTTTTTGGCCTTAGTTCAACTCTAAAAATCAGTTCAAAAATCAAAGAAAAAGAGTGTAAAGGAACCAAGGGTTGAGCTATAGAAATAGGTGCAAGTAAGGGTGTTAACCTTACCACCTTTGGTTGCTTATCCAAACCCAAGTTCAAACACTTAAAATGGATGCAAAACAGCCTAAGAATACGAGAAATAGGTAGAAATAAAGTAAGCAAAAGCAAGAACAAAAGTTACAAGTTTATACCTCTCAAAATGGAGTAAGTTTTGGTTGATGATCAAACTCACTCTTGACACACTCTCAAGCTTGAATTATGCTTCTCAAAGGTCAACCAAGGCTTTAAGATGATGCGTCAAGGTTGTGTATGGTGTATATAGATGATACAAGGTTGGTAGATTAACTCAAAGGTAGCTTGCAATGGAAGAAGGAGGAAGAATGAGCTCTCTCTGTGTATAGGCTTTCTCTCAATTGTTCAACCTCCAAAACAGCGGTATATGGTCATATTTATAGAATTTGAGCACAAAAGGTGATAAATATCTTCAAAAATGTCCAGCTGGCGGCCTCCCGCCCAAACTAGTATTTCTCACTACTGAAGCCTAGCTGGCCCTCAATAGCCATGGCCAGCTTTCAATGAGGCACAGCCGGGCCTCAATGAATTTCCCTGTTATTCCTATTTCAGCCTCAACACATGGTGGCACAAGGTGTAAAAAGGGATTTCTTGGGTATGATCAATGGGAATATGGAAGGTTTGAGGTTGTTTTGAAGCTTGAACAAGACTCTTTTGTTGAGACCTCAAACCATGCACAATACCACTTTTATCATCGAGTGTTCTAAGTAAAGCGCTCGAGCCTTGCAAACGGTAAAAAATGAGGTGTCCACACCTGGGCAAATAGGATGGAGTGATATATATACTGGGGTCGAAGGTAGGAGGTAGTGTATGGATGAGGTTAAGATGAGAAGGAGGTACTTGGTGATAGATAGGAAGCGGGTTGGTGGAAACATTAGGCTCTTGAGGTAGAGCTATCGTCTGGTTGTTGATGAGATTCTGAACCTCATGACGAAGGCGGTAGCAACAATCGGTGCCATAACCTCACTGCTGATAGTACGCACAGTATTTGGTGGGGTTATGTCTAGCAGGGAATGGGTCAGGAAGAGGTTGGGGATCAAGGGGTTTAAGATACCCTCTTTCCATCAAGACTTTTAGTGTGATGGTTAGGCTCATATGGAAGGGTTGTCTTGAGCTCGAGTTGGGCTGGCTGTTTGTGGATTGGTATTGGCAAAAGGGTTGGCAGTTTTGGGATCAGTGGTGATGATATTGATTTTAGTGGGTTTGGGAATAGCAATACTGCTAGCATTGGTATCCTGGGAAAACACCCTCCTTGTTGGTTCACTTGTTCTGGGAATAATCCCTTTGTTAAATGCGCTCTCAATCTAAATCCCTAATTCATGAAAAATTTTTAAAGTGAACAGTGGAGCGACTATTAACTTTTGTAACATATCAGGCTCAAGGTTTTGCACCACTATCCACATTTGATCCCTCTTAAAAGGTTGATCTGTCATTTGTGATGCAGTTACTCTCCACCTTGCAACAAGTTTCACAAAAAGTTCTTTAGGATTCTGGCGGGTTGCTTTTAGCTCTTGGGTGGTCATTTCAATTTGGGTATTGTAAGAATACTAATTGACAAACGCCTCAGCCAAATCTTCCCAGTTCTGCTTCACTTTCTCCACCAACTTGGCGTACCAAGTGGCTGCTGTAACACGTCCGCGAGGGACCTCGCTACAGTTCGGACTCGATTTGTGTCGGTTCTAAATCTTGAACCAAAGAGTCCAAATCCGGCAAATCGTTTGAGAAAACAGATTTTTTGAAAAGTAGTGCCAAACATGGACTGCTTTGCCAGATTACAGAGTCGCCACCTAAATATTTTAAAAATGGGAAATTTAGGAAACCCTGACTCGGTGCCGAAGGCCACATGTCCGTCATCACCAAAGTGGCTTGGCTCGGGATCTTGGGTACGATCGGGGAAGGTCAGCTATGAGCACCCCCTTTCGCCCGGTCCGAAGACCGGCCTCTACTAACCGTGATATCCGATTTCGAAAACATTACATGTTCTTATTCCGGTTATTAGCCTAGAATTATTATGTTATGCGCACAGCAAACAAGTATAGACCAAATCACCTAAGTTGGAACAAAACACTATGTGTTTGTTTTGAAAAATGATTTGCTACTCATAAGTAGGCTAAAATGCAGGTTTTGCCACTCTCAAGCGGGCTTTAAAACTCACAGTTTTAATGTATTGTTCCAACCTAAGTAATTTGACCTCCATTCACAGGCATTCAAGTAGTTATATCACATAAGCACTTAGCCTCATGGTAGTCATGCTATTATGGCAACATTCACACACATGTGATATGCTAAAGCATAAAAGCTCACCTAGTACTCCGAGCCAAAACAGAAGCTTATTAGAAATCCATGCATGGACCTAAGCATACTGAAATGTCTAATGCAACACATGCAAAGATGTAATCTTGGCAGGCTCGGCTATTCTAAACATGGCATATGGAATGCTACAAATAACACGTATTCAATTTGGAATTGAAAGTACGATACGGTTTGCATGATGTGCCGAGCCCGATGTATGTAAACAAATGCATGAATGCACGCATGCATTGCATAAGGTATGCTAAAATAAACATGCCCTAGTCCATTACCATAAGCAGGTAAATAAAAGGGTTAGAAAGAAATGGGGGTTGGAAGACATACATCCACTCACGCACACTTATTACAATTTTACCCTCGCTCGGAGGGACCAAAATAATAATACAGTCCAACGAATAAATGAATAAATATTACAAATTCTAATTACTAAAATTAAAGCAAAATAAATGCAATGGGGGGCCTCACCTTTGGGATCTTGTGAATGATGGATGCTCGATCCGACTTGCCCGGAAAACCCGTACCGTGCCACTGCTGGTTCTGTTTTCACTGCCCTGCCTCTCCAAAAATTCCCGAAGTTTCATAATACCTCCCAAATGATCTGAAATACCCCACCGGCTGGGGGAATTGATCACCGGCTCCTCCCATTGACCACCGGCTGCTAATGGTGTTTATCGGCACAAATCTGATCCGTCGGCACATTATCTTGCCGGTCGTGAAAGTTCTCAGAGACGGTTTGATGCGGCAAGGCAACAAAGAAGGCAAGGCATGGTTTTTGGGCATATGTAAGCATGGTCATGACCTCCTATCATGCTTTGGGGACTCAAGGAGGCATGACTCTTGGTTCTAAGGGCCATCAATGATGCATTTGATGCATGATAGTCTAAGAACCAAGGTTGCATTTTAATGTAAAAATGCATGCAATCACAACACATGAAACCAAGACCTTATCATGCTTAGGTCAAAGGCCTTGGCGACCAAGAATTGAGGCAAGTTGCACCACTTGAAGTGTGAACTTCCCTTAATTCTTATGCTTAGTTTGACAACCCCAAACCAAGCCATGAGATGGATATATGCAACATGGTTCAATAATGCAACCATGATGCAAGGATGCAAGGCATACCAAATGTCATGCAACTAACACAATAGGTATGCAAAATGCTAGAGCATGCAAGGCACAAGTGGCATGTGGGCATGGACCAATCAAGCCTAGAACTAGCATGTACTCAAGGCTTCATCAATCAAACATGCAACAATCATGATATAAGCATGCAATGGTGGACTCAAGCCAAATGGGGTAGCCCTTAAACTAGCCCAAAAATAGTGGCAAAAGTGACCAATGAGCATGCCAATATACAAACCAAATAAGGCCAAGTCTAAGGCACCAAAAGGAGCACACCTTACTACCATTAACAAGGCCAAACATGGCATATTCCAAGCAAGCAAAAACAGATTTCTAGCATGCGAAAAGACACCCAAATCCCCTCACATGGCACCCCAAAATGTATTAATCATGGAAGCATACACAAGGCCCATTCTTAGGCATAAAAGGACACACCTTTAAAGCATGAAAGAGATGACAAGCACAAACAAGTGAGCATGATTTAGGGACTGAAATATGATCTAAAATGATGCCAAATCATGAGATCAATGCAAGCTAAACATGCTAGAGACTCATACACCCCAAGGTTTACAAACTAGAATGCAAAACAAACATGTCAAGCATACTAAACATAATAAAAACAGTGGCCCACAGCCCTCTAACATGGCAAAATAATGCTAGCATCTTCATGAAACTAAGCTAAAAACATACTAAAATCATGGCCTCAAAGTATGGCATACTTTTAAGCATAAGAGAGCATTTCAAAGCAAGTATGAAAGACATGTTAGAGATGACAAATCCGACCAAAAACAGAATTTAAACATGCTCCAAAACACTCAAAAAAACTCTGAAATGAAGCCAAACAAGACTATGCACACATGCTATTCTTTGAACCCAAAACAAAGGCAAACAAGAGGCCAAGGGGAGAGGGGTGTCTCTCCCCTATATGAGACTTCAAAACACCTCCCTCATCACTGAAAACCCACTGGTTTTCAGTGGTGAGAAGGCCAAAAATACTGAAGTTAGACAATGCTCCAAAAAGAGACACAAAAGGACCAAAACAAGGCCTAAAAGAGTAAGGCTCAACTCAAATGCAAAAGTGACCTTAATGGATGTTCTTGAGCAAGTAAAAACAAGATTTTTTTATGTTAAACACAAGTCCAAAAACACAAAGTAAGGAGGGTAGAAAGAGGTTGCAAGAATGGGGAATATAAAGTAAAGTGTTTACCCTTGAAGATCCCTTGAAGAAGAAAAGTTCCAGCCACTCTCTAGTGATCAAAACCAGTCCAAAACCAACACAAACAACCTTCTAAGTCTCTCAATCTCGAGCTAAGGTGCAAAGGTGTGTGTAATGGTGCAAAAATGAAGTAAAACTACACTTTTTGGCCTAAAACCACACACACAAGGGGAGAGAGATGGAGATATAGATATATGGCAGAGATATATGTATATGAGCTCTGGTTTTTGTCTCCAAAAACTCTAACCTTGAGCCAAGAGGAAGAGTTCTCCTCTTATAGGCAACAAAGACTTAGCCACTAAGCAAGCCAAGGGTTCATCCCTCCATACACGTGTATGGAGGGGAGAAACACTTACGACTATGAGAAAATATCGATAAAGCAAGTGTATGCGGTCTGCCCAAGCAAGAGTGCCATTTTAGAAAAACACAATGCCGGTCGGCACAAAATAGTGCCGGTCGGCACAATAAAGTGCCGATAGAATCTTCAGCCAGCCGGTGGCCTCTAGTCCCAGCCGGTGGTGTGTAGGGATGCTTCATAAGGCATTCCCTGCCCTCCCAAGGCAAAACAAAAGTGTTTGGTGCAAAACCAAACACAACTGGTCGAGTTCGGAGATCCTGAGGCAAGGCGCGCGCAGCCGAGAACTCCGGGAACTCCAAACGAACACAAACATGGATAATCACCGAGCGTTCAAGCGGTGACGTCCAAGTCTTGAGGACGGTCAAAAATGGGGTGTCTCTGATTGCCCTCTTTGATGTAACTTCGGAAGTCATAAGAATGACGGAGTGAATGTCAAAGCCCGAGACGACCCATTTTTGACAAGGTCAAGACTTAGACAATCATGCAAAACAAGTAAGATATCGAAGGGCGGGGGCAAAATGCAACTGAAAATGCAAGAAGCCGGGCATAGCTTATGATCATGCAAAGAAAGCTGTAATGAAGCACGCATACAACAGTTATAAGCTAGCATACGCCAATCTACACTACAATGCAGAAAGGATGTAAGAGAATTATGCAATTCTCAAAACGTCTCACGCGGAGGATACAATACCTGTGCGGCTCGTCCGGTCGCGCCGGCCTCAAATGAGCCGTACATACAATATCGTGCCTGAAAAGAAAGCAAACTTAACAGGTACAATATTGTTAGCAATATGCATGTTGCACGATTGGAGGTGTGTGGCAGATGCAACGTGTATAGGCAGCTGTAATTGAACACATGTGAGTAAAGCAGAGCACGCATACAATGCAATGTGTATAGTAGGAACTTGAACACATATAAGTAAAGCAAAGCACGCATACAATGCAATGTGTATAAAAGGGAACTTGAACACATATCAGTAAAGCAAAGCACGCATACAATGCAATGTGTATAGAGAAAATTGAACACATATCAGTAAAGCAATGCACGTATACAATGCAATGTGTATAGAGAAAATTGAACACATATCAGTAAAGCAAAGCACGCATACAATGCAATGTGTATAGAGAAAATTGAACACATATCAGTAAAGCAATGCACGCATACAATGCAATGTGTATAGAGAAAATTGAACACATATCAGTAAAGCAAGGCACGTATACAATGCAATGTGTATAGAGAAAATTGAACACATATCAGTAAAGCAATGCACGTATACAATGCAATTTGTATAGAGAAAATTGAACACATATCAGTAAAGCAACGTACGCATACAATGCAATGTGTATAGAGAAAATTGAACACATATCAGTAAAGCAATGCACGCATACAATGCAATGTGTATAGAGAAAATTGAACACATATCAGTAAAGCAATGCACGCATACAATGCAATGTGTATAGAGAAAATTGAACACATATCAGTAAAGCAATGCACGCATACAATGCAATGTGTATAGAGAAAATCGAACACATATCAGTAAAGCAATGCACGTATACAATGCAATGTGTATAGAGAAAATTGAACACATATCAGTAAAGCAACGTACGCATACAATGCAATGTGTATAGAGAAAATTGAACACATATCAGTAAAGCAATGCACGCATACAATGCAATGTGTATAGAGAAAATTGAACACATATCAGTAAAGCAATGCACGCATACAATGCAATGTGTATAGAGAAAATTGAACACGTATCAGTAAAGCAATGCACGTATACAATGCAATGTGTATAGAGAAAATTGAACACATATCAGTAAAGCAACGCACGCATACAATGCAATGTGTATAGAGAAAATTGAACACATATCAGTAAAGCAATGCACGCATACAATGCAATGTGTATAGAGAAAATTGAAATTGAACATGGTAAATCATGATGTTGTAACGCAACGTATTGCAACACAGTATAATTGAAATGGAATTTACAAAATATAAAAGGATACGGGAAGGGACATCCTTCGCATGTTCCAAGCATCGTTCTCAAAAGTTGTGGTACGAGGTCAACTCGAAGCTCCGCTTATATTCTGAGGGCGCCATTTCTTGGACTGCCTTAAGTGATGAAGATACCAAATCACATGACTGACCCGAACAAGGGCGCAAAAGGTACGATGGCCGAAAGGAGGAGGTTACCAGTGTCAAACCCAGCACCCTGCTACCCTGCTATTCTCTTGCTTTACTTTCCTTTTTACTAGGAGTTTAAGCACATTGCACTGCCTTAGGCAGGTTTTATTTCTCAAAAGCGTGTGTTTTTTGCAAAACATATGATGGAGATGAAACAGCTATTTGTTCAAAAGGCATTGCGTTTGCATGTCCTATGCATCGCATCGCAAGGCTTCACACCACAATGCGACTGAAACTGAAACTTATGTTTATGAGAACAAAGCATCGCATCGTAATAATCAGGTAGTAAACCAATTACAACTCGATAAGCAAAACAGAGGGACTCGGCAAACTAGCCAAGCGCGAGTACACCTCGATAAGCATTACAAAGACTTAAAGAGAGTGACATACAACTCGATAAGCAAATATACAACAACTCGATAAACAAATGGACGCGCCTTCATAAGAATTGATCACTGAAAGGCATTGGAAGTGCTGGGATTCTCCCAAATTCTTAACATAATAGCTTAGAGTGCAAGGGGGAGACCCACCGGTCAAGCAAAAATTCCACCGGCCGTGAGGGATGGCCATCGGCCGAAATGGTGCTTCATCGGCCAAAATAGATGGCCGGTCGGCACTATAAATGGCCGGTCGGCACTAAATTGTCAGCACCAGCAGAATGTTGCCACCTGTCCTCCACTCAACCTTATCTTCTACAAAAGATCTTAGCCTCGTGGTCTTCTTCATTTCCACACTGATTTACTCCAAATGGAGGAATTTCTTGCTCAAAATCTCGCAACTTGGATTAACAACTTGGATGGCTCGGAAAAGCTGAATTTCCGGGCTTTTGGCATAAACGCACTATTCACTTTGCGCCGCACCCCGCTGCATTTTCCGTTTCTTCATGCCGCGGCAAGGTTCTGGAACCCGGTGACACATGTCTTTAGCTTTAGCGGGCAAGAGGTGTGCCCTACGTTCGAAGATTTCCAAGCTTTGATGGAATCTGAGCGTAATGAAGAGATTACGCTAACCGCTTTGGCCATGCTCAAGCCTTAGGACAAATGTGTGGGCTCTCAATACCCGATGCTCGTTTCGACGATTTGACGGGACATTAGATGTTCCGAGCTTGGTCGTTTTTCGAGGCCGGTGGTCGTGGCGACCATCATCGCAAGGCTTTCGGCGCACGCCTCTGTCTATGCATGCTATCTCATTTTCGCTCGTCTCGGTTCGGAGGACCCAAAGGTCCGGTTGATTGAAGTTGCCCAAGGCTTGAAGGAGGGCAAAAGCTGCATTGCCATGGCCCTGGCTGAGACATTGCTGGGCTTAGACGCCTTTTATCGTCGAGAGACGATCAGATTAGCAGGGAGTCCACTATTACTGCAGGTAATGTTTCCCACCCCATCTCACTTTTTATGTTTGCTCACATCACTCGGCTCTCAGGCTCGGTTTTTCTCACAAAAACCCTTTTCTCGCTTTTTCTCTCATCGTACTTCTCTCTATTCTTTATTCTCTCATTTTTTATCCCTCCCCAGGTGTGGTTAATGGATAAACTGAAAGTCGTGGACTCTTGCCCAGCATATTCAGCGCGCGGCTATTTCTTCAGGCAACGCCTAGTTGACGCCCTTGATGAGGGTTGGTGGTTTGAATGGATGTGCGCTTTGTCCGCAGACGATTGCTTGGCGGTGCCCTTGGCTCAATCTCCCAATGATGAGTTACAGCATGACCCGTCAGCCGGGGATCCAATTGATTGGCTTGACTCACTGTGTTTTCTACTTCCCATTCCGTATCCTGCGCCAGCTTGGTCATGATCAGACTTGTCCGCCGGAAGGGATAGAGTACCCGGCTGCATTCCTAATTCGAGGCTCACAGTTGGCCAGGTATGCCACAGCATGGAGGACGAGAGAGCTCCTGGCCCCCCGCTCCCACTTTCAGTTGTACTTTGTCTGATGAGTGCTTGGATTGGCTTAATGAAGAGGCACAGGAGGGGCCCACTTTGGCATCAGAGGCTTCGACCAGCTCTGGGAGGGGGCGCAGGGACATTTGACTTGACCATGCCCCGGATTTACTGCTTTATTAGTACTTTCAAGCTTTCTTTATGAATGTAATAAAAAGCAACTTCAATTGTATGCAAGAGCAAGAGAACTCTATTTGAAATCAATGAAATTGAAGGTTGTGGTACTGAAAATTTTCCGTTTTGGTCCAGAAATGGTCTTAGTTGTAAAAAGATTTATTTGAACAAAGTCATCTTTTATCAAAACTTTTCAAAACCATTTTTGATATGGATCAGAACTGGACACGCCTGAAATTTGTCACTGAGATGCACAACCCCAGATTCCTGCAATTGGAAAATTGCCCCTAGTTTGAATAGTGCCGCAAGATTAGCATTAACGGAAAGTTGCCCCTAGTCCGAATAACCTTTGCACCGAGATTGCGATGAATACCGATGGACAAAGATGACCAAGATGATCAAACGGACAAAGGCGATCGGGAAAATGTTTATGGTGAACTTCGGGATGAAGCCGCCACGTATCCCAAGGATGGGAATCAAGCCCACGTAGTTCAGCTTGGGTTCACTCGAGTATTTTCACTCTCCTTTGCGCTAACTTTTGCCAAGGCCGCCTTTGTGGGTTTTCAACCTTGCGAGCTCGCTTTTTATATTTTCTAATTTTCTCGGTTCGAATTTTGCCTAGGTCGCCCTTCCGGTTTTCGCCCAGCGAGCCTCTCAGGTAATATTTCTTGACTTGTCCATGATAATCAGTTGGGAGTACTCTAGGCCATCTAGGTCCATCGTAACCACAGCTCCAATGACCATATAGACTTGATGATATAGGGACCAGTCCAATTGGGTCTGAACTTGCCCCTTGGGTCATGGATGGGAGCTCGGTTGTCCTTGAGCACCAAATCTCCTTCCTTCAGATTCCTAGACTTAACTTTCTTGTTAAAAGCCCGGGCGATTCTGCGTTGATAGCCTTGGACATGGTACAGTGCTTTCAGCCTTCTTTCATCGAAGAGCATGAGTTCCTCGAATCTACTACGCTAATCTTTCGGCTATCTGACACTCAGCCAGCACTCGTAATGACGGAACGTCAATCTCAATCGGTAGAACGGCTTCCATCCCATAGACCAGCGAATAAGGGGTTGCTCCAGTCGAAGTTCAAATTGAAGTCCGGTATCCCCACAGACCGAATGGCAACTTGTCTGGCCAGTCCCGATAGGTTTCCACCATCTTCTGCAAAATGTGTTTGATGTTCTTGTTGGCGGCCTCAACTGCTCCGTTGGTCTGCGGCCGATACGTGGATGACTTATGAAAAGCCACATTATACTTTTCCAGCAAATCACCTCTTTCTTGAAGTGAGAACCATTGTCTGAAATGATCTCGTTTGGGACTCCATAACGGCAAATAATGTTGTTTCGGATAAACTTCGCGACGTGCGAAGCCTTCAATACAGCATAAGATTGGGCCTCGACCCACTTTGTGAAATAATCTATTGCTACCAAGATAAACTCATGCCCATTCGACCCCTTCGGGGTAACAGCTCCGATCACATCGATTCCCCAAACTGAGAACGGCCATGGTGATGTCATGTTGTATAACTTTGATGGCGGGATGTTCATGCGGTTTGCGTGAATCTGGCATTTGTGGCATCGCCGAACAAAACCGATACAATCTTCCTCCATGGTAGACCAGTAGTAGCCTTGTCTGAGAATCTTTCGTGCCAGCATCACCCCATTCATATGTGCCCCACATTCTCCTCCATGGATGGCCTCCATCAGGCGCTTCGACTCTTCGCCTTCCACACACAGCTTGTGCATTCCCAGATGACCTCTCTTGTACAATTTACCCCCGCAGATGATAAACTGAACAGCTATTCTTCTGATGGCCCTCTTGTCCTTGGCATTTGTTCCTGGTGGATAGGCCTCATTCTCCAAGAAGTTCCATATGTCGTGATACCAAGGGTTATTATCTCGTACTTCATTTATGGCAGAGATTGATTCGTAGGCAGGTGCAAATTTCTGGTCAATAATGACTGGACGCATCCGGACCCCAGATGGGATGTCTATCATGGAAGATAGAGTTACTAACGAATCTGTAAACCTGTTGTTCTCTCTCACTAGGTGAGTGAAATTTAGCTTTACAAACCGAGGGATTAACAAATCCAAGGTCTGGTGGTAAGTTATCATCTTTTCCTCCTTCACTTTCCAATCTCCTTTCGCTTGAGACACAACCAGGTTCGAATCTCCAATGACGTCCAATCGCCTTGCCCCTAGTTCTAGGGTCGCTTCTGCACCGCAATACATGCCTCAGATCGCCTCATTGTTCGAGACCTTGAACTGAAGCTTGAATGCTAAAGGGATACGGACTTGTCAGCGCTATCAAGAACACCCTATTCCATACCAGCATCGATTTGACGCCCACAAAGTACATCGCCCAAGTCTCATTTTCGATGTGCAAAATAGCTTCATCTCGAATAGGTACTCAACCGTTTCATCCTTCAACCGGGTGGTCGGCAGGAACTCGCCACCGCTCTCCTTTACGGACTTGCGTGTCACATACTTGAGGTCAAATTTTGAGAGCAACAAGAACAACGAGCTAGCCTACCCGTAAGGCGTTGGTTTCTAAAAGATATTTGATGGGATCAAGTCAAAACCAACATTACAGAGTGAGCTAACAGTAGTGCCGCCTTCCAGGGTAGCCCATACCAAGGTCAAACAAGCCTTCTCTAGTGGGGTGTAGCGGTCTCGTAATCCAAAGATCTTCTTGCTCAGATAGTAGATGGCCCTTTCCACTTTATCTTCCGACTCTTGTGCGAGCATGCAGCCCATTGTAGTTTCAGTTACTGATAGGTACAGTATCAACGGTTTTCCTGGCTTTGGTGGTGACAACACGGGTGGATTCTGTAGATACTCTTTAATCTGTTCAAATGCGGCTTGGCATCGGCCGTCCCATTGGAACTTCTTTCCTTTCTTCAAAAGACCAAAAAGTGGTTCACAAGTTAAGGTTAGTTTTGAGATAAACCGCCTTATGAATTGCACTTTACCCAGAAAGCCTCGCACCTCCTTTTCAGTCATTGGTGGTGGCATTTCTAAGATGGCCTTGATTTTAGAAGGGTCGACTTCGATGCCTTTGTGTAATCAGAATCCCAAAGATTTTTCCCATTGTAATCAACGACATTTTTGAGGATTCAGCCGTAGCCGAAATTCTCTAATCCTTTGAAAAAACTTTTGCAATGCGGTGTAGTGGCCCTCTCTTTCTTTGGACTTGACAATCATGTCGTCTACATACATCTCGACCTCTTTATGGATCATGTCATGTAATATTGTGGTTGCAGCCCGTTGATATGTAGCCCCAGCATTCTTCAAACCAAATGGCATCACTCTGTAGCAATATGTCCCCCACGGGGTAGTAAAAGCCGTCTTCTCCCGATCTTCGGGTGCCATTGCTATCTGATTATAGCCTGAAAAGCCATCCATGAACGAGAGCAAAGCATGCCCCGCCCTGAAATCTACCAACTCGTCGATATGCGGCAAGGGAAAGTCATCCTTCGGACTGGCTCTGTTCAAATCCCTGAAGTCCACACATACCCGGATTCTGCCATCCTTCTTTGGCACTGGAACAATGTTGGCCAACCAAGTCGGGTATTCCGATACCAACAGGAAGCCTGCGTCAATCTGCTTGGTGACCCCTTCCTTGATCTTAATGGCCCAATCGGGGCGGATCCTCCTGAGTTTCTGTTTGATAGGTCGAGCCTCGGGGTCAAGAGGGATCCGGTGCTGTACGATCTCAGGATTGATTCCAGGCATGTCTTCGTAGGACCACGCGAAAACATCTTTGAAATCTTTTAATAAAGCGACTAAGCGCTCGCGTTCCTCCGAAGACAACGTGGACCCGATCTGGACTACCGGGTCCTTCTCGCACTAATGTTCACGGTAGTGATTTCATCAATTAAGGGTTTAACAAACCTCTCTTGCTCTTGTTCAATTAGCCGTTGCAAAACCGGAGGAATTTCGTCCTCGTCGTTTTCATCAAAATTTTGAAAGTCCTGATTTAAACAATAAACCAAAGGCACAGAAAAGTACTCGGAAACCACAGTTACCTCATTCTCATTAGATACTTCCAAACCGTCCGATTCTTCTGTTACAACAGACTCAAAAGAGAAAGAAAAAGACGACCTGGACAGGACTGTGGCATCCGGGTTATCACTCCCAGGAATACCGGACTCAGACTCAGACGAGCTGGAACCTGATTCCAACTCACAAGACTCAGTGGAATCAGATTCCGGCTCACTACCTGACCCGGTGTTGCTTGATAAAAATCCCTCCTCGTATTGCCAGATGAGGGAGGGTGCGATGGATGCATCCAAAATAGCTGATGGTAGGCCCGCAGCCGTTTCATCTCCGATCATGGACACCGAAGAGTCGTCCCCCAAGCACACCTGGTTGATCAAAGGATCTGAAAGTAGACAGGCCAGTGCTACCCCCATTTCAAACTCTGTGTCCGCAGACTCCAATTCTTTGCTATGTTCAAATTCGGCCTTCAAGCTCTTCGCAACATCATCCCCAGATAATTGCAAGTCAAAGAAAATCTCAAATCCGGTGTCGCTTTCCTTCTTTATTCACCATGGCTCGGAAAACCACGAATGGGAAGTCTTCCTTCCTGGACTAAACGTCGTTCAAGGTACCGGATGGGCGGTGCATCAATTCAAAAGGTTTCCCCATCTGTTTTGCTTTGGCTCTTCCACCATCTCTTTCCTTTTCTTACCCAATCTTCCTTAGTGGGCAACCCAAGCCGAAGGTGTGAGGGTTGTCGGCGCCAACGTTGCAATGCCCTTACGGCCGTTCTTCCCTAATCCCATCCCGGGGATGTATTGGAGTTTGTTCATGAGGTACACTGCTTGGGCGCTAACATATATCCCTTCATTAGCGGCCATGATATTCTGTATGACCTGAGCCTCAGCCAAGGTAAAACCTGATATGAACACGTCCTCCAGGCCATGCTCTATCTCCAGAACAAGCGTGGATACTTCCGGTGGTGGATGAATCGATGAATTCCCGAAAACGATGGCTACTCCCTTCCCATAGGGATATTTCACCATTTGGTGCAAAGTAGATGATACTGCCTTCACTTGATGCAGCCACGGCCGCCCCAACAACAAATTGAAAGTTGCCGACACTTCCAAGACATGAAAATCTATCTCCTGCTGTCCCGGCCCAACCTTGGTCTGGATTTTAACGGTTCCCATCACCTCTCGGCTTGTATTGTCATATGCCCTGATGACCTGGACTGTTGGTATAAAGTCTGCGACTTTCAGACCAATCGCGTAAGCTGTCCTTGCCGGGCAAACGTTGATGGCGGATCCTGTATCAACAAGGACTACCGGTATCCATTTATCCCTGCACTCCACGGAGATGTAGAGTGGCTTGTTGTGATTTGTGCCCTCAGGCGGTAATTCCTTATCAGCAAACGTCAACATCGGGGCAGCTCCTCCCGGAAAGACTAACCCTACTAGCTGTTCTGGCGTTGTTTCTATTGAAAGCTTTGCCTTATCCATGGCTGATAAAACAGCCTCCCTATGCACTCGAGAAGCCATAAGCAGTCCCCAGATGGAGATGTCTGCTTGTATCTTTTTCAACTGTCTTAACACGGCCTCATCCTCGAGTTGCTTTTCTTTCTGTCTCTCTGTCTCCCTATCCTTTCCGGACGTCTCTGGTTGATCCAGGTGCGGAGGCTTGAAATACCGTCCACTCCTAGTCATATGGTCGATTTCCCAGTACAGTACCGTCAGTTGATCATTTCCCGGCCTTTGCGTATGGGCAAGACAAAGATCCTCATCTTCCCACCACATCCCATCAAGAATCGACAAACATCTGTCGGCTCGCATGGCTGCATTCAGACTGCGGTACTTTCCATCCACATACCCGCAGCATTCTCGGTTCGTGTGCACACAGCAGCTTCCGCTCCCACATGGGCCTTTGCCTTCCTGATTCTCTCGGAATCCTCAGAACTTGCTTGTTTTGACATAGTTATTTGTTATTCATTTCCGTACTCAAAATGTTCCAATCTTGGCGAAATTCTTAACACCGGCGCTTCAATACGCTCGCTCTTCGACCCTTCCGCCGTTCGATATTCTCATTCGCTGAGCTCGCTCACCGAAATTCTCCTACCACATCGGGCTTTCGTCCAACCACCCGGAGCTTCTCTGAATCCTCATAATTGAACCACGAATCGCCGCGTCCTCCGGGTATTGGTCAGTAAAGTCGGAGATTGGCCAGTCCTCCTACGGTTGTTACATCATCGATTCCTGTCCCAGACTATCTCCTCGGATCACGACAATTCTCATTGGCGGTTCCATCTGAGCCTATCTTGGCCTATCAACGAGATGTAATCACTCGGATGTATGTCTTCCCATCAGAACTCCCAGATTCCGCAGACTCGATTCAACAACCCTTTTCTCCTTCGGGTCTCTTCTCTCTGTTCTCGGCGGTCACCACCGGCTTAGGTTGGATTACGGAGATGTCCATCATGCACAAGTCAAGGCACCCGGGAGGAACACCTCTGGTTTAGGCAAGTGGGTGGGTGTGATATAGACACTAGGGTCATAAGACACGCCTCAAAGATGGATGAAATTAAGTCTTTTAGGTGGTGGAGCTTGGTTATGTGCGGAGGATTTGTAGTGACATTGGGCTTCTGGAGGCAAAATCACCCGTTATCGATAAGGTCTTGAATTTCATGGCACCGAATGCAATCGGTGTCGTGGACCGTCTGTTGATGAAATGCACAATATTTGGTCGGGGTTATGGGTAGGAGGAGTTTTTACTGGTAGGGGTCGCGGCTCCAGGGGCCTCAGGTGCCCTTTCTTGATCAACACCCCTAGAGCTTTGGATAGGGGCATATAGAGTGGAGCGAAAGTTCTGGAGTTTTTGGGTGGGTATTTGGTTGTTTGTGGGTTGCTTCCGGACGCACCGGAGAATGGCGAAGCTGCCGTATTTCTTTGTGGGGGGTTAGTGGTGACCATGCTCACTTCGGAGGCTCTTGCGGCAGGTGTACCACTCGGGCCTGCATTAGTGTTGCGGTTGAAGGTCCTTCGGGGTTGCTCCCGATCATTATCAATCCAGCCTTGTTTCAAGGCATCTTCAATCTGCACCCCCATTTCATGTAGGTCAGAAAAAGTGGGAAATGGGACTACTATCATCTTTTGCATCAATTTCGGCTGTAGATTGCGCACAATCATCCGAATCTGGTCTTTGTCCGTGGGCCTTAAGGTCATCATTGAAGCCTTGGCCCTCCATCTGGTTACAAACTCTGAGAAACTCTCCTTAGGCTCTTGCCTAGTTGTCTCGAGGTCACGGGTAGTGATCTCAATCTGTGTGTTATATGAGTACTGTGCGATGAAGGCCTCAGCCATTTCGTCCCAATTCCTCTTGATTTCATCTTCTAGCTTGGCATACCATGCGGATGCCACACCTGACAGTGCGGCGAATAAAGACAACTTCGGCTTCTTTGAGGCCCATTGGCCTTAGGACGTCCGAAACAGTCTTAAATGTACCATGGGTCTGAACCCATCAAACCGATCAATATGAGGCATTTTAAATCTATCGGGCAGCGTCACAGCTGCGTCAGTGTAGCCATCTTCAATATCGGGGATAGTCTTGACCCCTTGGGATCTCTTGAATAACTTTTCAAGCTTGCTTAATTTGAGTGCGGTGGGATCAGTCTCGAACTCAAAGGAGAGTCCGATAGATTGGTGGGTGTTTTGATAGCCGAGGTTGAATTTGGGGTAGGGTTGGAGGTGGGGTGGTCCTGGGTAGCTCAGACGTCAACATTGGCCGTCTCCCCGACGTTGGGAACTCCTGGTGGGGAAGGAGCTTGATGCGGCAGATGTTCTTTGTTGCTCCACCGCAATGGTCTCTGCCGTTCTCTCACAATCGTGGCTGTTGTTCGGCGAATCTGCCGACGACGCAGATCCCGCCGCATTGCTTTCATACTCTCTTGAAGGTGGCGCACCATCTCCTCCAAGCCGCCATACTATCCTCGCTCGTTGGATTCTTGGTATAAATTCTCTCTGTTGGCAACACAAAACCCCGATCTCTCGAAAGCACGGTGGGGTAGACAAAGCCCTCTCGAATCGATCTTGATAATCGCCTTCTTGACCTCCGCTTAGTAACCGTAGTGAGTAGTAATCTTGGTTGTCTGTCTCATCGAGATCCTCGATCGAAGGAGTCGACGACCTCGACCCGTGGTGCTTGGGGATATCTATCGGTCGGTAGCAATCGTGCTCAACTACCTAATAAAAAGATAAATAAAGCGTATAAATAAGGTAAAATCGGACAAAGATAACAAAGATAAAGTAAATAAACACACAACACACGGTCGGGTATTTAAAATGAACGATCGAACGCTGGGTACACTGTTTCTCAACCACTGATCACTGATCATGAACCATTGCCCCTAGGCCTGAATCTGATATCCGCAGACAACTGATTCTCAAAACAACGTCTTGATACCCTGCCCGATACTTAAACTTGCAACCGATCTTATGCGTTCCTCGCAGAGTTACACTCTAAAGCACATAGCAGATAAATGAGAACCAAAACACCCTATATTGGGGTAGGGTTTCCTGTCCTATTTTGTCGAGCTAGAGTTTCACTATGCACGCAGGTTTCAAACAACCTAAAATCGGGTAAGCAACCTGTCCTAGTTTGGAATGGTCACTATGGATTCTGAATTTGCACTAGGTCGAATGGTCAAAAGGGTGCGCCGGTAAAACCGGGGTCTGTGTTCCCATAAAGGCAGAGCCGGCAACCGGAGAGCCTTATGGGCATGCCTTGTAAAGACAAGCCTCCCAAGAAACCGCTCAGGAATAGCAGATGGCCAACACGGTGTCCTAGGCGCACCAATGCACATGCAATGCAAAGAAACACATAAGTGTAGTCAAAACAAGATATCACGAGTTCGAGTCAAGCTCTCTAAACTCCCCAGCAGAGTCGCCAGAAACTGTAACACGTCCGCGGGGGACCTCGGCTACAGTTCGGACTCGATTTGTGTCGGTTCTGAATCCTGAACCAAAGAGTCCAAATCCGGCAAATCGTTTTGAAGAAAAATTGATTTTGAAAAAGTAGTGCCAAACATGGACTGCTTTGCCAGATTACAGAGTCGCCACCTAAATATTTTTAAAATGGGAAATTTAGGAAACCCTGACTCGGTGCCGAAGGCCACATGTCCGTCATCACCAAAGTGGCTTGGCTCGGGAGCTTGGGTACGATCGGGGAAGGTCAGCTATGAGCACCCCCTTTCGCCCGGTCCGAAGACCGGCCTCTACTAACTGTGATATCCGATTTCGAAAACATTACATGTTCTTATTCCGGTTATTAGCCTAGAATTACTATGTTATGCGCACAGCAAACAAGTATAGACCAAATCACCTAAGTTGGAACAAAACACTACGTGTTTGTTTTGAAAAATGATTTGCTACTCATAAGTAGGCTAAAATGCAGGTTTTGTGTAATACCCCGACCCTCATATCTGATTCTGCTGTCTTTATAATTCCCTATTCTGTGTCTTTGAATGTTATTGTGAAAATCTATGTGAAAATATAGTAAAAGAGCATGGAACTTAGGGATATGAGTTTCTATCTGTTGAGTTAGAACGTATCTGTTACACTTGAATTACTTAAAATGGAAATTGAGCATCTTAGAGATTTAATTTGCAGAAATTGATTTGATATTTGGAATCTACATGATTTTTAAGCTATAATGGGATTTTCTGTGAAATTTTAATTTCGGCACCATAAAGCGATTGATTTTCGTCTTTTATGCTCTTATATATATTGCTATATATCTATGTTTAAGACTTGTGGAACTTGTGATCAAAACGTGGGACTCTAAGAGGGAGAGAAGAGAGAAACGTGGGTGAGCAATTGGGGGAAACTTGTGGTTCACCAAGGGAAGCTAATCAAATTGATAGAATTGAAAGAGGCAAGTTAAGGTAACTCAATTCCCTTGTATAACTCTTCAAGAATTTTAACCCATGTTTGTGTTGGGTTCATGGATAAGAATGTTTGATTCATTAGGGGTTTTTCACCAATTGAGCATGTTGACACTACTTTGAGTGTTGTATGAATCTATACTTCAAATCCTTGATTTTGAATCATCTAATCTTGCATATATGTTGATTTTGGGTGGTATGTTTAAAGAACTTGAAGTTAGATTGAAATTTGTGAAAGTGTTGGCTTGTTGAAGCCTTTAACTTGGTTCAACTTGATGTGATTAAGCTTTAATTCATGTTATGGTGTTGTTAAGTGGCATGTTTGCATGAATTTTACCCTTGATTGCATGAAAAATTGGGTTTGAATGATGAAATTTTGGCTTGAGATCGGGCTGCCCTGAATCTGGGTAGTTGTCCGCTCGAGCGGAGGTCAGGACCGCTCGAGCGTGAAAATGCACCTTCCAGCAGTTTCCTGAAATTTACCCTGTCCGCTCGAGCGGAGAACTATACGCTCGAGCGTGAAAATCGACCATCCAGTATTTTTGGTAGCACTACACTGTCCGCTCGAGCGGACGAAGCTACGCTTCGGCGAATCTTGTTTGAGAAAACTCTGTTTTGCTCAGTTTTTCATGCTTGACTCTTTGGTGCTATTAGAATGTTTTTCTGATGAGTTTATGATAGTGATATGACATATGGAATGACTGATAAGGATTTAAAAGGGAAGGATACTAATTTATCAGTATATTATGTACAGGGCACACTCCAGAAGGAACTAGTACGCCGCCCCAACGTTGTGAGTAATAGTGCATTACATACATATTTATGTATCTGTTCTGTGAGACATAATTGTAAATTATGTAATGATCTGGAAATGCAAAGTGGAAACCATATTCGTATACTTGTGCCGAAAGGCTATCTGTTGTCTTAGTAAGGCTACATGCCGCAAGGCTACCCGAGTCGAAGACTACTGCGCAAGGCTACGAGTCGAAGACTATCTGCCGCAAGGCTACCCGAGTCGAAAAGACTATCTGCGTGCATAAAGGCTACTGTTGTGCCGCAAGGCCATCTGAGCCAGGCTATCGGCCCTTGAGGCTATCTCGGGCCAATAGGCCAATCTGCTATCTCGGTGTTTGATTTTGATACATATACTCAGTACATTGTGATTTTATTACTACGCACTACTATTCACCGAGCTTGTCTCATTCTCGTAATTTTGTCGATTACGTAGGAACGGCTTGAGGAGCCGATCTAGCACACTTCATGCATTTTTGTCAGCCTAAGGATAACCAGGCACTGGAGGAAACCCTTACATATTAGATCAGTTTACCTTGTGTATGTAACTTTTGGTATCCACATTGCTGGTTAGGGATATGTATTCATTGTTTTGTATGCCTAAGACCTGGGCTGGATTGTAAATGTTTATGTAACCTCATTTTGTGTGCATGTTACTTTATGTTCAATGTTAAGATGGTCCTGGCTTGTTGATAGTTGCTCAATGGATATTTCTAGATGTCGTTTTAAATTTAATGCTTCCGTTCAGGCCCCCAATGAATACCATACAGGTTATTCTGTCTGTTTCTGCTTTAGTCATGCCCAAACTTATAGGGGCAAGGTAGGGTGTGACATTTTGCCACTCTCAAGCGGGCTTTAAAACTCACAGTTTTAATGTATTGTTCCAACCTAAGTAATTTGACCTCCATTCACAGGCATTCAAGCAGTTATATCACATAAGCACTTAGCCTCATGGTAGGCATGCTATTATGGCAACATTCACACACATGCAATATGCTAAAGCATAAAAGCTCACCTAGTACTCCGAGCCAAAACAGAAGCTTATTAGAAATCCATGCATGGACCTAAGCATACTGAAATGTCTAATGCAACACATGCAAAGATGTAATCTTGGCAGGCTCGGCTATTCTAAACATGGCATATGGAATGCTACAAATAACACGTATTCAATTTGGAATTGAAAGTACGATGCGGTTTGCATGATGTGCCGAGCCCGATGTATGTAAACAAATGCATGAATGCACGCATGCATTGCATAAGGTATGCTAAAATAAACATGCCCTAGTCCATTACCATAAGCAGGTAAATAAAAGGGTTAGAAAGAAATGGGGGTTGGAAGACATACATCCACTCACGCACACTTATTACAATTTTGCCCTCGCTCGGAGGGACCAAAATAATAATACAGTCCAACGAATAAATGAATAAATATTACAAATTCTAATTACTAAAATTAAAGCAAAATAAATGCAATGGGGGGGGCCTCAGCCCTGCCTTGGGATGCGCGAATGATGGATGCTCGATCCGACTTGCCCGGAAAACCCGTCTGCGTACCTCTTGGTTCTGCTTTTCGCCTGCCTCTCCAAAAATTCCCGAAGTTTCACAATACCTCCCAAATGATCTGAAATACCCCACCGGCTGGGGGAATTGATCACCGGCTCCTCCCATTGACCACCGGCTGCTAATGGTGTTTATCGGCACAAATACAGTGCCGATCGGCACATTATACTGCCGGTCGGCAGAAAGTTCCTGCAGAGGACAGTTTGATAGCAGTAGCAAAAACAGCAGTGCAAGGCATGGTTTTTGGGCATATGTAAGCATGGTCATGACCTCCTATCATGCTTTGGGGACTCAAGGAGGCATGACTCTTGGTTCTAAGGGCCATCAATGATGCATTTGATGCATGATAGTCTAAGAACCAAGGTTGCATTTTAATGTAAAAATGCATGCAATCACAACACATGAAACCAAGACCTTATCATGCTTAGGTCAAAGGCCTTGGCGACCAAGAATTGAGGCAAGTTGCACCACTTGAAGTGTGAACTTCCCTTAATTCTTATGCTTAGTTTGACAACCCCAAACCAAGCCATGAGATGCATGTATGCAACATGGTTCAATAATGCAACCATGATGCAAGGATGCAAGGCATACCAAATGTCATGCAACTAACACAATAGGTATGCAAAATGCTAGAGCATGCAAGGCACAAGTGGCATGTGGGCATGGACCAATCAAGCCTAGAACTAGCATGTACTCAAGGCTTCATCAATCAAACATGCAACAATCATGATATAAGCATGCAATGGTGGACTCAAGCCAAATGGGGCAGCCCTTAAACTAGCCCAAAAATAGTGGCAAAAGTGACCAATGAGCATGCCAATATGCAAACCAAATAAGGCCAAGTCTAAGGCACCAAAAGGAGCACACCTTACTACCATTAACAAGGCCAAACATGGCATATTCCAAGCAAGCAAAAACAGATTTCTGGCATGCGAAAAGACACCCAAATCCCCTCACATGGCACCCCAAAATGTATTAATCATGGAAGCATACACAAGGCCCATTCTTAGGCATAAAAGGACACACCTTTAAAGCATGAAAGAGATGACAAGCACAAACAAGTGAGCATGATTTAGGGACTGAAATATGATCTAAAATGATGCCAAATCATGAGATCAATGCAAGCTAAACATGCTAGAGACTCATACACCCCAAGGTTTACAAACTAGAATGCAAAACAAACATGTCAAGCATACTAAACATAATAAAAACAGTGGCCTGACCCTCTAACATGGCAAAATAATGCTAGCATCTTCATGAAACTAAGCTAAAACATACTAAAATCATGGCCTCAAAGTATGGCATACTTTTAAGCATAAGAGAGCATTTCAAAGCAAGTATGAAAGACATGTTAGAGATGACAAATCCGACCAAAAACAGAATTTAAACATGCTCCAAAACACTCAAAAAAACTCTGAAATGAAGCCAAACAAGACTATGCACACATGCTATTCTTTGAACCCAAAACAAAGGCAAACAAGAGGCCAAGGGGAGAGGGGTGTCTCTCCCCTATATGAGACTTCAAAACACCTCCCTCATCACTGAAAACCCACTGGTTTTCAGTGGTGAAAAACCAAAAATCTGAAGTTAGACAATGCTCCAAAAGAGACACAAAAGGACCAAAACAAGGCCTAAAAGAGTAAGGCTCAACTCAAATGCAAAAGTGACCTTAATGGATGTTCTTGAGCAAGTAAAAACAAGATTTTTTTATGTTAAACACAAGTCCAAAAACACAAAGTAAGGAGGGTAGAAAGAGGTTGCAAGAATGGGGAATATAAAGTAAAGTGTTTACCCTTGAAGATCCCTTGAAGAAGAAAAGTTCCAGCCACTCTCTAGTGATCAAAACCAGTCCAAAACCAACACAAACAACCTTCTAAGTCTCTCAATCTCGAGCTAAGGTGTAAAGGTGTGTGTAATGGTGCAAAAATGAAGTAAAACTACACTTTTGGCCTAAAATCACACACACAAGGGAGAGATGGAGATATAGATATATGAGAGATATATGTATATGAGCTCTGGTTTTTGTCTCCAAAAACTCTAACCTTGAGCCAAGAGGAAGAGTTCTCCTCTTATAGGCAACAAAGGCTTAGCCACTAAGCAAGCCAAGGGTTCATCCCTCCATACACGCGTATGGTGGGGGGCCAAACACTTTACAGCTGTGAGAAAATATCTGATAAAGCAAGTGTACAGTGCCCGGCCGGCAAAGAGTGCCATTTTAGAAAAACACAGTGCCGGTCGGCACAAAATAGTGCCGGTCGGCACAATAAAGTGCCGATAGAATCTTCAGCCAGCCGGTGGCCTCTAGTCCCAGCCGGTGGTGTGTAGGGATGCTTCATAAGGCATTCCCTGCCCTCCCAAGGCAAAACAAAAGTGTTTGGTGCAAAACCAAACACAACTGGTCGAGTTCGGAGGTCCTGAGGCGAGGCGCGCGTAGCCGAGAACTCCGGGAACTCCAAACGAACACAAACATGGATAATCACCGAGCGTTCAAGCGGTGACGTCCAAGTCTTGGGGACAGTCAAAAATGGGGTGTCTACAGCTGCTATACCTGATAAGGTTCTTCCATATAGAAAGAGTTTCTGAGGCTTGGTTAGACCCATCGGTTTCAGGATGTCTGAGAAAAGCCAGACATGTACCATAGGATCTCCAGACCTGTCAAAACGGTCAATGAGTGGCATTTTGAGTCTGTATGGGAGCCTTACAGTAGCCTCGGTGTACTCATCCTCAATGTCGAGAATGGGGTTAATTCCCTGTGCCTTTTTGAATTGCTTCTCAAGATTAGCAATTTTCAACAAGGTTAGGTCGAGATCATTAATATCAAGGGGGAAAAGCCCCTCATTAGGCTGCACCAAGGGTCTAAAAACTCGAGCTTGAGCCAACCCTTCTCGAGGATCTAGACCCTACAAATCTTTAGCTGGCAGAGGTGGGTCAAAGTTCGGTTGGGGGCTCGGGACAGGATATGTAGTAGATGTCCCAGATGGGCGTTGCTTTTTAGTAATGGTCTCATCCTACACGACAATTCTGTGGTTTAGTATATCCATGGTTTTTTGAAAGGTCGTTATCATGGCCACAACTTCTTCTGGACTCTGTGCCATCACGGGTCTGCTGAGTTGGCAATTGGGGAAATGGATAGGTGTAACCAAAGTGCTGACTTACAAGGATTTTGACCTGATTATACTTGATGTATCTGAACTGAATTAGTCTAGACAGGTTTGACTGGATTAGGCTTTTTAGAATTAGTCTTTTGGCATTGGATGTATCTTTTATGAGTTGGCCTTTGGGGATCAGATGGACTGGACTTTTGCTAGGTGGGTTTTTTTTCCTGGGATTGGATGGACTAGGCCTTTGCTGAGTTTGAAATAGCTCCTTCTTTCGCTTAGACAAACCTAGCATTAAAAACAAATGCTCTATCAGATCGGGATACATGGTATGCTGGTCAAAACAAAGCAAGGTACAATTTCTGACCCTGGTTCTAGTCTTGCTGAATATTCACTCATATCAAACACAAACTCCTGGATTTTAACCTAAATTCTAATTCTGATATGACCCTCAGTTTTGAAAAAGAATCGCCTCAAGACTAAGACTCTCCTAGGATTCCATCACACATTTCTAAAGATTTCACATTTTGCACAAAAGCATTCAAAACACCCCTATGAGAGGTTAGGGTTTCCTTGTCCTAGTTTTTTGAGTGATCTACAGCTTTACTATTCAAACAAACGGTATCACAACATCTTGAAAAAAAGAAGAGTATCCTGTCCTAGTTTGAATGGTCGGTAGAGCTCACTACATGCATTAGGTCAATATGGCCAAAAAAGGGTATTTTGACAAGATTACCTAATATACCTCTCATACCTAATACCGAGAAGTGAAAGGAGAATCAAGCGGTACGGTGATGATCCAAATTTAAGGGTTGTGTTTCCAACATGGTCTAGCCCACGACCGGCTAGCCTTTTGGCAAGCTTTTTAGGCAAGCCGTCCAGAAATAGTAGATAGAAAAAATAGTGACTTAAGAGCACCAATGCAAATACAATGCAAAAAACATATATGTGTAAATAAAATTTCACATCATAAAACTCAAGTCAAGTTCTCTAAAATCCCTAGCAGAGTCGCCAGAAACTGTAGCTTGCTTTTCATGCTCCTCGGAGGGGTTTAGTCTCCTTGGATATGATAGCCCTACAGTTTGGACTCTCATAATTATGAATCTGGTTTCACAAGTGCAATGTGAAACAAAGAAACACAAAAGAGTCCAAATCTGACAAATCTTTGGAAAATTGATTTACAATCAGGAATGCCAAATATGAACCGCATTGCCAGATTTCAGAGTCACCACCTAAATGTTTTTGGGAAATTTAAAAAATTCGTGACTTGTGCCAAATGCCACTTGTCCCTCATCACCAAAGTGTCTCGGCTTGAGAACTTAGGTATGAAAGGGAAAGGTCATGAATTGAGTACCCCACTCACCCAATCAAAGATCGGCCTCTACTAATCATGATGTGAATCTTATGTACATTATTTGCTCTTATTCTGATTTATTAATGCTAACTTACTATGTGAGGCACACAAGTATAGACTATTTCCCCCATTTTTGAATGTTTTGATTTTATGTTTATTTTAAAAAGAATTTTGAATATGTGCTAATTGAAAAAGGGAGCTCATATATACATCAATCAAATTGTCTCAATTTAAGCAAAATAGCCTTCATCCATAGGCTCATGGTCATATGCTTGATATGGCAACACAAACATTTATGCAATATGCTAAAGTAAAAATGCTTACCTAGTACTCAACCGAGGCAAGCCAAAATAGAAGGAAATAGTTAGAAAAATGCATGCTCTAATCTGCAAGTGACTAATGCAACACATACAAAATGTAACTAATAGGTTTCATTTATTTAACATGACATATGGCTCAACTCAAAGCATGCATTTAGCGCACGTATTCGATTAAGTAGGAAATAACAACAAGCTTAGAATGATGAACCGAACCCAATGTATGCAAAAGTGGGTATTTTACACATGGTATTGATATGAAACCAAAACATGAAGGCAACATGCAACCTTCATAAACAAGTAAATAAAATGGAGAAAGAATGGGGGTTAGAAGACATACACAATATTACAAGTTTGCCCCCATACGAGAGGGTCCGAATGAGTGTCCTAATTAAACTAAATATTACAACGCCAAATTAATTAATTAATGCTACTTAACTAACTATTACAAGTTTTAAATGAAGCTACTAATTAAGTACAACACATTACGTACAACATAATATTATTTAAGCATTTAATTTAACGAGCCATGGCAGGTAAAGAGTCACGCATGCACGAAGGAGAACGTCTGTCCGAAAAACTCTCTATTTTGCTTCTATAAGTTGTTCTGTTTGCAGTCAGAAAATTAATATGTTTTTGCCCCAACTTCTGCTCTATTCTGCCATGAAAATGACACTACTTGCACAAAATATGGTGGCCGACCGGCCTTGGAAAGGGGTTGGCCGGCCGGCCACTATTTTTAGGTACTTCCATGCTATCACAGAAATGAAATAGAGCAAAAATAGAGTGTTTCCAAGAGATGTTTGTCCTTTTTGCCTCTTCCTATCATGAAACTGATCAAGGGAGGAGTAGACTTGATTTACAAACCATCAATTGTCGCAAACTTGTTGCATCATAATCTATGAATCGATGGGACAAAGGCTTAACAAATGGAAATAAAAGACCAACACAACCTGCACCCTATCATGGAGTTACCTCAAGGGAAGTAGTAGACATTACTTCTCGAATCATTAACATCACTAAAGAGTATGTAATGACTTGAGATGCAATAAGTTCAATATAACGTCCGATTGAACCCAATCCAATTTTATTACTCTTGTTTACCACTTTTAGTCTAATTTTAACCTCTTTTACATTACCTTACCTTACCATTCTTTATTCATTTTGTTCAAAAGTGATAATTACGTCCACTAATGAAGAGAAGTCTCAAACAAGAAGTTGTGCTTGGCATGAGAGAGATGTAATGCCCAGGTAATGAACCTCTAAAGAGGTTAAACCATTAAGTATGGAAGGTCTCTTTCTCATGCCTTAAACAATAATCAACTATTTGAAACAACTCTTAAACAAAGAAAACCAAAAAAAGAAGGAGGTTACAGAGATGATTATTACAAGTGTGAGTATATATACGAAAACTATGGAATAAGAGCTATTAACTCAAATAGATTGGTTTCTATGGCCTAAACCGCTAAATCTATGAGGACTTACAATAATACAAGCATAATATTTAAAACATAAACAAATAAACAATTAAAACAGCCCCATAAACTAAGAAAACAGTGCTGAAATCACTTTGAAAGGCTAGAAAAAGTAAACAAAAATGGAAGAGAACAAAGCTAGTAAGCAAGCCCAAGGAAGGGTGGCTAACCCCTCCACTTTTTACAACTTCAAATCACATATTTTAGCCTCTGAAAATAGTCCAAAAATAGTGGCTAAAATCATAGAAATAAGTGGGCAGAACAAGGATATGAGCTATGGGATAAGGTTCAAGCAAGGGTGGTTAACCCCTCCACCTTTGGTTGCTCTTAAATAACAAGTTCCAGCACTTAGAACCAGTCCAAAATAATGTACAAATAGCAAGAAAAAGTGAAGAAAAGAGTGGTGTAAACAAAGAGAAAGATGACAAAGGTTATACCTCTTGAAGAGAGGATGTTCTTGGTTAAGCAAACTTGATTCAAAGCACCCTCAAGCCTCTAAAATGAAGTTGAAATCTTAGCAAAAGAGCCAAGTTCTAAGCTCCAATGGTGTATCTAACTTTTATCTATATTTGGGAGGGTAGAGAAGATTTTTGGTTTTTTCAAAAGCTCTTAGAAATTGATTTTGCAACCTTAAAACTAAAGAGAAGGCCCTCTATTTATAGAAAAAGAGCTTCTCCAATCGGAAATACAAAAAAAAAAAAAAAAAAAAAAAAAAAACCAGCTGGCCAACATCCCATGCGTGAAAACAGCTGGTAGTTGAAAAATATCTTTTGTCGGCAAACATGGCCGGCCTTCCACTTTAATTGGTCGGATTTTTCATCAATTGGCCGGCTAGTCACTTAACTGGCCGGCCAGCTACTTGCAACAAAAATCTATTTTCAAGCCCGACTTCGAATGGGCATATCTCCCTCATCCAGACTCGATTTTAGGTGATTCTTGAGTCTAACTTGAAGTCCCAGAAGTCTACTTTTCAACGGTGGTGGCTTCACATCTAAATTCTAATTGTACAAAGAGATATGCCTAATTTAGTGAATGTTGTTCATTTATTTCTTAATGATTTGATGCTCCACCTTTTCCCCAACTAGTTTTCTTCCATCCCCTCTTATTTCCTTCAACTTCAAACCTATAAATAAGATGTTTTTAAAGATTTTTCAAAGAGTTTACCTCCCTTCCATTTATTTCTACTTTGTCTTTACTCGATTTACTAAAAAGTGTAATATTTTAATCGAAATGCGAGCCTCGAAATATCATAGAAACATTTGTAAAAATATTTTGAAAAGAGGTTTTTAAGGTCTAAAATAGTTTGGCCAAAATGGGGCGTAAGGTTTGAGATTAAAGCTCAAAACCAAATTCTTTTGTTGAAGATCCGAACGATTTGTATAATGTAACGTTCATCATCGAGTGCTCGAAATGAAGCATCCAAGTCTTAAGGGCGGTCAAAAATGAGGTGTCTATAGCTACACATTGTTTTTTCTTTTTCTTTTCTTTTTTTTTTTTTAGTAAGTAGAATATTTACAAATGGAAAATGTTTGACACCTTCAAAAACTTTCCAAAATCCAGCATATAATGATGTGGTTATAAGTGTCATTTGTTTACAAATATGAGAATAAAATTAATCAAATTATACATTTCAACCAACCGTATACTCAAACTTTCACTATTTCAAGATGTTGTTAAATATAGAAAGTAGAGTACATTAAATCTTTTTATTTTTAGTATTATGTATATAATCTGTGATTGTGTCAATCACTGATTTAGTATTGTTTCTTTGTTTATATCATTTCCTTATTTATATCGTTTCCTTATTTATATCGTTTCTTAAATTCTATGATAAATCTATTATATATACATAGCCTCTACTTCATTCATGGGTAAGCCAAATAATTATTTTAATTCTTTTTGGTATCAGAGCTAGGTTAAGTGTCTAGTAATTTTGTTTCACCGACGGGCAGCAACCTTGCCTTGGCCACCCGCTGAACCTCAACCCATTCCACTGCCATATTTTCTTTCAATATGAGTTCGTGGTGATCTCTTCCTCTATTTATTCTTATCCTAAAGATCTCTATCATATTTTTTTTTATTCGTAATCTTTTTTTTTTTTTGTGTTTCTGTTCCACTTTGTCTTTCTCTCTATTTTAACTTCAAATAGGTTTCTATCCTCAAACCTTTTTGAAAACCTATTTGAATTTGAAGAAGGGGGTATTATACCTATATCATGGTGAGCATGGCAATATACCATATGAACCACCTAAGCCATCCCATTTGGCGCACAACCCAAATCGCCCCCTTGGCACACAACTAAAGCCGCTCTAGCACACCACCAAAGCCGTCCCTTGGTGCACTTTCTAATAAGCCGCTCCTTGGCACACTCAGTCATCTGTTTCCATCATCGTTCAACGCCACATCATAAGTTATGTACGTTCAATGCTTACTGGCTCAACATTCAGTTCTCAACATCGGTCCTACATCACCCCTTTAAACTGTCCTGATATTGATTCCAATTAGTTCCTACAACGGTCCAGATGGCCACGTAAACTGTCATTTCAAGATAATTCCAATTAAGAATATCTCCAGCCCTTAACATTTTTTTTTTATCAAATTAGAATTTGATAAAAATTTAAAAAGATGAAACATTGGAAATTATTATTATTTTCATCAAAATTGATGAAAAGAAAACAAAATTGGGATAAAAATAAAAGTTTTAAAAAAAATTGATAAAAAAATTAATGAAAAAGTTAAATTAATTCATATCAAATTGAACTTTTATTCAAATTTAAAATCAAATTAGATAAAAAAAAATTAAAAGAAAATTATGAAAGGTTGGAGATATTCTGAAACCTTCTTATTCTTAAAGACTAGAAGGTTAGCACAAACTCCATGTGCATATTATATTCATACTGTATTTTTAGTTATGAAATTGAATTCAAAAGAAATATAACTTAAATTATTGGATTAATAATAGAAATATCATATCAATTATTGTTAAATATCGCTTCACCTCATATTTAATAATAAAATTTTATATTTATCTTAATTATAACTTTTAAATTTGTATATTTTCATAACAAAAACCATGTTTAACTCCTTTTTTTTTTTTAACAAATTATCAAAATTGCACTAAATAGATTTATAATTTTTAATTTTTTTAAACTAATAATTTAAAAAGTTATAAACATAAAAGTAAACCTATAAATTTCATGCATAGTGCAAGACAAAATATTAAATTACTACAAAATAATTATAATGATTATTTTAATTTATAAAGTCTCGTACATAACACGGGTTATTATTAGTTATATTTAAATGTGAAAATGTTTAAGAAATGAGATTATATGTAATATTTTTTAGGGCTCTTTTTTGATAAATCCCATTTATAACTGTTTTGTTCCATAAAACCCAAACTATTTCTGAATATTCCATTAGGTCCATTAATTGTAAAAGGACGAAATAACCCTCTCTGCCTCTCCCGCGTGTAACCGATTTTGCAAAACCCATTCCTATTCCAACTATTCAATCCACAAAATTTCCAAAACAAAAACTCAATCCACAAAACGATACTCACATCGCCTCCAGTAACCCTAGATTCACATCGCCTCACCAACGTCCTCGTCATCCACCGTCGACCATCGACCCTAGATTCCTCTTCATCTCACCACTGCGAAGGTTCACATCAGAAGGAGGGTGCTTCATCATTCGAAAATTCATGTCGTCCCATTGAGTTTATTTCATCCACTGAGTGTGATCCATACCCACCAACCATGACAAACAAAAGTAAGGAATACCATTCCACCTTCTGCTTTTCAATCATAATGTCATCACCGATGTATACATCCACCTTCTGGTTTTCGGATTTGAATTTGTAAACATAGATGTTTTCGGAATTGATTTTGTAAAAATAGATGATGTGAACATTCACATCAGTGTTGATTACTAGCTAAACTTATAGTAGTGGACACTGATGTGAATATTCACAGCAGTGTATAATGATATGAACATTCACATCAGTGTATAATGATGTGAATGTTCACATTACTGTCACTGTTGGTATTGTTCATATTTGATGTCCACAGAACTCCCAAACTTCACTTAACAATGTGATGGAATGTGATGTAAATATTCACATTATGACATCAATGTTGGACTTGTTTGTGTTG
This sequence comes from Camellia lanceoleosa, assembly GCA_025200525.1. NCBI lineage: Eukaryota > Viridiplantae > Streptophyta > Magnoliopsida > Ericales > Theaceae > Camellia > Camellia lanceoleosa. The sequence goes on along the minus strand of CM045758.1, from coordinate 138,775,326 downwards.
TTGGGTGTTGTTTGGTGCTGTTGGTTCCCCCCTATGATTTTTAGCAAATTATAACATAATGTGATCACCCATGTAAACATTCACATTGCCCTGTAACTGTTGTAGTTTTCGGAATTTATTTTGCACACATGGATGATATGAACATTCACATTAGTGTTGATTACTAGGTAAACTTACAGTAGTAGACACTGATGTGAACATTCACATGTGAATGTTCACATTAATGTCAAAACCCTCAAACTTCACTCAATACTGTGATGGAATATGATGTAAATATTCACATTGTGACATCAATGTCCAAGTTGTTTGTGTTATTGGGTGTTGTTTGGCGCTGTTGGTTCCCCCCTTTGATTTTTGGCAAACTATAACATAATGTGATCACCCATGTAAACATTTACATTGCCCTATAACTATTGTCGTTTTCGAAATTTATTTTGCAAACATGGATGATGTGAACATTCACATTAGTGTTGATTACTAGGTAAACTTACAATAGTATACACTGATGTGAACATTCACATCAGTGTACAATGATATGAATGTTCACATTACTATCAATGCTGGTTGTTGAATGTTGTTTGGTGCTTCTGGTTCCATCCTCTGTGTTTTAGCCAATTATATGTGCTTATTTGAACACACAGGTCTTTCCCATAAAGTTGATGGCACGCGAAAGCGAGGGGAATCCCGTGCCAAAACCAAGCCTGATCAAATAGCGGTTCCTGAAGAAGTGAACATGAAAAAAGTTAACTACCGGTCAAATATAACTGGATTGATCAAACTGTTAAAGGATACAAAATTTACAAGTGGCCAATTGAAGTGCCTTAGAAAAACACCGTTCTGGCCATTATTTGATTGCTTGATCAGTAACGAAATCGACCTCAACCACTGCATGAAATATGATGATGTCATTGTACGTATAGTACAGACATTCAAGCAATCTAGTGAGAGGTTTTACATTGGGGATAAGAACATCCAGATTTTTAGAAGCGACGTATCACTGATTTTTGGGGTAGACTGCGGCACCAAGTCAATGGACCTCTCTTATGGTGCAAAACCAACAACCGGCATCATACACCGAATGTGCAAGGATGTTAGTCGGTTAAGTGCTGTCAAAATACGAGAAATTCTGAGCGAAGCATTGAAGGGCACAAAAAAACATGACAATGAGGAGGTTGCAAGATTAGTTTGCATGTATGCATGCGTCAAGCTATTCTTTTCTACATCCGGAGAAACAATTGGATGGGCTTTCTACTCATACATGGACCCATTAGACAAGATGATCGAGTACGATTGGGCAGAGAGCATCCGGGCAACCTTGATGGGGTCATTGGGCCAAAACTGTGGAAAACCAGGACGAGTCACCAGATGTGTGATGTTGTTAATGGTAAATCTCATAAAACTTATTCTATGTTTAATATGAACATTTACGGGCTCTAGACACTCTGATGTGAATGTTCACATTTCTCAGCATTGGTGTGGAAGTTGACAACATTGATGTAAACATTCACATTACTGTTTCAGTAATGTACAAACACACATTAGTAGATGCTGGTGTAAACATTCACATTAACAGATGTGAACATTCACATCAATAACATCACTTACCATTAGCAAAATGTGAGCATTCACATTAGTAATAGCACTGACATTAACAGATGTGAACATTCACATCAGTAGTATCACTCACATTAACAGATGTCAACATTTACATCAGTAACATCACTCACCATTAGCAAATGTGAACATTCACATCAGTAATAGCACTGACATTAACAGTTGTAAATATTTACATCAGTAATATCACTCACATTAACAGGTGTGAACATTCACATCAGTAGTATCACTCACCATTAGGAAATGTGAACATTCACGTCAGTAACATGACTCCCCATTAGCAAATGTGAACATTCATATCAGTGTTAATTGATGTAAACATTCACATTACTGCCCCAGTGGTGTAATGTGAACATTCACATTACTGCACAGTGGTGTAAACATTCACATCAGTGTTAATTGATGTGAACATTCAAATTACTGATATTTGTTATTTGTTTCAGTACTGGCTGTGTGAGCATACAACAATCTTACAACCCCGCAACCCCAATGCCATTCTACGATGTGTAAAGTCGGACCTCACAGCCTTATATAGCAACATGAAGTCCATATCTTTGGCTAAGCTGGATTTAAATGAGGTAGAAGTACAACCAAATATATTGTGCCTATTCACATAGTGAGACGAGGAACTATCTAACTAACATACTCTCTCCAAATGCAAGTATATGGCAGCGAGCTAATGGCATCACCAACTGAAACGAAGATGTACCATCATACAAAATTGAATGTGGAGCCCAAACCTAAGATTTTGTCAAGTGCAGTAGCAAAGAAAGATGAAAGCAATGAGGGTCAAAGCAAAGACAGTCAACGCAGTGATGACAGGGATGCATTTTCTGTTGATGTAGTAGACCTCAATGATGTTGGACATTATCTCAACCCCAGCTGTAGCACCCCCAATGCTGAGAAAGGAATCATCATAGCACAACCAACTGAGCCCAACATTGTGGAAGTACTCATAAAAGAAAACCAAAAAGCTTGGGGTCTTGTACGGCAATGGGAAACAAAATACAAACAGTTGGAAGAATCATAGGAGTTGAGGGAAAGGGTGATTGCTGCCCTTGAAGCCAAACTATTTGACGAATCGGGCCTATCCAATGTGGACATAGACATGAAGACTTGCATGGAGTGGAAAGATACAGAAATTCAGCGGCTGACAAAGTTAGTCATCAACTTGGAATGTGAAAAGACAATACTTCAAGACCTTTTTGATGATCAGTCCGTCCACATCATCACTCAAGTTGAAGCACAAAAGGCTCATGACAGCCTTAACAAGCATCCCACTGCATCATTGGAACACATTATCAGCCCCCCATCAAGGGTAAAGCGCATAAAGCAGAAGGTAAGGAAAGAACACTGGTTGGACGAGTTTGAATACCCCAACCTGCCTAGTCAAAAGAAATGGATAGAGGGAGCTGAAGAGCAATCACATGCAGTCCAAATTGCACAAGATTTAGACAAGCAACCACCAAAAAAGCAGCCAACAAAGTCCAAGAAGTTAACCTTGAACAACAAACTAAAGGTCTGGGCTAACATGAAGAAACTCAACAAGCAAAAAGTCCAAAATTTGCACAAGAACGGCGGTGATGAGTAAGTGATCTTACATATCCCCAACTGTTTTTTTTTTTTTTTTTGCTCATGTTAAGTTCACATACATACTTAATAAATTAGATCATTTCATAAACGTGCAATGTTGACATTAACATTTTCACAATGCACAGGTTGCTAGTGTGGCGAGGGGACTCAAAGACTAAAGATGTGTATTTTGATGATATCATACACATCATCAAGGAAGAATCAATAACCAACAACGTATGGCAACTGTAAATGTGTACAAAACACACACACACACATACACACACACACACAAACACAGAGAGTAAAGACACTGCAAATAATGTACTGCCACCCCTCTGGTTCTGCAGGTGATAGATGCTTATGGTGAAATTCTACTTGAACTACAAGGGCTAGTCAACCCAAGTTTGGAGGATTCATCATTCATCTTTACAAGCACATGTTTGGTAAACACTAGACTTTAATTTTGATTATGCTTCAATAGATGTGAATGTTCATCTCAGCATTATATGCTTATATTTTTAACTTAAATAATAGGCAGATGTGAATGTTAACAACAACATAAAATGACCTTTGAAAAGATTTACATTAACAGATGTGAATATTAACATCATTCACATTGAAGATTATATGCTTATTATGTTATTAAACTTAAATGATACACACATGTGAACATTCACATCAGTAATATAACTCACATTAACAGATGTGAACATTCACATCAGTAGTATCACTCACATTAACAGATCTGAACATTCACATCAATAACATCACTCACTATTAGCCAATGGGAACATTCACATCAGTAGTATCACTCACCATTACGAAATATGAACATTCACATCAGTAGTATCACTCACCATTACGAAATGTAAACATTCACATCAGTAGTATCACTCACATTAACAGATGTGAACATTCGCATCAGTAGTATCACTCACCATTACGAAATGTGAACATTCACATTAGTAGTATCACTCACTATTACGAAATGTGAACATTCACATCAGTAACATGACTCCCCATTAGCAGATGTGAACATCCACATTAGTAACATCAAACATTGATATAAATACTTGGTACATCATTGTATGCCCTTTGTGTGCAGAAAATCATGCAAGAGTACCCCCCCTCCCCCACAAGAGGAATAAACTGATTGATGTACACATCAAGGAGTATCAAGGCCAGAGATTCTTAATCTTCCCAATACACGACAACTTCCACTGGACAATTGTTGTGTACGAGGTGAAAGAGAATGTATGGAGGCATTATAACTCACTGCGCCTAAGAGAAGGCATACATGACCCACATATTGACAAAGCACAAATACTGATAAGTGGCTGACAAAAACAATACTTGTCATGATGTGTAATATTTGAACTTGGACGTATGCCCTATGTTGGTTGGTGCCTAATATGAAATTTCATTATTGGCAGAAGGACTACATCACAGCTTTGGTGCACAACATTGGACCATCATCACCATTATGGACCAACTTATCAAGCCAAAATACTTCGAAAACAATCATATCAATGGACATCTGTCCTTAGCAAGCATCAAATTCGTAAGCCTAAAATCGATTTCTACACATGTTCCACAACCATTACCCACCTAAATTTCAAAATCTAACAACAAGTTTGCATTTTCATCATGAGGGCGCATGTATATCGTGAAAACATTGTTGCCAGCCTAGCTCGCTATGAATGGTGCCAAATAAGAGACTCATTAGTACACCTTTTCCTGAACCACAGAAAGACAGTGCAATGTGAAAACCTATATGTGGGGGTTGTCCACCTATCACTATTACCCAAATTTGTTATCCACATTTAAGACAATTTTGGCCTCGTTTGGGAAGTGGCTATTTTAGCCAAAAAGCCAAAAAGTTACTAAAAATTGTCACATCACCTCTCTACTTTTCTGTACATCTTTTCGTAAAAAGCCAAAAAGTTACTAAAATAGCCTATTTCCAAACGAGGCCTAAGAGCAAACTAGCTTAATTGTAAATGAAGTCTATATCACTGCTTGTACAAATATTTTTCAGTCAATATATGTATATGCATTTTCAGGCCTATTTTGCGTTGGTCATGCACATTGAGATTGTATTTTCTTTTTCTTTTTTTTGGATACACATGACATGATGTGAATGTTCACATCACAGAATGATCGTACACTTTCTTCTGTTTTAAACCATACTACATGGATGTGAATATTGCTTAAAGTGTTCATGTAACACAATATGATAGGTGTGAGTATGATATTTCTTAACACAAGTCAATATTCACATCTAATAATTTGATGATGTGAATATTCACATCATAACTTCTAATTATGTGAATGGCAACAATGATGTCATGAATATTCACATCTTATGAGTTGATGATGTGAATGGTTACATTGATGTAAACATTCATATCATCTACTTTGATGCTGTTAACAGTAACAACAATGTGAACATTCCCACCACAGAAATGTTTGAAAGTTCAACAATGTGAACATTCACATAATGTGATTATATTACACAAGTGTGAATGTTAACATCATGCATTCATACAAAACACAACCAACATAAATGTCAGATTGGTACCTTAAAAAAGTGAAAATAAAACACAAATCAAATACTAATGCATTATTATGTTTGCCAGCATAGCGTAATCTTATTGCAACCCAATGTTTGCCAACACAACACAATCTTATTTCAAAAATGAATATAAGAATCCAATGTAAAAATATGAGACAGTTCATGGGGACCTCGCCATACTCGGACTCGAATTTGTGTCACGGTTCTTAATCTTGAACCAAAGAGTCCAAATCCGGCAAATCGTTTTGAGAAAACAGATTTTTGAAAGAAGTGCCAAACATGGACTGCTTTGCCAGATACAGAGTTGCCACCTAAATATTTTATTTTGGGAAATTTAGGAAACCCTGACTCGTTGCCTAAGGCCACGTGTCCGTCATCACCAAAGTTGTCTCGGCTCGGGAACTTGGGTACGATTGGAGAAGGTCACTTCGTGAGCACCCTCTCTCGCCCGGTCAAAGACCGGCCTCTACTAACCATGATATCTAGTTTTGAAAACTTTGTGTGCTCTTATTCCGGTTATTAGCCTAGATTTACTATGTGATGTGCACAGCATACAAGTATAGACCGGGTCACCTAAATTGGAACAAAACATTTCATGTTTGTTTTTGGAAGATGGTTTGCTCCCGCAAGTAGGCTTAAAATGCAGATTTTTTCACCCTCAGGTAGGCTTAGAAAAGATGGTTTTGCCACTATCTAGTGGGCTTAAAACACACAGTCGATGATTTGTTCTAATCTAAACAACCCAACTTTCACCCACATGCATTTAAGGCAGTTATATCACATAAGCATATAGCCTCATGGTAAGCATGCTATTCATGGCAGTCACTCACACGCATGCAAGGATGCTAAAGCATAAAACTCACCGAGTACTCCAAGCCAAAACAGAAGCTAATTAGAAATCCATACATGATCCTAAATATACAGAAATGCCTAATGCAACACATGCAAAGATGCAACTATAACAGGCTCGGCTATTCTAAACATGGCATATGAGATGCAACAGCTATCAAGTATTCAACTTAGAATTGAAATACAAATGCAGTTAGTATGATACGCCGAGCCCGGTGCATGCAAGACAGATGAATGAATGCAAACATGCTATCATACTGTATGCTAAATGAAACATGCCCTATTCTAACCATCATAAGCAAGTAAATAAAAGGGAAGAAAGACGTGGAGTTGGAAGACATACATCACACTCACCCACACTTATTACAATTATGCCCTCGCGCAGAGGGTCCGAATAAATATACAGTCCCGAATAAAAGAATATTACAGTCCAAAATGTGTACAAATTCCTAATTAATTTACAAATTAACTAAGAAAATAATAAATTGGCATGCAAGCCAGGGACTGCCTTGATTCTGATGAATGATGTATGTTTAGGCTGCCTTGCGCGAAAATCCACTACGATGCCCCAATTAGCCTCTGTTTTGCAATTGTTCTTGGAAAGCGCGCCAAGCCTCGAAAGACTGCTGATTCTTGATTTTGCTGCAACAGAGAGCAGGAAAGGGGCATAGCAATGTATTTTCACAAATGTATGCGTGCATCGATCCACGTACCACCAGTCACGCATCTCGATGCATGATGGCCGAGGAGTCGATTTGCACAATTCAATATGGAATGAATGCACATGAAAACACAACAAAACCTAACTCCATCATGGATGATCCAGAGTGTCGATGACTAGGGAATTGAGACATGTTCCGTCACTCGGAGTACGGAACATACCTAGTTTCCTGTGCTCGGGCTAACTCGTATCCCGAACACAATGCAATATGCATGACATGCATGAATGCAACTAAGATACAACCTAACATGCACAATGTTATGAAATGGCATACACGGTGCACGATGCAACATGGCATACACAATGCTATGGAATGAAATGGCATACGCAATGCATAATGGACTTACACTAACATGAGTGTACCTCAACCACACTCACACAAGAGGCCATTAGATGAAAATGAGACACTCGAGATGCGTGCACACGTGCACGCAAACCGAGGACCGAACCTACGGCACGGAATGCCACTCTAACAAGACATGGAAAAACATGAAAAATGGCATACTAGCATGCAAATTTCAGAGGCAAAATGAGATGCAAAACAGCCCCGAAACATGGTGAAATGGTACTCAATGCATGGAACGAGTCCCGAAACATGAAATTTGGCACATGAAATGACCTATAGCTATGTAATGCATGCATAATTTGAACATGAAGTGTAAAGAAAGAATCAAGGCAGCCCCAAAAAAAGCATATTTACAGTTTAAATCAAGGCCAAACAGTGAGCACAAATGGGGCTAAGCTAGCATACAAAAATGGCCCCGAAAGCAAGATATTGAAGCAACTCACAGATGGTGGCTCCGAACAGAGAAGGGGCCTTCTACAATATTTAAGAGGGGCAAAAAATATGATGTTTCACAGTTTATTACAAACCCCAAAAACAGATACAAGTATGCTCAAAATGCTAGGAAAAATAAGGGCCAAAATGGAGATAAAGAAGCAACTGATACATGCTGGTCCCAAACAGGTAAGGTCCCTTCAACAATGTTGAATAGGGGCCTAAAAAATGACTTTTTACAGTTAATGTCCGAGCCCAAAACAGTGTACAACTATGCCCAAAATGCAATGCAAGATATGGCCTAAAAGAGAGGCTACAACACAAAGTATACAAATGATGCTCCAAACAGAAATAGACCCTTAATAAAACATGGAGAGGGGGTCAAAAAAAGGCCATTTTCAGTTGGGACCAAGGTCCAAAAACAGAAGCTCAATAGGCTAATAAATTATGCAAAAATGGGGCTAAAACATGGATATCAAAGCAAGTAGCACATGGAGGACTCAAACAGTGATGAGACCTTCTACAATGTTGAAGAATGGCTCAAAATAAGCCTATTTACAGTTTACAACATGCTCCAAAACAGATTACACATAAGCCTAAAATGCTACACAAGAAATAGGCATACAAGAGGGATAATGAAGCAAGTGCAAAATGGGGGCCTCAAACAGTGAGAGGCCCTTCATGAAACATGGAATAGAGCTCAAAAAATTGCCACTTTAAGTTATGGACGGAGCTCAAAAGTATAATCAAGAAGGGCTAAGAAATAATGCAAAAATGAGCTCAAAAGAGGGAGAAAGCAACTCACCCTTGTAGACCAATCCTTTGCTGCCTCTTGGACCAAGAAAAGCTACCTCCTAGCCTCTGAGAAGACCCTCCTAGTTGCTGGAATGGAGTGGTGCTTTGGTGCTAGGTGGTGGTGAAGAAATGAGTGTAGGACTTGAGAGGTTTGAAGCTTGGAAGTGTAGAGATAGGGGGAGGGGTGTAATGCAAGCTTGAAGCAAATTTTTCCAACCCCAAAACCAGACCTGGGGTGCTGGTTATATAGGCCAAAGAGGGGGGAAAAAGGGAGGGAAATCACTCCAAGTTTCCCTCCAAAAATTGCCCCCCCGGATACAGAATCTGGGGGGGGGAATAAAGTGCATTTCTGTGATGTATCAGGTGTAAGGATCTTTGGCAGTGGTTATTGGGACTGCAGGTGGTCGGCCGGCCCTCCCCATGGCTGGCTGGCCAAGGGTCAAAAGGGTCAGGTGTGATTAGTGGCCGGCCACCACAAATTGGTGGCCTCCCATGTGTTCTCAACACAGCCCTGTGGTCAAAAATTGGCAACTGTGAACCAAAAGAGAGAACAACCCACTTTTCAAAGGGGTTCAAAAGGTTCAAATGGAATTACTGGCCGACCACCAGATATTGGTGGCCTCCCAGATGTGTACATCACAAATATGGGGGTTAGGGTTGAGGAAAGTGGCCCTAGGGTGGTCAACATTGGCTTTGAAGTGAGAAAAACGAGCGTCGGAGGGCGATAATGGAATATAACTGGTTGCTGGAACAATTACTGGCCTCCCACCCTTCTACGACCTTCCTGGTGATGAAACAAAGGTCCCTACCAAAAATGAACGAAAACCGATGCAGAATGAAGGTTCGGGGGCCGAAACGCGCAGTCCGAAGCCCCGAAAACCGACTGTTAGGCACCGGGAGTAGTGTTCGACCACGAAGTTGGTCTCTCGGACCACAGTGTCCCTTAAAAGGGAGGAAATAAGATGTATGCCAAGAACCGGGGCAAACGGAGGTGGTTAGACGGTCCCGAACCGAGGCACACGGCCTGATGGCTCCGAAAATCGGAAACCGGGCTCCGAAATGGGCAAAATGGCCTATGACCACGAAATGTAGCCCATGGCCACTAAGAGATAGTCTACGAGACCTCTCCCTCCCTTTGGGAAGAGAAACAGAGAAAACCGAGTCTGGTTCACAAACCGAGGCAAGGCACAGAAAAGCACGAAAGTCCGGAGGCAGGGCTCACGACCGAGACTCTGAAACCTCTGGACGAGCACGATATGCAACATCACCAAGCGCTCAATCGGTGACGTCTGAGTCTTAAGGTCGGTCAAAAATGGGGTGTCTCTGATTGCCCCTCTTTGTGAACTTCGAAAGTCATAAGTGGCGGAGTGAATGTCAAAGCCGAGAGGCGACCCATTTTGACAAGTAGAAGACTCAGACAAACAAGCGAGATAAACAAAGGTGTGCCCGCAGGCAAAGGGGCAAAACGCAAAATGACATGCACAAGGCCGGAGGTAACTTGATGATCATGTAAGTGCAGCAAGCTGTAATGAAGCAAATATTCGCAAACAGATGCAACAGTTTTAAGCAAGAATGCAAAGCAACAACTGCATTTCAAGCAGTTTAGGAATGTTGAGAATTATTCAATTCTCGTCACGTCTCACACGGAGAGGATATGATACCTACGCGATTCGTCTGGTCGCACCATCTTCAAATGAACCGTACATACAATATCGTGCCTGCAAAAGAAAGAAACTCAACAAGCACAACATACTAACAACATATGTTCAATGCGATATCGAAAGTAGACAGTTACGGTGTCAATGGAAAAGTGCATCGCAAAGTGGGAAGAAACGCGCGTGACAACGCGAGTTTAAACACAGAGGCATGGTAATATCGAAGAGATGTGCATAACAATGCAAGTAGGTGCATGAGAATGCAAGTTACGTGTACAAAAATGCAGAACAAGCGTGAGTCAGGACGCGTGTTTGTCACAAAACGGCGAGCAAGGAAATGCGCGTTTCGGCGAGGGCGGCTCGATTGCGGCCTCCGGTTCACCTCCCGGAAGGGTTACAACATGTTCAAAAAGGATACACCTTGATTTTGATGAGTAATGATGAGGTACGCATCAGGAGTTGAAGCTGAAGTTCCGGCGGAGCGATTTCGTGACAGAACGTGCACTTCTCTTGTACTTTTTCAGGTCCCGAGAATTCCAATCTTTCCCAAAATTTGCAGAGAGCTTGGGACCCACCTAGGGATCACCACCGGCCAGTTTTCTTCCCTATTAGAGGCCACCGGCCACTTTTCAAAAAGAGGATGGCCGGCCAGCCAGAAAAAGTGGCCGGCCGGCCATTTGTCCAAAACAGTGGGCATTTTTGTCTTTTCACCTCCTTTTCTTTAAAACCATTCGGCCAAACATTGTGAGCTCACAACTTCAGCTCCAAAATCACCTCCTCTAGCCTCCCAAACCATTTTTCTCCTCAGATCTGAGCTCTATACGCGTTTTCCAACGCCCCACGCAAGTTGTTTTCGCGAAAACTTTCAGTTTCAAGCACTTTGGACCGATTAAATTTTGATTTCGGTGCTTCTTTTCTCATTTTCGCCACTTGAGGTGAGTTTATCTCAACATTTGGAAGATTTTCTCGGGAGTTGACTTTTGTTGACTTTTCCATTTCCCGAGGGTTAACTTTTGTTGACTTTTTCCAATTTTCGCTCATTTTTGCTCATTTTTTGCTCCTTTTCCAGATTTTCTGAAATGGCCGGTCATTTTCCTCATGGTGGAGGTCCTGCGGATGCCCGAGGTGATCCCGATATTATGGCTTTGCCTCCGAGGGTTCGACCCTTCATACCCGAGAGGTATGCCCTACCAGCACACGTTCTTCCATGTTTTCCATCACTTCACTGACTTTGATGAGCGAGCGCCCGAGGATCTCCTTCTGCGGGAGCCGGAGTATCACCTCTCTCATGAGGCACAAGAGGTATTTACTTCATTTTTATCTTTTTCGCAACGTATTCTGCATTTTTCGTGCATTCTGTTTACATTCTGAACACACGGTTCAATTATCTGTATTTCTGAACACTTAGCCCACAAATTGATTGTGAACACACGGCACACATTAGTTAAGAATTGAACACACGGCCCAAATACTGATCTTCTGAACACACAGTTCGAATTGAAGGTGAGCACACGGCACACACTGATTGAGATTTGAACACGCAGCCCAAACACTGATTTTCTGAACGCACAGTTCGAATTGAAGATAAACACACGGCACACACTGATTGAGAGTTGAACACGCAGCCCAAACATTAATTTTCTGAACACACAGCCCAATTTGGAGGTGGACACACGGCACACACTGATTGAGAGTTGAACACGCAGCCCAATCACTGATTTTCTGAACACACGGCCCAATTTGAAGGTGAACACACGGCACACACTGATTGAGAGTTGAACACGCAGCCCAAACACTAATTTTCTGAACACACAGCCCAATTTGAAGGTGAACACACGGCACACACTGATTGAGAGTTGAACACGCAGCCCAAACACTAATTCTCTGAACACACAGCCCAATTTGAAGGTGAACACACGGCACACACTGATTGAGAGTTGAACATGCTGCCCAAACACTAATTTTCTGAACACACAGCCCAATTGAAAGGTGAACACACGGCGCACACTGATTGAGAGTTGAACACGTAGCCTAAACACTAATTTTCTGAACACACAGCCCAATTTGAAGGTGAACACACGGCAAACACTGATTGAAAGTTGAACACGCAGCCCAAGCTAATTTTCTGAACACACAGCCCAAATTGAAGGTGAACACACGGCACACTGATTGAAAGTTGAACCATGACCCAAAGCTAATTTTACGAACACACGGCCCATTCACTTTATTTTGCACATGACCCATTCATTTCATTTGCACACAACTTATTCATTCTATTTGCACATAGCTCATTTTATTTTATCTTTGAAGCATGTATTCATTACGAATCTGGTGACTTCTCACACAAGACGGGATCTGGCTCCACCGTAGCAGAGATTAATCTGTAGAGCTCCGGAGGTCCGGGATTTGGTTGATTTGGTAGGGTTTGGGCCTTTTTGTACCGGGCTTTCTCGCTGTCCCGCCAGGAGGACGCTGATGGCAGCTTTAGTGAAGAGATGGTGGGACACCACCAACTCCTTTCATTTTTCCGCCACGGGGGACTTGACTATGACCCCGCTTGACTTCGCTGTGTTGACTGGCCTCGACGTAGGAGGTTAGCCCATTCCTCGTGACGAGGACATGGGCCAGTGGGAGGCCACTTGGGTATATTTGTTGGGGGCTCACCCGCCTGTTGATAGAGCTTCGGGCAGAGTCCGATACACTTGGTTCTCTTCCCATTTTCGAAGGGTGGAGATGGAGCCCGGGACTCCTGAGGAGGCAGCACAGTATGCCCGTGGTTTTTTGATGTTCCTCTTCGGGACCACTCTGTTTGCCAACAGGGGGAACACTGTTGGGCTGTATCTGTTGAGCGCCTTGGTGGACCTATCACAGGTCAGGCGGTATGACTAGGGTGGCGCCGGCCTAGCTACCCTTTACTGCTATATGACTGCAACTTCCCGGGGACGGGGGGATTTACTCGGTGGTTATTGGAGAGCTTGGGATGTACTTTCTGCCCTCTTGATTTACATTTTCGCTCTTCATTACTTGTACATTGTACACACGGCATACTTTACACACTGTATTTTGCCCTTAGTACTTTGCATTTACATTCTGCACTGTTGTCCACAGTTATGGGTCTATGCGTACTTTTCGACATTAGCCCTAGAGATGGTGGTGGAGGGGCCCTTCGTTACCCCGTACTCACTTGCATTTGAAGGCCAGCACCGGCCAAGACCTCGGGAGTCTCTCCTTTTTCTACGGCAGTATTTCGACACGATGCGGTCGACGGAGGTATTTCAGAACCCTCAGCTCTTTGTGCTTTCATCTTTTGATTTGTCTTGTACCTTCCCGATTTCTGATTGATTTGGCTATCCGTAGATTACATGGGAGCCCTGGGCACCCTTTGGTGAGAGTCTCCGATACCAATTTGCTAGAGGGCGGGGTGCCTTTCATCTGAGGTCCTCTTGAGGGCGGTCGGTAGAAACACAGTTTTTGGGGGAGCGATTCTTGCGCCAAGTATGGGGCTATATTTCTCAGGACCCTCCCTCAGCACCCCTAGTCGAGATGCGAATTGCTGATAAGCTCTCTTCTCGGGATGTTGTCAATGCTATGCTGGGTACTGATGCTTTGCTTCATCTTGCGGAGGGGGATTATGCTACTTACCGTCACATATACGTGATGCCTCCATTGACGGGAGTCCGCGCTCCGGCGATGAGGTCTGCCGGCATGCCATCTTCAAGCCAGGACCCGGCTCAAGCTGCAGACGCTCCTTCCTCGGCAAAATTTGGTACATCGAAGGGCGCGAATTTATTCCCCGATTCCCCGACTTATTATCATCTGGATGGCGGATATGCCAAGCGAGCTAATGGGGTGGCAATATAGGACTACCTCTCGATTCCGATCGATAGAGCCTCCGATACGCCATTGCTACGTTAGAGACCCTGAGTCACCACCGGTATGTTTTACAGCTTTGATTCATCACTCAGATATTTGAACGTTCCTTTCTTTACTGATACCCTTGCCTTTGCATCTGCAGCCCCCTGTTGAGTACATGGATCAGGTGCTCGAGATGGTAGCCTTACTTGAGGGGATGGTCCTGCGGAGGGAGGCGCAGTTGTCCATCATGGGCTTCCAGGTACCCTTTAGTTTTCTAGCACTGTATCTTCTGATGACATGCTGATCTTGAACATTTTACTGCATTAATAGGCTACTTGTGTAGAGCACATCTGACACACACCGTTTTCATGCATTATTCCTGCGTACATCCATTTTGTGTAGCTTGCTTGCATCTGTATCTGATATACATGTTTTGGCTAATGTATTCAATCTGCATTTTTCATTTTCAAATGCCTCCAGTATATGCTCAGCCACAGGCCAGGCCACCTGGGCCTTCTCGGGGAGGTGGACCATCTGGGTCTTTTCGAGGAGCTGGGTCATCTGGGCCTTTTCGAGGAGCTGGGCCATCCAGGCCTTCTCGAGGGGCTAGGCCATCCAGGCCTTTTCGAGAAGCTTGAGGAGAGGGATTGTCTCGCGGATGCAGGGCACATATCATAGGCGGGCCGATGAGGATGAAACGAGGATGTTCTTGATCATCGATCGAGACATCTGTTGACAGAGAGGAGGGCTCCGATCTTGGCTCCGAGAGTGGAGGCGAGGCTGAGGGGGATCCTGAGGATGACAACTCTGACTTAGACAGTGATGGGGGTGCAGAGGCTATTCCGCAGAAAAGGATGAAAAGGGCCTCTTATTCCCGCTCCCGAGAGCATTGATGTTGCAGTTCCCTGTTTTATTTGCCTTTTTGCTAGTAGTTGTAGCACATTGTGCATTATTAGGCAGTTTTATATTTTTGTAAAACTTGTGCCCTTTGTTTGCAAAGTAAAGCATGATGGAATGAAACGGCTTTCGAAAAAGGTGTTGTATTTTAAACTCTTAGCATCATATCGCATTGTTTTGCACCATAATGAGATTGAATAAAAATGTGCATTGTGCATTTGCCCAGTCAGGTAATGAACCGACGCAATAACTTAACTTACGAAAATACAACAAAACCTTAGCAAGTTTACAACTCGATAAGCAAAATACACCAGTGTTGACAACTTAATGCACAAAACTTAACAAGAAAATAGCTTAAACAAAGAGTGCCAACTCAAACACCCGAGAACGCGACAGCTCGACAAACAACTCGATAAGCAAAACAACAACTCGATAAACAAAATTTTAACAAAACAGAGTATGTTACGGACGATCTGGGCAACGGAATACATCCGAAATAGAGGGAAATGAAGGCCTTTGACATACCCGTTGCACGGAAATGCTTGAAACTTCCTCTTGGGGGGTAAAACAGGGTCAAGGGCACACATGGGAGCATGGCAGGCCACTTTTGGAGGCCGGTGTAGACACCCCATTTTTGACCGTCCTCAAGACTTGGATGTCACCGTTTGAACACTCGGTGATTATCCATGTTTGTGTTTGTTTGGAGTTCCCGAAGTTCTCGGCTACGCGCCTTACCTCAACATCTCCGAACTCGACTGTTTTGTGTCTGGTTTTGCACCAAACACTTGTGTTTTGCCTCAGAGGGGCAGGGAATGCCTTGTGAGACATCCCCACACACCACCGGCACTAACTAGAGGCCACCGGCTGGTTTTTGTTGCCACCGGCAATATATATTGCCGGCCGGCACTCTTTGTTGCCGGTCGGCAATCATTTTTGTCAAAATGACATTTTTGGCTAATGGCTACTATTGACTACTTTTGAGATATTTTATTACGGTATGCGGCATTGACTTCCCTCCATACCGTGTATGGAGGGATGCCTCTTGTCTTGCTTAATGCCTAAGCACAAGATTGCCTCCTCTATAAGAGGAGGCCTTCCTTGGCTTTAGGGTTGGCTTTTTGAGAGAAAAGAACTTCAGAGAACTCTGGTTTTAGGTCTAGGATTGATACATATTATATCTCTATACCTCTCTCCCTTAAGTGTTCTAGGTACATTTGTTCATAATATTGCACATCAACACCTAGTGTTTCACCTTTCCTTGGTTTCTGAGGTTCCAAGAGGTTGTTCTTGGTGTTCTTGGCTGGATTTGAGCCCAAGGAAGCAACAACATCAACACTTGTGAAGGTGGTCAACAAGGGTGAGAAACTTGCCTTTTATTCCCCATTTTTGCATCCTATTTTTACCTGCCTTAAAGCTGTTTTTGTGTTTAGTGTATAACATAAAAAAGTTTTTTTTTAAGCCCTCTTAATTTTTTGTTAAGGGTGTTTTGTGGTTTGGGTGTGTTTGGTCACCCTTAGGCCTCGAAAGGCCTCATTTTGTGCCATTTTGTGCAAGTTTTGAGACTTTGGTGTTTGGGCCTCTTCACCACTGAAATCTTGAGGGATTTCAGTGGTGGAGATGGTGCCTTGAAGTCTCCAAAAGGGGAGGGCCACCCCCTCTCCTTGTTGTCCTTGAAAGGGACTATTTTTGATCTCTTAAGGAGCCTTATGTTCAAGTGTGTGTTGATCATGTCTAGGCTGCATTTCATGCTTATTATGCCATAATATAATCATGTTGTATGTTGATTTTGGTGCTCCATTCATGCTTAGTGTAGTTGCCATGTAATGCCTTGTAATTCCCTTAACATGTCTTAGGTTGTTAGCCTTTGTTCGAGTGTGATTTAGGCTTAGACTTATGAATGTTTTGTGCTTATTTTGCCATGCTTTAGGTCTGTCCATAGTTTTTTGGGTCGATTTTGGTATGTTTAGCATAGCTCCTTTGCATTTGTGGCTTGCCGGGCTTGTATGCTTCAAGTATGTAAATGTGTAGCATGTGTTGCTTGCATCATTTTGGTGGTTTGGAACCACCCAACATGTAATTTCAGTCCCTTTGGCATGCCCATATGCTTGCCTAAGTCGCCTCTTTATTGCTTTGAAAGCATGTGTTGTATGCCCTTTTGTTTTGGCCATTATGCATGCCTTTGAATTTGAGTCACTTAGGTGCCATCTAAGTGGTCTTTTGGACTTAGTTTTATGTGTTAAAACTCTATTTTTGGTCTCCTAATGCATGCCATGTATGGTTGTGTTAAGTGTAGTCCATTACCTCTTTGGTGAGCCTTGAGTGCTTGGGCCTTTTTGCATGCTTTACTCGGTTTATTTAGTTGGTTTGGAACCTTCTATAACATGATTTTTAAAGCTTATGATGCATGCTAAGTGTCCATGATATCCCCTTTCAAGTGTGCTTGAGGGTTGCTTACTTAGTGCCTAAGTGTTAAGTCTTAACATATGCATGTGTGTGTATATGGTGGCTTTCATTTTTGGGGTATTTTGGCCACTGACTTTAGGCCTATTTGGAGTTGCCTAAGTCATGTTTAAGACCATCATTTGCTTGCTTGCATGCTTACCTCATGTTTTGCTTGTATGCTTGCATAAGTGTCTTGCCATGCCATATTGCATCCTTAGCTAACATGATTAGGTTGCAATGCATCTTGCATGCATGCCTTGTCCCTTGATTTGGTGATGGGGATTGGGCTTTTTTGTTTGCTTAGTTTGCATTTCATTTGACATGAAAATTGCACACTTGATTCTTTGGGCCATCATGCATGAAAATGTGTGATTGGTGGCCCGAGAATCGAGGCACATCCTCCTTTGAGTCACAAGCATGATAAGGAATGTGTTTGGTGCATACATTGCTTGAATTGAGCTGCCATGCAAGTTTTGCCCTCTGCTGCTGTGAGTTGCAGGTTTTGCAGGAATTCATTGCCGGCCGGCAATGTTTAGTGCCGACCGGCAATCGATTATCATCCGATGGATGAATTCTGTGCCGATGGCCACATATAGCAGCCGGTGGCTATTACATTTAGCGGTGGTAATTCGGTATCAAGGAAGTAGTTTTGAGACTTTGGCGGTTTGGAGGAACAAAGCAGGAAAAGCGAGGCAAGCTAGGCATGGTAGTGCAATTCGGCGGAATCCGTAGCGTGCATTGAGCCCTCGCCAGGCGGTTCTTTATTTTCTTAGATTAATTAATTTGTTAATTTAATTAATTTGTAATATTTAATTAGCTTCCGTAGTTAATTATTTGTATTATTCTTTTGGTCCCTCCGAGCGAATCTGTAATAAGTGTGGGTGAGTGGTGTGTATGTCTTCCAACCCCACTTCTTTCTTCCTTTTATTTACCGCTTATGATGGTAGATTAGGCACGTTTATTTTAGCATACCTTATGCAATGCATGCGTGCATCCATACATTTGTCTTACATGCAGGCTCGGTACATCATACAAAGCGCATTGTATCTTCAAATCTAACTTGAATCGTGTTACTCGTGCATTTCACATGCCATGTTTAGGGTTAGCGAGCCTATCCTAATCATATTACGTATGCGATGCATTAGTCACTTAACATGAACTAGGGCATGCATGTTTGCTAACTAGTTTATTGTTTTGTACAGTCTGATGTAAGTATTTATGCTTTAGCATATCGCATGCGTGTGAATGCTAACCATGTGGCTAAATGCTTATATGAGATAAACTATTTGAATGCCTGTGGGTGGAGGTTGGATTGTTTGAGTTGGAAAAGCTCGTTGAAATCCGTGTTTTAGCCTACTTGCGAGTAGAAAAAATCCGAAACGCTTTCAAAACGAACGGATATGCAATGTTTGTTTCCAAATTAGACAATCTAGTCTATACTTGTTTGCTGCGCGCATAATATAGTAATTCTAGGCTAATAATTGGAATAAGAACACATAATGTTTTCAAAAACGGATATCACGGTTAGTAGAGGTCGGTCTTCGGACCGGGCGAAAAGGGGTGCTCATAGCTGACCTTCCCCGATCGTACCCAAGCTCCCGAGCCAAGACAACTTTGGTGATGACGGACACGTGGCCTTCGGCACCAAGTCAAGGTTTCCTAAATTTCCCATTTTAAAAATATTTAGGTGGCGACTCTATATCTGGCAAAGCAGTCCATGTTTGGCACTACTTTTCAAAACAAAAATCTGTTTTCTCAAACGATTTGCCAGAGTTGGACTCTTTGGTTCAGATTAAGAACCGCAACAAAACAAAACAGAGGAGTCCGAACTGTAGAGTGAGGCCCCAAGGGCGCGTCTCTGGTACCGCCGACTTTGTGTGTGGGGGAGAAATGTGGCCTTGACTAGAAAAGGTGGCCGGCCGGCCACTTATCCCGGCAGCCACCAAATTTTTGACACGTGTCCCTCTGAATAGTGTTTTCTCCTCTTTAAAAGCTCCAACTTCGGGACTCATTCATTTCATCACCCTTTCGCACCAAAAATGAAGGCATTTCTCGTAGAAAATCTCACATCTTGGATCTCTTCTTTGGATGGCTCGGAAAAGTTGAACTTCCGGGGTTTCGGCTTGAATACACTATTCACGCTGAGTCGTACTCCACTGCACCTCCCTTTTCTCCATGCCGCGGCAAGATTCTGGAACCCCGTGACGCACGTCTTTAGCTTTGGTGGGCAAGAGATATGTCCAAATTTTGAAGATTTTCAAGTTTTGATGGAGTCTGAACGTTCGGAAGAGATCTTGCCTCAGTTCCGTTTTGGCCACGCCCAAGCTTTAGGGCGGATGTGTGGACTTGCCGCGCATGATGCTCGATCTCTGATGTGTAATGGGGAACTAGATATCCTTTGTTTGATCCATCGCTTTTCTGGTGCCGGTGACCGCGGTGACCATCATTGGCAAGGTTTCCGGCAACATACGCTCTGCTTGTGCATGCTATTTCACTTCCTGCTTGCCCCGGGCCCGAGTGGACCCAGTATCTGTTTGATTGAAGTTGCTCAGGGCTTGAAGGAAGGGAAGAGCTATATTGCTATGGCATTGGCCGAAACATTGATGGGCTTGGACGCTTTCCAACGTCAGGAGACGACTAGATTTGCGGGGAGTCCACTACTACTACAGGTAATGTTTCCCACCCAATCTCACATATGTATTTGCTCACATCACTCGGCCCTCAGGCTCGGTTTTTCTCACAAAACCCTTATCTCACTATTTTCTCATCGCACATCTCTCTATTCTTTATTCTCTCATTTTTCGTCCCTCCCCAAGTGTGGTTGATGGACAAACTGCAGGTTGTGGACTCTTGCCCTGCCTACTCAGCCCGCGGCTACTTCTTTCGGCAACACCTGGTTGATGCGCTTGATGAGGGATGGTGGTTCAACTGGATGTGCAATTTGTCTGCTGACCGCATTGCTTGGCGCTGCCCCTGGCTCAACCTTCCGGCAATGAGCTATAGCATGTCTCGGCGGAGGGTCGATTGATTAGTGCGACTCACTCGTGTTCTATTTTTCGTTCGGTTCGGCGCCGGTTTGGCCATGATCGGACTTGCCGCGAGGATTGAATACCGGTACTTTTCGGTCAGGCGCCTGGCTTGCCGATATGCCCGGCATGGAGGACTAGAAAGCTCTGCCCTGCTCCCACTTTCGGTTGCACTTTGTCGGCGAGTCTTTGGGATTGGCTTAATGAAGAGGCACAGATTGGGCCTAGCTTGGCGTCAGAGGCTTCGACTAGCTCCGGGAGGGGGCACAGGGACACTTGACTTGACTTTGCCGGACTTATTGCTTTATCAGTACTTTCAAGTTTTCTTTATGAGTGTAATAAAAAGCAACTCAATTGTATGCAAGAGCGAGAGAACTTTGTTTTGAAATCAATGAAATTGAAAGTTGTGGTACTGAAAGTTTTCCGCTTTGGTCCAAAAATGGTCTTAGTTGTAAAAGATTAATTTGAACAAAGTCAACTTTTATTAAAACTTTTCAAAACTACTTTCGATATGGATCGAATGGACACACTGAAATCATCCTTTGAGATGCACAACCCCGGATCCTAGCAACTGGAAAGTTGCCCCTAGTCTAAATAGTACTGCGGCACTTGTGTGGCAACGGAAAGTTGCCCCTAGTCTGAATAGTACTGCGGCATTGTGTGGCAACGGAAAGTTGCCCCTAGTCTGAATAGCACTGTACCGGAGATCGCGATGAATGTTGATGGATAAAGATGACTGAGATGATCAAAATGGACAAAGTTGATCGGGGAAAAGTTTATGGCTGAACTTCAGGGTGAAGTTGCCTACGTATCCCAAAGATGGGAATCAAGCCTTACGTAGTTCAGGCTCAGGTTCGCTCGGGTATTTTTTTTACTCTCCTTTTGCGCTCTAACTTTTGCCAAGGCTGCCCTTTGCGGGTTTTCAACCTTGCGAGCTCAGTTTTTATGATTTCAAATTTTTTGTGCTCTGAGTTTTGCCTAGGTCGCCCTTTCGGGTTTTCGGCCTAGCGAGCCTCTCAGGAGTAATATTTCTTCAACTTGTCCATATTGATCGGTTGTGAGAACTCCAAGCCATCTAGATCCATCAGAACCACAGCTCCACCTGACCAGATTGACTTGATGATGTAGGGACCAGTCCAATTGGGTCTGAACTTGCCCCTTGGGTCGTGGATGGGAGCTCAGTTGTCTTTGAGCACCAAATCTCCTTCTTTTAAATTCCTGGACTTAACCTTCTTGTTGAAAGCCCGGGCAATTCTGCGTTGGTAACCTTGGACATGGTACAGTGCTTTCAGCCTTCTTTCATCGAAGAGCATGAGTTCCTCAAATCTGCTCTGCTGCCAATCGCTTGACTATCGAACACTCACCAATACTCGTAATGGCGGGACCTCAATCTCAATAGGCGAAACGGCCTCCATCCCATAAACCAATAGTGCGGAGTCGCCCGATGAGAAGTTCGATTGAAGTCCGGTAGCCCAGCGAATGGCGGCTTATCGGCGATCGGTAGGTTTCTACCATCTTCTGCAGTATGTGCTTGATATTCTTGTTGGCGGCCTCAACCGCTCCATTGGTTTGCGGCCAATAGGTAGACGACTTATGAAAAGCCACATTGTATTTCTCCAACAAGTCAATCACCTCCTTCTTGAAGTGGGAACCATTGTTTGAAATTATTTCATTTGGGACCCCGTAGCGACAGATGATGTTGTTTCTGATAAATTTTGCGACGTGCGAAGCCTTCAACACCGCATAAGATTGGGCCTCAACCCACTTTGTGAAATAATCTATCGCTACCAAGATGAACTCATGCCCATTCGACCCTTGACGGCGACTCGATTACATCAATTCTTTAGGCGAAAATGGCCATGGCGAAGTCATGTTGTCTGACTTTGGCGGAATGTTCATGCGATTTGCATGAATCGACATTTGTGGCATCGCCGACGAAACCAATACAATCCTCCTCCATGGTGGACGATAATAACCACATGCGAGGATCTTTCGTGCCAACATTACCCCATTCATGTGCGCACCACATTCTCCCCCGTGGATGGCTTCCATCAGACGCTTTGACTCTTCGGCATCAACGCACAGTTCATGCATTCCCAAATGACCCCTTTTATACAGTTTACCCCCGCATATGATGAACTAAACGGCCATTCTCCTGATTGCCCTTTTGTCTTTGGCATTTACCCCTGGCGGGTATGCTTCTTTCTCCAAGAAGTTCTAGATGTCGTAATACCAGGGGTTTTCATCCTGAGCTTCATCTATAGCGGCAATCGACTCGTAGGCAGGTGCAAATTTCTGGTCGATGATGACTGGACGCATCCGGACTCCACACGGGATGTCTATCATAGAAAATAGAGTTACTAAAGAATCTGCGAACCTGTTGTTCTCTCTTAATAGATGAGTAAAACTTAGCTTCTCAAACCGAGGAATCAGCAAGTCCAAGGTCTGGTGATACATCATCATCTTTTCCTCTTTCACTTTCTAGTCTCCTTTAGCTTGAGACATAACAAGGTTCGAGTCCCCAATGACATCCAACCGTCTTGTCCCTAGTTCCAGGGTTGCTTCTAGACCAGCAATACACGCCTCATATTCTGCTTCATTGTTCAAGACTTTGAATCGGAGTTTGAAAGCTAGAGGGATACGGGAATTGTCAGGTGCTATCAGCAACACTCCTATCCCATACCCATATTGATTTGGCCTCCGAGTCAAAGTACATAAATCAAGTTTCGTTGTCGATGTGCAAAATGGCCCCATCTGGGAATAGGTACCCAACTTCTTCACCCCCTTTCACTGGATGGTCGGCTAAGAACTCTGCCACTGCTCTTCCTTTGACCAACTTGCACGTTACATACTTTAGATCAAATTCAGAGAACAACAGCAACCAACGAGCTAGCCTACCCGTAAGTGCTGGTTTCTCGAAAAGATATTTAATGGGATCAAGTCGTGAAACCAACATTACAGAGTGAGCTAACAGGTAGTGCATGACTTCACGGTAGCCCATACCAAAGCTAAGCAAGCCTTCTCCAACGGAGTGTAGCGGGTTTCGTACTCTAGCATCTTCTTGCTTAGATAATAGATGGCTTTCTCCACCTTATCCTCTGATTCTTGTGCAAGCATGCAGCCCATTGTAGTTTCAGTCACTGATAGATACAAAATCAACGGTTTCCCTGGTTTTGGCGATGACAGCACGGGTGGGTTCTATAAATATTCTTTAATCTGTTCAAATGTAGCTTGACATCGGCCGTCCCATTGGAACTTCTTTCCTTTCTTGAGGAGGCCAAAAAGTGGTTCACAAGTCAAGGTTAATTTTGAGATAAACCGTCTTATGAATTGCACTTTACCCAGAAAGCCTCGCACCTCCTTTTCAGTCCTTGGTGGTGGCATTTCTAAGATGGCCTTGATTTTGGAAGGGTCGACCTCGATGCCCCTTTGTGTAATCAGAAACCCTAGCATTTTTCCCGCTGTAATACCGAATGTACATTTCTGAGGGTTTAGCTGCAACCGGAATTCCCTGATCCTTTGAAAAAACTTGTGCAAGGCGGTGTAGTGGCCCTCTCTTTCTTTGGATTTGACAATCATGTCATCCACGTACACCTCAACCTCTTTGTGGATCATGTCGTGTAATATTGTAGTTGCGGCCCGTTGATAAGTAGCTCCAGCGTTCTTCAACCCAAATGGCATAACTCTATAGCAGTATGTCCCCCACGGGGTGGTGAATGCAGTCTTCTCCCGGTCTTCTGGCCCCATCACTATCTGGTTGTAGCCTGAGAAGCCATCCATGAATGAGAGCAAAGCATGCCCTGCTGTGAAATCCACCAACTCATCGATGTGCGGTAGGGGAAAGTCGTCCTTCGGACTAGCTCTGTTCAAATCCCTGAAATCCACACATACTCGGATCCTACCATCTTTCTTCGGCACCGGAACAATGTTGGCCAACCAAGTCGAGTATTCTGATACCAACAGAAAGCCTGCGTCAATTTGCTTGGTGACCTCTTCCTTAATCTTGAGAGCCGGTCAAGGCGGATCCTCTGAGTTCTGTTTGGCCAGTGGGCCGAGGTCAAGGGGATCCGATCTTTGTACAATCTCAGGATCGATTCCAGGCATGTCTTCGTAGGACCACGCGAAAACATCTTTGAAATCTTTTAATAAAGCAACTAAGCGCTTGCATTCCTCCGAAGACAACGTGGACCCGATCTGGACCAGCCGCGGGTCCTCCTCAGTACCAATATTCACGGTAGTGATTTCATCCATTAAAGGTTTGACAAATCTCTCTTGCTCTTGCTCAATTAAACGTTGCAAAACCGGAGGAACTTCGTCCTCGTCATTTTCATCAAAGTTTTGAAAGTCTGAATTAATGCAATAAATCAAGGGACGCGAAAAGTACTTTCGAAACCACGGTTACTTGATTCTCATTAAGCTCATCCAAATCGTCCGATTCATTTACAGCAGACTCAAATGAAAAGGAAAAAGACAACCTAAACGGATGTGGTATCAGGGTTATCATCCCGGGATTACGATTGAGACTCGGTCGGTGGAACACGATTCCGACTCACAAGACTCGGTGGAATCATATTCGACTCACTACTGACCGATCTTCTTGGACAAAAATCCTCCTCGTATTGCCAAGTGAGAGAGGGTGCGATAGATGCATCCAAGATAGTCATTTGGTAGGCATGACCATTTCATCTCCAATCATGGAAGCAGAAGTTATCCCTAAGCACTTATGGTCGATTGGAGGATCGAAAATGAACATGCGATGCTACCCCATTTCAAATTCTGTGCCCTCGGGATCCTTTGCCTTACCTTGCTCAACCTCGGTGATGGGTATATGCGCTCTGGCAACGCGTCATCCCCGGATAGTTGCAGGTCGAAGAAGATCTCGAAACCTGGCACGCGCTTCTTCTCCGCATTTAGCCACGACTCTGGGAAGCTGCAAAATGGAAAGTCCTCCCCCTCCCGGACGAAGCGTCCATTTAGGATACCCTGAATGGGCCTATGCATTAACTCAAAAGGCTTCCCAGCCTGCTTTGCTCTGGCTCTTCCAGCCATTTCTTTCCCCTTCCTCATCCAGTCCTCTTTGGTGGGCAGATAACCCAAGCCAAAGGTATGAGGGTTGTGTGGCACTTTGGCCAATGCTGCAACGCCTTTCCGGCCGCTTCTTCCTAATCCCATCCCGGGGATGTGTTGTAGCTTGTTCATGAGGTAGACAGATTGAGCACTGACGTACACTCCCTCATTCACAGCCATGATATTCTACACCACCCGGGCCTCAGCCAAAGTGAACCCTGATAAGAACACATCCTCTGTGCCATGCTCGATTTCCAAGACTGGTGTGGACACCTCTGGCGGCGGATGGATTGATGAATTCCCGAAAACAATAGCCACCCCCTTTCCGTGAGGGTACTTCAACATCTAATATAGAGTGGAAGAGACTGCCTTCACTTGGTGCAACCACGGCCGCCCCAAGAGTAGATTGAAGGTTGCGGGAACGTCCAAGACATGGAATTCAATGTTGTGTTGTCTTGGACCAACCTGGGTCTGAATTTTGACAGTCCCCATCACTTCCCTGCAAGTATTATCATATGCTCTGATCACCTGAGTAGTCGGCACGAAGTCATGACTTCAACCCGATTGCATCTGTTGATACGGGCAGACATTGATGGCGGACCCGGTATCAACAAGTACCACCGGTATCCACTTGTCTCTATATTCCATGGAAACATAGAGGTTTGTTATGATTTGTGCCCTCAGGTGGTAGTTCTTTGTCTGAAAAGGTTAATGCCAGGGAACCTCCTCCCGGAAAGACCAGCCCAACCAGCTGTGTAGTATCTATAGAGAGTTTGGCCTTGTCCATAGCATTTAGGACAGCCTGTCTGTGTACTCGCGACGCCATAAGCAGTCTCCAGATGGAGATGTCTGCTTGTATCTTCTTCAATTGCTTGAGCATAGCTTCTTCTTCAATCTGTTTCTCCTTCTGTTTCTCAGCTTCTTTGTCTTTCCCAGACGCCTCAGGTTGGTCTAAGTGCTGGGGCTTGAAATACCGCCCACTTCTTGTCATATGAGCGACCTCGTCAATATACCAGGTATCATCTGGCTGGTTACTTCCCTAATCCTCATCAGTGTGGGCAAGACATAAGTCATCGTCTTCCCACCACATTCCGTCGGCGGTAAGCAGACACTGTCCGACTCGTATACTCGTACCGCGGCACCTTGGTCCTCATGCCTGACATTTTCTATTCCGTGCACCACACTCTCGACCCCACATAGGCCTTAGCTTTACGATTCTCTCGAATCCTCAAATCTTTGTTGTTCCAAGCTGCGTCGATCTGGTTTGGTGGTTCAATACTCTGCATTACAATCCCCAAGTTTTGGCGAAGTTCTTAGTCTTGGGGCTCTCCGTGATGTATTCGACTCTCGGCCCTTAGGCCTGATACTCTCGCCTACGTATTACGGTTGATATTCTACAATGTCTGGTTGATCATGTAACCATCCGGTAACTTCTGCCGACCCCTCATATTCAAACCAGTTGATTGCCGCATCTCCTGATTCTTGGCCACTGAAGAACTGGAGGTTGGCAAGGTCTTCTCCTATAGCTGTTAGATCATCCATTCCCCGTTCAAATCATCCCTGAATCACACATAATTACGCTCTTCTGGCGTACACTTTTCGGTAGCCTTGTTGGATGTACTCACTCGGATCATAAGCTCCTTCAGCAAGATTCTCAGACTGTTCAATCTCAGACTCAGCAGCTCCCCTTTCCTCTGAAATCTGCCATGTCCCATCTTTGGTGGTCACCACCATTGGCTCAGATTGGGTTGTAGAGATGTCCATCATGCACAAGTCAGTGTAGACAGGAAGGATCACCTCCGGCTTAGGTAGGTGGGATGGGGTGATATAGATACAAGGATCGTAAAACACGGCCCCAGTTTGGATGAAGGTGATTCTGTTGGGAGGAGGGGCTTGGTTATGTAGTGGGAGATGATTTGTTGTGACATTGGGTTTTTCGGGAGGTGCGATCACCTGCTTGTCAATAAGATCCTGGATCTCATGACGCAATCTAAAGCAACGGTCGGTGTCATGGCCGTCTTTGTTGGTGATCTGTATGATATTTTCTTGGGTCATGAGAAGGAGGGAGTGGATTTAGTAGCGGCCTCGGCTCTAGGGGCGTCAAATGCTTCTTCCTGATTAATACCCCCAGAGCTTTGGACAGGGGCATATATAGGGGCGTGAAGGTTCTTTGGCCTCTAAGTTGATATTTGGTGTTTTGGGTATTGCTTCCAGATGCGCCAGAGAAAGGCGTGGCTGTCATGGGTCTTAGGGGAGGAGTGGTGGTGGCCGTGCTCACCTCTGAAGCTTCGTCTTGATTCTTGATGCCACTTTCGAACTGCGTTGTTATTCTGGTTGAAAGTCATACAGGTTGCTCCCTATCTTGGTCGATCAGACCTTGTTTTATGGCATCTTCGATCTGTACCCCCATCTCGTATAAATCTGAGAAGGTGGGAAAGAGGAGTACGATCATCTTCTGCATCAATTTCGGTTGGAGATTGCGTACAATCATCCTGATTTGATCTTTGTCTGTAGGCCTCAAAGCCATCATCGATGCCTTTGCCCTCCAACGAGTTACGAAGTCTGAGAAAGTCTCCTTGGGTTCCTGCCTCGTCGTTTCGAGATCACGAGTTGTAATCTCGATCTGGGTATTGTACGAGTATTATGCGACAAAGGCCTCAGCTATCTCATCCCAACTTCTTTTGACCTCGTCTTCCAACTTCGCGTACCAGATGGCGGCCACACCCGACAAAGTTCGGCCGAACAGAGAAAGCTTTTGTGGTCGGGTTAGGCCCATTGGTCGCAGAATGTCTGAGAATAGCCGAAGATGGACCATGGGGTCCCCGGACCCGTCGAAGCGGTCAATTTGTGGCATCTTAAACCTATCGGGCAATGTCACGGCCACGTCGGTGTATCCGTCCTCGATGTCCGGAATGGCCTTTACCCCTTGTGATTTCTTGAAAAGCTTCTCAAGCTTGCTCAGTTTTAGGGTCGTATGGTCTATTTCGAACTCAAAGGAAGAGTCCGGGTGATTGGGTGTATGAGTCTTGGACAATTGAGGCGGAAGCGGGGGCGGAGCTGGCCCCATTGGAAAGTTTGTGTCCTCTTGGATATTCAGGACATTTGGCACGGTGTTCTGGGTGTTTGGCAGAGCATTCTGAACAGTAGGTGCCTGCTCGGGTAATGGGGGCCCTGGTGGAGGAGGAACCTGATGTGAAGTAGATCTTGCGTTCTGCATTGCGATCTAGTGATTAACTTTCGACTCTTTGGGCCATGATCGCGGCCTGTTGTTTGGAGAATTCCGCTTGACGGACAGCATCCTCCTGCATCTATCTCATGCTCTCCTGCATTTAACGCATTAGTGCTTCCACCCCTGACGTGTTTTGCTGATCCATCTGACTGACCGGTAGATCTATCTCGATAGCAACAATTGGGATCTTAATTCTACTATCCTCCGATGGAGTAACCCACTGTTCTGGCAACCTCTATTCTGACACACTGCGCTTCCTTGGCTTTCTCCTGACAACAGAGGGTAAAGAATAGAACACTGGATGTCCGTCAACCAGATCCTCAGATCGATTGAGTCAGCGTCCTCGTGTCCAAAGTGCTTGGAGAATATCTACTGGGTTGGAAGCAATGGTGCTAAAACTGCCCCTAGCAAAAGATAAATAAAGCGAAAAGGAAATAAATAACCAGATAAATGAAGAGCATGACAGGTTAAAATAAATACACAACACACAGTCGAGCATACAACACACGGCTGATAAGCTGAAAAACCTGCTTGTCTCCAAATCTTGATCAACGTCACTGAATCCTTGTTTCCCCAAAGTGAACACGATACATGAGATAACCGGTTCTCAAATCTTGTTGATGCCCTTGAACTGATGCCCAAGCTTGCAAACTGATACATGCATTCCTGTAGAGACGCATTCTAAAGCACATAACAAGCAAGTGAGAGCCAAAACACCCCTATGTTGGGGTAGGGTTTCCCTGTCCTATTTTGTCAAGAACTAGGGTTTCACTATGCACGCAGCGGTTTCAAACAACCTATATCGGGTAAGCAACCTGTCCTAGTTTGGAATGGTCACTCTGGTTCGATATGCACTAAGTCGAATGGTCAAGAGGGTGCCGGTAAAACGGGTTTGTGTTCCTATCTTGGCGAGCCCATAACGGTCTCCTTACGGTCATGCCTTGACAAGACAAGCCTCATAAACCGTTCAAGAATAGCGAGATGGCAAACCACGGTGTTCTAGGCGCACCAACGCAAATGCAATGCAAATAAACACACAAGTGTAGTCAAAATCAGATATCATGAGTTCGAGTCAAGCTCTCTAAATCTCCATGATGCTTGAAGCGTAGATAGGCATGAGGACCTCACTACAGCTCGGACTCGAATTTGTGTCACGGTTCTTAATCTTGAACCAAAGAGTCCAAATCCGGCAAATTGTTTTGAGAAAACAAATTTTTGAAAGAAGTGCCAAACATGGACTGCTTTGCCAGATACAGAGTCGCCACCTAAATATTTTATTTTAGGAAATTTAGGAAACCCTGACTCGTTGCCTAAGGCCACGTGTCCGTCATCACCAAAGTTGCCTCGGCTCGGGAACTTGGGTACGATTGGGAAAGGTCGCCGTGAGCACCCACTTCGCCCGATCAAGGCCGCCTCTACTAACCATGATATCTAGTTTTGAAAACTTTGTGTGCTCTTATTCCGGTTATTAGCCTAGATTTACTATGTGATGCGCACAGCATACAAGTATAGACCGGGTCACCTGAATTGGAACAAAACATTTCATGTTTGTTTTTGGAAGATGGTTTGCTACCTGCAAGTAGGCTTAAAATGCAGATTTTGCCACCCTCAGGTGGGCTTAGAAAAGATGGTTTTGCCACTATCTAGTGGGCTTAAAACACACAGTCGATGATTTGTTCCAATCTAAACAACCCAACCTTCACCCACAGGCATTTAAGGCAGTTATATCACATAAGCATATAGCCTCATGGTAAGCATGTTATTCATGGCAGTCACTCACACGTATGCAAGGATGCTAAAGCATAAAACTCACCGAGTACTCCAAGCCAAAACAGAAGCTAATTAGAAATACATGCATGATCCTAAATATACAGAAATGCCGAATACAACACATGCAAAGATGCAACTATAGCAGGCTCGGCTATTCTAAACATGGCATATGAGATACATGACTATCAAGTATTCAACTTAGAATTAAAATACAAATGGATTAGTATGATGCTGTAGAGCTCGGTACATGGAAAACAGATGAATGAATGCAAACATGCTATCATCTTGTATGCTAAATGAAACATGCCCTATTCTAACCATCATAGCGGGTAAATAAAAGGGAAGAAAAGGCGTGGAGTTGGAAGACATACTTCACACTCTCCCACACTTATTACAATTATGCCCTCGCATGGTAGAATAAATATCTGATCGAATAAAAGAATATTACAGTCCAAAATGTGTACAAATTCCTAATTAATTTACAAATTAACTAAGAAAATAATAAACTGGCATGCAAGCGAGGGACTGCCTTGATTCTGATGAATGATGTATGTTTAGGCTGCCTTGCGGAAATCCTTGGGATGCCCCAATTAGCCTCATTTTGCAATTGGTCTTGGAAAGCACGCCAATCCTCGGAAGGCTGATGATTCTTGATTTTGCTGCAACAGAGATCAGGATAAAGGCATAGCTGTGTATATTCAGAAATGTATGCATGCCTCGATCCTCATGCCACGATCACGCATCTCGATGCATGATGGTAGAAAGTCGATTTACACAATTCAATATGGAATGAATGCACATGAAAACACAACAAAACCTAACTCCATCATGGATGATCCGAAGTGTCGGTGACTAGGGAATTGAGACACGTTCCGTCACTCAGAGTATAGAACATACCTCGTTTCCCGTGCTCGGGCTAACTCCTATCCCGAACGCAATGCAATATGCATGACATGTATGAATGCAACTAAGATACAACCTAACATGCACAATGTTATGAAATGGCATACACGGTGCATGATGCAACATAGCATACACAATGCTCTAATATGCAACCTAGCATACACAATGCTATGGAATGAAATGGCATACACAATCCATAGCAGACTTAAACTAACACGAGTGGGCCTCTGTCACATTCACACCAGAGGCCATGAGATGAAAATGAGACACTCGAGATCGTGCTGCGTGCCGCATAAGCGAACCGAACCTCTGACGCGGAATGCCACTCTAACAAGACATGGCAAAACATGAAAAATGGCATACTAGCATGCAAATTTCAGAGGCAAAATGAGATGCAAAACAGCCCCGAAACATGGTGAAATGGTACTCAATGCATGGAACGAGTCCCGAAACATGAAATTTGGCACATGAAATGACCTATAGCTATGCAATGCATGCATAATTTGAACATGAAGTGTAAAGACAGAAGTAAGGAAGCCCCAAAAAAAACATATTTACAGTTTAAATCAAGGCCAAACAGTGAGCACAAATGGGGCTAAGCTAGCATACAAAAATGGCCCCGAAAGCAAGATATTGAAGCAACTCACAGATGCTGGCCCCAAACAGAGAAGGGGCCTTCTACAATATTGAATAGGGGCCAAAAATATGATGTTTCACAGTTTATTACAAACCCCAAAAACAAATACAAGTATGCTCAAAATGCTAGGCAAAATAAGGGCCAAAATTGAGATAAAGAAGCAACTGATACATGCTGGTCCCAAAAAGGTAAGGTCCCTTCAAAAATGTTGAATAGGGGCCTAAAAAATGACTTTTTACAGTTAATGTCCGAGCCCAAAACTGTAATGACCCCAAAGTGCGTATAGAAGGTTATCTTAATTTCATTAAGGGTTCATGTGTTTGCTATTGGAATTGAAGAACTAGCCGTCGAATTATGCTTTTGGAGCTGGAATTGTTGACATTTATCAACAATCTGAAAATTTTTCCCTCCGCTCGAGCGGAGTAGTTGGCGCTCGAGCGGGCCTTTGGGGGTTCGATAATTTTGCGGCGGTGAAATGCAGGAATGGTGATTTTCGCTCGGCGTAGAAGTGGCGCTTCGGCGGACCTTGTTGGTCTTCGTGCTCGAGCACGATGTTGGGCGCTCGAGCGGGTCTCTAGGATGAGTTGTACGAGGCATGTGGGCTCATTTTGACATCTTATTAGTGTATTTGGAATGCCTTTATTTTATTTTGGGATTTTGGTTGAGGTGGTAATATGATGGTGAAGTAAGATTGGACCAAGAATTTAATTGAGATAGTTATTTTACGAACAGCCGCCACTCTTTTGCCTTTTTCTTTTCCACACTTGGAATATGGATATGAGGTTAGAACCATTGGAAAGCTTATTTCCGGGGCTTCAATTTGGACACAAGAACGACCTAAAAGCGAGTCCGGATGGGAGAGTTATACTGTTCAAAGTTTCGACATTTGTGCTTTCTTGGCGAGTCCGCTCAAGCGGAAATCGATCCGCTCGAGCGGGAATTACGGGACAGCAGCTTTAAAAACGGGATTTTGGATCATTTCTTACATGTTTCTTCTTCCCTCTTCCTTCCTCTTTGCCTTAGTCCGAAAACCCTAGCTCCAAAACCTTGATTTCCTCTACTTTGATCAATAACCCACCATGATTCTTGTATCAAGGATGATGAACAAGAGGAGATAAACATTTTCAACCGACTGAAATTCGAGATTGCGAAGGATTCTTCTCAAAGCTTGGTTTTCTTGCTTGGTTCTTGAGGTAGGGGTTCTAATCCTCTTCATTACTTACATGGATGGATAGATTTGTAGTATTTGACTATCTAAATACAATAATTTCCATTTGTGAGCATGTAGTGTATGGTATGAGAATTGGGGGTTTTAGGGTATGGGTTGTTGAGAGTTGAATTGATGAGTTAGAATGATGGATTATGAATCCTAAGTGTATAATCAATGGGAAAAGTGGAATGATAAGTGATGAATTAATAAGTTTGAATTTTATTGGAATTTATAGATTTCTTATAAACCCTAGGTTGCTTCTTGATGTTAAGCAATGATTTGGGCCAAATTGAAAGTAAAATTATGAAATTGAGGTACTGAATTATATCTATACAAATTTAATTGAATTTTGGAGATGTTTGAAAATTATGTTTAAAATTCTGAATGAACCTCGATTATGGGCGGGGTGAATCATGCTATTATGTGAGATGAAATTGAGAAACAAGATTAGTAATGTTATGAATGATAAGAGCATTGGGAAGAAATGATGAAAAGGATTTAAGACTTCACCTTGAAAGATGTTGAATTATATTTAGGGGTGATAAGGTGAATTATGCCAAATAGTGTAGCTTATGTTGGATTGTATTGAGATATGTATGGAGAAGTGTGTTGGTTTAATGATGTGAATTGCAAATTCTTTGTGTACTTTGGTATAAAGAGGATAACAAGTTAAGAATGGAATAAATTATATGTAACCCGATTTTTATGTGTATTACGAATTGTGTAGGGTCAATTGCGGCGGACCAAGCGTCTAAGCCTTGTGAGTAATAGTACTATAAATGTACATCAATTCATTAATAATGATTATTATTATTACTATTCCGTTTTCCATAGCAGTTATGTTAACATGTTTGTATTTGAGACTTGGTGTGAATATAGAAGGAGTTGGCGTCCATTGATATGACTCTGAAATTATTACGTATTAGTCTATGATTAATGGTTTTGATGTGCTATAATCTATTGAGTAGTGTGTTTAAAAGACATTATTAACATTACATTATCCGTAGATTAAGCAATGATTCATGGTGAACAAATGGAACAATGATGCTTATGTATCGAACTATTCAATTTTATCAAGAATGGTTAAAAGGTATGAGGTAATTGTTTTGTCCTACAAATAGCATTGTGATAGCACCTGTCCATTTTGTGAGATATGTTATACGCATTGCTAATGATTACCATTGGTATTACATCAAGCGTAAACTAATTACGTTAATTCATGTAAATGATTGAAAGAATCTGTATGCCTTTGTCTAACTTGGGACTAGTGGGTTACGATGATATCGATGTTATTACGCTTTGTGGCTTGTCCGAGATCCATTGATTTATGGTATAGAACTATGGTATCTACATATTTACGAAAGTGTTCAATCGTGAAATGTGTTCACCCTTTGCTAACAAATATCAACAATGTTATTAAACTCATAATATATTTGGTTATTTATGTGATTAATGGGAAGAATATGTTTATCTGTGATAATCTGTTCTGATGTTTCTGGTATGGAACAAAGTGCTGTACGGAACTAAGTGCTATACCTTGGTGGAAGCCACCTCTAGAATCCGTACGAGCCACCTCTTGAGTCCATACATATGTGAAGTTAAGAGGCTTAAAAGCCGTTCTATGAAATTCTGAGGCCTATGGCGATATGTGAAAGATACAATTTGTAAGAAAGATATAATTTGTGAAGTAAAGAACCTATGTGGCCCTTGCGTAATAATATCTAGTGGTTTGTGGCCCTTGCACAGGTAATAATACGTGGTTTGTGGCCCTTAGGGTAATAATGCCGTGGTTCAAGAATATGTTTAAAATGTTTTTGTGAAATATTGTGAACTTGTGAAACCAAAGGGCCGAGGGCTAATTGTGAAGTATGAATCTCTCACTTGTGAATTATGAAATTATGTGGCCAAGGGACAACTTGTGTATTATGAAATTATGAGACCAAGAGCCAACTTGTGAATTTGAAATATGAATCTATGAGGCCGAGGGCCAGTGTGTGAAATTTATGGAAGGTATCAAAAGAATTGTGAACTATGAACCAATATAGCCAAGGGTCATTTGTGAGCTATGAAGCTATGAGGCCAAGGGCCAATATGTGAAATATGAATTTATGAACTTGTGAACGTGTGAATCCAAAGGCGAGGTCAATATGATAAATTGTGAATCTATGAAACTCAATGGCTCTTTTGTGAATGTGTGAACTCCTCAGGCCAAGGACCCAATTGTGGAATTGTGAATTGACAAAGTTGTCCTACAAAGTTACAGAAACAGACTAATCACATGGTTACAGCATTAGTTATATACTATTATTCACTGAGTTCGCTCATTTTGTCTTTTGTCTGTCTGTTCTGTAGGTAGTCAACCGGGAGTTCAAGCCTAACCTTTAAGGCTCGTCTTTCTCTTGTCAGCTTTGATACGTCCAGGCACCACCTGAAGCCGTGCATTTTGTAAAGTATTGTTAGGTTATTGATTTATGCTTGGGTTGTCTTTCAGTAATGATTTTGATATCGCCCAATTGTAGAAGTGGGTATATATATATGTATGTATGTAACCGATATTCAGGTGTATGTTTAGATTTTATTTGCATGTTTTAAAGTTCTGATCCTGGCATATTAGTAGTAGCTCAATGGAGTTTGTTTCTATTGTCCAATTTTGATATTTAATGCTTCCGTTTAGGCCCCATATGATATATATAACAGGATTAGTGTCTATATTCGAATAGGTCATGCCCAAACTTTTAGGGGCGGGTTTGGGGCGTGACAAAAACAGTGTACAACTATGCCCAAAATGCAATGCAAGATATGGCCTAAAAGAGAGGCTACAACACAAAGTATACAAATGATGCTCCAAACAGAAATAGACCCTTAATGAAACATGGAGAGGGGGTCAAAAAAAGGCCATTTTCAGTTCAGACCAAGGTCCAAAAACAGAAGCTCAATAGGCTAATAAATTATGCAAAAATGGGGCTAAAACATGGATATCAAATCAAGTAGCACATGGAGGACTCAAACAGTGATGAGACCTTCTACAATGTTGAAGAAGGGCTCAAAATAAGCCTATTTACAGTTTACAACATGCTCCAAAACAGATTACACATAAGCCTAAAATGCTACACAAGAAATAGGCATACAAGAGGGATAATGAAACAAGTGCAAAATTGGGGCCTCAAACAGTGAGAGGCCCTTCATGAAACATGGAATAGAGCTCAAAAAAATGCCACTTTTAGTTATGGCTGGAGCTCAAAAGTATAAGCAAGAAGGGCTAAGAAATAATGCAAAAATGAGCTCAAAAGAGGGAGAAAGCAACTCACCCTTGTAGACCAATCCTTTGCTGCCTCTTGGACCAAGAAAAGCTGCCTCCTAGCCTCTGAGAAGACCCTCCTAGCTGCTGGAATGGAGTGGTGGTGTGGTGCTAGGTGGTGGTGAAGAAATGAGTGTAGGACTTGAGAGGTTTGAAGCTTGGAAGTGTAGAGATAGGGGGAGGGGTGTAATGCAAGCTTGAAGCAAATTTTTCCAACCCTAAAACCAGACCTGGGGTGCTGGTTATATAGGCCAAAGAGGGGGAGAAAGAGGGGGAAAAAAAGGAGGGAAATCACTCCAAGTTTCCCTCCAAAAATTGCCCCCCCCGGGATACAGAATCTGGGGGGGAATAAAGTGCATTTCTGTGATGTGTCAGGTGTAAGGATGCTGGCCGGCTGGTTATTGGGACTGCAGGTGGTGGTGGCCCCCCATGTGGCCGGCCAAGGGTCAAGGTCAGTGTGATTAGTGGCGGCCACCACTAATTGGTGGCCTCCCATGTGTTCTCAACCTGACCACATGGTCAAAATTGTGGCTGTGAACCAAGAGAAGAACAACCCACTTTTCAAGGGGTTCAAAAGGTTCAAATGGAATTCTTGGCGGCCACGGATATTGGTGGCCTCCCAGATGTACATCACAAATATGGGGTTAGGGTTGAGGAAAGTGGCCCTAGGGTGGTCAACATTGGCTTTGAAGTGAGAAAAAGCAGGCGTCGGAGGCGATAATGGAATATAAGCTGGTTCTTTGGAACAATTCTTGGCCTCCCACCTTCTATGACCTTCTTGGTGATGAAGCAGAGGTCCTGCCAAAAATGAGCAACCGTCTGAGAATGAAGGTTCGGGGCGAAAGCTTGATCAAGGCCACTGAAAAATGGTATTAGGCAGGAGTAGTGTTAAACCACGAAGTTGGTCTCTCAGACCTGATGTCCCTTAAAAGGGAGGAAATAAGATGTATGCCAAGAACAGGGCAAGCGGAGGTGGTTAAACGGTCGGCCGAGGCACACGGCACGATGGCTCCAGCGGGAGCAAGACTCCGAAATGGGCAAAATGGCCTCGACCACGAAATGTAGCCCACGGCCAGCGAGATAGTCTCGACACCTCTCCTCCCTTTGGGAAGAAAGCGAGAAAATCAAGTGCGGTTATGGCAAAGAGGCAAAACCTGAAAAAAGACCGAAAGTCCGGAGGTAGGGCTCACGGCCGAGACTCTAAAACCTCTGGACGAGCACGATATGCAACATCACCAAGCGCTCAATCGGTGACGTCTGAGTCTTAAGGTCGGTCAAAAATGGGGTGTCTACAAATACAATGTTGAAATGAAAAAAGGTACATCCTATATCGGCTCCGTGCATGATTTCCGATTATGGCTCCCCAACTTATCACATCTCCCGCACCTTATTTGCTTCAGTTTCTCACCCTTGATGGGATCCTATTCTTCTTGACCTTAGGGTGGTCTTTTCACAGTTGGCGGGTATATAGTGAAGTCCGTAGGATCAAAAGGCGGCTTCTCCACCATTGGTATAAAGAATATGGTTCTCGAATAGGCTACACAATATGTCTCTACATGAAAGTAATGTTCTACACAATCATTAAGATTGTAGCGGCTCTTCTGAATGGCAATAATAACATGGTCACATGGGAATTCGTTCATTTGCCATTTGAAGCAAGAACATGTACGCCTCGCAACATCAACTGTAACAGATGGTATCGAATGAACTTCAAACACATCCTCATTGGCTTTGCTAACTTGCCAAGACTTGCTATCATTGAACGAATCCATAAGCCTTGTTTCGAATGTCGGACAAATAAGCCCATTCCATTTGTTTGCTTGGTCACGCCGTGCAGACATTTGCCGCATCAACTAAGTACGAATTGTGTCCACCATTTGAGTGATAGGAAGATTACGTGCTTCTTTGATCCAGTTATTAAATGACTCCGCCGCATTGGATGTCATCTCCCCATAACGCATGCCTTTACACAATATCACAAACATTGTACAATACGGAATTTAACAGGTTTGACCATTCACGTTGTGGATGTGAACATTCACAGTACTGACATTAGTATACACTAATGTGAACATTCACATCAGGGTATAATAATGTGAATGTTCACATTATATGCTTATTATGTTGTCAACTTAAATGATAGACAGATGTGAATGTTAACAACAACAACAAAATATGAAACATATCAACATTCAAATCTGTAATACAGTGCATGACTATTTGACAAATTAACAGATGTGAACATTCACATCAGTCATCATTAGCATATGTGAACATTCACATCAGTCATCATTAGCAGATGTGAACATTCACATCATTTACATTGAACATGAAACACAATTCGAAGATTGTTACCATTCTAAACTGAAAATTCACATCGCTACCATTCTAAACTTCACAAATGAAACACCTTAGAAAACTATTATTACCTGAAGTATGAAATTGCCCAGTGCTCAAGTGCCAAGTCCTTGAAAAAATTATGAGCTCGTTGTTTACCCTCCTCTTTTAATTTTGCAAGCTTTTCATGGAACCCTACCACAGTTGGCTTGTAGGCACAGTCACCCAAACTACTTACTAGGTGATCCCTGAATCCATTATCAATTCCTTTCATCTGGTCTCTTAAATTGCTTTTCAAGTATTGTAAGCAATAACCGTGATGAGCCGATGGGAACACCTTTGGCATAGCTTCTAACAGACCAAGATTACAATCCGAAATAAAAGTAATATCTTCCCATCAACAACCTTCCCAAGTTCATGCAAGAACCACGACCAATTGGCCGTGGTCTCTAAATCAACAATCACAAATGCAATAGGAAACAGACCTACAACACAACACCAATACACAACTGTTCACAATATTCCAAAGTGAATAGAAAATAGTATAAACGAAACAGGTCGTGTGAATGTTCATATCTATATTGCCCTATTTACTATTGTTATTTTTGGATTCAGGTTCGTAAACATCAACGATGTGAACATTCACATTAACGACCATTAATAATTCATTGTTGATTGTTGAGTCACTAACAATGTTAACATTCACAGTACTGTTCATTAATGGATCAACTAAAATTAGTATACACTGATGTGAACATTCACCTCAGTGTGTAATAATTTGACTGTTCACATGACTTTCATTAGCATACACAGATGTTAACACTCACGTCAGTGCATACTAATGTCGATGTTCACATGACTTATAATTTGCCGATCACACTTGTGTCCAGACTATCTTGCTCGAGTGAATATTGACATGAATAAACGGCTAAAAAAACTACTAACCATTGTTTAGTCTTTCACCGTTGCAAGTAGTGACCTTTGTACTTTCCTTTGAGGAATGTTCCATCGAGAATAATAAAGGCTAACAAGCGAACCGAAATACCGCGAATGACACAAAGAAGCGACAAAACTGTTGACTACTTGCATCATAGTCAATATTGACATAACTCTCCGGATTGTACCGCATCACGGCATCCAAATACCACCGCAGTTGGTCAAATGATAACGAGTGATCTCCATGAATACCAGCCTTTGCTTTCTCCACACCCAACCATACGACATGGTAACTCACATCTAGCCCATAATCCCTCTTCAAAATAGTCACCACCTCACACGGCCGAGTCAACGACTTGTCCCTCACAATTTCAAATATGGTACTCGACACCAAATCTGAACTAACTCGCGGATTCTTCGATGTTCGGACATCTGTACCACAAGTATGCACATCACTAAACCTCTTGATGTAGAAAAAATCATTTGCTCATTGTGCTCTACAATGTATAGCCCACAAGCAGCCCATCTTCTCCCGCATCGCACACACAACAGTAAGTCTTGTTGTCTCGTTTTTCATGTATGTAAACTTAAACCCACATTGGATGGCATACTTACATAAAACGTCACGAAATTCTTGTGCACCTCCAACAAACCGTTGTCCCACATGTGTAATACCATTTGCCCAAGGTGACAACAACACTTTCTCCTTATGGTGGCAAAATCTCGTAGTGCATCAATTTCTTCCTCAACCCCACACACAACAATCCCAAACTACTTGACTGACCAATATCACTTTTCAACTCAACCACAACTTCTACATGTTGTACCCCCATTGATTTAGCAAGCAGTAACATGTTATGAAATTCTTCCTCATTGTCCAAATCACACTTATTAATCCCATGTAGTTTACAGAACAATGAAATAGAACCAGCAAACAACTCATCCCATTTCTTACACAAACACTCCACCAAACGAGAATAACACATTGTGCAGGCAACATTTATTATAGTTGTACGACAACCATATGTACACACCAACAGCATAAAGGTATCCATCTCCTGTAAAAACACAAAAACACAACAATGAACAGTAATCAAAATCGATATGAAAATTCACATTGTGTAAAAAATAGATGACTCATTATGCAGGTTCAAGTGCTAAATCCATAATTCACAATACGAAGATGTGAACATTCACATTGATATTAACAAGATGTCAACATTAAGCAAACATCAAAGTAAAATAAGAACATCGACAATCTTCACATAATATAAACAAGATGTCAACATTTACATTGACACATACACTCTGAATTATATCACACACACAGAGCCTCATTAAGCAAACATCAATTTAAAATGAGAACATCCACATTCTTCACATATTCCACATTAACAAAATGTGAACATTCACATTGATATATATACTGATAATCAAATCATCCACAAAGAGCCTCATTACGCATACATCAAAGTAAAATGAGAACTACACATTCTTCACATAATATGAATGAACTTCCCTCCATAGGACCACGTAAAATGCATATAATTGAAAAAACAGAGCATCAAATCCATATCAATCCAAAAACAAAGCATCTGATCCATTATACCAATGAAACCATAAACTAAACATGTATTCATAACCAAATTGATACTAACCTTAATCATGCAATCCTACAATCATCCAGAAAGTCGAAAAAAACTGATTTGAACTAGTTATAGTCCGGAAAATGTAACAACCGAACACCTTCCTCTTCGTCGTCTTCACTCGCAAACCACAGAACTAGACTACTACAGCA
Organism: Camellia lanceoleosa; assembly: GCA_025200525.1. Classification (NCBI taxonomy): domain Eukaryota; kingdom Viridiplantae; phylum Streptophyta; class Magnoliopsida; order Ericales; family Theaceae; genus Camellia; species Camellia lanceoleosa. The sequence continues at coordinate 138,733,359 of CM045758.1, read as the reverse complement.
AGAATGAAACCCTAGCACAACCAATCCTTGGAACGAGCATGCAAAACATAAACGTATCTCTCGGAATTGGATTGATGATGAAAAGCGTAAAATAGAAGCTGCCAAACTGAATCAGCGAAGAAACAGGCACGTAATACGTATTAACACTGTACATATATACATACGGGGGCAAAATAGTCTAAGAAAGCATATTAAATTAGAAAAATGGACCTTATGGAATAAAAAGAAAAGTTTATGGGGCTAATCAAGTTATAATATTCTTTAGTGGACCTAATGGGTTATAACAACTCTAGAATGGATTTATCAATAAAAATCCATATTTTTTAACATTAATTTTGAAAATTTAGATATATTTTAGAGGATCTAGATTATCTCCATTTCATGAAATAGATATCTCTATTTCCACTACCAATGGTCATGGAAGATCTATCCAAATTAACAAATCTTTATTAAAATTCAAAATACGATAAGAGATGTCATAAAATACCCATTTCTTTGGATCCCACCTCAATAACAACTTTTCCTCTTTTGTCACTCTTATCACCACCTCCGATGGCCTTCCCCAACCATTTTTATTACTCCCAACCCCATTTTCCACCTTTACCATTCCCTAACAACACCCTTTCTTCACTTCAACAACTTTTTCGAACATATTTCTTTCTGTGTTCAAATTTTGTTTAGATAACTAGGGTTAAGATTTTGGAGTTAGTGATGAAATATAAAATTGATATATATGGTAAATTTATAATATAAATAAATAAATAATGTAGGGGTGTTAAGATAAAATGTGTAGACTATTAACAGATGTCCTTAAAACAATGTTATCTTTTGAAAGAGAAAAATGGTATTTTGAAATTTTAAATGTTAAGGTTAATATTTTTCCATTACTGTTACTACCAAAAATAATGTAAACTACAAAATTATAAGGGTGAGTATAGTTTGGATTGGTTCGATTTGAGTAAAATCAGAACCAATTCATTGTGTACGGTTCCATAAAAATTAGAATCAAACTAATCCATTTAAATCATGGAACCAATCCGAACCAAACCATTTAAACACGGTTGGCTCGGTTTGGAACCATGGTTTCACATAATTTGCTCACAAAGAAAAATCATATAACATTTTTATTTCAACATTAATATGCCCATGATTTTTCGAAACAAAAACATGTATATTGTTCCATAATTAAAGTAAGCAAACATAATATCTAGTACATAAACATATTGTTCAACATGTAGCAAGTATAAAACTCCCATCAAATAAACATTTTGTTTTTTATTTTCTTGATTCTAAGAAGACTAGGACAGTTTACAATATGTTTTCTTCCATTTGCACTAACTCATGGCATAAGAAGCTTTACAATGGTTACATTTAACATATGCAATAGTCTTACTCCCTTCTTTATATGGTTTAAGTTACATGTGGTCCGGATTAGTTCTAGTATGAAATCGTAGACTCTAATCTAAAATCGATCCGCGGAGAACGGATTCCTAAATTTTCAATCTGAAATCAAACCACGAATTCAAAAAATCAGTCCAAACTTACCGAATTGGATTGGACCGGTTCAGATTACAAATTTTTTAGATTTCTTGTTTAGCCCTACCAAATGAGGTATTTGTTAGGTGTACAAGTAAAGTAGAAGTAGAGATAGATATTTTTTTTTGTCCCGCTCTACTCTCGTATTTCCCACCTCGATAAGAAAGTTAGGTATGAATGAATTTTACTTCCTTCACCTCATTCGTTCCTTATATTTACTAAATATATTTATATACATGATATATATCATTTAATTTTTTTCAATACGATAAAATTAAGCCCCAAAATATTACACTTAAACATTAATTTTCACTCATTTATTTCTCATTTTATGTCTTTTAACTTTCATTAATAATAAATCACTATCCATAATATACTATATTATCTATAATTATTATTATTATTATTATTATTATTATTATTATTATTATTATTATTATTATTATTTAAATTATAAAATTATCTCATTCTCCTTTGTGCCCCTCTTGCCAATTTGATTTGCCCGTTATTAATATGATATAAAGGCGAGTGGGGACTTACAAGCCCATCAAAACACTCTTAATGACTTCTAACCAAAGACAAAAGGGATGTTTGTGTTATTTTTAAGGGTTTCGCTTATCTCATGTTGGAATCCAACTTATGAGAGCATTAGGGCTTAGTGAGCCCATTATAAGCTCAATCTTGGTGATCTAAACCGTTAACTTTTTAAAACTCATTGAGAGTGATATTCACTTAAAAAATTAAGATGATTGTACTTTAGTAGTTATGTGAAGCGCTTGAATTATGTATTCACTTTAAATACCCTAATGTTTGAATTATTTTCTTAAAACCCCTCGGTTACTTGAATTATTTCAGATCTTGTCGGTTAGCATCTTATTTTATTTTTTTTTAGCAAAACAAGAATTTTTCTAGCAGTTAGGTTCCTAACCTAATTTAATATTACATAGTAAGGTTCCAACACATGTATTTAACTCCAAACCTTCACTCTTTAGTTAAACTCAAAATTTACCCCAAAGACTAGTACTTGTGGCTTTGTACCATGAGTACCATCCATCAAGAGAGACATATATATATGTATACACCTTGAGGAGTGTGCCCTAGAGCCTAAAATTGATAAAAATAAAAAATAAAAAAAGCCCCTTCACCCTTCCCTAGGGCCGGCCATTCTAGGAGGAAGTGAGGATACAATTTTCTAAGTCTATCATCATGAAAATCTAGAAACTCACAAACCTAGTACCCTAGACCTAGGATGCTAATTCCAAAACTAGTTTCATTACAACTAAATTTTGCCTAAACCTATGAGTAAGCCTCCAAAATCATCTCTATTCCTTTAAAACTTCAAACAAATCCTAACATTTCTATCCATTTCCAACTAATGGGCTTTTAGGACATTTTACATCAAAAATTGTCTATATATACCAACACCCCCTAGCTTGGCAAGCACAAATAACACACTCATACACACTTTCGGCTAGAGAGAATGAGGAGAGCAAGAGAGAGAAGTCTAGAGAAGAAGAGGGAGGAAGAAGAGAGCCTTCTTGTGCAAAGCTTAGTAGGTAAGCCACAAACACAACCTTCTCTTTCATTTTCCTTTTTCTTCAATACATGTTTCTAAGGGTTCTAAATAAAATTTTCAGATCTGTTATTAATGAGTTCTTATGTTAAAAATGCTAAGGGTTGAGTATTGATTCCATCTCTCTTGTATTTTCCCCATTTTGGCACAAAACCATCCTTTTTTATACCAATCTCTCAACTTTCCAAGGGCACTCTTTCAAGAAAATTTTCTGAGTTAAATATATGTTAGTTAGCATGTTTTCTTCACAAAAGAAATGAAAAATTTCCCTTGGTGGAACCCTTTTCTCATAAAACTTCTTGTTTTGGGCATGGTACCTTAGAATCTAGTTTTGCAGCCCACTTCCAGAAATTCTAGAAAAATATATAAAATTATTCTGTACCTCTATGTTATCTCAAAACCTTCCTTAAGGTGTTAGTTTTTAACTAGAATTGGTTTCATCGAAAAACATTAAGCGGTTTGCAAGAAAATCGAATTTTCGTAACGGTCGACGGATCTGGACAGAATCTAGACAGCGCTGGAAAGTTTTCTAAATAACTTAAAATCTAGAAAAGCAATCCCTTTTTTGAAAAATGTTCTAAAAACTAGATCAAATTCTCTACAAACCGTAGGAAGGCCGAATCCGGTGAAGGATCTGAAATAGTCCTTTCTTTTTAATCCTTATGTGATATTAAATCTAGAAATTTTGTCATGAAATGATGTTTTATACCCTTATATTCATGAAAATGTTTATCAGCTTATGATCATATCTTGGCATGATATTGTATGTGTTATGTTATGTTCTTCATCTTTTTCATCTTATTGAGGCATGCTTGTGTGGATATTATTGTCTTGTAAGTTGGACTAACCTTGATGTAAAACATTTAACTCACCGGAAAACCTAATGGGGAGGGTATTGGGTTTTCGAACACTTGAGTAATGAAAAGATGATAATATGTGATGTATGGTTTGTTGGGATCGTTCCTATTTGGAAGTTAAAGTCTTGTAGTAGTGATTTTAGAACCCTTGAGCGGAGCAGGCGGTTGTATTCGGACCCTAGGTGGTTTGGTGTGAGGAGGATTTGGGCAAGGCCCTATTTTACCGTCTCTTTTGAGGCCTGCGATTGGCTTACGTGATATATAAGCATTGGTAGGCATTCGAGGTTAGTTCTACAACAAAGCATCAAAAGGCGGGCATCTTAATAATCGCGTCGATTCTTGTGGTTGGAAGAATGAAATCTCTTTGGGGATTTCTAGTTCTTGACACCTAACTTAACCTTTTATTTATTTATTTGAGTATCATGCATTACTACTTGGTGTTATAATTGTGATTGTGTATTGAATGGGAAAAAGGATGGGGTGTGCGTGTTCTTGGGCATTCAAAGCTCGCGTATCATGTCAAGTAATGAATCGGAACTTATTGGGGAGGCAGCAGTCTGAAACTTTCAAGTCTTTTGGCTATCTTAGGAAGCTAGAAATTTCTTTTTGATATTTTGTAAGACTCACGTGAAGATTTAAACTTTCTTTTGAATGTAATGTGATGGAATAAGCTTTTGAATTAAGTATATTTGTGATTGTTATATATTTATATTCTATGTGTAAATCTTATCATTACTTATGAAACCTTGTGTCAATACCTTTTAAGATCTATCAAAAGGGTAATGCGCTGCTTAAGAAAGCTGGACTTAGAAGGAAGGCTAATTTGACTCATTCGGCGATCTGGGATCTTACTTGGTTATTGACCATAGGACTCATTAGTGACTCTCCCTTGACTGCAACCAATAGTGTAGAATCGGGACGTCACAAGTTATATATTTGAATCACATTTATTTTTAAAAAATTCACGATTATTCTTGAAATTACATTTTCATTTATTTTTTAAGATAAATATGATTTAAACATATATCTCGAAATTTAATTATTTTAATTTTTTATATGAATATTCTTCTTAACAAGTAGTAAAAAGTGAACAATTTGAATAAGCGAAATTGGGTTTACAATAGGCCCACTAAGTTCAAATACTATCCCAAATTGAATTATAAATATGAGAGAAGCCAAACTTTATTTTTAAAACTTTGGGAGAGATTTTTGTAATTTCAATAATCTGAGGGTAGGCCTACGTAATTGTAAGAAAAGATAAAGAAAAGCTGTTGTCGTCATCAAAAGCACGCTTTACCATTGTTGAAATTGACGCCCGGCGTGTTGCTGGGTCATAGTCTAAAGTCAGCACTCCCTCCATCTACTACAACAACGCACGCTCCTTCTTTTTCTCCGACTCTCTCTCTCTGTCTCTCTCTCTCTCTCTCTCATTCGCTGCCCTTGGGATCACATAAGTCCAAACACTCCGTTCATGGACTCACTCTCGCCGGCGATCGCCCCAAAATCGTTCTTCCGGCGAGAAATTCTTACCAATTCCTCGGCGGTTATTCCGAGTTTGTGGCCAAGCTTCAGCCCGCTTTGCAAGAAGATTTGCGTCCATGCGGAGAACACGACCCCTACCCCGATCGCTCCAGCGATTGACTTCAGCGATCCTCATTGGAAATCCAAGTTCCAGAACGACTTCGAGGCTCGATTCAACATTCCTCACCTCACCGACATTTTCCATGACGCTCTCCCCATTCCCTCCACTTTTTGCCTCAAGATGAGGTATCTTAAATCTAATTTTTTTTACTATAACATCCAAATGTTTGTTGATTTTAAAATTTTTGGATAAATATTTGGAATTTGGACTTATATGTTTGGTCTGAAATTGAAATTTCTGATTGATCGCCTTTTATGTTCATAAATTTGTGCTGAGTTGTGTCAGTTGGAATTATAATTTTCCCCACAACTACTTGTTACCCTTCATTTGTGTATTCGGTCAAGTAGAACTTTCTTAATTGATCTGTAGCTGACTTGCAGCTACAATTTTTTCCCACTACATGATATTGTCACCATACCTCCGCGTGCCAACCCCAGAGCCACCACAATGCCCTCATAGGACTAATTGGGTTTTGTATGCCTAGCCTAAGTGGGGCCATGCACACCATCAAGTATGGATGCTAACTCACTAGTGCAGTTCCTGCTCTAGTAGGCAAGAGCTCTAAAGTGATTGAGTCAAAGTATGAAGAACCTAATGCCAGGGCACCACAGCTTGCCAAGAGCCTTCGCTCACTATGATTCTTCATACCTTGTTCTCATGGGGAACACTCTGCACTGAGTACCCCACCTCATCTTCAAAATAACCTAGCCTGTCGCTCACTTATGTTTCCCCTATGCACTCACTCTCTAAGTGAGGATGACTCTGCTCACTAATATTACAGCCATCACTTGGCAGCCTAGACTAGGATCAGAACCTAGATACGAGGAGGGCCTAGATGTCCACTACTTGGGATCATCGGCGGATTGCAGATTGGAAGTTAGGATCACAGGTTTGTCAAGGTTGCTTGGCTGTCTCCCTTTGGAAGATACTCCACCTTGACTAGTCTTAGAGAGAGCGGATGTTGATCTTACACTCACACCTGCTGCTTGCCATCATACGCTAAGAGATATCATACCTATCCTACAACTCCTATGATACAATCTTCCCAAGGTCTGAACATAGAATACACCAATAGGGTCAATATCACCAACTTGTCCAGCTAAGGAGAACTAGCCACCTGTGATACAACCTTCCCAAGGTCTGAACGTAGGATGCAACAGTAGGGTTAACATCACCAACTTGTTCAGCTAAGGAGAACTCGCCACTTGTCCTAAGTAGCTTGGCTCCAATACTCTTGGAATCAATATAAGGGTGTCATGCATGTAGCGACAACACACCAGCACCATCGTGGTCACAACACAACATCATCATAACCAAGATACAAGTATTTGCATATCTTGCTGACAACAATGTAAGGCCAAGTTTGGCATCTACTAAATAATACAAAAAGTCAAAAAGTCACTATCCTATTTAAGGCCTCGTTTGGGAACATGCTAATTTAGTAACTTTTTGGCTATTTGGCTAAAAAGGTAGGTAAAAAAAACTTGTATGTTTGGGATGACTTTTTGGCTAATTACGAAAAGATGTGCAAAAAGTAGAGAGAAAAGAGAATCTTTGACTTTTTGGTATGAGTGGTTGGCTTTTTGGCTAATTTAGTAACTTTTTGGCTAATTGGCTAAAAAAGTAAGTCCCCAAATGGGGCCTAAGTCACATCATCTTATTTAAATCACATCACCTCTCTAACACATCACATCAAACCCAACCCAAACCCAACCCATATAAGTCAATAAGTCAAAAAGTTCACTTTTTTAGAACATCCCAAACCAACCCTAAGTGTTCAAAGTCTCTCATTGCCATCCTCTCTCACAACAATCTAAGTGTTTAAGGTCTCTCATTGCCACTCTCTCTATCTCTAAGACTACCTTTGTCTTCTCCTCAGCTCCCTTTAGTAATCTGGAGACATTGAAAGTACCGCTAAGGTCCACAACCAACCACCTCTAACAGTCCTTACCCACACAAGGCAAATAGAAGTTTGATTGGTCTATAGCTATATGCATTCGACAAAATTGCTTTCTCGGTCTCTCTCTCTCTCAATTATTTTTATATCTTATATATATTTTTTATTTTTTATTTATTTTTCTTTCTGTTGTAGGACTCCACAGAAGACTTTGCTGATGGGTATCCATCTGATGAGAAGTGGCATGGGTACATTAATAACAATGACAGAGTACTTCTGAAGGTATGGTATACTAATTTCTAGCTAATTTTCAGTGACATCATGTTTTTGGACTTAACTAGTAGTTCAATATAGAATGTAAGAGCGTAGATTATCATTTGGTATGGTAGGAGTTGGGCCAACTATGTATATTAAGCTATGTAACTCTCTCATTAAGAAGTGATCCCATTTTATCGTGAAGATCTTGAGCGGATTTACAGAACAAGGTGCACAAACACACTAAACAAAATGCACAATATTAGATACAACGAATACAAAGACAATTTATGAGACTTGAATCGGTAACCTATTGGAATCATAAAATTGATACCATGTTAGGTCACCAAATGTTGGGAAATGGACCCAATTGCGTATATCAAACTATTTAATAATTATCAGCCTGCAATTCAAAGTAATTCTACCTTAGAAATTTTTTGTTTTATTCACAAAATGCGAGGCTCCACCCGCTTTTCAACTTGGTGTTTTGTTATGCTTGATTAGACCAAAGCTTTGACATGTCGTGGACCACCAATCATTTGGACACATCTGTAATTCGAGCCTTCTAATATAATATCATTGTATGAGGGAGAGAACCCTAAGTTACTAGAACTGTCATGCCCTGATTTTCAAAGATCAATTAGGCGGAAACTAATTAATCTAAGCATGGGATTTTTAAGTAAAAACTCTTTTTATTACTTTGTTCATTCTCGAAATCACTTTCCCCAGCCAAGTCTCATTAAGTTCTCAAAATTAGATTTGTCTCGTAAAAAGTGCCTCATGGCCTCAGATTAAATGACATTGGAAAACGTGTCTATTTTCTCTTTATCGAGCCTAACTTACCTTTAAGTGACAAAACAAAGTGTTTTTGATAAATTTTGGCTTGCATTGGGAAGTGTGTTGTTTGATAGTTTTTGAAATAAATCACCTTTTAAGTTTAAAAACTCTAGTGTTCTCTCACATACTAAACACATCCTCACTTGGCGCATAAACCAATAAAATGAAGTACATCATCCAATAATGGAAATAAATATTTAAGTTATAGACCCGAAATTAATTGATACAATAATTCGATAAAAAGGTGTAAAGACATGCAGACCCAATTAACCTAGGGTCTAAACTTAACAAAACAAACTACGTCCTGACACTCACGGTGACGGATGTCCATCAAAACCTATGCAATGCATGGGGGTGAGTATTGACACTCACCAGACAGTAATCTCATTTCTTACTAAGTAAACATGTTGGTGTCATGATAAGTAATATTATGCAATGAAATGTCCAATTTTTGGATTAACTTAATCTTATTAAGTCCATCTTATTTAATTAGTTCACACTAGAATAATTCAACAAAAGAAATAATCTGAAATCAATAACTGTCAAGAGAGCATCAATAACTTGCCAACATGACAATAAACCTGGCTTCACTAACACATACAATGTCTAAACTGTAAATAAGGACATAATAGGTCCTACCCTGATCACGTCCCAAACTCCCTCCAAGTTGTATGTTAGAAAGAAACTCCATTCTTAACCACTAGAGGCTACTACTCTAAACTGCACAGTGTCCGAGGTTCTAACCTGCAGATAGTTGGATCTACTATCTCCTCAAGCTTACTGGACCACAATACTAGCTATAAGTCTATAACTCGGCCACATAGTAAAATCAATAATATCAGGACTACTTAAAAAATAAAATAAATAAAACACTAGTGTGGTAAATATCAACATCGGTTATTTAATACTTAGTTAAATTTTCATACTTAGAGTAATTTCCAAACACTTGCTCATCTTTTGTCAACAATACTCTTCCTTGCCAATTTTACCAATTTGCCCATAGGGCTATATTAGTAATATACTCTAAGTTTGAAATGACCAATATGCCTAAAGCATAATTTGACCAAATTTTCCATAAGGGTACAATTACCAAAATGTCCTCAAGGCATTAATTACGAAATGCCCTCAAGGCATGAGATTACCAATTATCCTTCATTAACTTCAAGTTAATTTCCTATGTGGCAATTTCAATCAAATAATCCAAAATATTCCCAAATGACTATTTTACCAATAAAGAGTCAAAATTACCTTTGTGTCCTTATATGTCCCAAATTCATTAAATAATCCAAATAGCTCATAAACACAATTACAATAATAAAATGGGCAAACTTCACTTTACACCCTCCCCCCCCGGCGGGCGGCGGGTCGTTTGGGCCATGTGCAATTTATCCCTCTAATGTTTAGAAATGACCACATAACCCCACATGTGTGGATTGAAGTGTGCCTTTGTTAAACATTTCGTCAACAATAGCAAGTGTGAAACACGTGGAACATAAGGGTTATATACTCATTTTCAAATTTTAAGGGGTAAATCACCCATGGAATAAAATCTGGGGTTAAAGTACATTTTGTCTTCCAAACAAATGGCGAAAATCTGGGGATATTTTAATCTTTTTCATTAAATGGTTTATGAGACCTAACTAACGGTGTACTTCAGTTCACAAACCACAAAGAAGTTATGTGGTCAATTACAAACGTTAGGTGGTATACCACACATTGCTTTAAACCATAGGGGGTAAAGTGGAGTTTGTCCTAATAAAATAGTCATGGAAACATATATTTTTAAGAAATTAGTAAGCAAAACTAGTTTTAAAATTATAAGACAAATATTAAATCAACACTAGGGCCCCGTTTAGGAACTTTGATTTTTAGCCAAAAATCCAAAAATACACTACAAGTTGTCACATCACTCTCTTTATTTTTCTGTACATCTTTTCGTATAAAGCCAAAAAATAACTAAAATAGCCAATTCTCAAATGGGGCCTAAATCACACCATCTTTTAGACTAACTCATGTTAACCCAAGTCATGGTTAATCTAATTAAGTCATTTTCCCCAATTTCTTGACACTTTAAATAATTCTAAAAAATTCAAAGTTGTCCAAATCACATATTCTTTATACTATTAATCATCAAACATGCCATAGATTACACTTTTTGAGTTTTGAACAAAAAGTCCTAAATTAATGAGATAATACTTTTCATGATTTCAAGATAGATATGACAATATTATATTCAAAGTTCATGAAATCACATAATAAGAACACTTTTAAAGATTTAAGGAAAAAATCCACCTCTAACTCAAAATGTCTCAAGAAGGCATGGATCAACCAAATAACTCATGGTTTGGAGCAAATACACATTAATCATGCTTTCATAGATAAAATCATGCCATAAATTTGAAATTAAACCCTAACTTGCTTTCTAAGCAAGAGATGAGAAAACTCAACCTCCTACAAGCTTTGAATCAATCGACAATGGAGAGATGAGGTTGAGATGGGGTTAAGGCTTCAAGAACACCAAAGTTCGATCTTCAATCCAAGCCAAAAGTACTCTCAAGCACTCATGCACTCTCTAATCTAAGTATATAGGCTCTCAAACACTTAATCTCTTACTACCTTGAACAAATCTAGATCAAACCAAGTTGTAAAGGTTCATTAATGGTGAATAATAAAGAACAAAGAGGAAGAAAGAGAAATGGGAGAGAGGGAACAGGTAGAGAGAGGAAAATGGGAGTGAAATTGATTTTTCTCCCTCTAAAATGGAAGAAAGATGACCTACAATCAATTAGGCATTAACTTTAATCAACCATTAATTAATATTCTAATCTAAGGGTTCAAAATCAATCTTCAAAAGCCAAAACAATCCTAACCATTCAGTTCAAATAAATCATGATTATACACATATAACCAAGCTTATATACATACAATCCTAGTTAGCACAACTATTAAAACAAACATTTCCTCTCTTGTGCATGTGTAAGGAAGGTAACAACTTGTGTAAGAAAAAGAAGTCCACAAAAGAGGTAAAGTAAGACCACATGTGAGGAGAGAGAGCTGATGTTGGGGCTCTCTTGGACCCCAAAATTATATATTTTGCATTGTTTAAGGGTTTTAGGCTTCCCCCCAAAACACTATGTTAAATATGTACTAGCGGTTGGCACACGTAATGTGTGTGCAATTCAAATAAGTAAAAATAAAAATAAATGATAAAGAAATTAATATCATAGTATGTGTATTGCTCAAATAGTAAGAACTTAAATTGAAGGTCTAAATTTTGAGTCTTGTGGATTTCTCTGTACAACCTTTTTATTTTAAATAGAGAAATGAGGCACACGTAGCATAAGGAGAAGCAAGCAAAGGATTGGACACCAAGTCCAACCTAATAGTATAGATAGTTTCGGACATAGAAATTATACAACATTTTCTATACTAGAAATTTGCAAAATCCGCATGGTCAAGTAATGATAATAAAGTACACACAAATAACATAAAAATAATAAATATGGGGTCTAGAGAATTCATCTCCTGAATCTCAAACTGGATCGGGGCCGTGTGCGCGGAAATCGATCATTGGGATTCCCAATTCACCAAAATATCTCCAAATTAACCAATAACACTGTATAAGCATAAAAACATCTACTACCGGGTTTGGAGTAGTCCATTGCTTGGATCTTGTGCGGTTTAGGCCCCAAGTGCATGCTAACTTGAGATTGTCATCGCACTGTCTCTCTGAACAAGAAATTAAATTCTAATTTAACAGGATTGATTCTATGGTCATATTAATACACTCTGTCTGTCCCTCGGGTCCTAGGTTGGCTCAAGAATCAATGCATGTAAATCGAGACAACCGATCGTGTAGAAAAATTAATCGAGGAAGGTTTAAACTAAAGTACCAGGACTCAACTAGGGACTTTATTATAATTATTCTAAGTTATCTGGGTCTCTAATACAACAATTAAAAGTTCAAATTTATCTGGTCATTACAACAACTCTAAGTTACTCTCGTCTTTTGTCTCACACTGTTCTCTATCTTTTTCAACCTCTCTCAACATCTTCGACTTTATTTTTATTTCTACTCTAAATGTAACTTTTTACATGGTGAATAGCTGCAGAAATTTAATCTGTTATGTTTTCCACGAAGTCAAGATATGTGCTACCCATCTGAGAGTCAATTATTTTAAGTAATCTGACCCTTACTGGTTATTTCATCTTGTTTTACTCTTGATTTCTATTTGTATAGGACATAGAGTTGTTTAGACACATGATTGAATTAGGGATTCATATATTATGCCAGAGATTAATTTCTTTCCACTGAGATGTTTCCCTTCTAGTTGACATGTTATTTTTCTCTATTTTGTTTATATTTCAGGTCATCGCTATTCCTCTCCCACATCTGCTGGTGCTGAATGCATTGATCCTGATTGTACTTGGGTGGAGCAATGGTAATGTCATGTATTAATTGACCACAAAATATTCATCGCCCGATAATATAAGAAACCTTCATAGTTAATGCTTTCTGATAAACTCTATGGGATATTGTTAATATACTGAACCTAATGATCAATGATGGGGTACCTCTCCAAAATCATAAGCTCTATCTTTTTCTCTCAATTTGATATTATTCATTTTAACTAATGAGAAGAAACAGTCACTGATATGAAAAGGAGAAATCGTCCTGAAATATAGTGTAATCTTCATATAGTCATATTAATCTACTGTCACTGATGTTTTGTTATTCCATCTATATACTTGTATATGGCTGACATAATATTAGATTCTATATGATAAACACAATGTTGTTAATAGAATTGCACTGATAACTTTCCAGGGTTCACCGTGCTGGTCCTCGGGAGAGAATATACTTCAAACCAGAAGAAGTAAAAGCAGCAATTGTGACTTGCGGTGGACTTTGCCCTGGTCTTAATGATGTCATCAGACAGGTCATATTATATGGATGTCTCTTTTGCTTAAAAGTTCTATCCACATCAAACCTGAGTTGCCTTTTAAGAGAGTCATCATATTCAACATCCCATACTCTGTGGAACCATTGTAGCATTACAATTGAATTTTAACTATTTATTTGTGAAAAATGCACTCTTTAGCTACAGATGTATTGCTTGTAAGGCTTTTCTGTTGGATTGGTGTCCAACTTTCCCATGATGTGTAGTAGATAATTTGCAGCTCTAAGGACTCCTTTCTGAACTTAGTGTTAATAGGAATTCTGCTTCTTTACTTGCAGATTGTCATCTTTCATTTTTGTTTGGTAATGGCTGCAGATTGTCATCACTCTAGAAATATATGGTGTGAAAAAAGATTGTTGGGATTCCTTTTTGGTTACGTGGATTTTCTGAGGAAGGCTTAAGTTAGAAATGCCTGTGAGTTCTTATTTCTATCCTTGAAACTACTCACCTGTATGAGGTTGAATTAATTGTTGTTACACACTCAAGATGTTCTGTTATGACATTTCTTCTGAACAGACTATTAAGAGTGCGATGGTCTGTTTCCATAAATATTTTATTCCTGAAGCTAGCTCTGATATGTAATTTACTTGGAAGGATTTTGCACAAATATAATGTCCTAATTTTAGCTGGCTTAACAGATGGTCTGGTGTTGCTTAAACTGCCTTAACATATGGTTTGAAAGGACCATTAACTAGAATTTGCCTTAGTAGCCAATAAGTAGCTACTACACTGTTATATGGTTTCTTTGGTAGATGAAATGTTACCTTGGTGCCAATACCGATTTGTCGAGCTCTTGGAATTGGAATAAGTTTGGCAGCGAGATCCACGAAATCTTGGTGATCTTCTCTATCTAATGAATGGGTAGTTTGCTTTAAACCGTCGCCTTGCACCCACCCAAGTATATGCTTCTTGAGAATCACCTGAGGTAGATTAGAAACCTGCGGTAAAATGTCTACTCGTAACCTAGCATATAAAGTACATTACATGATGCATTTTAGAGATTGGCAACTTACCCATTCAGCGACTTTGGCCTTTGGATGTTCCCCCAAAATGGGTACTTTGGGTGGGGTGAATTCAATAATAGGCGTCGATGGCATTCCGGCCTTCCTTCTCCTTTGAGCCTATCAGAAAAGAGAATTCGATACTTCTTGGTCATGAATATCTAAATTGGTTGTTTCTTTGTTCAGGAATTCTTGTTTAGGCAATTCATACCATCCATACATAGTGTTTTGATCTAAGATTTCAATTCTTCCATGTTTGTGATCGTGTTGTTCCATGGAGCTAAGGTCCAAAATATGGAAGAAAGAAGAAACCAATCCTTCCCTCCCAAACACATATTAATGTGTACTAATTGGGCATTGTTTTATTTGTTTTGTGCTGTGTTTACTTGCCAATTGCTTGTGGCTCTAGTTTATACCTTGCTCATGCTAGTTGCCAACCAAATCGACACTAAATTTGGCTCCAGTTGATAGTAATTGGTTATAAAATAATTTCAAACTTTGATTGGTTGGATCTTGTGAAATAATATCAAACTTTTGATGGGTCCTTAGTCATAAAGTTAACCAAATTCTAGCCACTCTCATGTTTTTACTTTAAAGATGAATGTCTCTTCTTGTTTGTGAATTAAGATATGAATGTCTCTTCTGTTGTGAGTATGTGCTGAAAATTTGAGCAATTTCTTAAACATATGTCCTTGATTGTAGCTATCCAGGAAAGTGGTTCAAAATGTCCATCTTTCTGGTGGAAGCTTGTTGAGGAGTCTCACGTGGAGGACCCAATGTTAGTGACATTGTGGATGTAGTATGGAGGTGCGTGCTATGTTCATATCTTTCACTAGCAAATATTTCCCTACTTTTCTCTACTGTTTTTGTAGAAAATGCAAATGGAGTTCTGAATAATTGTCAACTTATATGTGCATGTGCCAATCCATGTCAGGCAAGAGGAATCAACATGCTTTTTGTGTTGGGTGGAAATGGAACCCATGCAGGTGCCAATGCAATACACAATGGCAGGTCGGTGGGCCTGTAACATTTTACACATGGGCACTTTATGTTATATTCTCTAGTGTGCTTTAAATGTTGTCTATAAATATCATAACTTTTCTTTTTCTTTTTCTTTTCTTTTAAACTCAGCTTCCATAACAAGACAATAATTTTGTTCAAGTTTAATTTAATACTTCTCAATTTTAAGCTTTGCATGGCATGTGTGTCTTTTCTACAAACTTTTTGGGGACATGATTATGAATAGACAAAACTAATATATAATGCTATGATGACCACATTATTTTAATACATTTTTGTATGTCATGTGATGTGTCATCACTACATTAATAACAAATGTGAGTGGTGGGACCCATTAGACCAATCACGATGACATATGAGATGGTATGTTACCAAAATGTGGTAAAGATAATGTGGTCACTATAGCATTATTGTGAAACTAAAACTACTCTTATGCATTCTTCACTGCTTGTTACTGAGATCTTTTACATATGTTTTGGTGAGGATAAAGATTTTTTACCATTTCTTGCCCTGTCCTGGAGTCATGAACACTTCTGCTACCCACTTCTATTGGTTTGTGTTTCATTTTAAAAATTCTAATTTGTTCCTCCTTGGTGTTTTAGGTGCAGTAAAGAGCAGGCTGAGAGTGGCTGTAGTTGGTGTGCCAAAAACCATAGACAATGATATTCTGCTGATGGATAAAAACTTTTGAACGATACTGCTGAACTGAGAAGAAGCACAGCGTGCAATAAATTCTGCATACATTGAGGTACAAAGTTAATTTTAATTCTTATTGCCCCTCTACCTTGTTCATTGTGCATTTTAAGACCATTCATTAATTTAGTTTTCTATTTATGTGATCTTGTATTAGAAATCTAGAATCGCTTTCCTAGTTTGATATTTTGATATCTTATTACAGGCGCATAGTGTATCAAGCGGTTATTGGGATTATGAGTGAATTGATGGAGTACGTAGTAGTGGATTTATAGCCATGCATGGCATCCCTTGCTAGTGGACAGAATTGATATATGTTTGATCCCAAGGTACTTCCTGAGGATATTAATTGAATTTCTTTTATGTGAAGCATAGTTACTTAACTCAGTCTATATTTGCACTCTTAAGGTGCATTTAATTTACATGGACCCCCATGGTGTCCTGAGTCATCTAAGAAATACCTACTTGAGACAAAGGGATCAGCTGTAGTCTGTGTGGCAGAGGGAGCTGGGCAGGTGACTTTTGCTGTGTTCTCATTAAAATGGCTTCTAAGTCAAACTGTATTCAGATAAATGATTCATATATGTCCTATTGCTGTCCCCATCTATGTGTGAATGCCGTATATCGTACTGGATTCCTTGTTAGCCGTAATATTCTTTGCACTACCTGTACCTTTTCTTCCAGCATTTATTGAAGAAGTTTTTGAAAATATATATATATATATATGTGAGAGAGAGAAGTGCTGTGTGTGATACTTAAGTCAAAAAAAGTCCATTATAAGCTCTTAAAATGGTCTGACTTATTCAGTTGCTTAGAATAGTTGATTTCTGACTTTTTAGCGATGAACTGCTTTTCCTTCTTTTTTATTTTTTATTTTTTATTTTTTAATTTTTTTTTCTTACTTGTGGATCCTTTGAGAAACTTTGAAGTGGAAATTGCATAAAAGATGAAATCAAATAAGACTTTAGGA